>JAKEKT010000007.1:0-625551 GCA_021495925.1 Diplodia intermedia | reverse complement strand
GGAGAGAATGATGGTCTTGGAGTACATGTTTGGAAAGTGGGCTGTTGAGAGCAAATGCTGAGAGCAAGTGTAGTCTTGGAATGAGTGGATGAGGATGATGAGCTTGATGGCCTTTTCTTCGCCTGCTTCGTCGAGTGCATCGGTGAATGTCCATAGCTGACTAGGGAATAGCAATGCCTCACGTCTAGGTCGAATCGAGGGTGTGGATTTTGATCCCTAATTTTCATTGGATTCTAGAACGGCTACCATCTGTGAAGCCAGCTGTTTCCGGATCAAAACTAGGAATACTGTCACTGGAATTAGTAGAACCCATGTGGTGGATTCAAAAACAAGGACACAAGAGAAAACTGGTATTTCAGACATTTGGTGAAATTGGTATCGACACTGTACGTTCGGCAATACCACTACAAGTAGGCATCATGTAGGTAGAAGAGTTGGGTGTCAAAGCTGAGACTGACTTACCTTTGACAAAATCGCGGGTTCAGCTTGCTGCAAGCTTTGCGTTCGTGCGGAGACTTTTTCCTTAATAGCGGTTGGGGTTCTGTCTCAGAGTCAGGCTGTCGTATTCTGAGGCATTCAATCGTCCCCTGTGGATCAGTCTCTTCATTGAAGATAGCACAACAGCTTATAGATGTGCTCCCTCGCCCTTCTCCACCTTTCCCAGAAACCCAACAACTCTTCGGCATAGGTCGCCAACGACCGCATCTGAATCTCTCCTCAGGTTATGACTGGCACCTGGTACGACGCCTCCAAACTCCTCTTCCCACACACCTCCTGCCTCCTTCACAAATCCGCTCCACCTCTTGACCAGCCCCTCCTTGTCCACGCTTGGAGGACAAAACTCGTCGCTGCCAGAGTAGAGTACACAGACGCCCAGGCCCTTCGGCAAAGCTCCAAAAGTCGTCTTCACGCTATCATCTGGCAAATCGTCACTGAAGAAGTCATCGGCGCCCTTCTTATCTGGAGACGCGAGCGCCAACCACCGCCGGGCCGAGACCGGAGTCTTCTTGAAGTCCTTTTCCGTGACTCTGAACGGCAAGACATCTTCGCCACGACCCTCGTCCACGTACGCCTGCGCCACGGCGTTTGCCGCGTCGAACTTATCTTTCCCTAGCGAGTGGAGCATGGCCTGGCGGTCGCTGGCGGGCGCCTGCAGGATGATGGCGTCGAGAGGAGTTCTGTAAGAGGCGGCAGAAGGGTTGGATGGAGACGATACATATTCGATCGCGTCCTGACATCCCGTGCTGTGGCCCATGAGCACAATCTTGGCGCCCGGGCCGTGGCGCGACCGGAAGTACTTGACGCACTGCGCCAGTTCGTCGGCGTCGCGGACAAGGCTAGAGGTGCCCCAGCCGGCATAGGAGGAGCTGAGGAGTGGTTGGGCGAGAATCCAATTGGGCGGAAGCTTGGAGGCGATGGTGGTGGGGTACGGGACGGTGAGGAGGCCGTCGCCGAGGCCGCCGACCCTGTGAGGTGTTAGTCATGTCTTGGAGAAAGTGGAAGGGAGATGAAAGACAAGCAAACAAGGGAATGGAGAGTGTACCAGATCAGCACGTTAGCATTGGTTGTCGTCGACGCATTGGCAGGTTTGTGCTCGAAAGCCAGCAGGCCGGGCGAGAAACGGTGGGCGACACCATCGTGGGCAGAAGGTTGGAACGGCATGATTTCGTTGTGTCTTCTTGACTTTCTTGGTCGGACGGCTGCGGATGGATTCAATGGCAAAGCAATATGCCTGATGGCCAGCGGGCAGATGTGTTGTTTTGGGTGTGACGTCGGCGGGGCAGAAGCTCATACCTATGAGACTAAAGTCGTGGCCGAGGGCCCACTCCCTTACCTGAGATCCTGCAGTGCATACTCAAAGATCACTTTTATCTCAACCCCCGCATTGCACATAGGGCCATGGCGTCCGAACTTCTTGAGCCTAGATGCCCGCTCACAGCATGTAGAAGGCCCCGGGTGTACCGGGGTTTAGTGACGCTCTGTCAGGCTGCGGTGTAAAGTCGTTGCCATTGCCGCGATGGCTCCCGTAAAGGTAGCTAGCAGGAGAGCACAACTCCCGCACAGTCACGCATTAGTTGTTGGTGTTGGCTGGGAGGGCGCATCTTCCAATATTGCAGCCCCACTTTATGGGCGGTGAAAGCTTAATTAAATAGCGCTCGTTTTGAGGCTTAGCTCTGTTCCTCAGGCCGCATTTCTTGCGCCGAGGGCTGGAGGGAGGCCCTGTTGGTAGTGATCAACAATCAGCACGGGCAGCATCAGGTGAACGCATTGCATCCTCAAGGGTAGCCTCAAAGGTAAGCGTGGCGCATCTCGGTCGCGTGAGGGCGAAAACCAAGGAGGCAAACACGTCAGGGAAGAGGCTCGGGGGCATGACGACGAGGATGCAGACTGCGCCACACGCACATGGCGCCACACAGGGCTGAGGGCATCTGGGGGCGGCACACCGGAACACGGGACAGAGCGCGGGCGCGTCCGGATAGGACGGAATGGACGTCTCGCGGCGATCGATTGGTCGGCTGGAGCTTGACCTGGTTGCACGCGCGGGCTGGGGAGCTCTCCAACGCGGCAAGAGATCGCAGGCGGCGGCAACAACAAGGCACGCTGCCATGGCCGCAAGGCAGCGCGCAGTCGCACGACGCGCAAACCGGGCTTGGCCCTAGGCCGAGTGTGCAGGCGTCTGGGGCTAAATGATGAATGATGAGCGCGGGCGAGGTCCAGCCACATCCAAGCGCCTGTGCAGTCAGGGATCGCGGCCCTTTGACATGCCCGCTACGTCATGCACGCAGGCGCCAGTCACTGCCCATAAATACAGCCTCCAGCCACTACCACCCATCCACTCCCTCCACAGCTCCTCCGTTACTCTGCCAGCTTCGCCCTCACTCAGACCCCACTTCCGAGTCCACCGCTCCAATCCGCCATCATGCCTTTCACCGGAAGGTGCGTTCGCTCCCGCCCAGCCGCCCGGCGGTGTGTCGCAATCCTTTGCTTACTGACATGACTGCAGCGACATCATCAAGATCATCTTCGCCGTCATCCTGCCCCCGCTTGGTGTCTTCCTCGAGCGCGGTTGCAATGCCGACTTCCTCATCAACATCCTGTTGACCATCCTGGGTTACATTCCCGGTATCATCCACGCACTGTACGCCGCCGCTCCCGCTCCTGCCGTGCTTCGAAACAACAGCGCCGCTAACCGTCCCCAGGTACATCATCTTCAAATTCTAATCGCGTCGATGCAACGGAGCCTTACCACCCACTCGATACCCAATTTTCCTTTCTCTGGATGTTTCGGCATGCTGCGCGTCTTGCGCCTCACGGCATAATCATTCGGCGTTGTCAGGGCTTTCCTGGCGTGACGGGTAGTCTTGGACCGTAGTCGGCACGGCAGCTGTAGTTTGCAGCTTAAGGTTCTTGATGGCTCAGTTCCCTACATAGTGATGATCTATTAATGACGACCTTTTAACACCACACCACCTTCTCCCGATTCGAAGCGTCGCCCGTGAAGTTCGATCCAGCAGTCGCTGGCATTCCACCATGATGATTCCGGATCCGCGTGACCGAGCGTTGCGCTTCGCCGCTAATTGCACCGGTCGGCTGCGCCGCGCGCTTTGCTTGACTCAGGACCTGCCGCGCTTTCCGGCTGCCGAGCTACCGTGCTTTTTTCCACCGCGCGACTCCGTGCTTTTCACATGCTCACGGACTTTTGCGCTTACATTATTGTCCGCTGGTCGAACGGGGAACAAACATTAAGCTAGCAAGCCGCTACGCTCAGGAACCGCGCAAATATAGCGGGACGTTCGTAACCATCCCCCTTGGAAAAGCAGATTGGCGCTCGCCTGGATGCGCTTTTATTGCTTTGTTGTTTCAATGTCTCGCCTGAGTCCCTCTCGAATCCGAGTTTGTCGCTTCGAGCACACTACAGCAGTTCCCATGCTCGGGCCCCAGTCACACGTCAAGTCTTGCAGTTGCTCTGCAGCAGCCTTTCCATTGATTTCCATAGGACAGGTCAACAATGGCTGGCGGCTCGATACTGCGAGGCCCTGTTTGCCAGCGCTTACATATCGACAGGCCAATGGCCTTGCTTTCCTTATGTTGGGCCCCTCAATCACCCGCGTATTGCGCTGCCCTGAGCACCTTTCATTGCGCTCTTGATCCCGGATTGCAGGGCCGAAGAAAGCAGCGTTAACATCGGCACTCGGTCAGATTGAACAAAGTACCTGCCTTTTGAATTTCCAGCCTCTTGGGTTGCTACTCTTTTGAAAGCATGCCGCTTGTCGAAACTCCATTAATGTTGGGATCTGGCAGGGAAGAGCCCGCAAACGGGCTTGACGACAGATGACGTTGATTGAGCACTTACTTTCCAGCGCGCACTTGCGTTTTCGCTTCAACTCCATGGACTGGAAATGAGGGTTGCGAGTGAAGTGTATCGGTGAGATCTTTCGTTTCCTGCCTCACAGCGGGTGACAGAAGAAATGAGCCTTCTAAGCTTCTTCGACGACGCTACTACACTACCTATAAGTATGGCGTAACATCTTTGAGGGAAAGATGGGAATTATCTTGTCATCTGCTGTGGCCTAGCTTCCACAAAGGCTGGATCCTTGGATCCCCGCATCGCTACTATCAAGGGTTCAGACAGAGGCTACCACCAAAGGACTGCACAGCGCGGCTCTATCAATGTTTGACGACTTCAGCTGATTCAGATACCATTCCTGGTCCGCACTTCTTGAAACATGCTTCTCACTCCACCCAGATTCCCGCAAGTTCAACCGACTAGTCTAATCCACCGGGACTGGCAGGACCCGAAACCCTGCTCGGCAAAGAAGACTGAACCAGTGAGCCACAACATTATTGCCAAGAAAGGGTCTTATGGTCCGAGCGATGGTTGACATGGAAGCGGGGTCGCTGATTTGCGTGTCGACGTGAGACTGCCGCATTGCATGCAGTCCCACTGCTCTGCTGACACGTTATCTCTTGCAATGACAGGAACCCGGGGCTGCTCTGGTTCGCCGGCACCCCGCGGTATACAGGCCCAACAACCAATGCCATTGGGATTCTCAACAGTGGCTTGATGTCCGCGTTGCGTTCAGGGACGATGTGAAACTCGCGAGACACACAAACAGCATGCATGTTCCATCCGAGTGCGGCGGCGACGGCTCTCAGAGCAGCAGCAGCGACGCCACATACTCGAGGGAGCGCAATGTCTCGCGCTGGGTGCGACGGTGCGACGACGGGCGTGTATTAATAGCAAGCCACACGTGACTGGTTGAAAGACGGTGGCGGCGATCAGCGCTAGTCAACGGCAGGGCCCGCGCGTTTCGGCGTGGAGCTTCGCTACCGCTACCCACGTCACTCCCGCGGGCTGCTCGTACAAACCTTCCGCGGGAGAGTGCGCAACTTGCGCCTTCTCCCCCTTCCGTCCATGCCTCCCCCAACGCGCCCTGCGCATCTTCGGAGAGATGGCCCACTCGCAGCATCTTCCACATCTCGGCCTCCCCACCGCCGCAGCTAACATCCACACCAGCCACATATTCCCCACCCACACTAGCACCATGGCTGCTCTCCCTCGAGGCGCCGACGCCGTCGTCAAGCTCCGGGCTGCGGCGAACCGCTCCAGGCTGCCCGAGCCCCTGCGCCTGTTCGCATATGTCTTCGAGGTCGACACCGAAGAGCTGCCGTGGTACGACGAGGTGTACAGCGTTGTTACCACCAGCGAGCCCGAATATCGGCCCGCGCAGAGCTGGTTCGGAGAGACGGCCTTCATCAGAACCGTGAATCTGATCGACTCCATGCACCAGATGGAGGCACCTCAGGAGTCTAGTACGCCCTCTTCGCTCCGCCAATCATGAACATCAATGCTGACTGCAGCGCCTCGCAGCGGCGGATATGTCCATCAGACAAGTGGTCATGCACTGCCTCCAATGCAACAACCAGCTTCTCCGGCTCCACCCCACTCTCGAGTTGCAATACCACCCCGCGCTGCCCCATTGGGTCAAGACCCTCCTTCTGTGGGATCACCCAGACATGCTAGATATGTTCCCCGACGACGAGGAGAACGAAGCCCAGCTTCTCCGCGTCGTTATACGGTACATCAAGCACATCCTTCTCGAGCTAGCCCAATCGCACGAGGATGCGCCCAAGAAGATACCCGCTCCATCTTCCTTCCTCAAGGACTTCAGACCGAGTGACCCAGACCCCAAGTTCAGCATCGCAAACTATATTCACGTAATGGATAAAGAGGGTGTTCCCTGGCGCGAGTTTTACAGAAACGAGGTTTCGGACGAAATCATCAAGTTAAGCGCAGACTCGGCGCCCGGGAAGGGCGAAGGCTCGGAGAATCAACAGCGCGGCATTGGGGCAGCGGGTGTATCATGGATCGAGGAGTGGTATGCCCCAAATACGGGGCCAGAGACAGTACCTTCTCGTGAAACCGCACCTGCTAATACTTCCAAGCATGAGGTCGACCTTGGGCCACGACAAACCAGCGAAGCGCTAACCGCGGAAGAAATTGTCGAGCTGTCGCGGAAGGAGCCTGACCAAGCCCAACAGATGCTTGTGAACTTGCCCATCGACCTGGCTTCCATGGAGGTCATCAATGGTGTCCTTGCGTCTGGCGACGCGAACTTGGAAAGCCCGGTCATCGCCTGCAACTATATTCAGCATGGCCTCCGCAAACTCGAAGACTCGTCCAGCGACGTCAGTACCGGAACAACCGAATCTGAGGAGCCTTACTCCCCCTCTCTTGACCCCGAAGAGAAGAAACGAAAAGTGAAATTGCTAGTTCTATTCATCAGAAACCTCATACGACGAGGACTGGTGCCAGCTGACTCGCTTCAATACGACATCCAGGAAATCTGTGTTCGATTCGCGCCCATAAAGGAGGTCCGGGATCTCAAGCATTGGTTCCAGACAGGCGAGGACTTGTGATTTCTTGTGCACTCGTTGCATTCACTGCACGCAGTCTTTTGCTCGGCGATACCCCATTCTTCTTGATGAGTTTCTTGTTTATCGACATTGGGAGGTGTTTATCCAGTTTAGATCCCCTGAAAAATGAAGAATGGATTCGTTCGTACTCAGACATGCCAGTAGATCCCCATCAGCTGGGCACGCCTAACACACTTACCGTTGCCTCTGTAAGTCTAATCTTCCCGCATAAAAGGCTGCATTACAGACGATGCTTGCATCTTTCGTTTTCGCAGGGCCGCCCGTATCCTTCCTGAAACTACATCCTTCTGTGGCCTGTTTCAGCCAAAAAGGGCCTTTCTCGTGTCATAGGTGTACTTCAGGTCCAAGTGCCAATAGTTTGGTGTCGTGGGTTTTGCAACCAGCCACGCCTCGTCAAGCGCCTTCAACACTTCGTCAGGCAGCGGGCCCTTTTCGAATTCTTTGAGGTTCTGCTGCAGCTGTTCCAAGCTGCTGACACCAATGATGACACCATCATTGCCACCATCACTGATGCTCAGCGCCGAATGATGGGTCAGCCAACGGAAAGCTGTTTCAAGCATGGTCAAGTTATGCTTCTTGACAACGGGTTCGATGATACGCAAAGCTTCCCATGTCGCATCCTTGAAGTACCTGGCACGGTACATGTCTCCCATGCGGCCTACAGAATCCGAGAAACGGCCAGTCGTGGGCACCTCCGAGGACTTGTACTTTCCGGAGAAAAGACCGCCAGCGATAGGGTTGTAAATGACGATGTCCAAGCCATACCGGCGACAAGCAGGGACAAGCTCGGCCTCGATGGAGCGCGCTGACTACCGTCAGCAACGAGATTTATCCAGTCGAACAGCACAGTAGTGGCGGCCACAACTTACTAATGGCATTGTACATGGCCTGGTAGATAGTCGGACGGACCCAATTGTTGTATTTGCAGGTCATGACCACCTCGGCGACCTCGAAGGCCGTGAAGTTGCTCAGGCCCAGCTGCACAAACTTGCCCTGCTTGTGCAGCTTGTTGACGGCCTCAAGGGTCTCGGCGAAGGGCACGCTCCGGTCGGCGGCGTGCAGGTAGAAGATGTCGACGCAGTCGGTCTGCAGCTCGGCCAGACTCTTCTCCACGCTCTCAGTGATGCGTGCGGCCTGGTGGGTACCGGCCTCACGTGGGTAGCATTTGGTCGCCAGCGTCAGGCCGCGGTCCCTCCACTTGGCGGAGGCGGTGAAGCTTTCCTGCCTGCCACCGACGTAGGAGCGGGCGGTGTCGACCTCGTTGTAGCCCTGGGACTGGAAGTGGTCCAGGACCTTGTTGTACTCGTCTAGCGAGGTGACACGGGCACCAGTGGACTCATCTGGCCTGGAAGCAGCCGAGTCAGTGGGGATGGTTTCTTTCCGGTGACATCACAGGCACGGCGGCAGCCGCGAGCGACACGTGCGTGGAAAATGTGTCTTAGTGTGGGATGTCGTGCTCACCCAAAGGTCATCAGCCCTAGGATCACGCGGGGCGTGGGGCGGGTGTTGGCGACGAGAGGCATTGGTGCGGCTGCTGGCTTATCAGCGAGGGCTGGCAGGGCTCGATCGGCAGGTGAGAGATTGCCGAGATGGGCGGCTGTGCGACTTCACGGACGGCGCGCCAGGGCGCAGTCTGGTATTTATGCGCCCTGTCACTGCTGCGAAGGGCGGGCATAGCGGAGCTGCCGTCGCGCTCGTCATCACTGCCAGCGGGGAACTGAGGCGGGAGTTATGCTAAATCCGTGGAGATCGTCCTTGACTCGAAGCCGCGAGCCCGGCGCCAGGCACCACGCACGCCATGCACCTGCGCAGTACACACGCTGCCCGGGGTCTGCCGCTCCTAAAAGACGCCTGCTCGCCGCCGTTTGCCCAAAACACGACGATGCCTGGGTCAGTTGCCCAGCCCGCCGCCCGCCCCGTGATCGGCGGGCGCGAGACAGGCAGGGACGGCCTCGGGCGCGCCGCCAAGCCCCGGCGCCATTCGTGCATCGTGGCCAAGCGCAGGTCACGACTCCGTCACTCGATGCGCCTGCTTTTCTCCCGAACCCTGATCATCCCCACCAAACACCGCATGGATGAATAACTCGTCAGCCCATTCCGTGCCCCAGAGAGATAGACCCGCCCCCTCCTCTTCGCTCCATCCCAACGACCACCAGCTTCGCTCTCAACCCCATCAGCTTCCCCCAGACCCGACCCCGTCACTGGGCTCGTCGCCCGTCGTCCTCTCACCACGGCAGCCTTCGCGATCCCCCTCGCCGTTCGTGTCTATTACCTCCGGGGTAGCCCACCGCCATCCCGCCCACGCCCATCACGGCTCCGACGAGAATAAGCAGCTGAAAGAAGGGAGGGAGCCTCCCTCGGCGGCTGCGTCAGACAGTGAACTCGAATTCGAGGATTGGGAACTAGGGAGCCGGAACGACGACGACGACGATCACAATCGCAACAACAGGGACTCGATCGCCGACGACGACGACATGCCTTCCGACCTGCGTCCCCCCTTCCACCGCCCTACGGACGGTCGTTCGCACCAGCCCTTGCTTGGCAACAAGCGCGATGACCGCCGCAGTTACGACTCGCCTACGCTGCGTCCGCAAATGGGCGGCCGTCGCCGCACTTTCCACGAACGGGACCCTGATCTCGAGGCCAAGACGGCGACCCGTAAGCGGTATACGTATGCCGCGGGTTTCCTGGTGCTGAGCCTAATCAGCTTTGCCGTGCAGACGGAGACGGCGGTCTACATCCAGCATCACTTGGGCTGGAACAAGGCATATTCAATGCTGTAAGTACCATGTGCCCCCGCAAAAACTTGCACCGCTTCCCGCAACGAATCCCCGACAAGGGTGCATTGGCGCTGACTTTGGCATGCAGATGGTTGACGCACGGTTCCTGGTCCCTGCTCTGGCCGACGCAACTACTCATTCTCCGCATCCAGAAGTGGAACCAGCCTTGGCCCGCGTTCTGGCGCCGGCACTTGCAGATTCTCCGCAGCACCGCGCAGATGGTCGAGCACGGCACGCTTCGTCCCACCGGTCGGCAACTCTCCAAGTCACCCGTCCCGTACATGCTCCGGATGACGGCCATCGTCACATGCGCTTTGACGGTCGCCGGCGGTAGCTGGTACGTAGCCGTGGACATGACGACCGCAAGCGACTTGACCGCCATCTACAATTGCTCCGCCTTCTTCGCATACGCTTTCAGTATCCCGTTGCTGCACGAGAAAGTTCGCACCTCGAAGATTGTAGCCGTCGCTATTGCCATCGGGGGTGTGCTCATCGTCGCCTACGGCGACGTGACTCCGGCGAAGCACGGGAACAAGTCCGGCGGCGGTGCTGGCGGTGACAAGGCTCCTGATTCCTCCGAGGCCAAGAATCGGGCTCTGGGTAACATCGTCATCGGTGTTGGCAGTGTGCTGTACGGCTTGTACGAGGTGCTTTACAAGAAGCTGGCCTGCCCGCCCGATGGCTGCAGCCCTGGCCGAGGCATGATCTTCGCGAACACTTTTGGTAGCCTGATTGGCTGCTTCACTCTGTTCATTCTGTGGATTCCCATTCCGATTTTGCATTTCACCGGTGTGGAGAGGTTCGCTTTGCCTACCGGTGAAGCTGCATGGATGCTGGTTATAAGTGTGTTGGCCAACGCAAGTATGTATTCACTGGCCCAAGTCTTTTTCCAGTTCAATCGCTAACTTGAAGCCCGAATAGCCTTCTCCGGGTCTTTCCTTGTCCTAATCAGTCTGACATCTCCGGTTTTATCCTCCGTGGCCGCGCTATTGACCATCTTCATTGTCGCCCTTATCGACCAGCTCCTTCCGCCGCCGCTCAACTCCCCGCTCAGCTTCGCCGCCGTCATTGGTGGCTGCTTCATCATCGGCGCTTTCCTTATGCTCTCTTACGATACTTATAAGGAGATGGATGAGGAGAGGAGGAAGAAGCTCGAAGAGGATGTCAGCGATTCGGATGCTGACAGCAGGCTAGGCGACTAAATCTGCCGTCACTGATCCTATGATCCAGTTACTCCTCTTCTGAAGAATCTCGGGCTTAGATGGCCGTAGTGCGGCATTTTGATTTCCTTCAATGTCCTTCCGCGCTGCAACCGTTTGCTTTTATTCAGCGTTATTTGCTTTTGTCCTTGTGCATAGGCATATCTTCCCCCCTCTTCCTTGAAATTCTTTCCCCAATTCTGCATCCTTCCTTTCGATTCGGATCTTCAGTTGCGATATGTTCAAAGACACCGCCGAGAAATGGCGGTGGGTTACGATGAAACGAATATGGGATGAACTGGGCGAGGACAATTCAACTACACGGCGTCAAGAGGGAAGGGAATGCGAAAGCACCGGCAGCACTCGGATGCGTTGTGCAGATTCGTGTTTTTTGTTTTCTGTTTGTTTGTTGGGTCATATCAGGAAGATGGGAAATGAGAAGAAACAACCTTCTCACAGATTTTGCATATCCACCTGGCCAGCTCGATGGCCCATGGTGGCGGCGTTCCATGTGGGTTTTTCCTGATGTGGTGGTTTGGTTTGATTAGGGTAGGATTGGTAGACCATCGCGTTTATTACTCTCCGTTCGGTTGCTTGTGCGTGATACTGTGGACATTTTCGTCATCTGGCCGTTGGCCGGCAAACCCGGGCAACCAATGCCATCGCCCTCCCCGTCGGACTATTCATTCAACTACCTCGCCATTTCAATCACTCTTGAATGCTACGGCACTTACATCAAGATTCCAAACACCCATGATGCCGGGAGCGTCGACCGGTGGTACATCGAGTCGTACCTTGCTGGACCCGCCTTTTGCCCTCTTTCCTCTTGCAATTCGCAAATGGGGTTATCGCCGCAAGTCTCGGCAGCGGTCTTTCGCCTGCTGCTTGGTAGAAGCGAGCATTCTCCTTTGGATCCCAAGTCTCAGGTTTTGCGGTCCCACATCCTGGTGGTGGATTTATATTCAACCAACACTACCCTTCACCGGCATCAGACCCTGCGCGCCCTCGACGCTCTCCTTGCCCTCCTTCAAGACCGTATCCACGTCCAGCTCTTCCATCACACCCAAGACGACGCCCAGGCTGTCGAAGAAGCCGTTGACGGCCACGCGCAGCATGCGGTTCGTTGTGGCGGCGTAGTGCACGTCGAGGACGGACGGGGTATCGGGCGAGACAGAAAGCGTGCGCTTGACAAGGGAGGAGAGTTCCTCATCGACGGCGAGGGCGCGCTGGGCGTTGGTGGCGTGGGTGGGAGTCGGGAAGGGAATGTTGAGGGTGCTGGGTTGGGATGGGTTAGCTGTTACTGTCGGGGCCATGAGGCTGGCAGCTGTCAGGTGACAAGTGAGCCGTACAGCGTGCAGGGAAAGCCCGCGAGATCGGTGGAGTTTGCCATGACGGGATGGGTTTGTGGTCGATTTTTGCTTCGCCAAGTTCCGTTCACGCGCGCGGGCGGTGGTGACAGAGCCGAGGTCTGCAGGAAGGACGGGGATGCGGCGGGGCCAGGAGTATCGGCGGGGGGCACAGGGGCGGCGCGTGTTGCGGCTCCAACGTCCAAAGGGGAGCGTCTGTGTGCTGCAGGAGAGGCTGGCCTGTGATGAGAAGAGAGGCAGTCGAGCCCCGCGTGGCTGCCCGATGCAGGCTAGTCGGGGCCGCTTTCTTCCCCGCGTCTCGGCTTGCGGTGCGGTGATGTCATGGACGCATCAACGACCAGTGTGACCAGTGAGCAATGGGCAGGAGTAGCGCAACAGAGCATGTGCCGGGCCAGGCGCAATGGCAGATGACGGCCCGGTGCAACAGGTGCATTGGGAAGGGATGTCTCCCGTCATATACGTCGACATTTCGTTCCACGGCTCCACTTAGTACTTCAGCCCGACTTGTCCATACAGCTCCGTGCCGTTTCCAATTCACCCTCTCCTTCTCATCTACCTCTTTCATCGTCCGCGGCCTGTTGTTTCGCGCTTTCAACTTTCCGCATCTGCTCCGCTGCTCCTGCCCCAACAACCATGGCGACCCCATCCCCATCAGAGTTCTTGACCTTCTACCGCCACCTCACGACGCACCCAGCCTTGCGCCGCGGCCTCGCTGCTTCCGCCACCCAGACAAGTCGGCCACTCAGCACCTCGATTCCTCGCTGGGGCTACGGCAAGTCTGACAACAAGGCCTTCCCGGACGAGAAGCATACGACCCAGAAGACGGACAGGTCCGACGTCCAGAACGAGAACTCGCAAGCAGGGATGGAGTAAGTGTTCTCTGCGAGTGCCAGCCAGTCAGTCAGTTGATTACGTTCATTTGTTGTCTTTGTTCAAGTTCACCACCCCTGCATTGCCTCGCATTACCTTCCTCCACCACCTTGTTGAGCTCAACACTTCAATTGGGTTTGAAGCATCGCTGACCTAGCCCAACAGAGCCCACACCACCGGCACTGGCGGTTCGGCCACAAGCCGTAGAGATGAACGCTCAAGCACTGCGCGCGCGAAGAAGGAACATCCCGAGGCACCTGACGTCGTCATCGGAATGCAGGACGAACGTGGTGGGAAAGGTCTTTGATTCATTGAAACAACCTGTATCGCTTGTAACAAAAAGGATTGGGCTTCTGTCGCTTGTATTGAGATACCACTGAATGTGGTGAGGCGGGCTTGGTAGCTGGCATGTTGCCTGACCAAGGCAGCGCGTTCCCTTCGGCGAGTTTCCAAGCACGAGGTTTTCGGGACAGGGAAGGAATTGACCGTGGTGGTCCTTCTGTCACTATTGCATGATCGGCGTTGAGGTATAATAGGGAATTTGCCTACAATTGCAGGCATTCAAAACAAATCTACAAAAACTTAATCCTATTGCATTTGCCACCCACATACATACTCATATACGACATGACTTTGTCTTCGCCGCCTCACAGGTACGGACGGACCAGCACGGCCTGCTGCTTGTATTAATGCATCATGTCTCGAAACGGATAGACCTCTCCGAAAAAACTTTGTTCTTGGAGGTCCAGAACATTGAACATACTAGTGCAAGTGCAGATCCAGGGTCTATGAAGAAAATCACCAAATCCTGTTATCACATGCACGGAGCCCAAAGTCACGAGACTGTTACCGAAAAGCAATCTGACACTACAGTGTAGCAGACGTCTTTGAATACAAAAGATCAAGTACGCTGGAAGAGGCTTGGCTAGGTTTGGAAATGCATTTGGGTATATCGTCGCCTGTCGTCACTCGACCAAAATTTCCTCTTCTTCGTCTTCACTGGCTTCCTCCTCGCCCTCTTCTGAATCATTGTCACGTAGCGGAGCGAAATAATCCAGTGTTGGCTCATCCGGATGCACCTGGTTCCAATCTCGCGGATAAATGAGAGGGAGTTGACCACCATTGATACAGTAGTTCATGATGGATCTTTCGTAAGCTCCACCTTCCCAAAACTCAAACAGACCAGCACCGCCGTTATCCTCGCACGTGGAGTCCCATAGGGATTCCACGTAGATGTGCTCCAACTTGAGTATGTGAGGGATTTGCTCGATGATAGATGCCCAGGAGCCGTGCGCTCTTGATAGAGCCATATCCACCATCGAAAGGCGCTTGAGTGTCGCGGAGTGACGCTTGAGTAGATCAACCAGAAGATTTTCCCTCGTTGTGAAGCTTGCACGTAGAGTATGCAGAACCGGCCAATGTATGTCGCCCAGGATTTGTAAGGGGTCATCCCAACGGTCGTCTTCCCGGTCTTTTGTTTCTTCGCTGTACCCAAAGTGGAGCTTTTCCAACTTCTTTGCCTCTTGCAAGAATGCTCGCATACCGCTTCCTATCCAATCCCTCCGGTCCCAAAAGTGGTCAAATGAGATGAGAAGCTCGAGATGCGTCAGATTCTGAAAGGCGTGTCTCATTTCGTAGACGCGACCGTCGATTTCGAGCCCTCCGAGTTCGGCTGGCCACAGACTCTGGTGAATGATTGGCAATCGGGTTGCTTGACACCAAAACACGTTGTTGCTGGTGGCGAACTTCAGTGACCGGACTGGCCTGCTGGTCCTCTCACACAGCGCTTTGAGCAGATGGGTTATCTGCTGCGCCCCGTCCAAGCTCACACCAAGGGAAGCCTCCTCGTTCGAATCGATGAACTTCCAATCATCCGGACCCTGCAGAATCCGCGGTAACAGTCTTCCCCATACTGGTCCGTGGTTCTTGGGCGTCCCCATCTCCTGCGTCGACACCTCGGCCATTTCCAGCTTTGGCAAATTGCAGATTGCTCGTCGAAGTATCTGAGTGCGCTCCTCATCCCATTCCTGCTGTTCCTCCCATATTCGCTGGTATTCCTTGTAGTAGGCGTCCAGGTCTAGCTCCGGATCTACTTTCGGCAGCTTTGTCCAGATGGCGAGCGCCGCGCTCTTCGCTTCACGATACCTCATGTCGCCTGAAGGCAGCACCGGCAGCCCCTTTTCATAGCAATACATCTGGTAGAACAGACTGAACGGTGGACGCATGTCTATCCGTTCCGCGTACTCCTCTCGGTTCTCAAAGTACGGCAGCAGCTCTCCATGGTAGGTCAATTTCCGGACCATCTTGCGGAAGTCGGAGTGCGCAGCGATGCAGCAGATCTTCTGCAAGCTCTCCATAAACATGCCGACATGCACATGCTCGAAGATGCGGGGGACAGTGAGACGGGCGAGGACTTTGCAGGTCCCACGCAGCCGCTTCAAGGAGACGAAGTCGCACTCGGCGACTATCAGGTCGAGGAGCTCCTCGGGGAGGGCGTCCATTTTGGGGGAACCGTCGTAGGGAACAGGGTGCTCGGCGTTCCGGACGCGCAATTGGCTGGCGGAGGGGTCAGGTTGAGGCTTGTGTGGGCCAGCTGGGCGGTTGCCGTTTCGGGGCTTGCCTGGGCCGTTACGTCATCCGAAATCAAGTCACGTGATCGAGTACGAGGCGTGTCGGAAAATTGCTGGCGCTCAGGGACAGGAACCAGCACAGCCTGTTTCATCACGGCGTCTCCACCGCGCAAGTCATGTCAGGGCTGGCGGCAGCCGCCGCACCGCTGCGATCAAACGGCTCCGTCTCATCCGCGGCGGCGGCAAGCGGGAGCGGCGCTCCGATTGCCCTGCATGCGTGCGGGTCTCGGGTTGAGGTGGCAGAACTTCCCCACTGCGGCGGCTGAGGGCGTGCTGGTGAGGCGGTGCGCGCTGGCGACAGGGCTGGGCTGGCTGGCCATTGGCGGTCCAGATCGGCGGTGAAATGGCGCTGGCAGGTGGCAGCACCCTGTCAAGCTGGGCCGGCGCGCCGATCGACTCCGCAATTAGCTCCCCGAGCTCTTCCAAGGCATTCATAAGTACCTGACGATCCTCCTTGCTCTGTTCCCCTCTGCAAGCCATTGTTCCCCGCGATCCGTTTCCCACGTGCCAGAACCACTAGCTGCATTATCAAACATGGCGGCCGGGTGCTCCTACATGGGCAGTCGCCGTAGGTCCCGCTGTTGTCCCTTGCGCCTCCCCACCAGCTCCGCTGATCGCAACCCCCAGCTTTCCACCACGAGTCGCACGAGCGCGCCAAGGATATCGAGGAAGAGTACGACCGCCTGCGCGAGCAGGCGCGCAATGAGCGTGCGAAGCGCCAGGACTGCTTCGACCGCGCCCACGAAGCCTACGAGGCTGGCGACGGCGCAAAGGCGCATGAGCTGTCCGAGGCGGGCAAGCGCCACGGCGCCAAGATGGATGAGTACAACAAGCAGGCGTCCGAGTTCATCTTCCGCGAGAACAACGCCGAGGACCGCGTCGCGGGCGACGAGCTCGACTTGCACGGCCAGTTCACCGAGGAGGCCGAGGATATCTTGGAGGAGCGCATCCGTTACGCGCAGAAGCATGGCCAGACGCACCTGCATGTCATTGTCGGCAAGGGTAACCACTCCACCGGCCACGTCCAGAAGCTCAAGCCCCGCTGCGAGCAGGTCTGCCGCGATCTAGGTCTCCAGTTCCGTACCGAGGACAACGCCGGACGCATGTACGTCGACCTGACTGGTGGTGACGCCCACCTGCCCTCGCACCTGGGCGGCGGCGGCCAGCGTCCAACCAGCTCGTTCCCCATCGCGACCCACAACCGCCCGGCCTGGCAGCAAGCGAAGCCCGCCCAGCACGAGCAGCCCGTCCAGCACGAGCAGCCACACCACCAAAACGGCCACGCCGAGAAGCCCCACCATGCCACCGAGGCCCACTCCTACGCCAACGCCGTCTCCGGCGAGCAACAGCCCCAGCAAAAGCCCCAGCAAGCAGGTAATTCGCAATACAACAGCCACTACCAGGAGCCACAGCAGAGCCAGAACGACGATGTTGATAATATCTTTAGCAAAGGGAAAAAAGTTCTCCGGGTTTTCAAAAGCTGTTGCGTGGTTATGTAAGAGGTCTTGGAAGCCGCTCCGCAAGGCGCTGCCCAAGAAACTCCCATTCCACAAGAAGCAAAAGAAGTCCTACGCGGATGCCGCCGGCGAAGCCTAATCGTTTCTTCGCGCGTTGCTTTTTGGCGTTGCGTTGCGATGCGTCCCTCCGTCCGTTTACCGTTTACCGTCGTTCGTCGCCGCCGCGTTTCCACTCGTTCGTTCTCGTCCCGTCGCCGTTGTTATCGTCCGTTTGTCCTTGTAAATACTGTATCTTGTGATACCCGTTGTTTGAGCTTTTGGTAAGTGTCCGGCCTGATGGTTTCAGTCTTGCTCCTGCTGATCTTTCAATCTTGTATTGAAGATGGGCGAGATTGGATATGGCGAAACGAGGTAAATGTATCGTGGGAATTGGAGACTTTAGCTCACGAAACGAATGAAATTCGTGTATGTGGAAAAGCCCATCTACTGGTCACTCGAGTTAGAGTGTGGTGTCTTCGGACACAGATATGTTGGTTGCAGGTAATATTGGGAGGATTAAGGTACTGGGTTCGGGTTGTATAGATGGAAGGCTTTTTTAAGGAACCGCATAGGTGTAAACAATCGAGAATCTCAAGGTTGCCAGAAATGATACTTATGATGTGCGTGAATACTTTCCGACGCTTGAACTGGTGGCAAAGTTGCGCCGAAGAAGCTGGCCAGATGTCCGAGCAAGTCTTGGCGCGGGCGAAAAGTGGTTGCCGTGTCCGCCCGCGCAACGCGTCAAGGCGCATTGTTTTCCAGGTCAAGCTCCGGAGCTGTCGCAACTCCGCCAACTACCAACCACCCACTCCATGGACATTTAGACGCGCGCACTCCTGGTGCGCACTCCGGCGGAAATGGCTGCAACATCTGGCGAATCTGTCCTTTTCCCGCCGCTGGACAAATGCCTGAGCGGGGAGCAGCAGCTGCTGTACGTACCGCCTACCCCAACTCCGTGCCATCACACCCGCTGACCTTCTCTGCAGCTCATGGCAGGACGCCTTCGCTGCTCTACGTGGCCCTAGAGCTGGCCGCGAGGGTGATACCTTGTGCGCCTTCCTTTCCGACAACACCAATGCCGCCGTCCTCAGCAAACCTTTCCAGCCTTTCCAGCCGCCAACCACCCAGTCCAAATCCGCTTTTGAGACCAAGACCGCCGCCATCAACGTCACACCCTCGGAAACCGGCCAGTACAACATCGAGGAGATCAAGGAAGACACCAAATGGCTGTCGGCTGAGGCGAAGATTGACGAGGTTTCTGCGCTGAGAATAGTGCTGCTGGAATGGCAAGCGCGACCTACTACTCAGCTCCTTTCTGGCTTCACTGAGGAGGAGACGCTCAGCGTTCAGGATGCTGCGGGCGGTGCCAACCTAGGCTCGTCAGCCTTCCTGCCCAAGTCTACCATTGTCGCCGCAACGAGCGGCGGAATAATCCAGAATCTAACTGTGTTTCATTCGAAGGAGAGGAGGCAATTGCGGATCTTGGAGACCTATCTGGCAGAGCGCATACACATCTTGAAGATTAGTGATATTCTGGCGCGGGTGGGCGCAGCAACTGCACAGACAGACAGCTCGTCCAACAACACGAGACCAGACGCGAACGCCCAGGCCTGGATTAAAGAGCTCGGAAAAAGGATTTTTTCCTCGCAGAAGACTGGATTCCTCAAGGATGGTACCCAGGCCCTACAATCGCGTTTCCAGAACATCGAATATGGTAGTGGTTGGTACAAGGACGTGCCGGGAGGCATTGAAGAAGCTGAGGAGATGTGGACACAGTCACAGCTGTCCGAAGCTATCATCATCCTCCAGCTCATTTTTACACATGTGGACAGCACCGCGAACCTTCTACCTTCGGACGTTGTCGTGGACTGGTTTGAGTTCATGGATGGTTGCCGCTTCTGCAAGGATATCCAACTGCCATTTCAGAGTCAGCAGCCTCTGGTCTCGACCCTGCAACTTCTGGTCGCCATGGTCTGCCTGGCAGTGGTCAACTTTCGTGGCCTGCTTAAGTTCGTTGAAGCGGAGGCCGTAAATGTTACTCCCACGGATGGTGCCGATGGCGGGGCTTACGTTAAGAACAAGTTCTGCGTCGAAAAGCTTACTTCGATTTTCTTGGAGTACTGCGGATCAGGGCCCACACCCGCGAGTCCTGCGTTATTCGCCTGGTCGGTCTTCAGTCTTACTGTCAAGGGCCAGAGCGAAACTCTCAGCCACGAAAGGGAAACACAAATCGCCCAAGGCTCTCCCGACGTCGAATTGACCGTAGTGGAAAAACTCAACGAGATGATCAGAGGAATCAACATCAACGAAGACGAAGAGGACGACAACGCCACAATACTGGTCAAGGCCTCTGTAATTGGTGCAAAGATCTACGAGCTTTTACCAGAGATTGCTCTCACTCTGACGAGCACTTTCAGCGACGTCATGATTCAGGATAGCCTAGTTGCGAGCTCTGACCATGACTTGGCCGCCCGTATGCGCCTTCAGCTACTCTGGCTCATCCGGGGAGGCTCATACACAGTTGAATACAGCCCTGAACTCATCATGAGCTTCCTCGTCGTTCTCAGCGGCAGCCAGACGTATTGGACTCTTGCTGAACAATCTCCGAAAAAGATCCCGGACCCGGTTTTAGAGGCCTTTGTCGACGAGGGCGGAATGGGAATCCTGGACCAGGTCAAGTATCGCTACCCCTACGAATCGGTTCCCCTTTTGCAGTTTGCCAAGCGATTGTGCTTGAGGGTCGACACGGATGACGAGGGCGAGCTTGTTACTGCCAAGTGGCTACAAGACAAGGCTCAGTTTACCCAGGTCATTCCCCCCAACTTCGAAGGCTACGTGCCAACCCGCGAGGATGAGGTTCCGTCTGTCCAGTTGAAGGAAGACATGAGCCTCTTCTGGAATCGGAAAGACACCAAGCGTCCTCTCGCGGACGAAGAGGCCGAGGGTAACGAGGTTATTCCACTCGATGAGATGCAACCGGACGAAGTCCACTTCATTCCTGTTGGAACTGAAGGCATTGCACTCAATCCGGATACCAGACCCCTTGTGATAGCGTGGATGCACAAGCACTCATCCCTGCGCTATCTGGCCGCGTACTTGTCCACGTTTATGGTAGGCAGTGAAACGATCGACACCGCAACACGTAAGCCAATCAACATTGCAACAGCGACTGAATACATCGGTCTACTTGCAATGCTTGTTGCTGCCTCAGGGAAGGCCGCCACTGCCAGGGATGCAGATGCACGAAAAGACGCCCAGTGGATCTTGGAAGATGCCAGTGATGGGCTTGGCCGCAACCAGGATATCATCAGTCTGGTGTTCGACATTTTTGAGCAGGAGCTTGAGAGACTGAGGGAGAGGCCCAACAACGAGGGGTCACTTGAGCTTCTGGTCAACTGTCTTTACTTCATCCACGCTCTTGTCGAGGTGTTACCCAACAGGGTCTGGCCATTCTTCACAAGGAGTAGGCTGCTGGACTTGGAAGGCATTGGCGGTAGTCTTGTGGAGATCGTGTCCGGGACCGAGATGGTGATGGGTCGCTACGACTTCCTGTTAGCCTGTGCTCACCTGTTCAAGGCCTTGCTCAACGACTCGGTCAAGAACGTTGTGTCCAGAAAGCAGAGCCAAAAGGCACTCGTAAGGTTCTCATCCCTTCCCGCCTCAGGAGGTGGATCTCCCGACAAGATAACAAGCAAGGTCCTACTCAGCTTCACCAAGACATTCACTGGCGTTTTTGAGAGCTGTCTCAGCTGGCGATTCGGAGCTGTCGATCAACAGCTTGAGCTTAATCGTTTGGCCATGGAGATCTTCTCCGATATTTTGCGCAACGTCCATGGCTATGACGACGAAGCAACAGGGCCGAGTGAAAAGATGAGCTCAGTCATTGCACCCTCGGCCGACTATCTTCTAGAGGCATTCTGCTCGGATTCAACAAACGACATCACGACCCACGCAATCCTCAACGTGTTCTTCGCCGGAACGAAGCCCCTTCCTATTTCCACGCCTATCCGTATCGAGAATCTGTGGAGATCACAAACAGATGCGGCTATTACTTTCGCCACGACCATTCTCCAGGCTGGTGTTCTGCTCAGCCGTCCAACGTCCTATTTGGAGCACCAGTTGTTCAAGGCCGCCCCACTGCTTGCCCGGCTATCAATTGCACACGAAGACTTCAAGCCCTCCACTATGAATCTTTTTGAGGTTCTGGTTAAAAGTGCGGCCCGAGGGGATAAGGAGCCCCCTTCTCTACTCGGACACTTGGGTCCCGAGACTGCGAAGGCTTTCCTCAGCGTTATTTCGTCCATGAGCGGAGCCTTGAAGGATACCACGGTCGAGGTCAGCATCTGGAGGTTCCTGTGTGCGGTGGTGAGCAGCAAACAGCAATGGCTTTCGATTTATCTCCTCACTGGCAACACACCGCGAGACTCCCTCAAGAGCAAGGAGGACAAGGTGACTGGCAAGCCGCGTGGCAAGCCTCTTCTGCACTCGGCGCTGGACCAGCTGTGTGACATCAAGTCATTGGACCCTCGGAGAGCTGTTGCCATGTTAGAGTTCATCTCCCTTGCGCAAAATCACTGGCCGTGGGCTGTTACCAAGATGCACTCCCACAGGAACTTTCTAGAGAGCATCATGGATTTCATCCGAACATTGCAACCAGTTGCGGCCAGCGCACCGCTCGCGACGGTGGAAACTCAGTCGATCAAGATCCACATGGCTTCATTAGTCTCCGACATTGGCGCCATGTGCCTTCACTATGCACGACAACTGGGCGACATGCGCCCCGCACAGCACGTTATTGCCAAGCTTGATTTCCTCCAAAAACACGGTGTCGATCCGCCGGCATACAACCGGTCATTACACAGTAACCTGAAGAAGAACGTCGAGAGCAAATTTCCCAGTGTCAAGCTCTCAAACTTCAAGAGGACAATTCTCACCCGATCCGAGTTTGGCCGCGATTACTTCTACGACCTGCAGTACGCATCTGAGGTTCTTGGCTTTGACTCGACGTGGATTGGCTTAAGGAGGGGCAATGGCTTTGTCGATGAGTTCCAGAGGGCCAATGTCAACCTGTCCTTGGTCGAGGCACAGATAATGCTTCTGAAGAGTTGGAAGCTGCTTGCGATTGAGCTCAGCTCGATTGCCAACAAAGACCACCGCCTTGAGGCCATCCTTGCACAGGTCATCCAGCAATGCCTGAAGTCAAACCAGACGTCGAACGGATTGCAGGCCCTGTTTGAGCGGCTGGTGCATGTACGAGCAGACTTTGCATTCGTCCTGATACAAAAACTTACAGCAGCCGACTGCACGAGCGACCACATCAAAGCTTTGTTTAAGCTCTGCTGGGACACGATTCGGATCTCGGGTGTCGACTTCGAGATCGCCTTCATGGGAGAGAACGCAGACTACTACAGGACGCTTCTCAGGATACTGCTCCTCACTCTGCAGCCCCACATCAAGGCGTATCAGAAGGAGGAGCCTGGAATCCAGAAGAACATGTCCAAGATCGGATCCGAGCTCATGGAGATACTGGAAAAGGTCGTCGCCACTGGCCTCCGCTCGCTGGCGAACCAGGTGCACGAGGACCAGGAGAGCTGCTCGCCCGCAGACTTCGTGCTCGTCAGCGCCCTGCTATCCGCCATCCTGCGCGTGCCCGGCATGCAGGTCATGGCGGGCGAGATCACGTTGCTCTTCTCCGCCTCCAACACGGTCCGCCACGCGACCGCGCTCTTTACCTGGGCCGACCAGCTCACCGTCGGCCCCGACAACGACCCCGTCTACGGCGAGCTCAGCATCCTGTTCCTGCTCGAGCTGTCGGGCATCCTGCCCATGGCCGAGGTCCTCGCCGTCGAAGGCGTGCTCGCGCGCCTCAGCACGGCCAACCTCGTCAACTACTACCGCCGCCCGCGCGGCATGGGCCCCTTCGACCACCCGCCCCGCCTGTTCTCCATCTGGACCCGCGGCATCCTGCCCCTCTGCCTCAACCTGCTCGACGCCGTCGGCGCCCCCGTCGCCGCCGAGGTGGCCGCCTTCCTCAACCAGTTCCCCGAGCAGCTCGCCCGCGCGTCGGCCGCGCTCAACCCGCGCAGCGCCGGCAACCCGAACAACAACAACCAGCACGGCGCGATGAAGGACGTGGCCGCCGGCGCCGTCACCCTCGGCGCCGCGTCCGAGGCGCACAGCCTCGCGCTTCTCAGCGTCGTCCTCGACCGCTTCCGCTCCGCCGACGGCGGCGGCGCCGGCGGCTCGGCGGCCGCCGTGGGCGCCATGGTCAACCCGGCCGGCATCGCGCCGCTCGACTGGGACCGCGCCGGCGTGCGCGAGGACGTCGAGGGCTGGCTGCAGGGCGGCCGCCGCGCGCTGCGCGAGCGCCTGCTGCCGACCAACGAGCGCGAGGTCGAGCTCGTCAAGCAGAGGGCCGTCGGTGGCGCCGCCGCGGGCGACAGCCGGCTGGAGGAGAGGGTCGTGGCGGAGCTGCTGGGCGTGTTGGAGTGCTTGAGCGAGGGCGCCGCCGTTACGGGTGGTTCTGCTGCTGCTGCCGCCGCCGCCGCCTCCGCTGCTGCTTCTTCTGCGGCGACGGCGGCCGGGGGGGCTGGGGGTGCTGCAGGTGGTGGTGGTGGTGGCGGTGCTTGATTGCTTGATTGCTTGGTTGCTTGGTTGGTTGAGTGATTTGAGGGAAACAAAAAAAAGAGGAATATGAGCGGTTGTTGCAAAGGGAGGGATGGAGAATGAAATGGGGAAACGATTTCTTTTTTTTTCTTTTTCTTGTTTTTTTCTGTAGATAAAAGGGGTTTTGGACTAATTCTTCCCCCTTTTCGTCTTTTCTCTCTCAATGTCATGTAGGGGCTTTTGAATCGGTTTGAAAAATGTCCGTCATGCATCCATCCTTTTTGTGGTTCTTCTGCGTGAGGCGTGTATGATCTTGGTGTACACTTGGGCGAAGGTTTAAGGGGGAACGAAAAAAATTTCTGACGTTCTGTTCCGTGGAAGACGGATTGCACAGTGGCTTGCTGAAGGGGATGTTGCTGCCTGCTTTCATGCGGCTGAACGATGATTGATCGTCTGTCTCTCTCTCTCTCTCTCTCTGCCTGCTTAGATACACATCTCATATCTGACACATCTACCGCCCTCTCCATTCCAAACTTGGTATCAATAATTCATCAAACATCGTAAAAATCGTGAAGCATCATCCTTCTTCTCCTCGTCTCCCCTCACCGCCACTGCTCCGAACATCCACAGCCCGTGTCATAAAGGCATGACGACGACCAAGCCGGCGATGGCCGCCACCAGCGCCACCGCGCTCACGCTCATGCCCGACGCGCGGCTGCTGCCGCCGCCCTGGCCCTCGGCCCGCGCCCTGCCGCTTCCTTGGCCTCCTTCCCCTTCGTCGCGGACGTCGTCTGCGGCGGTGGGGGTCGGAAACGAGCTCGGACGCCGGCTCCAGGAGGGAGAGAGGAAAGGGGCGGGGGACGGACGGTTGAGCGGTTCTTGGTTTTGTTGTCGTTGTTGATGATGTCGTATTTGCGGTGCCGTGCTCGTCTTGGGGGGTGAGCTGATGGTCGTGGAGATTGAAGTGGAGGCGTAAGTTGGGGTTGGTGTGGCGGTGGTGTCGGCGGTTGCTGTGGCGGCCACTCTGGGGGTTGAGTCAGCGTTGCGAATTGGCAGAAATACAGGGATTAGAGGGGACGCGGTTTATGGTGGGGACTATCAAGAACGGCTTAGAGGAAGTTGGGGGAGAGGGGGTGGAATATTGACAGGGAGGGAATAATGTGGGGACAAGGGGGGAGAGGCTCGATCATTGCCGCGGTGAAGAGAGATGGCGGTATTTCGTCATTGGATATGACCGCGCGAGACGAAATATGAGAGAAAAGGATGGAGAAGAGGAAGACATACTCATTGAAAGCCAGCGTCAGTGCGGCGAGTAATGCATAGGCGATCAAGTATGTCCGCCATAAGCGTGAAATGGACGAGACCATAGCTCTGAGGTAGAGCGAGGGCCAATACACAGGTGCAGGCGCGGCGGAGATAGGTAATTAGAATGTCAAAAGGGATAAGTGTTGTGGCTCGCTTTTGGTCTTTTCTTTACTTTGGACTCCCAGCGGCTGGAATTGGACTGAGAAAGCCGGCAGTATGCGCACAGAGAAGACCAGAGATGGAGGTTCTGGAAGATGTCTGCAGAAACAAGGGTGCCGAATCTACGGAACCGGTTCTACAGCGGCGCAACCAAAGCGTGGCTGAGATGGGCTGAGGGGCCATTCAAGGCTTGAAAACCACGTCCCGGCCGCACTACTAATGATTCCTTCAAGTGTTGGCCAAAGGAGAGCGTAGGAACAAAGCAATACGAGGGGGAATATTGGCTGTGCTGTCGGCGGGCGAAAATGGAAGAAGCGCCAAGGCAACGGTGAGGTGGTGAGATGGAGGGTAGCGAGGAGGCAATGGAAGAAATAGAAAACGCCAGCTCAGGCCTCGGTGAGGAAACTGGGGAACAAGTAGATCCAAATAAAACAACTAAATGTTGCGAGGTGACAAGGGTGGTCTCCTACCAAGCAAGGCTGTGTCTGTTGGCGTTGGCGGACGTCGTGGCGCAATGCCCGTACACTGCCACGGCCGGCGACGAGGGCGAGGGCGGCAGATGGGTGAAGAAGCGACGGCGAACATGGCGTCTTTTGGCATGAAATCAAGCTGACGGCGCGAGCAGACGACTACTGGCGGTTCAGCCTCTCGCATGCTTTCTGCAGCTTCGTGTCTTTTTTGCCGGCGTGCCAGTCGCATTTCAGGCGCCCCCCGGCCTTGGTGGTTCGGCCCCCCGAGCCAGGCGAATGAGGACGGCAAAGATGATGCAAGCCGAGCCTTACGATGAAGCACGTCCTGTCGACAAGGGTGGCAGATTGGCGGGCAAATGGCCGCGGATCGCAGCGACGGACGGGAATCGTCGTGTCGGTGCCGGTCTGCCGGATGGATGTGAAGCGGTATCGTCCACACAGGCGCCCCTGCTGAAACAGACTGCCGAGACGGCGGCATGTCATGGCGCGGGGTGTCTCCCATCAGGCTTTGTCGCAGAAGGGTCGCGCAACCTATCTAATCGCGCTGCATCTCGTGGCGCCGCGCGTCCGTCCGTCACTCGGTCATCGTTTGTCAGCAATAGCGCAGACCAAGTATTGCCATGAGGATAAGGCTGGCGGCGACGTCACGTTTGGATGTGCATGCTCTTGCCTCTTCGTCTGCCACCACGTGCGGTGCTTGTCAGCAGTGCCATCCCCTCGGTCGCCGGGTGGCCTGAGGCACCAAACATGAACCCCGCACTCGAAGTCAGCACCACCATTCGTTTCCGCTGCGGCGCGTGCTAAGAAGGGTGTGCTAGGCGGCTGGTAGGCAAGGAGTGGATTTTTCTTAGCGCCACAGCCGCTGCATGGTGTTGGTGGAGGCGGGGCCGCTGCAAAGAAAATAGCAGTAGCGGTGCAGTGCAGTGCAGCGATTAAGGCAGATGGTCGATCCAAAAATAGCAACAGCAAGAAGGCTGAACGAATGACACAATGATCCGACAACGCTGGTTTGCGACATGAATAAGTGGCACGCACTGCTCTGCTACTACAGACCCTCGGCCAAGCTTACTTTTCCAGTTGCCATTCTGGGACTAGCGCAATACAGGGGTGCTGACAGAGGGGGGTGCCTAACGGTTTTGTCCAGTTTAGGCGGGGGGGTGCCTAAAAACCAGGCGGGGGGTGCCTAAAAATCCAGACGGGGGGTGCCTAAGTGTGGGCGGGCGCGCCTGGGGTCGCTGTACCTTAACCAGTAATTACCCCTGTCAGCACCCCTGTATTGAGCTAGGCCCAGAATGGCAACTGGAAAAGTAAGCTTGGCCGAGGGTCCGTACATACATGCCGCTAGTATAATTAGCTTTGTTAGACTTGAGCCGCGCCATGCACGAAATCTGTGTACTAGTTGGTCGCGCCTTCCGGACGGCAGGAATCCGCACTAAGCCACTTCCAACCACGCACCGTTGTGCCCGTCGGGTGGCTTGCTCCAGACCTACGTCGAGATAGAGATAGTGTTGGAAACCACGGAGGGAAATGCGGCTCGGAGATCCCGTCGGTGTAGTCTGCGCGGTGATCGCGCATCGAGATTCGGAGGATGATGAGTACAGCACATGCATGTCCAAGGCGTCGTGTGACTACCACCCTGTCAGACGCAAAGGAACGCGAGGGGACTCGGCCCTGACCGCTACGCGCCTATCTACCGTGCCATCGTACCTGCAGGTGAGAAACGCCTTTCGCTTGGCCTTTGTGTTACGCTGGAAAGCAGACACCAAGGCATGGAGCAGGATGGATGCAGGTAGCTTTGTACATTTTCAAACTTTCAGCTGGTATACGAGTGTAGATGCGAAGCCAAAGAGAAAAGGAAGAAGAATACTTCCAGCTCGACATCAACCAGCGACTAACGAGCGGAGAAACAAACCCAACACCGAGCTCCAGCTTTATATGTCAGCGGTCCAAAAGTCCTGTACGTGAATTTACATGTAATAACAGTCCGGGCGTGAGCGTCCATCTCTTATCCAAACAAAATCTTATCAACACCAGTCTCCAGTACGTTCCATATCGTGGTGGCGTAGCCTAGTCACAATTCCTCTGTAAACGCCACACCTAGCCGCTCATCCCACGGCAGGCCCTCGGGATGCTGCTGCGTCAGCCCTTCCCTCGCGCTTGAACCGCAAGCCGGCAGCGGTTCCGTCGGCTTCGGCTTGTTGCCGTAGCATGAGTACATGCGGTCGTTCGGGCCCGCCCAGCCGACACACTTCCAGCAGTTGAACAGGCGCCTGGGATCCCACTTGTTCTTGACCTCAAGCAGTTTGCCGAAGTTCTCGCCGAAGAACGTGTCCTCCCACTCAGGCTCGCCGTAGTCGCCCTCGTTGACATAGCAGCCGCCACCAGGCGTGAGCTTCTTCAGGAAAGACATGGCGTTGCGGCTGTTTTTCCAGAGCGCGTCGACCTGGGACTGCTCCGTACCCTCCATGTACCCAGAAACGTAATCCAAAGTCCATAGGGCCTCGCGCCATGCCCTGTGCGCCGACGTGTCGCGGTCCTTATCAGGCGTGTTGGCCGGCGTGGTTGCATAGACTTGGATCTGGAAGCGCTCGTTGTCGGCGCAGCCTGCAGCCATTCCGTTCACCAGCGCATCCACCAGCGCAGTGCGGTTTTCCGGCGAGGCAAACAGCGAGCGTGGCACGAGGCGGCCTGATTCGACGACGGCCATGCCGCCCGGCGCATTGCGCTTGATGATGCCGCGATAATCCGAGTCGGTGGCCCAGTCACTATAGGTTGGGAACCTCTCGTACGCGTGTTTGTGGATACTCATGCCGGGGAGGGAGGTCAGGAAGTCGGCCCATTTGGACGAGAGGTCAATCATTGCAGACAGAGGCTGATCTGCGGGCCAGACAAGGTGTGTCTCGATCTTGTCGCGCGAGAAGAAGTTGTAGCCAGACATGTTGGCATTGGACCAGGCTTGCTGGCTTTCGACGAACTGAGTGAAGATGGCACGGTAGACCCAGTCCTGAGTTGCGTCTGTGATATTGGCCAAAAAGCTGTAAGTGTTGAAAGGCACCGAAGGGTGAACCTTGAACTTGTAGTTGATCATGACGGCGTAAGTGCCGCCACCTCCGCCACGAAGAGCCCAGAAGAGGTCAGGCTCTTGACAAGCGTTGATGGTGCGCAAGACACCATCGGCGGTGACAACATCAAACTCAACCGCCTGATCAACCAT
Organism: Diplodia intermedia; assembly: GCA_021495925.1. Lineage (NCBI taxonomy): Eukaryota > Fungi > Ascomycota > Dothideomycetes > Botryosphaeriales > Botryosphaeriaceae > Diplodia > Diplodia intermedia. Next base: position 596,516 of record JAKEKT010000007.1, on the reverse strand, counting down.
TAACCCATGCTTGGGGCCCAAAGGACCATGACCGGCACCTTGGCCGAAACCACCAGCTGCGCCAACGCTTGAGAGGGCACCCAGCGTGATGTCCATGCCCTGGTCCTTGAAGTAGCGAGCCGCCTCGCCTGCGCTCACACCGGCACCGATGACGCCAATGTTCTCGTAGGTCTTGGAGCAGCCTTCAGGCGTGAACTTTGGGTGAAACTCGTAGTTTTGAATGTTGCGGGTCCACAGGGCAAGGGAGTTGGCGGCAACGCTGCGGCCAAAGTAATCGTGGCCAGAGTTCTTGATCGACATGCGGATGCCGGTCTTGTTGACGAAGTTGATGGTCTGGACAACATCGCTGGCGGTCGTGGCATTGACATAGTACGCGGACAAGGCGCCAAGGGAACACTGTCCGTTGTCTGCACCCTTCAGCATACACCTTTGAGCGCCACACTCCTGCCATTGGAGGTTCTGGGTTGCGCCGTATATCGAGGCCCGTGCGATGTCGTTGTGGGATTCGGTCTTGGCCACGGCACATAGAGACGAGCCCGAGTTAACGTAGCATGGGCTGGCCCATGGCTCGGTGATTCTCAAGCGTCCGTTCAAGGAGGAGTTGAAAGAGGCCCATTGCGATAGAGCGGGCCAGCACGGCTCACCGGGAAGGCAGTCGAAGGATGTGGCCGACGCCGCAGCGGCTAGCCAGAACAGGAGGGTTATTAGAGAAGGCATGGTGACTTGCATGTTGTCGGGGTGACTGGTGGAGAACTGGGCGGCCACATGGTGTATATATTCTAGAGAGAGCACGCAGGGGGCCAGAAGGCAGAGACGGGCTTCGGGACAGGAAGGGAAAGCGGACGATAGGCGGCTTGGAGCCAGCCGCAGCAGCGCGCATCGTGAATCGTAAGGATGGCCGTCCACAAGGTGATGCAGAAAGGCGATTGGGCAGCGGCCTGAGGCGTCGCCGCAGCCGGCGCAGGCAGAAAAAGCCGCTATCGAGCGTTCGGGGCCAAAAATGGCACCTGACGTGAGACCTCGCAACCGCAGCACGCGGAGATGGAATGCGGGCGGGATGAGATCAGTGTGCGCCGCGGTCGAGGCGCCATGGACCGACGCTGAGTGTGTTGCTGCATGCGCCGCGGCAAGGGAAGGGCCCGCCGCTGCATTCAGCCTCGCTGCAGGCACAGCAGGTGGAGACGGTGGTGTAGGCGGGGAGTGGAGCAGGAGCGATCAGTCCTCAGCTGCCGAGCTGTGGAGCTGCCAAATCTCGGCCTGCGCGACGCGCCAGTGGTCCACATTAGCGAACTGGGAAAGAGGTGCCATGCCGCGACGCTAAGAGCTGAGCACCCACCGCGCCCGCCCTCCGTTTGGACAATCGCCTGGCGGCCTCCTCCCAAACTCCACGCCACCAACTGAGTCCGCTGCTCGACTCATCAATGACTCCTGCTTCTCGGTCCGTCTGCAACAGGGCTGCGTCAAGACCGACGGCCGCCCGCGATCAAAGACGACAGCGCTGCCGCCCGCCTGACGGCGCCTTCTGCGCGCATCCGCAGCCGGGTTCCACGCGGTCGAGGTCGAGTCCATCTGCTTCACCAGCCCATGCATCGGGGAGCACGAGCACCCCGCCTGTGCCCCAATTGAGTGACTGGAAACGGCGTCCCGACGTCACTCGCATGGTGTACCGCGTCGTCCAGGACCCACCACCGCCCGGTCCCTTGAGATGGCCAGGACTGCGGCGCGGTCGTGCCTTACGCCCTATTTCCGTCCTCCCCGCGCGGGATGCTGCCGGCTGCAGTTCCGTCCTCGGCCTGGATTTCTCGACACAGGCCCAGCCTCCAGCCTGACCCCTTTGACCGTGTCTTTCCTCTACCGGAAGCTCCCGGTGACGACCGACATCTTGAGAAATAGCTTGCAGCTAGGGAGCCATACAGAGACCGAAACACTCAACATACCTCACTTTGGAGAGTATGACTTCATCCCGCATCGGAGGCATTGGCGGTTGACAGCCTTGGACCAGCCAGGATTCAATCAAGGTCGATGAGTCGGCCGTGGCTCGGATGATGAGGCTTGCCGCGTTCGTGTCCATGTCCAGCCTTCTTGGCCGTTAACGAACGTCTTCCATGGTCCATATAGTCCTGAGCTGCGGATCACCCTCCTGGCTACAGCTCTGCATTTCGCAATGCTAACGTAAGGTCCATGCTAACAGCGAGGAAGATAAGGCCCTTTCTTCCGTGTCCATGTAGTTACCACGTGGACCGTACGCCTTGAATACGGGCGTGCCTTAACTGTGGTTCCATATGCATGATCTGCAGCATGCAAACAGCTTGTTTGCCTAGGTTTCAGTAAAGCCCTTATACTCGCCTATCATGATGCCCCGGATCCAGTGACACGTCGGATCGGTCCGTGAGCCAATGGCTCGGCGCATGTCCTACAGCTCTGACCATGTGTCTCGCGTCCTCCATCATCTACCCATACGCCTGGATGTAACCATAGTAGTATCTACCTCAACGACATTCCCATGGTATGGGTTTTGGATATGGTGTTCTGGGCAATTTCACCAGTGCTAGGATATCTGAGCGTGCCCGAGTATGGTAACTCCCGTCATTGTTTTACGCTGAGCATCAAAAGCCTAGCTTCCTCCTCATGTGACAAAGCAATACTGGCGCACAGAACCCCTCCATTCGGAATGAACGGCGAGAACGACACATGTACGTCATTATACGCGATGCACGCGGACTTATGCACTCTGCAAGTGATTCACAATCCTTCCGCCGCACCTCCGCACACACGATCATCACGAAGGATTGCGGCGCAGCGACAGGCCTGGTCGAGAGTCGGTGTCCGCAGCGGATCATGAGGGCTACCCAACGTCAATCCTTCAGCAGACGCGAGTCACACGAGCTCGCATCATCAGAAGAACCCCCGTCGTCTTGTCAAAACGGTCGGGCCATTATCAGCGCGGCCACATAATCTTCCGTGGGCTTACATGGATAGGATTTTGGCCCCCCTCCATGACCTGCGGAATAAAAAAAGGCGGCAAGGAAAGCCCGCTCAGCGTGACACGGATGACCCGCCGGCGACCAGACAATCCGAAGCCGCAGCCGCAGCCGCCGCCGCCGCCGCGCCCCTCCCCCGGCCTCTCTGCACCTCCAAACTTACTGTTTTCTCCGGGCCGCACGCCCGTCAGCCGTGCCCCACGTGCACCGATCGACCTTATCCTCCGCGGCGGTGGCTTTGCATGGTTCACGCGTTGTACAAGGGACTCGACTCGGCTCCGCCCTTCTTTGTCCCTCCTCGCGCGCGGGACGTCTCGGCCATGTACCTAGCTTTTCTGCCTTGCCATGCGGAGCCATCTTTTTTATTTTTTCCATTTTTGGTGGTTGGAGGGGGGTGTCGAAGGGAAACGCGTGGGGGCCAGCGGAAGGCCCAACTCGCCCCAAGGACTGTGTCCGTAGCTCCGCTGCAGCTCGGCCCCCACCGGTCGCTAATGGTCGGGATTCCTCCATACTACGTCCGCCCCGCGGCTCGGTTGGCTGTGATTGGATGAGCGGGTGAGGAGGGGGTTTCGGTAGCTAAGTGTGGACGGATCAGAATGGACTGGGTTCACTTGCCTGCGGGAGGGTGGTCAGCCGCAGCCGCTGAAGAAGAGCAGAGGGAAGCAACATGTTGGTGGTAAGGACTTGGTGCGGTGGCTACCTATGCGAGCAAGTTAGCCGTGATCCATCGACGTCATTGTCGAAGCGCGGGTTGAGTCGCGACGAAGCGGCCATTGTCACGGCGGGTGACAAAAGAGATTGCACGCCCGCGTTTACCCTACACAAACACTGCATTATCAAGTTGATGTAGGCAGTCTAATACAAGATCCGGACGTATATATATGCATTTGCCCGGTGAGAGATTTTTTTTTTCGTAAGGCAGATGCGGGTAGGCAATTTCTTTTGTCACCGCCGTGACCCGAAGACTTGTATCTGTCGGCTGCTTTTGGTTCTTGCAACATACGCCGTAGGACTTCCTTCCGCCTTCGGTTAGACGGATTTTTGTTTAAGCATGCGTGTGGCAGTTCGAGTTAAACGGAGGGAGCTGACATCACGGCTGCAAACACACTTAAGCTCTGATGCTCAAGACTAATCAAGAGAAACATCAGAAGAGCTCGCATGGATAAGAATTGTGCTTGAATTGCTATCGCTAGCATCTAGTTTGATGCCTAACTGCTCCCCATGGGTATTCGAATGAATGAAAATGCGCACTTCAGCGCCTCTGTCGATAACCAAATGTTATCAGCTTGTCCAATCCGTCTTCTCTCAATGAAAAAAAGGACTTAGTATGAAGCCAAACTGAGCCCAACAAAACATCAATGTAATACCAAGCAAGCACCCAGTCGGCCTCGCAGTTTGAAAATCATAAAGAAAGAGTCGTTGTACCATGAAGCTTCATGAAAAGAAAGAGTCGTTGTACCAAGAAGCTTCAAGAAAAGAAAGAGTCGTTGTACCAAGAAGCTTCAAGAAAAGAAAGAGTCGTTGTATCAAGAAGCTTCAAGGAATGACCAGGGTCCAACCGCCATCCTTGGGGTCATCTCCAGGAACGACCGGGTAATCACCATCCAAAGGCGGCCTCTCACCCTGAGGGCTGTGGGCCGACGGCGGGACGTACTTGTAGCGCTTGATCTTGCAGCTCTCGAGCTCCTTCTCCGTCAGGACGTCTTCGGGGCGCTGGTGTTCCACCCTCTTCCTCGACCTGATCCTGTTCTTCTCTCCACCCTCACGGACAGGGCTTGCGCTCCTGCTCCTGCCGCCCTCGCGCTGTTCGCCGACCCTTTCGAACATGAGTCGGTCGAGCCTCTGCTTCTCCCACGTCTTGGCGCTAAGCGTAATGTAGTCCTGCGGAATCAAACGTGCCTCCCAGCTGACACGCGTGTACTTCTTGAATGCCTTGCGGAACTCGAGGAAGGCCGTCTTGAAGTCGGTGCCATTGGCAAGGAATTCGGACTTGAAGTCCGTGCCGGGGCCGTGGAAGCCCACGAAGGTCACGTAATTGGGCGGGCAGAAGTCGGCCTCGTAGATTGAAAGGAGAACCCGCTCGTTGGTGTTCTTGGTGAGCTCCACGCGAGTAAGGCAAATGTCGTGGTAGGCGAAACCGGTGCTGTCAACGTACGTATGGTAAACCTCCGAATTGAGATTCTTCCTGGCATTTTCTTTGCCAATTTCGTATTCACTCTTCTTCTCTTGGCCGGCGTTTGCGAAGTCCGTGCCTCCCTTCACGTAGTTATTCGCCCGCTCCGTCATTTCGACCTCCTCCTTGCGCTCCTTCTCGAGCCTGGCTTCGTCCAACACTCTGATCTCAGCGGTGAGGGCTGCCCTCAATGTGGCCTCGAACGGGGTGTCCGATGGGTTCGTCGAGGAATCTTGCTTGGGGGATGTGACTTGATAGCTGGTGTGAGCCGCTGGGGCTTGATGGTGTGGAGCGCTGACTGCAGCACGTTGGTAGTTCTTGTTCTTTCCGGCAGCGGGTAGCGATTTCTTGGAAGCGACAAGACTCTTGTTTGCCGGCTTATTGGTGGTTGGCGTCCTCTCGGGAGTGAGCAAGCCAGTGCTGGTTTGACGCGGAGGTGTATAACTCAGCAGGTAGGCGCCGGGCTCATCAGGGTTAGGACTGACAGTGAGAAACCCGAATGGTGAATCAGCTCCGGTATGGTTAATCTGCTGCGTGCCAGGAGTGGGAGCAAGAGAGGCCTGCTGATTGTGGGGTGTGTACGGTCCAAGCTGCTGCTTCAAAGGCCTCTTCTTAGCTGTAGCGGATGGAGTGTGAGATGTACGGGAAGAGAGCTGCTGGCTGTTCGACTTCGCCGGGACAGCACCAGAAGAAGCCTGGGCTGTGTAAGAAGTGAGCTGGTGGTTGTTGGGCCTCGCCTGGACGGCAGCGTGGGGAGCACGACTTGTGTAAGAGGCGGCCTGCTGGTTCTTGGGCTTCTTCAGGACAGCCGGGGCACGACGAGTGGGGTGAGAGGTGAGCTGTGGGACAGCGAGTCTAGCCGCAGCAGCAATGGGGGGATTGCGACATGCGTATGGGCTGAACCTGAACTGCTGAGCCGCGGGTCCAGTCCTGATGGCAGCAGACTGGTGCTGGGGCGTGTAGGAAGTATACTGTGCAGTGCCGTATCCGTTTCCGACAGGAGCGAGCGGAGCGTGAGAAAAGTTGGGGGTGAGCTGCTGGATGTTGGAGATGATCGGAGTGGCAGCGGTGGGGTTGTATTGTGGGTAGAACGCGAAGCTGGGGTTGCTGGTGATCATGCACTGCGGGTTAATGGGCATCGTGGTGGATGTGCTAGGCGGATTCTGGGATCCATTCGGCATGCCGAGCGAGGCAAAAGGCGACGCCTGTGAGGTGAGGTCGCCGTAGTAGCGATCGTCGTTCATCAGGGTCAAGAGCTTGGGGTCGATTCCGTCCTGAGGCGCCTGAGGCGCACGATGCTGATTCTGCAACATGGCGTCGTTGCTGGGCTTCGTCGCCGGTCGGATGTAGGAGAAAAGAGGATGAGGAAGAGGAAGAGGAGGGCGAAGAGAAGAGTGTGGGAGTAAGTAGCAGGCGGGCGAAGCGAGGCTTGGCTGGCGGGCTCGAAAATGGTGGCCATTTTGCGTGGTGCTTCGAAGGTGAGGTGCTGTCCAGAGGTGAGGGGAGGTGAGGTGAGGCAGCTGCGACGCGACATCCCAAGCAAACACACAACCGCCCAACTTTCAGATGCTAAGACGTGCAGCAAAAACGAGACTATCGACGCCATCTAACTTGAGCACAGAATACAACCGATGAGCTGCAACTCTCACCGCTATCGTCCTCACTCCACCAGTCGCTTCGCTACGCCCAAACGTTACTTTGCAGTGAGTCGCGCAAACAAGGCGCAAAAATCGAGCATCGAGCTCTCAATCCATGCTGCCTCCACCTCACGCTTGCCCGATGTAAGCACTGTGCGGAGATGAAGTGGCGCGGTGCTCAGTGTCCCGCGCACTCCGCCTACATTCGTTGCCGCGCCCAACGCGCCCAGCAGTGAGAATCGCATGACCTTTTTCGCGCTAGCCGCTTAATAGCTCCTCGAGCATTCCTTGATCGGTAGTGCAAAAGCGCGGAGAGCGTGCCGGCGCGGTCCCGAGCTGTCGGCAGCTCTGCGTGAACGATGCCCGTGCCCAACACCATCTGACCGGCATGCTTAGTGATGACTCCCCCAACCACATACGTAGACATCTGGAAATACTTCTTGGGCACGAGCAGGTCACAGTCTCCATCCTGACGAAAAGCTCTGCACAAACCAGCGGAAGAGCTCGAATTCGATTCGCGCAAACCCAGAAAAGTCACAATCATCTAAAATATCTCTCCCCAGGCAAATATAACGCCCAAGCCCAAGCCCAAGCCTAAGCCGCCTTCGCTGCCTCTACAAAAGCCTTGATCTTCCCCAAATCCTGCTTCCCATCCACCTCCACCCCACTGCTCACATCCACGCCCACCACCCGCTCCGCCAGCTCCCCCAACTCCGCGATCGCGTCCCTCACATTCTCCGGGCCCAGCCCACCCGCCAACAAGACGTGCAAGCTCGGGTCCTTGTCCAACGTCTCCTTGACCTCCTTCAGATCGAGCTTCTGCCCCGAGCCGCCGGCCCCCGAGTCGAGCAGCGAGAGCGCGTGGTAGGCGCGGCGCGCGAGCCCGGCCTGGCCCGGCTTGAAGGCGTGCACGACGGGCACGGGGATGAGGCGGGCCCACTCGACCGGCTCATCGCCATGCAGCTGGACGATGTCGAGGTTGAGCGCCTTTTGCTGCGCGAGGATGTGGGCGAGGGGTTGGTTGCGGAAGACGCCGACGAGGAGGGCGCGGGAGGGGTGCGAGACGTGGTGTTGCGCAGCGTGGGAGAAGAATTCGGTTGCGGCGTTGGGGATGCTGGAGGTTGTGGAAGAGGCGGCGGCGGCGGATGGCTTCGGTGTGCTGTGAATTACTTGTGAGATCTCGAGCGCCGTCTCGTTCGAGACGCACCGCGTGCGGCCTTCGACGAGGATGATGCCGATAAGGTCGGCGCCCGCCTCGATGGCCGTCTTCGCGGCTTCCGCCGACCGGGTGCCGCAGATCTTGACGAGCGGTGCTGCGCGAGGCGTGGTCTTCACCGCTTCGCTCGAGCCGCCGAGAAGCTGGGCAATGAACTGAGCGGTGTTGGAAGCCCTCATCAGAGCCTCGCCGACGAGGACAGCGCCGACGCCGTTCTTCTCGTACGGCTCGACGTCCTTAGGGCCGGCAATGCCGCTGAGAGCGCAGACAATGGTCTCCTTGGGGACAATGTCCATCAGCCTGCTGGTGGTCTCCAAGTCTACCTCAAAGTTGGTCAGGTTGCGGTTGTTCACACCAATGACCTTCGCCCCGAGATTTACTGCAATGTGCATCTCATCGGCGGTGTTGACCTCAACCAGAGGCTCCATGCCAAGCGATTGGGAGTAAAGATATAGCCTCTTAAGAGTGGCCTCGTCCAACATCTTGACGATGAGCAGAACGGTATCAGCACCCGCCAACCTTGCCTCGAGGATCTGGTACTCCTCGAAGACGAATTCCTTGCGCAGAATGGCCGGGCGGTTGGGCATGCCTTCCAGCGCCTGACGCACAAGCTTCAGGTCATCAATACTTCCCTTGAACCATTCAGGCTCGGTGAGGACAGAGATCACGCTGGCGCCTGCGAGCGCATAGGTCCGGGCCTGCTGAGGCGCACACGTGGACAGTGAAATGATGCCCTTGGAAGGGGAGGCGCGCTTAATCTCGGCCATCAGTGACAGCCGGTAGGGCGACTGCCTGAGACGATCGGGGAACGAAATGAGAGGCGGGGCAATGTCCATGTCAAACGCAGCCTGCAGGTCCACAGGCCTCTGAGAAGGAATCTGCTTCTGGGCTGCAACGGCGGCACGGCGGTGATCGAAGATCTTCTCCAGGATGGAGGTCTTCTTGTCGACGGCAATGGCGCCATTGGGGGCGCTCGCAGCAGCTGGCTGGGCCTTGGCGAGCTTCTCGTTCTCAGCCCAGGTGCCTCCCTGCATCCTCAGGAAGTTTTTGATCTGGGTCCGGCCGTCCTCTGTCAAGATGCTCTCGGGGTGGTATTGCACACCCTCGATGACATATTCCTTGTGTCTGACGCCCATGATTATACCCTTGCCACCATCCGGGCCGGTCGCAATCCAGGAAGAGACCTCGAGGCATTCGGGAAGCGTAGGATGGGTGCCGGCCAGGGAGTGGTATCTCGTCACGGCCACGTCTTGAGGAACGTTCGCGTACACACCCTTGCCGTCATGGCGCAGCGGCGATGTCTTTCCGTGCAGGATCTCACCGGTCACGTCGACACGGCCGCCGAAGACAGAGTAGATGCATTGCCTGGACGAGGGAGCGATTAGCGGAGGGTTCGTCGCGGCTACGGCCCAGAGACAACGCACTCTCCCATGCACACTCCCAGAATGGGGATCTTGCCCGCGAAATGTTTGATGGCGTCCCTGCTTATGCCAGAGTCGGTCTCGGGGTGGCCGGGACCAGGGCTCACGACCAGCTGGGTCGGCTTCTTCGCGATGAGCTCGTCGAGGCTGATCTCATCATTGCGGAAGACGGTGACGGCGGCGCCTTCGAGGACAAGGTACTGGTAGACGTTCCAGGTGAACGAGTCGTAGTTGTCTATGAGGACGAGGTTCTTGGCCGTTTCAACCGGCGGCGCCGGGGCGGGGTGGTGCGGGGAGTGGTCGACGAGTTCTGCGGCCATTGTTGCGTCGGGAGGCACGAATTCTTGGTGGGATTTCGTGGAGAGCGGCCGCGGAGGTGTCGCCGGCAGGGAGGGAGTTTAGAGAGCGACTTGTCTGGCGGAGGGCGCGGAGCAGCTTGAGTCACACGGCGCGAGCTTTCAAAGCTGCCGTCCCAAGGGACTTTTGTTCACGACACCACGCCGATCCGGGCAATCTCCGGCCTCGCCGACTTTCGCTCGAGCACATAATTCGGCAACAAATGCCGTCACATTCTGCGAACCTGAAGCCCATGCCCGTCTGACTCAGACCGACGGCGTTGCTTACCGTCTGCGAGGGTAGGCATTCACAATGAGCCAGCTTTCTGCTGGGCTGCTGTGATTCGTCGGGTACACGCCCGCTCAGACTGGACACTCTACTTGTCACATCTGCGAGCGTTGTTTGTTTCAGTCCGCTGCGAACACGCGGGCATGGATCATTATACGGTCTGTCATTACGTTCTCCAGTGGTATCTTAATGCACACGCTCAACCTTCCAGATCAACCTTCTAGAACAACCTTCTCTCAACCGCAGCAAACGGTTGGATCCTCTTCCACTCCCCTGTTACCGGGTTAGCGAGGACACTTGTAGGGGGAAATCGGGCTGTTACTCACATCCCGCTAGCCACGGCCACCTCTACGCTTTCCCACGAGAAGATGAATGCGCCCAGGAATGCACCGATGAAAATGCAGATGATCAGGTAGCCGTTGTAGTACATGGCGAGCAGCATGACAAAGTACGCCAGAGCAAACTGCAGCAGATGGAGTAGCGCCCTGATGGCTTGCTGCATGACATTCGGCCTGAACCTCGTCGTCGTCCTTCTCGGGAAAGGCGCGGTTCGGGCGGCGGTGGTGATGGCAGCAGCACTCGGCTTGGACGACTCATTCTTCTCGCTCTCAATCGAGTCGGTGTTGTCACAGCAGCTGACGGGAGCGGGCTCGGGTGCAGGCGCAGGCGCCGGGGTCCGTTGCGGCGAGGAGCTGCCCGAGGACGAAACCTCGGCGAAGATGGCGCGCTGGTGCTGCCGCAGGAGGAGGCGGTCGTACTCTTTTGCGGCGCGGCGGAGGAACTCGAGCAGCATGACCATCAGGATCACGCCAATGCAAGAGCCGGCGAACATGCCCTTGGACGTGATGTGCCATGACTCTGTGAGGAAGCCTGTGTGATTGGTCAGAAGCTTGTTTGTACAGGGCCCTTTCAGGTCCATGTCCTTGGCTTGGACATTTTCCACCATGGTCCAGGGTGATCCCAACAGATTGGCTGAACCAGGGGGGGCCGGAAGCATTTTACGTACAGGCATCGATAGTGTACCAGTTCCACAGCATCTGCAGTAATGTCAGGATCATGTTCTGATGAACGGTCCAAGGTCCCTACCGAAACTTGGCAGTCGCCGCCGCCCATGTCCATCGAGTCCATCGACGACATGTCCATTGTGCTGGTGGCCGAAGCAGCTGCCGCCGTGCCGGTGGACGACATGGCCATGGTCATGGACGAGGCCATGTCCATGGACGAGGCCATTGTCGACATGGCCATGCCCGACATAGAACCGCTCATGTCCATCTTGAGCGATCGGCGGTCCGGGATCAGGGTATCAAGGGGGGCGCCGCCGGAGGTTGTCGATGGCGAGAGAGAGCGGGCGAAGGTGAAGACGGAGGTGGGCAGCAGCGAGCCCGAGTAGATATGTAGGTAGTGGTTAAACCGGGCCTTGTTGGGCTGGTGGTTGGACCTTGGCGCACATCCCAGATGGGGACGCGTGGGTTTGAGCACGTTTCGCAATCGCGCACAAGGCGAACCCGCTTGCCGGCAGCCATGCCGCAACTGACATATAAATTGCTCGCCCCTCGGCCACGGCCGCCTCCCTTCCTTCCGCCTTCGGGCGATCCCCCCGCCTCGCAGCTGTGTGTGGGAGGGCGGCGCGAGGGTGGTGAGGCGGTAATAATCTGCTCAACCTGCCGGGATCGCCTGACTCGCTTGCGCACGCTTGGCAGCCCTGGCCCCGCCACCGCGTCCTGCTCCGCAACTCGGCTGCTGTTCGGCGGCGCCTGCCTGGTGCGGTGTAGCGAGATGACCAGGGACCCTTCGGATATAGTTGCAACGCCTCGACTGCTCTACATTCGTACTATCTAATAAATTATGTGGGTATACAACACTGCGTCCTGAATGAAACTATCCTTTATCCTCTAAAACTTGCGCTCTTCTTTTCGCTGCCGATTCTCACTCCATGCCAGCCCATCCACCGTCTTCTCCTGTCGATCACCACACTCGACCGTAATGCTCCCGGTGAGGAGGTGGAACATGGCCTCCAGGAGGCGGCGGGGGGCGCTCGCCATGAGGAGGAGGAGGGCGCTCGCCATGAGGCAGGGGAAGATGGTTGCCGTGAGGTGGAGGTGGAGCGTCACCATGAGGAGGGGGAAGATGATCGCCGTGAGGAGGGGGAAGGCGGTAGCCGTGAGGGTGCGGGATATTATCGCTGTAAGGGGGAGGCGGCGGCGGACGGTCGCCGTGAGGTGGGGGAGGATGGTCGCCGTGAGGCGGGGGAGCGTAGTCTGCATGGGGAGGAGGGTGGCCATCACCGTGGGGATGAGGAGGGCGATCTCCGTGGGGAGGAGGAGGAGGAGGAGGAGGAGGAGGGTGATCTCCGTGAGGCGCCGGAAAGTTGTCGTTGTGAGGAGGAGGAGGCGGCGGCGGCGGCGGCGGCGGAGGGTAGTGACCGTAAGGTGGCGGCGGGTAGGGTGCGTATGGCGGCGGTGCCGGATACTTCTCTTCCTGTATCCTGCCCTCTCCATCCTTAGGAGGCCTAGGTCCCGGTCCCCAGCCGCCCCAGTAGGAGTCATCGTGAGAGCTCGGGAGGCTGCTCTGGCACTGAGGGTTCTCGTAATCCTGCTTGCGGCCTGCAGGCCAGATAGGGATGAAGCAAACCTCCTCGGCGCCGCACCCACGGCAGCGCTTCCACGTGGTCCACTGGAGATACGACATCAGGTTCTGCACAGAAGACCTGGCGCTATCTACATCAGTAGCGTTGGAGAGAGAGACAAGTGTGTTGCAGATGGAGGAGGTCACAGCGTGGATCGCCTGAGCAGCAACCGGAGCAGTGGAGAGAGACCTCAGGGAGGAGGCCGGCAGGTGTTGCGCTGCGCAGCGCTCGATCTCTGCAGCGCTGTTCCGGTTTCCGTAGTCAATGTACGGCTTGAGAGCCTGCTCAGCTTCCCTCTGCAGTATCTCCAAGTCGGAAAACGAGGCGAGGTACTGGATTCGGTCGGAGTAACGCTCAACGACCAAATCTGCCACAACCTGCCAGTTCGTAGTCGGCTGGATCTTGCCATAAGCCGGAGAGGGACGGGACATGACAAGCTGTGTCACATCATCGTGCATCAGACTCAGCGTCTCATTGGACACGTTGAGGAGACGCGGCAGAAGCTCGCCGTTGAAGAGGTCAGTATTGTAGGTGAAGGCCGTGACGAAGTCGTCGTAGTTGACCGACACGCGGTTGCCGCCAATACCGTCGAATCGAGACGCCACAGCGCGGTAGTAGGTCATGTCGCCGAATCCGCCTCTGGGTGGTCCCCTGTCATCCGATCTCCGGCCAGCTGTCTGAGTGACGCGCTCCACGTCAAGGTGTTTCTCGAAGTCGCACAAGATGATTTCGAAGCCCATCTCCATGCGCAGGAAACCGTCGACGCGGTTGCCCCATTCGTCCCGGGTCAGGTTGCAGAGTGCCTGACCGCGCTCGTAGTCCCACATGTGCCGGTTGTGCTCTTCTATGTCCACGCCAAGCAGGATGGCATCGGTGGAGTCCAAGGTTCCTTTCTGCGTCTTGCCGGCAGACATGCCGTCAATGTACAGAAGGGAGAGGTTGTGCTTAGTACGGTAGGTATGCAGATAACCTCCAGCACTGTCATCCTTGGCCTTAGGATCCCTCTTTCCCATGGGTGCTTGACGATCAGCACCGTGATGCTTCTCCCAGCCGGGGCGCTTCCAGTCCGGACGGTACCCTTCGCCGTGTGGTGGCTTCCCCCATCCATGATGTTCCTTGTGCTCAGAGCTCGATTCTCCCGCGGGGAATGGTGGAGGGGGACCCTGTCCAGGAGGGCCTTGTCCAGGAGGGCCTCGGCCGGGGCCGCCACGACCAGGACCCTTTCCCGGCGGTGGGCCATGAGGCCTGGCAAAGACCAGAGCATGCTCGGGCTCAAACGCAAGCCATTCCATGCCCTTGACAGACTCGTTGCTAGACCTGCCATGGTAGAGCTGGGTTCCTTCGGGGACCGAGGCGAGGAAGAAGGACATGCCGTTGTGGCTCAAGGAAGAGCCCCATTGGCGCATGGATGAGTGGAGGGCGTTGAAAACATGGTTAGCGTTCTCCAACGGAGCTGGAGATTCTTCGCTGAAGCCGGCCGTGGCTAGAGCGGGCTCGAAGGAAGCACTGGCGGCTAGGCCGGTGACCAGAGAGAGATTTGTGAGACGCATGGCGAGACACAGCTTGCCTGCGCCAGCGGTCGAAGTGGGCTCAAAAGAATGTCGAAGCAGCACACGGGCTCAAGGCGCAGAAGAGGCAGGGCATAATAATGTATAGCTGGACGACAATCTTATCAGCACTGCAGCTAGTCCGAGCATCAGGTCGTTTTCGCGTGGCAGAGCGGGTTTGATTGGCCAGTGTGACGGGTATCCATCTGCCGCGCACGCAGGCGCAGTGGGACGCGCGTCAGCCCGCTGTTCGCAGAGGGCAACGTGGGCTCGCTCGCCGACAGAGGAGCTCGGAGATGGCGGCGTCGGAGGCGGGACGGTCGGGCACAGGCGCGGCTTCCATCGCTGCGCCAGCCGCGGAGCTCGGCCAGGTGAGGCTCCAGGGGTGCGAGTACGCATCCTATGCCCCTACACTCGTGCAATTGGGAGTTGAAGCACCGCCCAGGCGTCGATGCAAAGCCCATGGCTGGAAGGAATACGTGTGGGCATGGAGTCCACTATTAACGTAAGTAGGTGCAGCACGACGTGCCGCGGTGAGACGGATGTAGAAAGATGCGAGTCTTTTGCGGCCGAGCAATGCGTGCCAGGGACATTTGGGCTACCGCGAGGCGTCACCTGACCCCGAATTCTTCGCCCGCGACCCAGCGGCGTGTCCCACGCGTCTCCGCTAACACGTCGCCAGCAGACCGCGCGACTGCGACAATTGCACGCCGCATCGACACGCCCGCCCCGCCACGCCGCCGGCCGCAGTCCTCATCATGCCGCCCGACACCAGCGGCAGGATCTACTCGGCCACCTACAGCAACGTGAGCTGCCCCCGCCCAAGCGCTCGCCGCACCCCACAGCTGGAGCTGACATCATCGCCGCCCGCAGGTCCCCGTCTACGAGTTCAATGTCGCCGGCAACCATGTCATGCGCCGACGCGCCGACGACTGGATCAATGCCACCCACATCCTGAAGGTCGCCGACTTCGACAAACCGGCTCGCACCCGCATTCTCGAGCGCGAGGTCCAGAAGGGCGTGCACGAGAAGGTGCAGGGCGGCTATGGCAAATACCAGGGTAGGTGTTGCAGCTCTGCCGCCGCATAGCAGCACACTGAAAGAGCCGATGCAGGAACCTGGATCCCGCTCCACGATGGCCGCGGCCTCGCCGAGCGCAACGGCATTCTCGACAAGCTCGCGCCCATTCTCGACTACGTCCCGGGCGACAGGAGTCCGCCGCCTGCCCCCAAGCATGCTACCGCTGCATCGTCAAGGCCCAAGGCTGCGCGCGCCGCTGCGGCTCGACGAGCACCTGGTGAGTGCCATCGTGCCGCCAGCCTGCATTGACATCTGCTGACAATGTCTCAGTCGCTTATGCAGCCCCTAGCCAAGTGAGCGAAGATCTTTACGAGAGAGAAAGCCTCCAGTATGCCGACGAAGAGACGCCCGACAATGTCACAATCGCCGAGTCCGAGATGGAGGAGCACAATCTGTTGCATGGTGTTCACTACTCACAGGGGGGACGCAAGCGGAAGCGTGATGCGGACCAGCCGTCTGCGCAAGATCGCGCGCACCAGATCTGGGCGGATGCTTTGTTAGACTACTTCATGCTTCTGGAATCAGAAGATCGCTTCCCTGCACCCCCAGAGCCGCCGCCAGGCGTCAACCTGGACCGCATGATAGACGAAAAGGGGCACTCAGCCATGCACTGGGCGGCTGCCATGGGCGACGTGGACGTAGTGAAAGACCTCATCCGCCGAGGAGCACGCATCGACTCGCTGTCGAACAACCTCGAGACGCCCCTTATGCGTGCAGTCATGTTCACCAACAACTACGACAAGAACACGATGCCTCAGATGATCAAGATCCTGCAGCCAACCGTTGTGCGCACTGACTGGTTTGGCAGCACCGTCTTCCACCACATTTCGGCTACCACAAGCAGCAAAAACAAGTACACCTGCGCCCGTTACTACCTGGACTGCATCATTAACAAGCTCAGCGAGACTTGGATACCCGAGGAAGTCACGCGCCTACTTAACGCTCAGGACAAGAATGGTGACACAGCGATCATGATTGCAGCCCGGCACGGCGCGAGGAAATGCGTCCGCGCTTTACTTGGTCGAAATGTTGCCGTTGACATTCCAAACCAACTGGGCGAGACGGCTGACGACTTGATCCGCGAACTCAACGCTCGCCGTCGTGACGGACGCCATCGGGGCATGTCATCATCGCCATTTGCGCCGGACGGAAGGCTTGGCCTCAATGGCAACACAACTTTTCCTGGGTTACGCAACGGAAGCAACCTTCAGCAAGTCGCGGCATCACCACACCAGTTCCGCAGTCAAACCGCGCAGACTTTGATGACCAAGATCGCACCGACCTTGAACGAAAAGTTTGAGCAGTTGGCAGGCGCGTATGAAGAGGAGCTTGTAGAAAAGGACGCCGAAGCAGCAGATGCAGAACGAGTAATGAGGAAACGACAGGCCGAGGTTGATGCATTAAAGAGGCAACTGAGAGATATGGGCATCGCCGAGGTCGACAGCGTGATTGGAGACACTTTGGAGGATCCGGTATGGGAGGAGGAAACAAGACAGCAAGAAGAGGAAATGGAGGCTCTTCAACGCGAAGCCGAAGCGCTCATGGAACTGGAACAGCAGGCCGAGCTCCAACAGCGCATAGCACACGCAGAATCCAACGCCGAACCACAACAAGATGGCAACAAGGGGGGCGAAGCCGCCACTCGCGAAAGACTACGGCTGGCGCTCAGCCTTGGTAATGCTCAGAAAGTACGACGTGGCTTGGTAAACGAGGTTGTGCAGAACCTGAGCGTTGCGGGCATGGGTGAGCGGCAGACTGAATATAAACGGCTCATCATGGGAGCATTGGGCATCAGAGAAGAGGACGTCGAGGGAATGCTTCCTGAAATATTGAGCGAGTTGGAAGAGGCGCGGGAGCGCGAAGTGCTGGAAGCAAGCCCGGAGTAGTAAGTCGGATGATCGGGCATTTTTAATATTTCAACAGCTACTGCTGATGCCGCAAGAGGCGTATATATCAGCAGTGAAGCACAGGCACGGTCAGTGTATTTTCGGTGCGTTTCGCTTACGACGACAAGAAGAGGTCACTGCGAATAGTGTGGCCATTGCTGAAGTTCTTTTTTTTTTTGAAACCTTTTCACGACGTCTACGATGTCAAACTCCAGATTGAGGAGGTTGTTCCAACGAGCCATCTGTACCCTTTCTTGCTCCTCCTTCCCAGTCAAATCTTCCTGAACGATCTGGTTTAAGGCGTTGAGCTGTTTGACAAAAACATAAAATACCCAAAGAAAAATCGAATCCAAAACCAATCAAGGCATTTGCAAGGCGTTGGATAGCAAGCTGCTCCGTTCTTTCTATTGTTCTCTCATGTTCTTCAGCTATTACCCCGGCCCACGTTTGCACGGGCCCTCTCTTTTAGGCTTTTTCCTTGTTCTCTTCCGAATGTTTGCTCTCTTCGGTTTTGTTTTTGGTTGTCTGTCAAGTTAGAATGCGGACGGTGGATATCCAACGCGAAGAAGATGCAGTCGGTGATGGGTGTTGGGTGGTGGAGGCCCACCAGATACCAGGGGGGAGGAATGGGTAAACTTGTATCGATTAGCGAAGGAGAATGGTGATGAGGGCGTTGTTTCGTTGGGATGGACAAATGAGGAAGGTGGTGTGGATGGAAGACTTCCTTTGCGAAGGTCCTTCCAGATGAGCGTGCGTCAGGCATCTACGAATCTGGTTTTTTTTTTTTTGATGAGAAGTTGGGAAATAACGAAATTATATCAGTCGAGGACAAGGTCCTTCCATCAGCTCCCTTCAACTTTGCGAGCCAAAAGAACAAGAATGGGGAAAAGAGAAGATCAGACCAGTGATTTGAGCCGGAGTTGCGAGTACGCGCCAATTGGTTTCTTATACGACCTACGTAAAGTAGCAAGCCCCCAAACTCCAGGAGAGAAGGAAGACGCATGACAGACAGCAACCACTAATTCGACCACCAACTCCCCGGAACCTCCAATCGTTAACTCGAACCGAAAGTAACCAGCCAGCCGAACCTTTCCCTCCGCCCGATATCCCCTCCTCCTCCTCCTCCTCCTCCTCCTCTCCTCATTCCTTCGCCACGCCACCACCCTTCCCACCGCACCCATACGCCCACGCGATCCCCCTCCCCACCCCCTCCCCGCTCCAGTACGCGCCCGTGACGGTCCCCAGCGCGAGGAAGCTCGCCGTGTGCTCGCCGGCGAACCACACGCGGCGCTCGGGCAGGCCGCGGCGCATGGCCTCGACGTCGGCGTCGCCGCGCTCGAGGCCGGTCTGGAAGTTGCAGTAGCTGCCGTAGCCGGCCAGCTCGTCGTTGGTCCAGGCGGTGGCGAGGACGGACGAGGGCCGGTGGGCGGGGTCGGCGGGGTCGAAGTTGGGGAGGCGGGTGTAGTAGGGGGCGAAGAAGGAGAGGAGGCGCTTCTGCTGGTTGTCGTCGTCGTCGTCTTCTTTGAGGAGGAGGAGGGAGGCGAGGTGCTGCGAGGTCGGGCCGAAGGTGTAGAAGAGGAGGGTCGGGTGGGCGGTCGGGCCGGGCAGGGCGGCCATGTTGACGCATTCTTGGCTCCAGCGGTCGGGGTTGGTGGGGGCGGCGTAGAGCGGCGACGTCCACTGGGCGAAGCCGGGGTAGTGCCTCGGGCTGCTGCCTTCCGCGGCGGCGGTCGGGTCCGGCTGGTGGACGGGGGCGGTGGTGGCGGTGGTGTTGGGTATGGTTTGGCGGGCGGAGGTCGGGACCGGGGACGTGGCCGAGGGGGGAGGCGAAGGAGCGTCCCAAAACGCGGTCGGGAAGGTGATGTAGAATTTGTCGAGGCAGCCGTATCCTATGCTGTCGATGGCATCGGATAGGCGTTCGGGTAGCGGCGGCGAGAAGGCCGTGTCCTTGTTGCGCTTGAGCCAGCCAAGGGGCGTGGTCATGACGACTTCGTCGAAGAGCATGCTCTTGCCGTCGTCCAGATGCACCTTCACGGCGCCATTCTCGTTGCCCTCTTCGGCGACAGTCTCGACCGTCTTCACGCGTTGGTTAAACTTGACGTCTGCGCCTTCGAGGGCGGGTTTCGCTATTCTCTCCAGAATTTTGTGGTAGGTTTCCGCGACGAAAAGGTTCTCGCCGTCGATGCATTCCTCGAGCCAGAAGAACCTCAGGCTCTGGCTTTCAGCGGGACTGCCGACGAAGGCACCCCACATCTCCGCGATGTCGTGCAGTAGATGGCGTTTCTTCTCCTTTTCCGCCTCCTGAAGGTGGTTCCAATTCTCATCGGTGTACAGCTCCTTCGTCTTCTCGTGGATGTAGTCAAGCAGGCTTTTGGTCGGCGGTATCGACGCGCTGTTCTGCTTGCTGAACTCCATTCCATCACCTATTATGCTCCATATCGTTTCAGAGGCCTCGGCCGCCTCCTTCTCGGAGAGCTGTGAGCCCTTCGAGTCGAATATACCCTGGCGCCCGTCCCAGTTATGCGTGATGGTGCCTGTTTCTTTTGCCAGGTCCAAGATCGGATTGTCTTCAGTTCCGTGAATCCAGTTCGGACCGCTACCAATCTCGACAAATTCCGGTTAGCCCCTGATTCAAACCTTTGGCAGAGCATTCTGGAAAAGGTCGCGATGTTGTGGGCAGTGCATTGAAACGTGCACCTGTGCAACCGAACCCCATGGGAAGCGTGAGGTGTTAGGTGTGCACAAACTACCTGCCTATGATTTCTTCTCACTGGAAAGAAAACGCACACTCCACAAGGATAGAAAACTCGTGGGTTGGCTAGAGGCTGACACCAATCAACCTCACCTCACAGTGTTCGTACCGACGTGAAAGTGGGTGCCATTTGGCACGAAATCGGGATGGTGTTTGCACTGAACCTACCACCTTACCTTTGGTCTCTGGTACACTACTCGAGAACGGGCAAAGAAGGAGAAGAATCAAAAGGCAAGAGCTCAGGAGACAACCTACAGATCGACCATCTGGCCCGCCTGTGTTTTCGCTTGACAAAGCTGCAAAGGTCAAGGAGATCAGAAATCATGCTCATCCACAAACACGCAAAACCACTCACCCGTCCACCCACTCTATCCCTTGCCTCCAACACCGTCACTCTCAATCCGGCCTGCAGCAAGATATCCGCACATCTCAGGCCGCTGACACCGGCGCCAACGACGCAGACGTGGGGTTTTCTGCCGCCCACGGGCAGGACGCGGCGGATTAGCGGCAGCGACATGCTAGTGGCTGCTGGCTCTGCTCCCGTCGGTGATATTGTCGGGGAGTTGTAGCCGCTGTCGACACGGTGGGGAGAAGTGGAGACGAAGTACTCTGGGCGATGCGGGCTGTATCGGAGATCCAGCTGCGCGCGGTCGAGGCTGCCGTCGGTGTTGATGCCTCGTATGGAGTGGGATCGGTACGCTTTGAGCTCCATGATGTCTACTTCAGAAAATGTCCCTTTCTTTGGTTGTGTTTGTGGGTTGTGAGGATTGGGTATGGCGCTGAAAGGGGTATATGGAGGAGAGGGGGAGAAGGAAGAAGAGTTGGTGTTGTGGGAGGGCTGTCACTCAGGAGCCGCAAGAAAAGAAAGCGACGTGAAGCTACAGCGGCCCGTGATAAGCTGTAAACTAGTGTGGAGCGCGGCGGATAGCTTCCCAGCAGGCACGCGCTAAAGAAGCACGTACTCCCGGCACATGGCTTCGAGTGGGCGCGTCTCAGATCTGCTCTCCTCTCGTCCCATACAGACAACAAGGGTCCACGACCACTGGCCGGCGTGCGGGACCACACCACCTGCGTGGGCGAGACACGGGGCGTCCGGATCAGCACGCTGCCGGGAGTGCTGATTCTCGCTTGGCTAAAGCAGGATCTGTAATCCATGAGGGGCGGCGCTGGATGGACGAGGCGGTGGCAGCTCGTTGGTCCGCCTGACACAGAGGTGCAGTGCTCTGCCGCATCCGTATCGCGGCGCCAAGTTGACTCACACGCCCGGAAAACAATGGGGCGGTATAAAGGGAACAGCTAGCCGTGGGTCGCGGGGCGCGCGGGGCGTCATGAGGAGCGATGCAGTGCCGATGGCAGCCGGGGGCGCGACAAAGAAGTGAGGCTGAACAGGAATCAACGACTTACCTGCGCTGGGGCCGGGGCCGGGGCCGGGGCTATCACTGAAGCTGCCGTGGAATAAGGAAGGAGAGAGGCGAGTACAAGCTGACCGAAGCAGCGGGCTTTTGCCGTCTTCATCCGCCTCGATAAGTCGCGCCCGCTGATTGGCCCGTTGCCCGGCGTTGCACCCGCCCTATTCGGGCAGCCTGTTTCACCTCCAAATGCAGCGCCGTCGAAGATGCAAGCTCAAGCAATTCAAACGCAGTTGCAGCGCCATATCTACCCTGTACGCATTTACCTACACGCGACTTTGTACACAAGCCCGCCCGGAACGCCGCCTGTATCCCAGAAACCCCCGCAAACAGCAAATGCTTCAGATGCTCCGCTTCTCGTCGTAGCTGGGCGTCCTTCCATGCAAAACGCCCAGCCCGTCGCCGCGGTTCTTTCTCTTGCCATAGAACTCCGTCAGTGCCTCGCCCACTCGGAAGCACCACCCGCCCGCGACCATGACACCGCTAACCACGTTGACCAGCCGGATCAGCAGCGCAAGGAACCCGCCGTTGTACTCGGAGATGGTGAGCATGATCGGCTCAATGTCGAATTTTACAAAGACACCCGGCACCGCCACCTCGGACACGCCGTGGGACTGCTCCGTCACGGCGTACTGGTTGGTCACGATGGTGTGGCTGTTGTCCGTGTAAACGGTCGGCACGACCGAAAGATAGTACTGGAACTTGTAGAAGTGGTCGTTCTCCGTCGGCGTCACAGAGCGCGTGTCGTCGAGCGGGTTGGTGAGCGAGGGGTAGTAGGGGCCGAAGGAGAGCTCGTTGATCTGGTGCGAGAAGTTGAACTCTGCCATTCTTCGTCAGCAAATTGTAGTCGTCTTCGGTGCTCTTCCTGGCTTCTTACGGCTGTGGTCCAAGTGCTCGCCAAACGCCATGTAGCCATGGCCTCTCGCCGTGATGTGAAAGTCGCCCTGCACCCTGTTCGCGTCCAGACTGCCGTAGATCCTGCACGCGTCCGCGGGGCCCCTGAAGCGCGGCGTCTTGGGGAACTTCCTCTTCACCTTGGCACCGACGTAGTCGTGCACATCCTCCTCGTCGTACCTCTTCTGACCCTGGCTGCGCTCCAGCTTGTGCACGTTCTTGCTCTTCTCAACCCATGTCAGCCAGCGCGTGTTGTCCTTGGTCAGCGCGGATCCGGCGAGGATGCGGTCGCCCGAAGCGTCCTGGATGTTGACGTGCAGGTCGTCGCAGCGCATGGCCACCACGACGTCCAGGTTGATCTGCATCTCGTGCCCGACGCCCTTCTCGACGCTGAATGTATGCGACGTGTCGCCCACCCACCAGCGCATCGTCTCCGTGATCGAGAGCCAAACGCATGTTACTATCAGAAGCAGCGTCCAGTTGGCGCCCTGCGTCGTCTGCTGGAGGTACGTCTTCTTCGTCTTGGCTGGAGGGAGGCTGTGTTAATCAATGGTCGCCGACGAAGAATATCGCGATTGGATTTGCAGGTCAGGCACGAGCAAATGCAATGCAGGGCGCGCAGCGAGGTGCCGAGGCGATGGTGCAATCGAGAGTGGTCGACTTACGAAAAGCATCGAATGCCTGGAGCCCGCCGCCGGAGGGCCCGAAGCTGTCCTCGGAGAGGCCTTGGTCCGCGAAGCCGTTCATGGTAGCAGCTGCGTTCAGCGACTGCTACATGGAGCGGCAGAGGAAGCAGAGAGGGGTGTTGCAGATTGGTGGGCGAAGGCGCGCGCAAACGGTTGTCGGAAGAGGCCACCTCAGCTCCAGCGAGGGTCCGCATGGCCTGTGCCCGCGCCTGTCCTCCGCCGCGCCGCAATGCGACGAAGCTACCGGCTAAGTTGAAACAGGCCCAAGTTGAAACATGCACAAAATTGCGGCCCGCGTCATCACCGGCACCGACTTGCCTCCAGACTCTTGTGAACTTCTATTTTTAGGCCGTCAAGCCCGCTCAATTAAAAAGTCGCTGATATACTATAATACTCGTACAGTTTATGTCGTAACCCATCAACCGTGACTGCCTTCTACTTTGATTTTAGGCCGACGTCTCCTTCAAGACAGAGTAAGGCTGGTCGCCACTGTCGCCCTTGTCCTTCGGCTGCGCCGCATCAAGCCCGCTCTGCTGAGCCTGACGCTGCATCTTCTGCTCCGCCACGCGGCCAGGGTCGTTCTTGGAGCCGATTTCACTGTTGAAGCTGGCGTTGGGCGCGTGGTCTGGGATATCGCCCTCGGTGAGGTTCGCGCCCTTCGGCTTCTGGTCCTTCTCGTGCAGCTGGCCGGCGCTGTACGCCGTGGGCGCGGTGCCGGCCGCGCTGCTGCCCGTGGTACCGGTAGCACTGGCCGTGTTGTTGTAGGTCGGGCCCTTGCCCGTCAGGCCGCTGCCTGCGTTCAACTGCGCCTGCTCGGTCCACTCAGATTGCGCGTCGCGCGTCTCAGCATCGGCAGCCGCGTTCAAAGTGCGGGCGGCCGAGGTGTCGGTGGTGTTTGCTGTGGTGCCCGCGCTAGACTGCGGGCTGACACCAGACTTGGGGTTGCCGGCGGCGAAAGAACCATCGCCCTTCAAAGACTCGGCGGCCAGAGAATCGCTGGTGACGATGCCGGTGCCCTCGGAGACCGGGGGAGCGGTGGGGTCGGAAACCTACAGTATGTCATATCAGCCGCCGCCTTATCGTCGCAGTCGGGCATAGTGAGGGAGGTTCCATGCATGTGACAAATGCGCACGCCACCAAAGATTGACCACACGGCCGTGCTGAACTTGACGTACCTTCTGACCGGCGGAAGACGGCATGATGTTTGTGCGAAGTAGATGTAGATGAGAAGTTGTGGAGTTGGATGTGGTGACCGGAATCGGTTGCGGACTGGAGTGATGAGGAGTTTCTTGTGGTGTGCAGAGGCTGAGATATATGCAGCAGGGGCTCGCTGGAAGCAGGAATGTATGTCATTGCCAGAAATGTCTTCCACCATAGTGACATCATACGCGCATAAACTGTGGAGGTCGGGCTCCCGTGTGGTGTGGTGACGATGACTGTCTAGACTATCCACGAACCGATCTGCCCCGCATGCCATAGATCGGCCGCCCTCACCACAATCACCTCTTCAGCCGTTTCCGAGTGGGCCGGAAAACGGCAATTTTGCAATATCGAGCCTTGATTTCCCATAGGCAATCCGGCTTGGCAGATGCACGTGCAGCCGGGTGGCGACTTTATAATTATTGCTTCTCCCGTGCAACGTCACAGCAGCGGGGCGATTGGCGCGGGGACCCATGGTCTGGTCGGATCTAGAGTCGTGCGTTGTCAGAGCGAGTTGCATTGATCACGACGTAGGCACAGAAATGGAGATGCTGCAGACGCAGATTTTAGTTATGTTCGATGCGATCTTAAGGACCCAAACACGAACCTTTTCTCAAGACAACAGTTCAAAATATTGATTATGTTTCAGCCACTCTTCTCACGATCGCTAGGTCAACGTATGTATCATCATTATTCATTTCAATGATTCGTGTCCGGATATCTATAGTACACGAGATGCACCCAGGTTCGCCTTTGATAGATGTTTTGAGAAACCGTAAAAGATGCAGGCTGCGCCAGTCAATGGCCGCCAAAGAAGATGCTATCCTTCACCGCATGTTCCCTCCTGACTCTTCGTTTACTGCCGGGTCTCCTGGGTACCAGTGTGGCCCCTCTTCTCCTTGGTGACGGCGTCGTTGGGAAGGCCACCGAGACCATCCTTAGCGGTCCGGCCGACATCGATGTTCTCGTCACTGGTGGTGGGCTCGCGCAGGGTGCTAGCGCCGCTGCCGTAGGAGATGTCATCGGCAACCTTGCCGGAGCCGACGTTGACAGTGCTGGCGTCAGCAGATTGCCAGTCGGAGGCGGTGGGAGGCTGGTCGGGCAGAGGAAGGTTGGCCTTGCGCTCCTCAACAGTCTTGGGGTTGGCGCTGTCGACACCGGAGACGGGACTGCGTTGAATTAGCCCCATGAATCGTAGGAGTAGAAGGTGTAGTTCCACTTACACGTTGTTGGTGATCGGCATGATGATGGTGTTGTAGTGGAAAGTGTGGTTGAGTGTGTGATTGAGTGTGTTGGAGGTAGAGCGCGCGGTATCACAGAAGAAGTGTGTGTAGAAGATGAAGTGAAGCTCAGGGCGGAAACTCTGTGATTTTGTAGGTAGCATGCAGCATAGCAGAGGGGCAGTTGACGGAGGGGTGGTGGGGCGGCTGATGACATCACAGGAACGCAATTGCGCCGGCCGCACTCTGCAAATTCGCCCCACCTCCACGGACCTCCGCGCTGATGTGCAAGGTCCATGGCCACATCAAATTGCCATAGATCGAAGATTCACGAAGCCCAATCGCATTTGCGATCGCCGGCCTCCTCCCCGCCCGTTGCGCCATTTCCCTGTCCGCTTGGCACCCTACGTTGTCCTCCCCGTTATGACGCAACCCGCCTCCACCGCGCCCGCTGGTTCATGGCGATTCCAAGCTGGAGCTCGAGACTGTCACGGCATCCACCAACCCTACCGCGTCACTGAGGTGTAGGCCCCGGGCCGAGACCCAACGGCCAAAGCGCCCGCCTCAGGCACAGCCGATGGCTACACACTAACAGGGCACATTTTTGCAAGCCCCAACCCCCGACACGAGGCCAGTCTCGGCCAGGCCCGACAGTAGTTGATGCTCGCATGCTGCCGTGCAACCCATTCCTACCCAAAGGCCGGCCTTCCCTGCTCCATAAGCCCCATTCGCCTTTTGCTGCCTGAAGCGCCCGAGGTGGCAACCAGATGGCTTTTGTCAGCGAACAGGCAACAGCTGTGGTCTGGAAGTGGAGGTCCCCGTTGTGATTCATCTCTACGGACGTTTCAGCAGCACTTAGCAACGACAGTACCGAAATTAATCGCTAAGAAGGGAAGTGAGGGCTGCTCAACGCTGCCGTCCAGCTCACTTGCCGTGTCAATCTGAATCCCTCCTCTGATGCCACCGCAAAGCAAGAAAGAAAAGAAAAATAGTGTGTGCCAAAGCATCATATCCCGCCTGCCGCGCTGCTGAATGCCCCTTGACCTATTCCCACCCCGTCCAGCCGTCCCTCGGCTGGCGAGTGAGAGGTGCGCCGTTCCGTATCATTCCTTCACCACTCTCCGTATATCTTCGGATCTCTAAGGGACGCCAGCCCAGGCGGATGCCAGCCAGTCTCTGAATCGAGTCATGCGGATGTGAGGGAAAAAGCTGTTGAGATTCGCATCGGTGAAGTCATGTTGGCCGTCAGCCGTGGCAGCAAGGTTCTGCAACCTCAACTGTTCCGTTTGCGTCGACGCGAGCGATGCCTTGTACCTCAGCGTCTGCGTACTTTCGACCGTGGGCTCTGTGTAAAACTCCCTTCCTATTGTACGTGGGTCAGCATTCGAAGAGCAAAAGGAAGTGTCAAGCAAAGTGGCTTAAATCCCACAGCCTCATCTTCTCACCTCGAACACTTCGAGCGATGGAGACCAAGTCGTAGACTTTGAGCCTTTCGCTGCACATCCGGAACTCAGGCGGCCACGTAGGCATGTCCAGAGCTGCAACGACTAGTCGTGCAGCATCTTGGGCGGCCGTCATGCAAACAAAGGACGGACGATTGGCCGAATCGTACGCCGGGACCTGGGCAGTCATGAAGCGGAGGTCCAGAATGTAGTGACCTTCCTGACCAACGCCAGTCGAGGACCCCAGACCGCCGGCAGCCAGGCCGCCCGGTTGGAAGCGTTCGTAGAAGATGCCGCAGACAAAGACGGTAGTAGCTTCAAAGTATTGGCGGTAGTGCTGGAGATATGCCAAAGCGGACGCCCTGCCGCGGTCTAACGGATCGTTGTCCTGTCGTAATGATGGGGGTCCCTCATATTCGGCGGGCGCAAAGCGACGCACACCTGCGTTGACTGATGCCTTGATGAGCGCCAGTTGCGGAGGGCCGCTGACCGTGGATATCACGATGTCTATGCCTGCTAGGGCATGCTCAAGAGAGCTCAAGTCATCATAGCTAACCACTTGGGTCTGATAGCCTCTGGATTCGAGACTCGGTTGTGCCTAAAAGATAGTAAGCGCTTTACGGACAAGTTTGTTAGGAAATTTGATGATAAAAATGGCGGGGCTTGAATGTTCAGGCAGTAGCTGGATGCTGACGCTTTGTAGGAGCCCGAGGCACAATCGGACAGCGTGCACGCAGCCAAGGTGAAGCCCGGAGAAGCCCCGCAGTTGTAGCAACTCGTGAACGGCAATAGCCAGCCTCGTGCCACTTCAAAGTTGCGGGGCGGCTAACAGATTGCGACCGCCAGATATGCAGACACCCAACCCCGGCCAAAATTCCAAACCGTATGAAGGACCTGGACATCAAGCAGTCCCCATATCATAGGTTGGGTGCCCCTGGCGCTCTAAAGTGACCTCCTGTGCCGTCGGTGAAGGCAACCGCGTCGAAAATTGATGGGAAAGCGAGCTTCAGCACAAGAAGACAAAACTGACACTTACCTTTCTCGAGAGCAATACAAGCTGGTGGCTTGTTTCCTCCCTAACGTAGTGTGCGATAAGCTGCGCCAAGCCGCTGGTCCCTGCAACTGCGACACGCATGATGTTGGAATGATTTTGGGTGGGATTTGGGGATCATGCGGCTGTTCCAACGAGGTGGTTTCGGATTAAATAGTTGAGCCTCCCCTCTTTCAACTAATAGGGCAATAGAGCCGCAAGCAGGTGCTGAGTAGCACCCAAGGCGTCAACCAGACCTAGGACCAAAGATCATGAGGCTATACACAAAAGCTTGACTCACCACTGGCCCCCTATTCGGCCAGAATTCGTGTATGACTTCCAATGACCGCTTAATCTCAGCGAAATATCCCGAGCCGGGGTCGGCCGACAGTTACGAATTCCGGAGCAGGTGCCCAGCAAATGCTAGCCAGTTATCCAGGTGGTCACGACAAGGTGGTGTCGGTGGCAGTACACTCAGCGAAAATTCCGCGGAAGCAAGACGGTGGTTCCGAAAGGCCAGAACGAGAGGTGAGTGGCCTAGGACAGCACTTCTCTGCTCCACTGGCAGGCGCTGTCGGGGGTCTTGGAAAATTATGGAGCAGCTGCTGCCTGCGCCCGTTGTCCCAAGTCCGGCTACAGCGAGTCAAGTGGGCTGCGCCTGGTGGTTGGCTGCGAATCGGCCGAGACACTTCGTGCTGCGGTTTGCCATAATCCCAAGATTGTGTTCACAACGGCACAGGATGTGATATCCGACAATCTGGGAGCTGGGAATCCCGCGTCTGTGGTGGCCCGCTAGGAATAGCCCATGTGGCTTGCTCGCCGGAGAACGCCTAGAGACCTCACAAGAGTCTGGGACCTCTGCCTGACTCAGGAACAGTGGCCGCAGCCAAACGCCCGCTACCAACGAAGCAGTACCACCACCTTGGTTTGGAAAATGGTCCCGAAGCCGCCGCGTAAAGGTCGTACGCACCCCTCCGGCGTTGGCATCTGGTGGCGGTAAAAACATCCAGCTGCTGCAGTTCCAAGTCCGTCCAAGCCGCGTGGGGTCCGCAAATCCTAAGGTGATGGAGGGTGTTTAGATTCTAGCTGCTCGGAATCAGTAGCTTATAGGGTCTGATTGGCTGTCGAGTAGCGAGACTGAAGACAAGGGCTGAGCGAACTGAAACGGAGTTTTGCTGCGCACTTATACTATCCCTTGGAGGCTGCGGTACAGACGGCCAATGGCACTCTTCGAATCATTTCTCCATGCCTGTGACTTGATCCGATGACCCGAAGGACGGGGTTGGAAGAGCCCGGACATATCAGCCTCCCGACGCCACTGGCGATGACTGTGGTAGTTCTGGCCTCCTAGTCGGCCGACAATGAACAGTTTTCTTTTTCTCACTGCAGCCTACGACAGCCTTGTGTTTGGAATACCTGCAAGGAGACAGTCGGAGATGATAGCACCTCGTCCAATGGCGGAACGCGCTGCAATCAGCAGAGTAACTGCTGGGTCCAATGCAGCAAACGGTGAGGAGTCGGAAGATTACTATGATCTGAATGGGTGGGAGAAGATCGTCGGGAGCAGGCGGCTGCACCGCACACTGAAGCTAAGATTCTACGTTGGAAAGGGCCGAATCGGAATGTGAGGTAAGCCTGGGCAGGACGGGGTCACGGAGGGATTTTGGCATATCCCAGCGTCTGCCTAAGCTGCGTGAGATGAGGGGCAAAACACTAATTCGAGTATCAACAGAAGACGGTGGGCATGGCCAATGAAGCAATCGAAGCGACTAGAGAAACCCAGAGGCCGCCGTGGCGCGGGGTCACGACGAAGGCCAAGTGAGGCTCGACTGGTGACGGTACGGGAAGGAGGTTCCTCCGGTCTTACGCTTCACGGCTGGCCTAGAGTGCTTGCTGCCTGGCCAGTTGCCTCATGCCGTCCCACGTCCGACCTGGTCATATGTACCGACAGGAGTAAAGAGCGGTCCGCGGGCCCGGCGGCCTCTACGCGTAGGGCTGGCGCACAGGACGCGCACGAGTCGCGCCTCAGCAGTGAGACGGTACGACCGGAGAGCGGGGCGCAGGCGGAGTTCCCCACGCGTGGCGACTCACGTGAAAGCGCGTTTTGTGCGCGACAACAAGTCGACGGCGAGGTGAGCGATCGCGGTCGGGAGTGATGCGAGCCGCATGCTGGGAGCGAGCGAGCTGCACAGGGCCTTGCGGGCTGTTGGGCTGTGGTGGTTCTGCAAAGGGCACGCGTGCGGTTTGGGGTCGCGCTTCGCGTCATCATCCCGGGGTCGAGAGGAGGGCAGCCGCTAGGTGTGCCGCCGATCTCGACACGCGCGCATTCTCCACCACGCGTCCATACGAGCTGTCGCACCCATACCCTATCTTCTATCCCTCGCTGCTCTCGTAGCTTGTCCATTTTACCTTGCCTGCTCCCGCCTGTCGCCATGAGCGATCCCGGCTCTACCACCCCGCCAGCAGACGCGGCGAAGCTGTCGAGTCCTCCCTCAGGCAGCCTCGCATTCCTCGTACACTCCCCCGACACCGTCAGAAGCAACCTCCCGCCCGACGTCGACAACAAGCCTCTTGTACGCCAGAAACGGAGACGAACAAGGTCAGTTTTTGCTCTGTTGTGCTCCTCTCCACTGTTAGCGGCGCGAGACGCGTCCAAGCCCAGCCGCCTCAGGGCGTGAAACCTGCCGGCTTCATGTGCCGCCGATATCATGCTAACATCGTTCTGCGCGCGAAAGCCCCGAGGACCAGAAAATACTAGAGGCAGAATACCAGAGGAACAGCAAACCGGACAAGGCTGCGCGTCTCGAGATCGTAAAGCGCGTCGCTCTTGGCGAGAAGGAGGTGCAGGTAGGGATCCCCGCTTGGGCCACTTACCTGCTACACGTACTAACATTACGCACCATCAGATCTGGTTCCAGAACCGCCGCCAAAACACGCGTCGCAAATCCAAGCCGCTCGAGCCGCACGAAATCCAATCGCACCTCTCGAGTTCTCAAGAGCCCATCACAGAGCCATCCTCATCCGCCCCGAATTCAGACGATGCCGAAACAGGGGAGCAGGAACAACAAACAGCAGATGCCACAGTGGCGTCGCTGAACGACTCACGCAGCCTTCAAGAGACCCCGGGCAAGTCTCCAGCTCGTGGCACTGAGCACTTACCAGAAGAAATTCCCTCCCCATCCACGGCGGACTTAACGAACGTCGAGTCCCAGACAGCCAATGCGCCGACTGAATTGCGAGAGAGTTCAGTCCAACCCGGTGGTGCGGGACCCATAGAGTTTGGTGGCTCGCAGCCTCTTCCATCATCGCAAGAGAGCCAACGCCAGGGCATCGGTTATCTCGCGAATCGCCGTAGCCAGTCGTTCATCCGCACTTACGAGGAAGCAACCACGGAGAACTCCGGCTCGGTGCCATCGTCGCAGGAGCAGCCGACCTCTCGGACCTTGAAAAAGTCCAGCTCATTTGTGCGACTATCCATGACCGAAGATGGGAATGCTAGAGTCATCACTGGCGAGGACTCTCCATCCCCACCTCGGTCTCAGCCGAATCCAGCCACGGTGAGCGAGAGAACGGAGGGTCTTCGTCGCAGTTACAGTGCTGCCGCCCTGAACGACCGCCTGAAGCAGACTCAATCGCCCCAGGGTATCCAGCGCTCTTTCTCAGGACGGTCTCGGGACTCAAGAGCCTGGGAATTCTGGTGCGACAGTGACGCAAGAAATTCCCTGACTGAAAAAGCCAACCAAGAGGGAAGTGGCTCTGCGGCGGATGCCATTGGTCTTATACGCTCTGCCAGCAAAGGAGCATTGAGGCTGAACCCGAACAAGCGTAATGCCCAGCTTCTCCCTCAAAGCTCTGCAAAGCGTGTCAAGCTTGATGGGAAAAGCACTCACCGACCGCCTCTGTCTCGAGCTTCATCATCCCAAGGACGCCTCCAAGGCAAGGCGGCACCTGTGAGCAGAACGCCATTGAAGAAGAGTCAATCCGCCATCATAAAGAACGTCGATGGCGATGGCTTCGAGATCCCCCTGACAGAGTCCGACAAAGAGAACTGGGAACCAGGTGTTCCTGGCGCTAGCCTCCGTCGCACCAAGCAGCCCATTGCCGGTCAGCAGCCTGGTCAGCCACGACGCAGGGTCTTGGGCGAGAACACCAATATCATGAGCACAGGTGCCGGCCTCGGGGCTATGATGGATCGCGAGAAAGGGATGAAGGCCACGCCGCACAAGCGGCTACAGGCTACTCGCACCAGTAACCCCGAAGATGACGAAGAAATTCGCGCATTCATGGGCGGTGCAGGTGGCCACAGCCAGAGAACAAGTGTCTCAAGCGGCGAAGAGCTAGGCTGTGTGGAGGGCCTTCTCAAACTTAGTCAAGGTAACTGGAGATGATGTCGATGTGTCTTCCTTACGGGTTGGCTTTTTGGCGTAGCGGGTAACGACAAAAAAGGACTTGGCGGGGGTTCTGGTGCAATTGGGCGGGTTCTTGTCATGCTGGCGTTGGTCGACGGTTCGACTTGGTGTTCGCGTATTGAAGGCCATGTAGGTCTGTCTTGGAACTGCAGTAACGCGTGTAACTATGGACCATCGATTAGGCATCTCAGCAGACAGAGGCTGAGTGTGGCATTGTTACACGGCTTCGAAAAGACACAACGGCGCGCACCCTGTGGGCGGCGGGCAGCCGAATGCTTGTCTACTCTCTTTGTCTATTCGGATAGGTGCAGTAGCCGGGAAACCCCGGGTGTAATGCAATTCCGCATTATACCGTAAACGTTAATTCCTGCATTCGGTTTTCAATCTATCATCACTTGAGCATCCCGATCTCTCCTTTCTTTATGCCCATGTAGACCATTTGCCGCGGCTATGCGCGGTTGTCGCAATATCTGCCGCGCTGATCCGGTATCACTTGCCATGAGACATGCATGGAGCTTTGGCTCAATCGGTTTGCCGCTTCGTTTTTCTCATGCATGCCTCCTCAAGGACCATCACAGATCGTAGATCATTGGCTGATCCCTGTCCAGAAGGGACGACCTGATAGGGGATTGTACATACGCAAACGCGTGTTCGAATGCTGTCGCTGCTCTTGCATGCCGCAGAAATGCGGGGTTTTCGATGCGGTTCTTCGCGCAGCGGGGGATCCTAGCGGGCTGACGGCAAAAGGGAAAGGGGAGAGGGCATGGATGGGCACTATGCGATAGCGACTCCAGGGTCCGACGCGGATTCGCGGCCTTTTCGATTCCTATCGCATTCGAGTGATTGAGGGGGGTGACCGTGCCTCGCGTGCGTGCGCGAGCCAACCGCAGTTCTCAGCACCATCACTGAACGATTGGCGGTTCGTAGAGGGGGTGTGTGAGGCGGACAACATGTGGTCTTCTGGAAAAAGCCGCCCGTCCGCGGCAGATCGACCGAAGAGAAAATACGATTGCGTGCATAAGTTCATGCGCCGTGCGTTTGCTGCTGGAGCTCCTGCCGGTGCTGGCGCTGCAGCTGGAGTGCAGAGGCCGCTCAGCCGGGCGCGTCCGGCTGTGCCGCAGAGCTGCTTTCTGACAGCAGAGCATCGTTGGGGATGGTTCGTTCGATTGACATGCCGCGCCAATGAAACATGCATGGCCGAAGGACGAAGGGCCGCGCCGCCCTTGCACATGCTTTTGCCGGTTTGATGGGCTCCGGACGAGGCTGGCTCAACAGTCAATTGATCGGTGAGCGAGCTCTGAGGATTTCGGTGTGACGCGTGCCGGACTGAGCACTGCTGGCGCGCACGACGGCTCAACCGCAGCGGCAATTGAAGATCCATCAGCACCGCCAAGTCGCACAGCCCGCGCTCTAGCGGAAGGAAGCAAACCTTTCTGGCTTTTCCGCATGCGTGCTGCTGACGGGATCGGTTATTTTTGGCGTATCTCGTATGCCTACACGGCTGAGCGCTGCTGCAAGGGCAGCGCGCCGTCTGTCTTCGCTTTCTCCACCGCAGGCAAGCGAAAGTAGTTCTCGGTTCGGAGGAATGCCATGTCTGTGGCATGGAGACTTCCAGGACCGGGGGCACCGGGTGCGACGAACGACGGTCAGCTCACGCCCCGGAATCCGCCCCTACAGCACTCTAGCGCGCTGCAAGTGCCCTCCTTCGGCAGCGGACAATTGTCCTGGGGAGAGGTGCAACGGCGCCGGCCATGGGGCGCTGATTGGGCGGCGGGCGGGAACATGTGCGCCGCGCCCCTGGTCGCAGGCCGGCTGCCCTCGAGCCGGAGTCCTGCATCGACGTTCGAGGCCAGCGGCGAGCGCGGCTTTGGCGACTGCAGCAGCAATATCGATCGCGCGATGCCGTGGTGAGGGCCGAAGTGCGCCGCGCCAGACGCGCCAGGAAGGCGCCAGAAGCAGCAGACGCGCCAGAAGCATCACGGAACAGCCGGAGAGTCGAGCGCTCACGTGCAGGGGCAGGGCAAACAGGCCGGCGTGCGACGGCGTGCGGGCAGGCAGAGGCTGGCGGCTGGGCGGTGGGGAGGTTAAGGCGCCAAGCAGCGCGGTGCCCTCTGTCGCACCGTCGTCATCACCTCACGGTGTCGGGCGCGAGGCAGTGGGAAGGGAACGAGACAGGGCTGATCACGCCGCCGCGCGGTGGGCGTGAGGCCTTGTCCCTTTCTCCCCTTACAGCTAGCCCGCTCGAAGCCGCACGCATTCCGCACAGAGGGCACGCACACGACCCTTTGCTTTGTGCTGCCCCACCGGCAGTCGCTGCGCTCGGTGCGACGCTCTGCTGAGCCGCTGCGCCCGGCGCCAGGGACCACGCCCTTCGAAACCCTGTCGTCCTGGCGCCGCTTTGCAGCCGGCCGCCGTTGATCTGATCAGCGCCTGCCCTGCCCTTTCGAATTGCAGCTCCACCACCATCCTTGCACGCCTTGCTGCTTTATCGGCGCCCGCAACCACCCCGGCACCAAGCCATCTATAACACCCACCCCCCGCTCCTGGCCTTCTGACACCTCCCTGTCCCACCAGCATCACTCCCGTCAAGCCTTCAGACATCTCCCAGCCAGACCCAACACATATAAGCACTCTCACCCACGCCTCTCAAAGGCCTGCCCAGTCACTGCTGCTACCATCCGGAACCGGCACTCAATTATACCAACCTCAACCACGACCATGTCTGCCCGCCCACGCACCGCCGTCATGTCTCCCCCCAGCACCCTCTCCGCCAGGGCCGGCTCGGACACTCTGGCCATCCCGTCCCAGGCACCTCGGTTCCGTCCCGCCTCCGGCTCGTCCAACCTCAGGCTGCCCTCGCTGCCACGCTTCCATCCGGCCAACTTCCCCTCGTCGTCCAGCTCCAGCGCTGCGACCACGCCGAACACCAACCCCAACAGCCCCCAGCCGCCGCCCTCGCCGCGCTCCCAGCAGAAGCAGTACTCGGAGGCCCAGCGCCAGCTCTACGTCTACCAGAGAGAGCTCATCGCCAACGCCACCCGCAACATGGCTACTGGCAGCAAGCCTGCCAGCCCCCGTCTGAACCCTCTGGGCAGCCCAGGGCCGGTCACCCCTCTCGAGCTCGAGGGCCAAGGGGGCGACTACCTCACGGCAGGGGCCAAGGCTGCGGGCAACCTCTGCGACTCGCGGAACGACCTCGTCGAGAAGCTCCTTCACGACGAGGTGAGGCGGGTAGGCCAGATGTCTCCCAGCCGGCCAACCTCAGTGGGCAGCTGCTGAGCATCCACACCCTCCCTACTCGGAATGGTCGTTGAAGACCATTTCCGACACGGCCTACTTCAACAACATTTCACGTAACGACCCGGTTTCCGATTCTCGGATTTCTTCACTCGGCAATTTTGCGGGCGTCATTCCCATCAGCATTTTTCGGCGTCAGCAGTATTACAGGAGCAAGGGAGAGAGAGATTGAGCATTCTGATTTCACCGTGGGACCCGTGTCCCACCGAACGCCCAAAAATCTGCATCACCCATATCTCGGCGTCTTCATTTCCTGGTTTTCACACTCGGCATTCGATCCTGGATTCAGGATGATGACCCACGAAGGGACAGCAACACACCGTCCGTTCGCTAACATGGTGAGGCGCGGAGGGATCCACCTCCACGTAGTCACAGTGGCAAGCAGTCGATCACACTGTCGGGTCGCCATCGTGTGATCGGACACGGCAGTCGTCATGATCTTCGCCACTTCGTCATTCGCGACATACAAGACGCGCATTCTCGGTACCAACGAGTCGGGATCACAGTGGCATGGGGGGTTTGGTGAGATTGGGGTTGGGATTTTCTGCCGTTCGCTCCACGGTTGCGCTGTTACATTTCGTCCCCACATACCAAGTGCTGGAAAGTGGGCCCTTTTTTCAAACACACCACATTCGCTTGGGCCCGCCCAAA
This sequence comes from Diplodia intermedia, assembly GCA_021495925.1. Taxonomy (NCBI): domain Eukaryota; kingdom Fungi; phylum Ascomycota; class Dothideomycetes; order Botryosphaeriales; family Botryosphaeriaceae; genus Diplodia; species Diplodia intermedia. Next base: position 560,335 of record JAKEKT010000007.1, on the reverse strand, counting down.
TTTCATTTTCAACTGGTTGACATGGGTTTACCCCGCGCTTCAGGCGTTTGCGGAGGGGCTTGCGAGTGGGTGTTCTGCGTTGCGCATCTATACTAGCATTGGGAAAGCATATGGGCACCGGTTCGATGGTGCGGTGGCCGGGTATCTCGAGATTTGATTTCTTCACGACGGCAGGGATGTCGGAGTTAGACCGCCCACGTGGGCGAATGAAATTACATACACATCAAACCAGGAAGGAAGTGAAGCGGTGCAAGTACGGACTCTACGAGCCCATAGCAAAGGCGGGCTAATGCGCGAGAAACCAAGGCAGACCAGGCAGGCAGCTTGATCGCTCGATTCCCAGACGAATCCGGTTTGGTGCCCGAAGGCGTCTCAGCAAGACCGAGTGGGTGCCGTTTGATTTCTTCAGCGCCCATCGCGACATGGATGTGCAGGGACAACAGGCGGCAGATGCTACTCTGGCGCCGCGACAATCATCGGGCTCTTGGTCCCTTTGGGCGTGCTGCGCATCCGACTGCGGTCTGAGCACTGCGACTAACGACGACTCTGTGTGCGTGACGACAACACATGGAGTCGGTGTTGTCGAGTCTGCCGCGCGCCGCGCTTTCGTAAGAATAGGCATTGACGACGCCCCTGGGCGCCTCGATGCCGAGTACCCTGCAACGCGCGCGGATGCTGTCTTCGTCATCGCTGATCAAACCACGCTGCGCAGCCCACACCGAGCAGCAGCACTCAGAACGCCAAGCCGTGCGGCAAGGCGGCGCAGTGAATACGCAAGCGGGCGGAGAGAAGGTAAGAAACGCGAAGACAAACATGCCTGCTTCTCGGGCGCCGCCTTGGCGTACCTGTTGCGCCCACCCTCCATCACCACCACCACGACCAATCCAAGCAAACAACTTGCGAGTCCCTGCGTCCACAACTGCGCGGCATCAGCCGCCACCCCCTCCATCCTTCCGGCGAGGTACCGCACCAGGCGCCGCTGGGCTCTGCTCACACCCTCGTGCTGCTCCTTCCCAGCAACCGGCCCGGCCAACCTGCCAACCCCATGATTGCCTTCGCAGGACACCCCGCCTTCCTCCACAATGAGGCCGCCAGCACTCACACGCCAACCACGCCCAAAAGCACACACACCAACTACACAGTAGGTAACGCACTAGGCGTGCCGCCGCCGCCATGGCGCCACGCGGTGCTGCCGGCTGCCGCGAGTCACCCGTCGTAAAGCGAGTCGTCACTCTGCCTACGCAAGTAGACCCGACCGAGCAGTGGTTTCAGTAGTGTGTTTGGAAAAGCAGTGTAGCAAGCCACAGAGCCCCGTCGACGACGAAGCGTGACGGCTGCCGGAAAAATGGAGGCGTGCCGCCACCACACAGGGCGCGTCAATAGGGTAGCACATGCATACGAGTACTACGCATATCCGACTTACATATGTAGTCTGTCGCGTCGCGCACGCGAACACGCAGCACTACTACCGGCGCTACGTACGGCTGCGGCTGAACGAACACCTCGCAACCTGCTCTCTCCACCCACTCGTTCGCCCACTCGCGCGGAGTCGACCATGTGGGGACGGGAATCAATCATCGCGACATGAACAGGTGATACGCCCGTTCTTTTTCCTTGCTCTTCCTCCTCTCTTTCCCTCTCGGGGGCAGATCAAGTGAGCAGGGAAATAACACGAACCATTGCGTCTGTACTTGATTGGTCGCCGTCGCTCTTTTGACGAGCGGCATGATCCGGCCACGCGCCAACCCCCTCGTTTTTTTTTTCTGTTCGCTCTGCATTTTTTTTCCCCAGTCGCGAGACTTGGCGGGGGGTTTGCGGTGACGATGAACCACCACCAACCCCACATTGGGACGGCTTCTGTCATCCCATTGGGGCAGGAGGCCACCGGATGTGTGGGTTTGCAGAGCACGGCGCGGGACGACCGGCAGATGAACGGCCGGAGAGCAAGAGCCTCGGAAGATGTGGGGAGAGCGCAAGAGCGAGGACCTGTTCGCGGAGAAATGGTCGTGCTGCCTGCCCTCTTCATGCCACCCATCAATCTACGATTCACCTGACAAAGAGAAGGGCTTCTGGAGGACTGGGGATGCATGCCATCGCACGCCTTTTTTCACGCTTCGGTCCGAGGACGTTGTTTTCGCTTTGTGTTTACTGTTATTGTACCAAATCTCCGCGGACCTGCGAGCCCAGTCGCCAGGCGCCGCTTCTTCGCATGGCCCGAGAGGCCGTATCGGAATCACTCCTCCATCCTTCTTCCTTCCCCGCGCCCCCTTGCCGCATTTCGCTTGCTGAGCGTACGATCGTGGGTACCCGAGCAACAGGAACGCTATGACGGCATGCCCGTCCACCGTGCCCCCATCATCGTCATCCCTCGACTCTAAGCGCAATTAGCGCCTAGTGCGGGGCGGTGATGGCTTCTGCCCGGCGGTAAGGAGACGAAAAGGAAAAGCCAACTGGGGCCCGGGTAACGAACTTCGTTGTACTGACTAGACGTACGAGGAAACAAGGAAGTGGCGGAGCGACGAATCACGGCGCGATGGCATGTCGTTGGGTAGGCACAGGTACGCCGCCCGCCGGAGCCGACTCCCTGCCCGCCCACTGTTTTGCATCATGGCGCTGCCCATCGCGGTCCGCTGCCTCACCGGCGACGACGCTTTCAACAAAGAGTGGCAGACAGCAGACAGGTGAGATCAGCGTGCCGAAGGCGAGGGTCTGTGAGCAGAGAGAGCGAAGGAAGAGGGACCGGAGGAAGGAACAGCCGAACGAATCAACGGGCTTTGTTCGCGGTGCGTGCTACCTACACCACGACCGCAGTTGATCGTTCATGCCGGCCTCGTCGGAACGCCCACCGCCTCCGTCCCTGGCGCCGCCATCGAATGGGAGGATCCTGACTCTTCTCATTTACTGCCGCTTGTGGCGGATAGCAGGCCAAGGAGATCGGCGTCGTCGGGCACTGCGCTGGCGGGTTGCTTCGAGCAGGCGGTGTCGCCGTTGGCGTCGATGCGAGGACTGCCGTTATAGGCAATGATGCGAGCGAGGGGATAGGCTGCTGAGAAGGAAGTGGGCTGTTTTTCCTCTGCTGAGGGCGATGGTGTAAGCGGGATACTCCAGCGCCGCTGGTTGGGCGAGCGCGATGGCTCGCCATGACTTGTCACAGAGTACAAGGAGACGTGGGATGAGGTCACGATCTTCGACCTGAGACGGCCATCCGTCATCATTTGCGCGGCGAGGGAGTCACAGCCGTGGGTGGGACTTTTTACGCCTTGCGACGGGGGAGCAATGCAGGGCAAGGGTTAGTTTCGTTGGCTCACACGGGACGAGACGGCGCGAAGCACATGGCGCAGTGGATTTTCTGGAAAAGGCCGGTGCGGTCGGCTGAGAACACCCGTCCGCCGTCCGCCTCCCCGTCGCCACGTCCCACGTGTATCAGCCTCGCATTATCGTTGCTGAGAGATCGCCCGCTTCTGCAATGCAACGAGGAAAAAAGAACGCCCGACGAGCGCCGAGTCAGCAGCCCTGAGACGGTCGTGACAGCAACGGCGTGCGCAGCAACGGGGGAGCCATCTCCACAACAAGGGCCATCCTTTCTTCACCCAGCGCTCAGCTGCAGCAGATCTCGCGGCCAACCGCGCAGCCACGTCCCGCGTCGCGAATCTCACCAACCAGCGCCGCCCTCGTCCCTCCACTACCCTCCTCCCGGGTACAACACTGCCTCTTTGAACTCGGGTCACCTTGCCGACCCTCCCTCTGCCCTCGCCATCAGGCGCCACGCGGCAGCCATCTTCAGCCTGCGATCATGGCCCGCTCCGGGCAGGTCGTTATCCCACAGCCACAAGATAGTGGCAACAACACCACACAAAAATAAAAGCGGAAAAATAGCCCCTGCGCCGCTGGACACCATCGTTAGCAACACGGCCGTCGTGCGCAGAGAAACAGGCGCTACGTCAGTGGCGCGCCCGACCAGACGGGCAGCGCACCGACTCCGACTGCTGGGCACCAACGTGCAGTCAGCTACAACGCCCCCGGTACATGGCGGCAGCAAACCGCCTGTGACAGTTCCTCAGCCTGTGCCTCCACCGCGTACAGCAGGGCGGCGTTGGGCCAATGGCTGCTCCGCCTTCGCGTCCATCTCCCTCCTGGTCCTATTTCCGCCCCCACTCTTCGCTCGCTGGGCGTACATCTTAAGTGGGCATGGGACGGGCTTTCTTTGCCCTTTGGCGGTTAACGGATAGGACGCAAGCCACGGCCGCCGCGCCTAAGCACTTGCCGAACGAAGGCTAACGGTTAGTCTCGCCGAGTCACGGAGATGGACCTGTGCACGCCCACACCAAGGATCTTTGTGGTCGTTCTGTGTTTCGCCCATCGTGAGTTGTTGCCCGGCAAAGCGCTTCTGCGCTGGCTAGCGCGACGGGTTTGGCGGGCGATGGATGGCGACGGTGTGTGTGCTGTGGTGGCCACCGTGTCGCTTTGCTGGCCGCGGAGTCACGGGTCAATTTCCCACGAAATTTTTTCTCGATTCCTCCACTTGGCTGCAGCAGCATGTTGGCGCCATTCTGCTGTTGCGTGGTGCGTGTTGCGCGTTGCGTGTGCATGTGTGGCCGGGGCGTCGGCGGGCCTCGTTGCCGGTGGAAAGTGCTATCACAGGCACGCAGCTGCCGCGACGGCCGATGGACGCGTGCTCTGCTGTGACGGAGAGACGTAGGTAAGAGTAGGCAGAGGGCCTTACAGAACCACGGTCTAGACACCCAAGGCCGGCGTCGCTGTTTCTAGCAGCTGCAGTATGTATACAGTTCCCTCTCCCGTCTCCGCTGCCGCAACGCTGTCCGCAAGTCTAGAACTCGGTCGTCGACAACGGCATCCCGCCTTACAGCAGCTATCGAGAGATGTGGGGAAGGGCGGTAGAAAGTACAGCCCGAAGCTGTTGTTGAGTCTGTCGGCTCGAGCGAGCGAGCGAGCAAGCAAACCCAAGCTGTGCCCCCGAGCAAGTGGATAAGCTGAAAGCAGAGCAGAGAAAAGAGGGCCTTGCTATCTCTCGACTCATCTGCTCATCACCGAGCTTCGTCCCGGATGTTTTCCCCAGCGAAAGCGTACCGCTAGGTACCAGCGCATGATCCTGAGGACCACTCTTTCCCTGCGGCTCGCCGCTTTAACGGCGCCAGCGCGGTGCGATCAGGGTGGACCTTGCTCGCTCGGGGGGCGGGTACCGACCAGGAACAAGGGTCGCGCTTTGGGCGGCGCTTCGTCAGTGCTTTCTCCCGCCGTCCATCCGCCACGCCCCCTTCCACGCCTAAACTAAGGTATTGCGCAACCTTGCGGCAGGATCCAACCTTCTGACAGTGAGCCTCTATGTCTCACCAGACACTACATGTCCGCGGTCTCCACCTCGATCCCCTGCTGTGGCATTCGCACACCTGAGACGATGCGGCAAAAAAAAACTCCGAAAAGAGCTCACCATTGCCCCAAGACGCTCGTTCAGGGTTGCAGGACCCTGAAAGTCTAAACCACGGGCAGGTGCATAACGACGACTGGAGGTCATGCCGAATAGTAGGCCGCCTCATTTCCCTATGTGCTTCCGGCTTCCTTTCCTATCTTCCAATCTGCCCTTCAATCTCCTTTCCGCGTTTGCAGTCAGATACGAACCTCGCCAAAGCCAAGCCGCCCCTATCGTCTTCCTCCCGAAACGTACAGGAATCCGTTGCCAAAGGGGCAGGAAGCGGTGTGTCCAATCCTACCTCGCGAAGGCGCGCAACACATCGGTTCACTATTTCGTTAGCGAGATGGTTACCTCTAGTGCGCAGCGACGTTTGGAGAACGTTCCGCCTGCAGACACGTGCTCGCAACACTGCAAAGGTTTGGTACGGCAGCGCTAAAGGAGGGACGTGCGGAGAAGGAATGGACGGAGAGATACCACCTACTGCTGGATCACGGGCGGATCCTCCCTCCACCGCTACGCCTGACAGGAAACAGACCGACTTTGTGGCGACTAGTCTGTACTTCGCTACAAGCCGAGACAAATCATGGGCTCTTTGCCGTCATTGGACCACGCCCGCGGCTTCCAAACGTCCGGTCCCGGTGAAGCCCAATCATCGGCGTCGCCGCCGACTATTGTCAGTCGGCACTGGTTGAGAGGACGTGGACGCCAACCCGAGACACACACCAGCCACATATTTTTTTTTCTTGCCTTATCTCACCCCCACTATCTTGCAGGCGCCGAAGATCCCAAGAGTTACTGTGTAGACAGTGAATGTGCAGTGATGACTTCCGCCCAACCGCTCCTTGTGTCTGGGCATCGTGCACGGAGACGATCGTAGACGAGCAGTAACTATTGTAGAAGCCGGAGACATGGCCCCAGAAAAGTATCGGCCGTAGACCATACAAGAAATTCAATGCTTAAATCTATGCGACTCGTGAGAATAGGTCTTCCCTACCGCGTTCACAAGCTTACGAGCAATGGGCACTCCGCGCAACGCACCCACCCCGTATACGTGCTACAGACTACAGCCAGCCATAGTCAAGTAAACGAAACGCCTTACGCACCAGAACCTGCGACCAAACTCTCACCACGAACCGCAGCACCTAGTGGAGCAAGCCGCCTGCGATGAAACACAGCGGAAACAACTTGCTTTTCTCTGGGACCGGTGCCGTCCGGCCGTTTCGAGGGACTTTTTGCACATACCGAGTGGCGCCGTGCCGTTTGGGCTAAACCAGCTCGCGGCGGCGCCTCGCGCGCCGCCATCTACCAAGGTCTAAAGGTCCGATAGAAGGAATCGCGAATCCCCTCTATCCCAACCAGCACCGCGTCGAGGCGGTTAATTTCCAGAACGCCTAGCGCCAGGGTTTTCGTTCGACGTTTTAGCACCACCACCTCCACTACTGTCTAGTCAGAGGTCGAAGAGGAGAGAAAAGAGGGTCCTTTTTGTATCGAAGTAACCCTCGGGAAGGGGGAAGAGGAGACGATCCTCATCATCCACATCTCCGCCCAATGTCCGCTCCCCTACTCCCCGTCCAGCTGCTGCGCGTTGCCACGCCGCACTCATACCCGCGTGGTGCCGTCCGGGCGGCAGTAGGTATGTACACACAGCTAACCAGCATCACAGCGGGTGACAAAAAGAATCCAAACCCGCTCGCAGCCGCCTTGCAGAGATATTGCACCATCTTTACGCGGCGGGTAAAAGAACCCACCGTCCAGACGCGATTGCCCGCATTCAGGACGCACATGTACGCACGCCGGGGCGGACAACATTCAGCTACTAGGAAGAGAGTCGCGTCTTCGGCTGGAGCCCAGAGGCCTCGACGAATCTTCCCCGTCGCCTGGCCGTGGCACGTATGTACCGTGGCTCTCTCTCCAACCGTAGCAAGCTTTACAGCCTGTTGCCGAGTACGTGTTATTACGTCGTGGAAATCCCTTCTTCTGTCCCGGCCCCACCACAGTCCAACAAGTCCCCCGTCCAACAAGCCCCCAGCAATCCGGAACGGCGACGACCCTGGTACATAGGAGGCTCGGCTGCGTGCGACGCAAATTTTGGCGTCACCGCGCGTTGCGACCCTACGACACACCACCACCTTCTCCACTTGTGTATGCGTGTGTCGGGCAACGGCACGGCGCGGCGCGGCGTTTTGGGCGCGTGGACATCGACGGCGGCGAGGGAAATGGGCCACGCGACGGGAGGCCCCATTGTAAGGAGCGCCGACGAATGCGGGGAGGGGGGCGCGGAGACATGGGGGTGTGGGGAGGTGTGGGAGAGAACGAGAGGGGGATGAGAGGCTATGTGGGGAAGGGATGATCTTGAAAAAGCGGCCTTTTGCTGGTGATGATGACGAGCGGCTACAGCAGCCGGAAGCAGGGGAGTTTGACAGGAAATTCACGCGGCCTTAATGCGGGATCTGCGGGCAACGAAGCGTGGAAATCACCGTTGGCCGTGTCGGTTCCTCTTCTGACCGAGAGATGGTCTTGTGATTGCCAAAGGTGGGCGCTAATTGTGAGATCCCTGGCGATGAACCGGCGGGCATGGGGGTGGTGGAAGGCGTTCAGAATGCCCATCTGTTGCCGTCTACTTCCATGTCATTTGGGGCACGTCGATCCTAGTCGGCGCCAAATCTGATCAACGAGCGCAAGTCTTCTCCTTTTTCTGCATATTCTTTCGGATGCTTGATATCTCATTTCAGAAACTAGTGGTGTTGGTAGTACTGGCCTCCCCAGATGGCTTTTAGTCTTGATACCTGCCACTTCGAGTAGTAAGTGCTCCTTGCGGGTGAGACCAGCTTGAGTGTTGCGGACAGCTGCTGGGTGGAAGCTATCATCTACCGCCGAGCTTTTCCAAAGCACGCGCGCCCTGCTCCTCCCATTCCGCCTTGGTAACCCACATGCTCTCCTTGTCCGACATCTACGAGAATCAGTTAGTACGACCTGGAGTTTCAACATCGCACAAGGGAAATGCCTTACGATATTAGCCAGGACAGCACCACCAATGAAGACCATGTGCCTTCTCCTAGGAGGGTCCTCAATGCGGACCTTGAATTTCTGTTGACAGTGTATTAGTACCTTTGCCGACCAACCCAATCTTCATACTGGACAACTTACGTTCAACCTCTCCGGGTTGCCTTGCAAAACCTTCGTTAACCAGAGCTGCTTCAGCTCCTTCTCCAGCCGGCTGGGCAGACCGGGGTACATGCTGCTACCACCACTGAGCACAATAGCCTTGTAAAGGTCTGACCTAACATCGACATCGGCGGCTTGAATCGTGTTGAACAGGAACTCGGCCATGCCGGGCTGTTCGACATCGACCAGGTGAGGCTGGAACAAGCACTCGGGAGCCTCGAAGCGCTCGCTACCGACCCTGATGACTCTGCCGTCGGGAAGAGTGTACGACTCGACGAGAACAGTCGTGTCTTCGCTGAGGCGCTGGTCCAACTCCAGGTCGTAAGAGACGTAGCACAGCTTCTCCTTGATCTGACGGACCGTCTCGAAATCGGCGGTGCGGTTGAGCGCGTAGCCTCTCCGCAGGAGCAGCGCAATCAGGTTCCTCGTGACGTCTCTACCCGCAACGTCCAGACGGCGCGTGAGGTGGTTTAGCACGGTGCTCTCGTACACGGGCACAATGTGCGTAACACCGTCACCGGAATCCACGACGACGCCGGAGGACAGACCCTGGGCGTACAGCGCCAAAACGGCCTGGATGGCAACATAGACGCCGCCAAAGTTGTAGCGCTCGAACATGACCTCCGCCATCTGCTCGCGGTTCTTAAGGGGGTTCATGGGCGGTTCGGTGAGGAGGATCTTGCGGCCGGTCGGGTCGATCTTCATCTTCTCGAAGAAGGTGTAGTCCCACAGATGCTGCATGTCGTCCCATCGCTTGACGATACCGTTTTCCATCTGTTTGCAGGCGAAAGCCAGGTCAGCGCTGGGTCGGATGGACGGTGCCGGCGGGGCAGCCGCGCTCAGGGGAGCTCATCCGAAGCTCGCAGGAACGGGCAGGCGTACGGGGTAGGTGATCTGTAGCATTGACCGGGCGGCAGCGGCCTCGTCGCCGCACATGATGTCCTTCAGCTGTATATCCAGGCCATCGCGTTCTTCGGAGCGGAGGATTGGGCGGCCGACTATCGAGGGGTATTGGTGGTCGGGGAAGTTCTGTGGCGGGGGCACAATGGTCAGTCGGCTCGGGGCAGGCGATGCGGAGCTCGCGGATGCAGGAGACGGACCTGTCCGGCGAAGCCGGCCTTGAGGAAACCAGTTCCGCCATCCAGGACTAGAGTTGGGCTCGCGTCAGCGGGGGAGCGTCAGGAGCTCGGGGGAGCTTGCATACCAATCGGGACCTCCGCCATGTTGGGTTGTAGAGCGGCTCGAAGCTAGCGGAGGCGAGAGCTTGGAGATTGCGAATGGGGGTGGACTCGGGGGTGGCAGATGGCGGGATGAGTGCCTGGCGGGGCCGGGGGGTTGACGTTGGCGGGAGTCGCCCGTGGCTGGGCTGACTTCGGCCTTTCCTTCATCCGGGGTAAGAGGCGCGTAGTGGGGCGGTGCATCATCGTCACTGCCTGTTCTGCTGCAACTCGGCTCGCGACACAAGGACTCTATTGATAGGAGAAGATATCGACCCAAGGTAGTGATAACGAACTCTCCGTGGTGTCCAAGCACCATCCCCCGCAACTCGTATGCACCAGACGCCATGAATATAAACTTTCCAAGACAACTCCCGCCCCAGCGTGCGCCCTCAGACCTCCTGGATATAGTTCGCGGGCACGCTCCTGACAATGCCTCCCTTCTCCACGTCCGCCCACCCATCGCCCGCATCCTTGTTGATGAGGACGAACCGTTCACCCTCCACGATCGTGTGCTCAGCCTCGCTGCGCGCCTCGTAGTCGTACATGGCCTCGGCATACTTGAGCTTCTTCGCCCCTCTCTTCGGCGCCACTGCCGGCCCCTTCTTCTTTGCTGCCACTGCGGCAATGCTGTCTGCAATGGATGCAGTGGAATTGGAGTATGTCGAGCTGGGGCGCACAGGCGACGCGGGGAGAGCTTCGACATAGCTGGCAGGCACCAATCCTTCCTCGTGCCCGGCGCGGACCTTGATCCACCCGGATCCGTCTACAAATAAGGTGAGCAAATTGCAAGTCTAGGGAGGTCCGTGGCAGCCTACCGTCGGGTTCCAAAATACTGATTGTCCTGTCCTCGTCGACTGATATCTCGCCTTCACCCAGGGCTGCATAAGAGTACATCATCTTGCCCTTGGGCTCGCTGGCCTTATGACTATCGCCATTCGAGGGCATCGCGGACTCGGCGGGCTTGACGTACTGCGCAGGAGGCGGCGCCATGACGCGGTTCTTCCGTATGGCAGCAATAGAACTCTTCCTCTCAGGCTGCTTCTCGTCCGCAGCTTCCGCCGTGCCTGATATAGACCGGTGCGCTGTTGCAGAGTAGCCGGAGCTTAGCGTGTTCATCGAGTTGACGGTATCGCTCCGGCTGAGCTGAGGCAGATCTGACTGAGAGTCTGTAGTCCCCAAGCTTGCCGTGGAAGCCTTTGCATCTTCCTGCCTTCTTGCTTTGAGCCTCTTTTTCTCCTCTTTGCTCATTTCGCCGGGGCAGTCCGCAGGAACCTTCATCTCGCACTTGCTGTGGCATGTGTAACCGCAGTCCTGGCAATCGAATCCCTTGGCGGACAATCCCCAGATGCGATCACCACAGTGATCGCAGTTTGTGGGGATCTTGAACGTTTGGGCTTTGAAGTTGTGATTCCGTGCCCCGATGCTGACATCGCCTACTGCTGTGGTGATGGTCGCAACCTCTACCTCAGCAGTCGTCTTCTGTCGTTGAACCTCATGCGTTTGCTCCTGCAACGAGAAGATGGCGCGCACGCATTCCACTTCATCGCGCTTATCTTTGCCCTCTCGAATGAGGTCTCGTGCTTTCCTAGCATTCTGCACCTCTCTTTGCTTCGCATCAACCTGCCGCTTCAACTCCCCTAGCGACCCCTTGCTCTTGGTCAAAATATTCGTCAGGAAAATCTTCGTCGCCTCATCCGCTGGGATTGTGTCATCGTCATGCCAGACGGGGCTCGGCTCGAAGAAGAAGTCCGGGGGGTCCTGCCATTCCTGAGCGTTGTGCCGGACAAACATCATGGAGTCCAGCTTGGGGTTGTTGCGCGGAATCTCCGAAGCCAGGTGGTTCAAGAATTCGGTGCTCCGCGCGAGCGTGCCAGTCTCGATTTGGGCAGCCAACGACCAAATCTGGTTCAGTTTCGCGACTCGCGTCTCGGAAAGGTCTTGCAAACTCTGTCTCTCGTTAGGAGTGGCTATGGGACGAGAAAGGAGCCGGAAACCCTACATCCAGAAGTTCAGGGACATATTCATGATAGTATCTTTCCTTTTGCTTATTGGTTACATTGATGCTGATAATATAAGTGCTCTGTAACAGGGTCAGCATCGTCAACGACAGACCAAGACTGTGGGTGCCGACCTTTAGGTTCCTCATCTCAGCCTGCTGCTGCTCAAAAGCGGCACGTGCCTTTGCCTTTCCATGATCGAACGCACCGTCGGACTTTTTGCGACGGTTCTCAACCTCCTGGCAGGAATTGTCATATTTGCCCTTCACCTTCTTGAGGTCGTTATATGTGGAGTCCCGCTCTTTCTCGAGCTTGGCTGCGTAGTCGCCATGGAACTTGCGCAGCTCTTCGTAGCGGGCGGCAAGCTGCTTAAGGGGCTCGGCCAGGTTGGTGACGAGCTGCTGAGAGAATTGCTCGTGCTCGCTTGCGCGGCTTTCGAGGGTGCTGAGCTGGACTTGCCATGTGGTCATGGATGCGCTGTTCCAGGGAGTCAGTCCTCGTTCGTGCCCTCGGCACTGGAGGCCTGAGGCGAGAGACGTACCATTCCAGCGACCCCGGGGTGACGGTAGGGGTTTCGCCCACGCTGAGAGTACTCGACTTGCGGGCTTTCTTCTCAAAGTACTTCTTAGCCAGCGCGCTCAGCTTGCCGGCGTACTCCTTCTCTACTGCGGCGCGTTCCCGGTAGAACTGCTGTATCTCGTCCAGCCATCCAATACCATTCGCGACCTAACACGCACGCGCGTCAGCATAGCCCGGGATTGCGAGCGGAGTACTGGAGCCCGCCTCGGGGGGTTCAGCGGTCCCGGGTGTGGGGTGGTGGTTGGCGGCGTACGCACCCAAGCGTTAACCGGCTTGAAGCCATCCTGTCCGGACGTGCGTCAGCCCATGCCGCGCATACGCGGAGAGAGGAGCATACCTTGAGCTCGGCGCCGAATTGCGGGTTAATGTCTATGTCGGCCATGGTTGCTGGGACAAGCGTGTGAATGAGCTGGCGCAAAGGCGCACGAGAGAGTGGGCGTGAAGGGCGCTGCGGCTGGTGCTGGGCCGCAATGGAGATGAGGGCCCCTGCGTATGGCGGGGTGTGACGACGTTCGCAGGCAGTCGGGTTCCCGGAATCCAGGGCTGAGCCTCGTAGGCACCGGCACTTTCCAGGCGGAAACGTTTGTCCGCGCTCAGCCCGCGGCGCTGCGGCCAGGAACACCATCACTGGCACTTTCCACATCCATGCCCCGCGCCTAGCTCCACCACACACCCACAACACCCTCCTCGCTGCCTCAACCCACTTCGGCCGCGCGATCCACGAGCCCATTTCCATTCGCGCCGGCGGCTTGCATCCTCGCGTCCTCAGCCCACCCACGCTCCGAAACAACTTCTTTGTCCGCGACGCGTCCGCCTAGCATCACCCCGCCAAACTAGCACAGCCAACAGCGCCCGCCATGTCTGACGCCGCCCCCTCACTCGAGGACCGCATCACCCAGGAGGACCCCGCCGCAGAGGTTGCGGAAGCTCAGACCGATGGCGCAACGCCCGCAAGTGGCGGCGGCGGCGGCCTTCATGAGCCCGAGTATGACGTTGAGGTCAAGCTTGCAGACCTTCAGGCCGACCCTAACAACCCGCTCTTCTCCGCTAAGACCTTCGAGGATTTGCAATTGTACGCCCCACACTTTGAAAAGACCGCGCTGTGTTCAGCGAGACTAATTGATCGATGCTGCGGTTAGGAAGCCGGAGATCCTGAAGGGCCTTTATGGCATGCGCTTCCAGAAGCCGTCCAAGATCCAGGAGAAGGCCCTCCCGCTTCTTCTCATGGACCCCGCTGCCAACCTGATTGGCCAGTCGCAGTCCGGCACCGGCAAGACCGCAGCTTTCACCCTCAATATGCTGAGCCGCGTCGACCTTTCAACCACGGCCCCCCAGGCTCTCGTCCTTGCCCCTAGTCGCGAATTGGCTCGTCAGATCTTGGGTGTGGTTCAGGAAATGGGCAAGCACATGGAAGGCCTCGTGGTGACCGCTGCCATTCCCGATCCCAGCAGGCGCAACCAGAAGTTCGAGGGCCAAGTCATTGTTGGTACGCCCGGTACCGTCATGGATATGATTAGGAGGAGGCTGTTGGACAACCGCGGTATCAAGGTTCTTGTGCTGGACGAGGCCGACAACATGTTGGATCAGCAGGGTCTTGGAGATCAGTGCAAGAGAGTCAAGCAGTATGCATTGCCCAACACGGATACATATACTCAGGCTAACGTCCTCGCAGGCTCCTTCCCAAGGAGACCCAAGTTGTCCTTTTCTCCGCTACCTTCCCCGATGAGGTTGTCCGCTACGCAAAGTCCTTCGCGCCCAACGCCAACCAGCTCACTCTCAAGCATGAAGAGCTTACGGTGGAGGGGATCAAGCAGTTCTATCTGGATGCTGAAGGCGAGGAGGACAAGTTCCGTGTGCTTCTGCAGTTCTATGGTCTCATGACCATCGCCTCCTCGATCATTTTCGTCAAGGTATGTGCTTAAAGCGTGGAGCGATAGGATTTCCGAACTAATATTTGGTCAAGCGCCGTGACACTGCAGCTGCGCTCGAACAGCGTATGGCGGCTGAGGGCCACAAGGTTGCGCAGCTTTCGGGCGCGTTGGAGGGTCCTGAACGTGATTTGATCATCGACAAGTTCAGGAAGGGAGATGCCAAGGTGCTCATCACCACGAACGTGCTGGCTCGTGGCATCGATGTTCAGTCGGTGACGATGGTCATCAACTACGTATGTGCCCCACTTTCTTAAAGCATGCGCAGACTTACTCACAGCTCCGTAGGACATTCCCGAGATGGCCAATGGCGCTCCTGATCCGGAGACTTACCTTCATCGCATTGGTCGTACCGGGCGTTTCGGGCGCGTCGGTGTGGCCATCAGCTTCATTCATGACAAGAAGAGTTGGATGAATTTGTCGGAGATCGCCAAGTACTACAACACCGAGCTCCTGCCGCTCGACGCCAAGGACTGGGACCAGGTGGAGGACATCATCAAGAAGGTCATCAAGAGCTCGCGGGCCGGCAAGACGACAGAGGAGATGACGGCCTAGGGTGGAGAAACGAGAAGCTCGGAACAGGAGCTTGAAGATACCAACAAATTTCCTCATCAAGTTAAAAGCGTAAATGGTGGAGAGTGATCGGAAATGGAAGCTACGGAAAACGATTCATGCGAAAGGAGCAGTACAGGCGATAATTCGGGAGGTAAACACATGTTTCTGGACGAATGAGCAAAATGAGCGGTACGACGGGCTGGCTCGGGCATAGAGGTTCATGCGTGGCCAAGTAGCCCACGGGAGTAATGAAGACATCCGAGAAGATACGTGTTGCGGGAGAGTCGCGTGAAGTTTGCCCAGTGAGGCACAAATCAGGCAAGAATGCAGGGTACGTCACCATGGAAACCCTGCAATCCCATGACCAGTAAACGAACGAGACCTATCGTCTGTCAGCCTTACCGTCCTTATCACCAAAGCAGAAGCAGAAGGGCTCCGCTGATCTACCCGCGCACCGCGGCCGAGCAGGGTCCGAGCTTTCCCTTGTCACGAGTCCCGCGCCGGGGTAAGCTCCACAGGCTCTGGCTACCTCGATCCTTTCTGGTGAGTTGGCGCAGACCCTTGACCGCCAGCTTTGCTAATTCATCCCGCTCGTTGATCTAAGACATTTAGACCAGAGACGGATCAGGGAAGCACAGCACGTGCGACTCGCACCCTCTACCAGGGCTCAGCAGCTACGGAAAGCTACCGCGGCGGGCCAAGCATGGCGCCATTCTGGAAGGATAAGGGCACTTTATCGTCCGCGTCCGCTTCCGCGTCGCACCGGCGCCAATCGTCCGCGTCGTCCTCCTCGTCGTCTTCGTCGTCGTCGTCCGCCTCCTCGTCTGCGAAGAAGCAGCAGCCTAGGCCGACACCACAACCTCAACAGCACCCGGCAGATCCCGCGCCCGCGTCCGGATCGAGCTCTGCCCCTGCTCCGCTCCCGTCGTCCAGCCGCTCGAGCAACCTGAGCGTCAGCTTCAAGGAAGTTGTGTCATATTCGTCCAGCCGCGGCGTTGGCATCTTGCGGGGCGGCAGCAGCAACAACGTGCCCGACGTTGCCGAGATGGAGCGCAGGTGGTCGGAGCAGAGGCAGGCGTCAATGGCCGGCCGAGCGGGCAACAACGTCGATGCCGCCGCGAACAGCAGCGCCGATGAGACGACGGGCATACTGGGCGCCGATAAGAATGGTGTGGGCCAGCGCACCTACAACACCAATGGAGGAGCCGGCTTAAGCAACCGTACTTCTTCAAGTATTAGAAGGAGGGCCGGCGGGCAGGATGACGGTGTTGGAAACGAGACCACGGATGTGCACGAGGCACATGCCGACGACTCTTGGTGGCAGAAATTTTCTGAGAAGTACGGGAGCGTCGAATTGGACAACAAGGGAAGTGTCGCCAGGGATCATTTGGCGCTGGGTAGGTTATTCTTTGTGTTTTTCCTTGGGCTGTTCACGGTCTCTTCACTCTTCACACCGAACAAGGACCCCGAATTAGGGCCTTGAATCGAGCCAAAAAAAAAAAATTCCCCGCCGGGATACGGGCTGACCATGCCACAGAACGCACCTTCCTTGCCTGGCTCCGTACTTCGCTCTCCTTCGCAAGCATCGGCATTGCCGTAACACAACTCTTCCGCCTCAACACGTCAATCTCACCCGGCGACCACGATCTCCACGAGCACGATCGCCTGCGCCATGTCGGCAAGCCTTTGGGCGCGACTTTCATAGCCATCTCGATCGTCATCCTCTTCATCGGCTTCCACCGCTACTTTGAGTCCCAGCACTACGTCATCCGTGGCAAGTTCCCGGCTAGCAGGGGCTCCATCATGGTGGTCAGCGCTATAGCGGGTGCGTTGATCGTGAGTAGCTTGGTTGTGGTCTTGGTGGTGGCGCCAAAGGCATTTGAGCGCCGGTAAAGAAGCTCATGAAAGCGATGGGCACGCTGCTATGGTTAGTCTGTGAGTATCAAACTGGGGGAATGGGGTGCCTGGGAAGAATGCGGTGCATTGTGATCCTTTTTGCCGCCGCCTCAAGAGTGTCAGTCTAAAAAATCAACCACTCTCCCTATCCCTATCCACGAAAAAAAGGGCTCAGGCGACAATTCGAGTAGGCCGGATGTCCGGGAACGCCAAGGAATGTGTCATTACTGTCAATATATGATAGACCCGTCAGAGCGGCACGTCCGCGAGCATAGTGAGTGCTCAAAAGCTGTCCATTGTAGCACTGCTTGGACCTAGAACTATACTAGTGGGATTGTGTAAGAAGTGCTCGCATGGTGATCGTGTATGCAGTCTTCATTTAATGCACTCACTTGTGCATGTCTCCCCTTGGGTATAGAAACCTCGTTCGGGTTGTGGCTGGGTATCTTCAAGCTTCATAGAGCAGCACGCTCCGCTATGGTATCAGATGACTAGCATTGGATGACAGCACCACTGTCAAAATTGGTCAGGTCTGGAATTTGTGAGGATGGCGCAGCACCCAACGATATATGCGGCCAATGCTAGCTATATCTTGTATCATCTCGTTCGAAGTCTGCGAGCGCTTTCTGGGGATAGATCCTAAGCACGCTTGAGTGGTCGCTAGAGAGTTAGGGAACAGAAGCTGAGGAAAAACATGCTATATCAAGTGAAATGCAGGATTGGAGAGTGTGTAACCGGACGCTCTAGATGCGCCCCATCTATAGAACAGACCGTTGCTTCCAACATCGTGTTACTTTTCCCGTGCTTTACCTACTACTCAGCAATTCCTCCAGTTCGTTTGCTAGCGTCCATGCTTCATTCACCCTTTCCAACGTACGCTTCGGCAAAGTCCGACGCACGTTTTCCATAGCCACCTTCTGCCTATCCGACTCCTCCTTAGCTCCCTGTTGGATGAAGAAGAGCATTTTACCCATGATTTCCAGGTTTCTCTCCGAAGCCGTGATCGCCTCCCTCAGATATGCGATCTCCCCGATCAGCAGCTTCTTCAGTGCCTGCTGGTACCTCCTCCTCTGCCAGCCTCGGGTCTCGGACCTCAACCTCTCCGCAACCATCTCCTCCAACCGCGCCTTCATCATCCTGAAAGCCCACGTCCCTCTGTCTTTCTCCTGCAACATCTCCATGACCTTCTGCAACCGCTTGTTGGCCTCTTCATCTCCGATCTTCGCCTTCCTGCTCCACCGTAGAACCCGCCACCGCAGCCTCTTGATTTGGTTCTGTACCGCCACGTCATCGATTTTGTCGACGTACCACATGGCTGACCACATGTCCGTCAGCTGCAGCGTGTACGGGCCAGCGTGGCCGGCCGACCGCTCGAGCTGTAGCTTCCACGCGGCCGGATTGACGTGGGCGCACTGCAGCATCAGCTCAATGCAGACGAGGTCCGACAGCTCAACGGCATCATCAAGGTACTTGAGCTCCTGGCGGCGGAGCGTCGCGACGCTCTCGGCCATCTCCTGTAGTCGCTGCAGGCCGACTCGGCGTTTGCGGCCGAAGTATTGGCGAGTGTCGCGGAATTGGTTTTGATGAAACAGCAGCTGAACGTCGTCAGCCGTGTAGCCTACGTTCGCCTCCTCGGCGGGGGAGTCGGGCCTGTGGCCTAGATACGTATCCTCAAGAAAGGAAGAGAATGCAGAAGATAGTGACTCGAACGGGTCATCTACCTTCGCCTCCTTAGGAGGGGAAAGGGAAGAAGAAGAAGGTGAGTCGGGCGCTGCGTGCCGGTGCGAATAGGAGAGGCGGCGATGATGCTGCTTGGTGAGCGGGAGCCGAGTCGTGTAGTAACTGTGCCGTTGCCCGACCATTCCTGTCAAGCTCCAGGCTCTTATGGCCTCCAATCTATCATCCGAATTTGGGGCCACCGTGTGCTTGGCACCGTTTGTGTTGCTTGGCTGTGGGATAGAACGAGTCGAAGCAAGTTCTCCCTGAGCTTCCGCCATCTCACCCATGGAGTGGTTGCGTTTCCTTGCCATCTTTAGCTTGTGTAGCCTCTTTCTGTACCGTAAAACGCTTGGGTAAATGCGGTCCTCAAGTTTCTTGCATTTGATCTGTGATCTGTGAACTCTTTCGTGAAGCATTTGGACAAGCTCTGGTGCTCTTAACGGCAGCGGCGCCACCGCCCGCTCTTCAGCTTTGATAGTATGGAGCGTGCTAGTGAGTGTGCTTCCACCAGATAAGACCTGAATGGTACTTGGGTCTGCTATTTTGTGTCCAATGCATGGAAGTTGTTTGAGTTCCGACGTGATGATCTTGTCAGTGTACTGTGCCAAAGCTACGACCTGCAGCTGCAACATCCGCATATGTCCCTCGAGAAGCCTCTCCATATGCATTTTGCACGCGTCAATGCGGTTCTGCCAAATGGTTCGGCAGACGACGAGCGCTTTATCGCCGTTCGTCTTTCTTCTTCTGGGTGGAATGGGCCTAGCGTCGAGCTGTTCCTTGCTGTACTCGGCGAGCCAACGTGAGAATTTCCAAAAGTGCGGATACTTGTCCAGCGTCATGCGGAAATCCGCGGCCGTATCTTCGAGCACCTTGAGCTCGCTGAGATCAATCTCTCTGAGTCGCGCACTGATGGGTGTAATGGGTCGTCCGCCGCCGTGTCGGTTGAACTCGAGATAGACTTTCGACTTGGGAAATTGCGACATAGGAGTGGACGAGAAGTATCTGACAGGACACATGCCAAAGGCGGGGTTCGCACGAGTATGTAGCGATCTACGGGTAGTTGCAGCCAAGGCTCCGAGACGAGAGGGGTTCGTGATATCATTTGAGCTACAAGCAGGCTTCATGCAGTCAGCGCGATCGCTGAGCCCCAAAGAAAAGAAAAAGAAAGAGCTGTGTATACTGCAAGAAACGGACGGGTACAGACCAGACCGCAAGCTGTGTGTGGCTGAATTGGCATCTATTCGGTATACTCAGAACTGACCTTTGACGTTGCAATTTCTGCATTTCCTACAGCAGACGCGGTTGGCAGCCGGCTGCTTGTGACAAAAAGGGAATACGGGACGTCGACCATGGTTCTGGAATAATGTTCCGCGAAATCCTCATTGCGACGAATGAACTTCAAGCTCATACCCTTCTCAGACAAAGCGCCAAAGTATCCGGGCCAGAAGTCGATACCCGGAGGGCCTTCTGTCGTCGCGTCGGGGATGTCGTCGATGCTGCTTGGTAGAGTGCCGAAGACGCTTGTGTCGGGTTCATATTTAGGCACATCGAGGGATGAGGCTGGCGATGTGAAGAATGTTATATATGAGCCGGGCTTCGCCGCCTCTTCCAGGGACTCTCCTATCGCTGGACTCATCTCACCGGTAGGCATCGGTTGGGCACTCTGCACATCTTGCGCGGATGTGGCGGGATCCAAGGAAATAAGACCTGCTTTCTTACCCCAGCCACCACCACCACTAAGAACACGATGGAGACTCGCACCCCCCACCGCCAGGGCTCTCCAGATGACGGGCTGGAATATCCTGTGGTCGAAATTCCACGCCTCGCCGACATGATGCGCAAACATGCCGGGATAGTCGTACATTTTGCTGAATCGCGCGGGTCGCCACTTTCCGAGCGCGCTTAGGACGGCCTCGGAGAAATATTTGACGGTTCTTTCTTTACAGACAAGTGCCCAAACGGGCATTGCATGTGGGTCCTGCCCAGTGGCCTCGAAGAATGATGAAACAGCCTTTTCCAGCTCCTGTGACGCAGGAGCAGTTTTCCCGTCGGGCCCGGTGATCTGTCGAACGATGTTTCCCATGCCAGCTTCTACCAGTCTCGGGCCTGTCAGAGGCAGGAGGGGGACGTGAAGCTGGTGTAACGTCTTTTCCCAACGCGGGTGGTACTTCTTTCTATGTGTTAAGTACCGGCCAGCCACTGGCCACGTTACGCGTTGGCTTTTGACCATGTTGGCCGTGTACAGATGGAGAGTACGGGGATTTTGGAGTATGGCGCCCGGTCCTGACCTGGGCTCGACGATTTCGCTCAGATGGTACAACATGTTATACATCATAGAGGGCTGTCCTGTCTGGAAGATGGTGTTTGCAAGCGGCAGGTGTAGTCGATATACGGAGTCACCGTACGACCTGCGCGGATTCCCTTCTGGGTCGGTAAGTTTGAAGCGATCGAAGATGTCGAGAGTGAGGCAAGCAGCATTGTCTCCGCGCAGGTCGGATGTGACGCTTTGCCAGCTGTGAGACGCGACGTTGTCGTTGAACCACATGGCATAAGCTAGCCCCTCCCTGCCTTTGCTCGCCTGGGAGCCACCCTCGGGACTCGGGAGCCGGTCGACTACAGCGGCGATGATCCTAATCTCACTGACGTCTGATTCGCGCTCGAGTAAGTCCTGGATCAAGCGGGATGCGGCCTGCGTGACGGCTTCGGGAGCAACACCCGTCGAAGTCGACGAAGTCTGCAGGGCGGACGCAAACGATGGAGTGACCAGCAACATAGCAATCGGGGCCCGCTTGGAGAAGTCCAAGAAAGGCTGTGGTTCAATTCGGTCAATGAGGGTGCGGATGTCCTGGTTGCGAATCAATATTCCGCGCGAGACAAGCAACAATTAAACACAAACCGTGTCGCCAGGCTTTTTGACAGTAATTGTGCCCATGTGGTAAATGTCCCTCTCGACTACCAGGCTATTGCCGGCGTGCGAAAGTGCCTCCCGAGCCGCCGTTCGGTCATAGCCAATGTAGAAAGGCCCGGCCGCGGGATCGTCTTCTAGGAGAGTTGGGTTGGCGGAGAAGCTCCGCACGGGCGGACGTAGAAACGGACGCGCTCGCGGGTGGGCGGGGAGACGAGCGCGAGCCGCGGGCGGGCCACGCAAAAGCGGCAGGCATCCCCGCGTGGAATTGAACATGGGCGGCTACGCGTTGGGGCGCATGGGCGAGCGCGATGAGAAAAGTTGTCGACGGGCAGACGGGTGGCACGGATGGGGAGCTTTGGCGCGTGCCTGACAACCCTAGCGCGTTGCGCAATTCGCCGAAGAGTCGCCGCCCGGGCGAGCACCAATCTCACTTGCGAGGGCGCGAATACGTAGACTATATCCAGCGAGCACCGCCAACACAGCTTCCTAGCGCAAGCCTTTGCGGGCTTTCGACTGGAATGCTCTCGACGTTTTGATTTACAATCACTCGCTCTTCCTCTGGCGCCTTGCCCTCCTCGCAACCCCCGCTTGCGCCTCCGCTCTGCGGCTGGTTTGGGCCGACTCTGAGGAACACAGTTGCAGCTTCCGTACGTGCTTCTCCCTGTCCACCCCAATCGCTCGTCCTCCCGCGTCCAGACGAGTTGACACCATGTAGACTCAGCACACGCTACCGACCCGCCTCCGCCGAGGCCTTTGACCAAGATGCGTCCCGCGCGCTCCCTGCGGAGGACCAACCCCATCACCATCGTGCTCGCCGCGCTTCTCTGCTTTGGCTTCCTGTTCTTCATATTCTCCTCCGATGCCGACAGCTCGATAAGTCCGCACCAGCTGCGCACCTCCGCTGCCAATGCGCTGTCCCCACCGTCGATGCCGTTCCGGAAGGCAAAGGGCGATGCCGATCTGGCTCCTCCTCCAGTCGTTCATTACCACATGAACAACCTTACCACGACAAGCGATCCTATCGGCAACCACGAGTCGGTTCTCATCCTAACTCCCATGGCACGCTTCTACCAGGAATACTGGGACAATCTCCTGAAGCTCAACTACCCCCACGAGCTGATCTCGCTTGGCTTCATACTGCCAAAGACACGCGAAGGGAATGCCGCCACTGCCGCGCTCCAGGAACAGATTGCAAAGACACAGAAGGGGCCGCAGAAGAAGCGCTTCAAAAGTATCACCATCTTGCGCCAGGACACCGAGGTCCCACTGCAGTCGCAGGAGGAGTCTGAGCGTCACAAGCTGGAGAACCAGAAGGCCAGGCGCGCAGCAATGTCGAAGGCGCGCAATTCGTTATTGTTCACAACGCTGGGACCGACAACGTCTTGGGTACTTTGGCTGGATTCGGATGTTGTGGAAACGCTGCCATCTCTCATCCAGGACCTTGCGTCGCACAACAAGCCGATTATTGTTCCCAACTGCTACCAGCGCTACTACAACGACGACTCAAAGAAGATGGACATCCGGCCGTATGATTTCAATTCTTGGATCGACAGTCCCACGGCGCAGGACCTGGCTAAGGGCATGGGCAAGGACGATATCCTGTTGGAGGGCTACGCGGAGATGGCGACGTATCGCTCGCTGATGGCGTACATGAAGGACGGTGGGGATGGCAACCAGGAGAAAGAGATTGAGCTTGATGGCGTTGGCGGCACTGCTTTGCTGGTTAAGGCTGACGTCCACAGAGACGGCGCCATGTTCCCGCCATTTGCATTCTACCACCTGATTGAAACCGAGGGGTTCGCGAAGATGGCGTCGAGGCTGGGGTGGAAAAGCTACGGGTTGCCCAACTATCTTGTAAGCCTGCACTCATCTCCCCAAGACTTTGGCCGCCACTGACGATTGCTGCAGGTATACCACTATAACGAGTAATAGATATTCACTTTTCGTTCACCAGGCGGCGTTGGGGTCTTCAATGGGTTCTCCGAGGATAGCGATGAGCACACAGGAGGGGAATCGAGCAACTTTTCCTTTTCTCCTCTCATTTTATCTGGATGTGATTTGTACGTGAAGGATGCTTCGTGCGGCCCCGTACGGGCGGGAGCCATCTGCGGCGATCCCCAAATGCAGCAAGTCGCCGCGAACTAGGCATCGCCAAGCCAGAGGAACGTGAACGCGAACTGGGACAAGGCTGAACGTCTTGCATGTGCATCAGCCACCCGAGCGTCATCCCGCGTAACTACCTCGACCTGCAGGCAGATGGACAGGCCCCGCGCGGGGAGACGGTGTCATGACAATTCTCCGCCGCGAGCTGCCCGGTGTTGCGAGGCGCGACGCATCCGGTTGCGTGGGCAGCTGCATGGATGCCGCGCGCCGGTAGAGGCGGCAGCAGGGCGAGATCTGCTTCGGCTAGGCGCACCTGCAGGGACCTGGTCTACCTCCTCCCACAGCACGCCCGCCTGTTGACGACCGGCGCTCTGTCGCCGCGGTTCTGCGGCGTCCCGAGCGCCCGCGAGTGCGCTGACTTGCGGCCGCCGCCCCAAAAATAAGCCAGGCCCGGCCCTCAAGGCGCAACCTCGCCGCTCTTTTCCTGTTTCGGCCAGGAAACCTGCTCAACTGCATGCGACGGCTCCCTTG
This sequence comes from Diplodia intermedia, assembly GCA_021495925.1. NCBI lineage: Eukaryota > Fungi > Ascomycota > Dothideomycetes > Botryosphaeriales > Botryosphaeriaceae > Diplodia > Diplodia intermedia. The sequence goes on along the minus strand of JAKEKT010000007.1, from coordinate 536,303 downwards.
GGCGCGCCGACTCTTCGCAACCCCACGCAGCACCTTGCTAACGCCGGCCGTTCTCGTGCTATCGCCAGGCCTCACGCTGCCGTCCTGCTCGCGACGCCGGGTGCCGCAGCTCGCCGCCCGCAGCCTGACCATCTGCGGCTCTGCGCACCGCCCATCAAGGTACACGCAACCGCACACACACGTCGGCGAGACGCCCGCTCCGCAGCGGCTACCAGATGAAGCCGCGCCCGCTGACTTTCACGTCCCAGCCCACTGGCTCGCGTTCCCCGGAGAATCTGCCCGGCCTGCTCACGCCCGCTCGCCGCCGGATTGCCCATCCTTTGTGCTCCCCAGTCTCTCCACGAGCCCGGTAAGGCTTCAACTGCTTCGGCCAGCCTGTCGCAGACCGACAATCGGCGCACCGTCAGGCTCCTCCTTTTGATGCCCGTGCGAGCCACGGTATGCACAAGCTTCTTAGTCTGTTCCTCTGGCACACAACGCCCAACTTACGAAACCCCTCTCGTGAAGTCTTGTGTCGCCGTCCCATCTGTGTCCTGACAGCATAATGCAGGGGTCCGCCAGCTCACACCACCATAGCCCTTTCCACGCTGTGCGTGCCGATGAATCGTTCCTGCCCCGCATACCAGCGAGCCTAACGCCATGCCGTGGGTAACGATCAACGGCGAGCAAAAGAAGGTCGCTTGGTAAGTCCTTCGTCCCTGCGTGTGCCCTTAACGCCTGTTCCCCGTCGCACCACTCAGCTGGCTGACTCCCGTTCTCTGCTACAGCGGACCCTGTATCCGCGGTCATCGCTCAACATCATGTAACCACAAGGACCGCTTGCTGCTCGAAGTCCGCAAGCCAGGCAGACCCTTGAGCAGCTGTCCACATGTGGGAGGGAACTGCAGCTGCGAGAGGCTCGTCATAAACTACACCATTCCCAGATGTACGTTAACTCGGTCTACTCCCGCTGATTCGTTCAATGACCGTCCATGCCTAGCATCCGATTGTGCCTGTCCAAGCAACGGTGAGGAACTGGCTCCTGTCGCAGAGGTTGTATCATCCACCATCGGTCCTCTCACCGGCCCTTCGAACCGCGTTCAGAAATCCAAACGAAAGTCTGTCAGCAACAGTCGAAATCCTGCGTCTCTCGAGAAGGCTATCAAGGCCGCGCAAGATGCCGAGCAGAAGCTAGAGATTGAGGCTCCGAAATCTTGCTGTGGCTCGAAAAAGCCACCCGCCACGACAGGGAGTAGCAACACTTCGCCAGCACCGACCACCGGGGGCAGTTCTCCATGCAGCCATGACGATGGTCCTGCATTTTCGGAGTCGGCTTGCTGCTCATCAAAAACCACATCTGAACTCGACTTCAGGCCGCTCAACATACAGCTTGAATCGCGTAAGCAGAGCACCGGGTACGCTTCTGCCGCACAGGTCCAAGGCTGGGAGCACATCACAGTGGATGGCAACTCTGGTCCAAAGACAATTGTTGAAGAACCACCTAGCACGAAGGGCGGCTGTTGTGGGGGTGGACGTACCGCTAAGAAAGAGGCTCCCATCAATCAGTCAAACCACGGGTTAAACCTGTCACCACAGGGCGATATTCATCAGCAGCCTCCGAGTCAAGCCGCCAGCGGCAGCTATTCACGTATGCAATCAACACAACAGCCATTCGGGCAAGGTCAGCAGTATCCGTTCTATGCTAGCCAACAACAGTTCAGCAATCCCATGCATAGCACTGCGTTATCTCGCGCTCCCCCGAACGGCATGCATTACGCCACAAATGGTGCCTCGCAAGGCCAGCTTGCTTCGTACTATCCTTTTGCCATGGGCCCACAGCTCTCGGGTGGCTTTGAGACTAATGTCCCCGATGTCATGCACAACTGCACCTGCGGCGATGCCTGTGCCTGTCTAGGATGTGCTGTCCACCCGCGTAATGAAACTACCCTGCGCCATTTGCAAGAAGTGGCGAACTTCATGATCCAGGACCCGTTCTACGCTAATCCCTCCTCACCTCTGTACGATGACGATAATATTCACTACCAGCCTGCATATCCGATTCCGGAGCATACAAACACTGCCACTCTGGATCGTCCATGGCAAGCTGGGAAAATAGTACAACCTTACCAACAACAACAACCTTCATTCCAACATCCCGGAATTTCGTATCCGCAAGACACAAATGGGAGCTCGTTCTGGCCATCTAGCAACGGCCCAACAGTCCGATCTGTTCATGCTACGCCGACAACCGAAATTTCGAAGTTCACATTCCAAGATTCTCGAGACGGCCAAGGTGTTGTCCGGCCAGAAACCCACAGCATTCAGCCTAGGCAACTTGCCTACCAGCGCACGACTTCGTTTGACTCTTCGGTTCCCAACGCGAGTTTCGCTACCCCCGAACCTGCACCATCAGCGGCTGCAGCCGAGACACCGACGCTGTCTCCCTCCTCCTTCTTCTGGCAACAAGTCGAGCTGCCCGGATGCGACGACGCGAGCGGAGCGTGCCGCTGCGGCGACGGTTGCCAGTGTGTTGGCTGTCTGACTCACGGCGGCCATGACGGTGTACCTCTAGCCCAAGCGAATGGTGATTATCGAAGCAGCTCAGGGTTCCAGTCGCAGGCGGAGCAGAATCAGATGAGTTCTATAGATGGTACGCTTGACACAAAGTCGGGTGGATGAGTAGTTGGCTCAGTTTGGTCTGACTTGGTCTTCAATGCAACCACCCTAGCTAGCCAACACCACCAAGGTGAAGGTAGCGATACTCGGGAGCTTCCCGAATGCAATGACCAAAACTCGGGCTTCGGACATGTCGGTCCGCCATGTCAAGCAAGCTGATGTACGCTTCGCGGAACATGGCCCATCGGTAATTCTACACGCCTGCTGCCGCGCACAGGAAGGAGTGGAGAATGCGACGGCGTGTTTTCAGCGCTCTCTCAGGAAGAAGTACGAAAAGCATTAGGTGTTACAAGAGGGAGGGATGGCGTGGGTAAATGGTGATTGCAAACGATGGGTGCGCTGAGAGTATCCAGTTGCCGGCAGAGTGAGGTTAATACCGTGTAGAAATCCAGAGGCTGTTTTTGCAGTCTCGTCCAGTGAATTTTGGCCATGAAAGCGCAACGCGCTGCTTTGAGATTGCTGCAGCTAGGTGCAGTCGTGGTGAATAACGAGTGTGCACAGACCTGGGCGTCGTCGCCAGGATGGTGCTGCTGCCTCTGTCGCCCACCACGATTCCTGGTGTTGAGGGCAGCTTCTGCAGGCTCGCTTAAATTTCGCACAGAAATTGAGCGCAACGCTGCCCTCTCCTCCACGAGCGACCACCGACGACCTCGACAACCCCACGGACCCAGCCTCGTAAGTCCAACCGTTACTCCTCCTCGCGATGCAACAAGCGTGCCTCAGCAACGGCTGAGGCGTTTTCCGCGGCCACCGCTGCGGTACGCCGACGCCCGCGCTCGATCAAGACAGTCGGAAGAGAGTCTCGCAAGTTGCTTCGGAGGGGTTCTGAAGCGTCAATTGCTGACTCGAGGTTTTGTTTGCAGTGTGAGCGACTGTCAAGATGCCTTTCACTAAGCTCGTCAAAAACAACGCGTACTTCTCGTAAGTCACCTACGAACAATGGCCCGCGAGTGCAGCTGGCTGACGGACCTGGCAGCCGCTACCAGGTGAAGTACAAGCGTAGGAGGTCCGGAAAGACCGACTACTACGCTCGCAAGAAGCTCATCGCCCAGGCCAAGAACAAGTACAACGCTCCCAAGTACCGCCTGGTCGTTCGCTTCACGAACCGCGACATCATCTGCCAGATCGTCTCTTCGGAGCTCACTGGCGACAAGGTTCTCGTCGCTGCCTATTCGCACGAGCTCAAGCGCTATGGCATCACCCACGGTCTGACCAACTGGTCTGCTGCCTACGCCACTGGCCTTCTTGTCGCTCGCCGCGCCCTGAAGAAGCTCAACCTCGACGAGACCTTCAAGGGTGTCGAGGAGCCCGATGGAGAGTACACCCTCACCGAGGCCGCTGAGGGCGACGACGGCGATGAGCGCCGCCCTTTCAAGGTCTTCCTTGACGTCGGCCTCGTCCGCACCTCCACCGGTAACCGTGTTTTCGGTGCCATGAAGGGTGCCTCCGACGGCGGTCTCTACGTCCCCCACTCCGAGAACCGCTTCCCCGGCTACGACATCGAGTCCAAGGAGCTTGACGCTGAGACCCTCCGCAAGTACATTTACGGCGGACACGTCGCCGAGTACATGGAGACTCTTGCCGACGATGATGAGGAGCGCTACAAGTCCCAGTTCTCGGGCTACATCGATGAGGACGTCGAGGCCGACGGTCTTGAGGAGCTCTACGAGGAGGCCTTCAAGCAGATCCGCGCTGACCCCGTCAAGGCCGACCCCGAGGCCAAGGCCAAGAAGTCCAAGGACGAGTACAAGCAGGAGTCGCTCAAGTACAAGCAGCACAAGCTCACCAAGGCGGAGAAGGAGGAGCGCGTCAAGGCCAAGATTGCTCAGCTCAAGGAGGAGTTGTAAGCGGGGCCACCAAAAGCTATGGGTTCATGGGTTCGGCGTATAGCTGGATAGGGATTTGTCGGTACTACGCTCGGTGCAGCATACAGTCCCTAAGGGGAGCGTGGATGGCAGTTTCATGAATTCAAGACATCATGCGTCCACACACAGATCAGATACCCGTCTTTGAAATGCATTTTGACTCGATCCATGGTGCTTGCGGTGGCGTTGGTGAGGGGCGAGCCAGCCGCGCTGGCCAGACTCCCCACGAATGAATGCCAAGAACAAGGTGCATGTCACGCGGGCGCTGCATGAGGCGCCCAGGTACTCACATCACGGACTTGGCCATCGCCATCTTGTCGAGTGTGGGTTTGTCGCGCTGGCGAAGGCACTGGAAGCGCGCGTGTTTGCGGACGTTAGTTATTCTAGGAGTAACAGGGCGGCCGAGATTGTCAGCTGAGGGCCGTGTGAGCGAAGACCCTTAGTAGGTCGCAGGGCGATGACGCACGGCGAGCCCGCAGCATCCCTTCGGGGCCGGGACCAATCCTGTCGCACATCCATAATTGCCATGGGCCTCGCCTCCGCCTGATGAACCAGAACATCGATACATCCGCCCGAGTGCGTCCCTCAGCCGACATCGCCGTCTCCCGCCCCCCGCTGTAGTCGATATTGGCACGAACCGCGATGGCGCGCTACGTCTTATAGCACCGAACACACTCGATCGCGTAGTGGGCCTGCTTACGCCGGCGCTCTGATATTGTCCTCCGCCCTCGCGCCCTATTCGCCTCTCCGCCGTGCGCCTCGAGTCCTGCGATCGCCGTCCCCATACCCGACACAATTGCCGCTGCGGCGCGCCTGGCGCTGGGCCTGCGAAGCACACCGACTAAAATCCGATCCACCATCGCCGGACCAACAGAGACATGGAGGGAATCCACGGAGTGGACGTCAGCTGGTTGCACCACTCGAACAAAGGTGAGCGGCGGCCCTTAGCCCTGCGATACGCGTGCTTCGCGACCGCGAGCGTGGCGGTCGCAGAAGGGCAAATTGTCGAGAAAGCACGTCGCAGATTCTGTAGCTGACGCACTCAAGATAACCAACAACGAGCACATCCGCCCACGGCTCCGGCCGCCGCGCGAGATCCTGCGCTTCCAGTCTCCAACGGCTCGCAAGCCGCGCCCGCCGTCGCTCCGCCCGCGCCTTCGCACAGCACCGAATCTCCAAGACCGCAAGAGCCTTCCAATGGCGCTCACGACGTGAAGGAGCAAGAAGAGGACGAATCAGCCGCCCCGGCGCAACTGGAGGTGAACAATGCCACGAGCCAGCCGAAGCCGATACAAAAGCGCCCATCGCTGTTGGGCCGCAGCACTTCCGACAAGTCCGGCACGACCCCACCCGATTCGCGGTCCCCGTCAAGGAGGGGCTCGTGGGTGACGAGCTTGACGTCCAAGTTTTCTTCGTCGCAGCAGGCCGTCAATGCTACGAACGGCAACAGCGCGCAGAGTGGCAAGCCGCAGGCCAACGGTGGTGGTGGCGGCGGCGGCGGCGGCCTACCGCTTATCAACCCGTACTCGCCAGGCCTCGGCACCCCCACCCCTCCCACCAATGGCCAGCAACAACATCAACATGGCGAGGATATGGAGCCGTACGTACCACAACCGCCCGAGACGTCGCGGGTGTCATTCTTGTCGAATGCCCTGAGACGGCTCTCTTCAGGATCGCAGGCGCCGCCACCGAGCAAGGTCACGGGCAACGGAGGCGTGTGCCCTCGACGCGTCATGAACATCGATCACAATCGCGAGAGGTGTCTTGTGCCCGAGTTGGACAGCTCGAAGCTCCGGAGGGTTGCTTTTTGCGTCGACGTCGAGATTGCCGGCGCACCACGATACAGAGAGAACGGCGATTCTCCAGAGCGGAAGAAGCAGACGACGAAGGATAAGAAGATGAAGGAGCGAGGTGAGGGCGAGGCGTTGAAAAACCCAGATGCCGCTGCGTGCCAGAAAGAGAAGGATGGCGTGGTTCAGGTCAGCAACGAAGAGGTGGGAAATGACGAAGCGCCCAATCCGGAGGGAACGGTTCTGGAAGGGGAAGAAAAGAGGGGAGAGTCCAGCAACAAGAAGAAGGAAAAGAAGAAAAGGTCGGAGGCGGAGCGGAAGGAGCGGAAGGAGAAGAAACGGCGAAAGGCGGAAGAGAACGGGTCCGTTCCTATGGAGCTTACGCGGGATGACGATGGGGGAAGCTCAACGCCACAATCAGCGGACACCAAGCCGCCAAAGCCTCAGGATCGTCCGACGACGGACCCGTTGAGAATATATCGGAGATGCTGCCAGTTGAGAGAAACGCCGATTTTGAAGCGGATCAGCGAGCAACTCCAAGAGGCAGCGAGAGGTCCGGTCGAGACTCCCGGTGTCGTCTCCTGTCTGAACCTTACGGGCTCAAGACTGACACTGGCGGACATGAATACTCTTGGCGACTGGCTTGCGGTAGTTCCCATCAAGAAGCTGCTCCTGGAAGACGCGGAACTCACGGATGAGGGATTGCGCGTCATTCTTGCGGGGCTGCTGGCCGCCAAACCCCCGGACTACAACGGACGCTCATCCACGTCGATGAAGACGGATTCAACCAAGAGCTTCCAGGAGAGCACGGGTGTCGTGGAGAAACTGAGCCTCAAGAACAACCCGAAAATCACACGGGAAGGGTGGAAGCACATCAGTTTATTCATCTACATGTGTCGATCGCTCAAGGCACTGGACGTCTCTCACATTCCTTTTCCGCAGCCGCGCGCCCCTCCAAAGACCCATCCGTCGGAGCAGAAGAAGCAGATAAAAGTGCCTGTCGATGACATTGCCGAGATTCTGTACAAGTCCGTGTCCGAACGGCTTGGCGGCGCACACCTCGAAGAATTGCTCATGACGGAATGCGCACTGAATTCTCAGAACATCCGTAAGATCATTGACGGCGTCATCGTTAGCGGTATCCAGAGGCTGGGGCTCTCCAACAACGCCATCGATGCGGAGGGTATAGAGCACGTCGTACGCTATCTCCGTTCCGGCGTCTGCCACGGACTAGACCTTGGCGGCAACGACTTGCGCAACCGGATGGAACAGCTTTGCGAGGGTCTGCATGACAGATGTCCCCTGTGGGCATTGAGCCTTGCCGACTGCAACCTGGGTCCAGGTTCGATAAGGCTACTCTTGCCGAAACTGGTGCAGCTGCAGAACTTCCGCTTCGTCGACCTGTCGCACAACCGCGAGCTGTTCGCAACTGAGCCCAGCGCGTTGGCTACGCTGCGAAAGTACCTCCCCCAGCTCCGCTTCTTGAAGCGGATCCATTTGGAGGATGTGTCGATGACGCCTGCTCAAGCCATCGGGCTGGCGGAGGTGCTTCCGGAATGCCCTCTCCTGGCTCATCTCACCATTCTAGAGAACCCAGAGCTTTCCGCATTGGCATCCGCATCGGACGAAGCGTCACAAGAAGAGGCCTGCGCACTCTACGCATCTTTGATGGTTGCTGTCAGGGTTTCGGATTCGATAATATGCGTCGACATCGATGTGCCCAGCCAGGACTCCAGCGAAGTCGTCAAAGCTCTTGCGAAGCAGGTAGTCGCTTACTGCCTGCGAAATATGGAGCGTGCGACCGCCCAAGAGACAGCTACTCTGGCCGAGAACGCGCCTGGCGCCGCATCCAGCGGGGCTGAGACTGTTGAGATTCCCGAAGTGCTCCTTCATCTGGTTGGGCATGGAGAAGACTCTGATGGTACAGACGAGGATTCCGCCGCGCCGGACGAGGACTACATTGTTGGAGGCACTGGCTTGGTCAAGGCACTCAACTACTGTCTGCTTGAGAAGGCGTCCGACAACCTCAGACGGAAGAGCATGCCCGGAAGCCGTCCAGGCAGTGGTGCCGCCACTCCCCGCAGCCCGAGCAGGCTCGGCAACCGCGAACAGCGCTCGGCAAAGGCGAAGAGCATGTCAAAGGATCTGCTGCACAGCGCACGCAAGATCAGAGCACGTCTCCAGCCCGCCCTGGCCAGGGAGGCGCGTGCCGGCGACGAGATGGCCTACAAGCGACTGCTGTTCCTCGACAACACTCTCCAGGGCATCATCCAGCGCTTCGAAGACGAGTACCCCGAGTGCCGCGTCCATCACCACCGCCCGCCCACCGCCTCCGAGATCTCGGCCGCCCTGGCCAACTCGATTGGCTCGCTCTCTTCGGACCGCGACACTACTGCAGCCAACAACGACAAGAACGACACCACCGCCACGTCGTCAACCCCGTCGAAGAGCGACTACACGGCGCACAACACCGGCTTCGTGGCCGTCGGCGACAGCGGCTCCGACGACGAGCCCGAGCACGACCTGCCCCCGCTCGGCCTGCGCTCGCGCCACAACTCGGACGTCTCGCTCGCCAGCCGGGCGCAAACGCTGGAGGAGGGCCGGATCCACCGGCTGGGGCAGTCGGTGCGGCGGGAGATTTTGAAGCCGCAGCTGCACGATTTCCTGCACCAGACGACGGGCGAGGACGGCGAGGCGGACCGCGAGCCGGCGCACCTGCGCATGCTGCGCGACCAGCTGTCGCAGCTCAGCGGCGGCGAGCTGCGCAACATGGTGGTGCGCGACGGCTGGGAGGAGACGGTCCGCAAGATCGGGGCCAACGCAGAGGAGCTGCGCGTGCTGGCGCGCGAGCGGCCAGACGAGTTTGCGCAGTGGAGGGACGCGCAGATCGCGGCGCAGGTCAACGCAGGCATGGATGTGCCCGAGAGGTTGAGGAGGGAGAGCAAGGCGCAGCCGGACGGGAATGGGGAGAGTGCGATTCTGGACGATTAAGTACTCTCTATCCCTCTCTCTCTCTCTATCTATCTCTCTCTCGCGGTAGGACAGGGCAGGGTCGGGTTGGACGAAGGGATTTTGGTTTGGGGTGACGCATTTTTTGGGTTTCTTCCGAGGTCGAGGAGAGAGATTTTGGACGCGTGACGGAACGCCGAAGGGTGTAGTTGAGCTGGGATTGTGTTACGCATGAATGGATCGATGGGAAGGGGAAATTTGACCGATGAAGATGAGAAAGAGTGGCCAGGACGACAATCTTTTCTTCATGTTCTTCTTCACCTGTCATGTCGTTTCTTGTCAAACATTTTTGTGCGGTGCGGGAGGAAAAGGTAGCGAGCGGCTTTGTTTGTTGTTGCTTCTGCTCTTGCCTTTACCGTTTTGTTGTTGCTACTTTTATCGGCTTGTTGCTGTTGATCTGTTGATCTGTTGATCTGCTTTTTCTGTTTCTAGTACCCCCGCCGGCCCCTGGGCTTCAGGGAAACACATCCTCTTTTTTTCGCAGGAGTAAGAGCGTGGTAGAGAGTGAGAAGATAAGGAGTTCGAAAGCGTGGTGCTTGGAGGTGTTCTTCTTGGTTGCTTTTTTTTTTAGCAACGTGGGTCACTGGGAACGGTGTTCAAAATAACGGTCGCTACAGTCCATAGCCGCCCTGCTTGTCTTGATATCAATGCTATCGTCACGAATGCGCGCTCGAGTGAGCAGCAGCTCAGTCTAGCTTCATCCGGGTTTTGTCTGGCGTGTTTGTGTTTCGCCGTCCATGACGAGTTCACGAAGTCGCGAATAGTGTATGTACACTGGTAGTCGTTGTCTCTTCTCGATTATTTGATGGCTCAGATCTTGTCACCTGCCGCAATACCGTCACGAGCGGCATGAAAACCTGGAGAAAGAAAGAAGAGGCTCCGCAGCGAAACAAGCATGAGGAAGTAATAGAAAAGCAATTTTTTCTAAAATAGCAGCAGTCGTCTTCCTTGTTCTTCGGAAAGGAAGCTGGGTATATGCCGTAAAAGGTGAGCAGATCTTCATTAACACAAATTTCACCTAAGCCATCCACTATGTTATGTTCAGCTGCCTGGCGAGCATATAAGAAATCCCTAGTGGCTGACGCTTTGAGGCGCGTGCACTGAAGTGGCGTCTATAGAAGAGCAGACCATGTGTTTCTAAAACATCACTCAATAGCAACCATGAGTGGGGGAAAATGACCAGAAAGTTGTAATTCCAGCTATCTACCCATTCACCGCTCCTCATCTGAGCGTGCAATATCAATGTCAAAACAATACCTGAGCGGCGAGATCAGTCGCACCGGATAGGAGAAAGGAAGTATGGAAGTGAGGTAAAAGAAAAAGAGTGGATGACCACCGCAGTTGATGGATGGTCCCGCTAAGCCGAAGCTGTATTTCTCAGCGAGCGAGTTGAGCGCTCGTGTTCTTGACTCATTGAGGGACAAGTCCCCCACGTAGTTTCGTTATCCTGTTGTGAGTTCCTCCTGAAAACCCTGTTCTCTTTGAAAGGTCAAAAGGGATACCGAGAAAGAACGAATACCAGTTTTAAGCACTCCTTAGGAGATCAATCCGATGGTGGGTCAGCAAGGCAGGATGTCATGCCATTGTGAAGCCACACCGTCACCACACTCGCTTCAACGTCCCTTCACCGGACGCCAGAAGCTCCCCAAATCTCGACCCGGGAAAGGCACGAGGCCGCCGCTTCTCAGCAGCGGCTAGCTCTGGTTATTGGGTTTTCACACCCTCAGTATCGGTAGAAACCGCGTTGCTGAGCCTCTTCTCCCCGCTCAGCGCAGTATCTCCCGAAACTGCCTTGCCCAGCTCAAGGCCGTACTGGCCGAACAACCTCGCCTCTGGATCGCAATCTTGGGTCGTTTGTTGCGATAATGGTAGGCCGGTCTTCCTTGCCTTTGCGTCCATGCGACGGAAGAAGATACGCTTGGCCCACTTCCACGCTTCGACGCCTGCGAAGAAGAGGGTCGTGGCGACGAAAACAAGTCCCCACTCCCAAGAAATGCCGGTGTGGCGAAAGACCTCATGGTTGATGACGGGAATATACATAGTGGGTATGACCGTGACAAAGCCAGTCACTGGAAAGCATCAGTCATACGTTCATCGGCAAGCAGTTGCTGATATTACAAGGGAACTCACTAATGCTCCAGAAAAGGAACTTGTTGCGCCACACATCGTGAGCCCACTGCGTCGCGTACCGCTTCGAGTTCGGTTGCATGCGGAAGAAGCTGCGGCGCATATCTACCATTTCCCAAGCGAGAAAAAGGGCGAACCAGGTCAAGCAGGCAAATGTCGTCGCGCGCGCACGAAAGACGGTGTCGCAGCTTGAGCTGTAGGAATTATTACAGTTTTGGCCCAGATTGCCGTCGCCGAAGCCATAGACAACAAGGACAAAGGCCCCAAGGCAGAGGGCGGAAATCCAGAATCCGTAGACTACTATGTCCAGCAATACCTCGAAAGTGAAGACCCCGCGCTTGAGATTTTGAGGTGGCCTAGCCATGATGTCCGGCGCAGCTTCTTCGAAGCCGAGTCCCATGTCGGGAGCGCCACTCGTTGCTAGTATGACCCACATGATCTCCACAGGAGCAAGCGGGAAGACTGAGAGGCCGGAGTTGTCTTTGAATACGAGACCGACCAAAAGGACTGTGGCCTGAGCAACGTTTTCAGCCAAAAGATGCAAGATGAACTTCTGGATGTTGTCGAACATCCGACGACCTTCTTCGATGGCGTTTAGAATGGATGCGAAGTTATCGTCTGTAAGGACAATGTCAGAAGCATCTTTTGCGACATCAGACCCAGCTTGGCCCATGGCAATGCCAACATCTGCTCTCTTCAGAGATGGCGAATCGTTGACACCATCGCCCGTCATAGCGGCGAACTTGCCACGACGATGAAGAGCTTCAATCATCCGGACTTTCGTACTTGGAGAGCAGCGGGCGATGACCAAGGGGAGAACCGGAAGTTGATCAATCTGCTGGTCAGAAAGTTTGTCGAACTGGGAAGCGGTCATGACCATAGCATCTGTAACTTCCTTGCTGAAAGCTTCCATGCGCGAAGGTAGGATGCCGACTTCGGTGGCGATTGCGCTGGCAGTACCCGGATGGTCACCTAAAACAAAATATATTAGCTTTCTTCGATTTATAGTCTTATAACTGTGTAAGAAGAGGATAGAGGATACCGGTGAGCATTCGCGGGGTGATGCCTGCATCTTGGCATTGTCGGACTGAAGGAGCGGACTCTGGGCGAGGGGGGTCGTAGATGCCGACCAGGCCACGGAAAACCAGGCCGTTCTCAATCTCATTGCGGGCCTCATCGCCCTCCTGAACCTTGCCAGTGAAATCGCGGGAAGCCAGTGCCAGAACCCGAAGCCCAAGGGATGCGAGGGACTCCATGTTCGCAATGATGTTGTTCTTGATGTCGGAAGTGACGGGTACAGCCTCGATATCATCCAGGTGAATGGTCGTACAGCTGTCGATGATCCGTTCGACCGCGCCCTTTGTGAAAACGTGCTTTTTTCCAGTCTCATACTCCTCAAATATGACAGACATCTTCTTGATGGTGGAGTCGAACGGAAACTCAGCAATTTGCTTCCACGCTGGGGTATCACCGGATGTAAATCGGGTCCTGTTCATGTGGAAGCGCGAGGCGAACACTTGAAGAGCTATTTCAGTTGGATCACCCCGCGCTTTCCATTCACTGGGCTGACTTTCGTGGACGTGTGCGAGATTGGCCATGGATGAGACCTTGAGGAACTCCATGAAGTTTTGGTTTTGATGCAAGAGCTTCTCGTAGGAAGCTGCGTCCTCAATGCTTTCGTCCTCATTTAAATTGATGTTCCGGGGGCCCTTGGCCTTGAAGAACAGCATGCCGTCGGTTGGGTTGTATGGATCGTTGGACTCGCCCACCGAGTAGGTCCCTTTACTAGGGATCCAGGCCTAATCTATATCAGCTCTGCTGTTTTTCTGTGCGATTGCAGCAGCTCGTACCTTTTTAGTCACCATTTTGCCTTGGGTAAGCGTGCCGGTTTTATCTGAGCATATGTCCGTAATGCCTCCCAATGCCTCGAGAGACTTGAGATTCCGAACTAAGCAATTCTTGGTCACCATTCTCTTTGTCCCGGCAGCCATCGTGATAGTTAGAACCACAATCAGCGAGGCAGGAATCATTGATAAGCCAGTTGCAACCGCATCTTGAGCCTCGAGTTAGCAGTGACCAAGACGCGGGATCGAGAATTGCTTACAAATGATGACCTCTTTCCGGCCCCGGAACTCGTTTGCTGCGAGAACAATGAGTGAACATACTATCGCACAGCCGAGCAGCAGGATCGCCAGCCAGGACAGCTTCACCTGCAGTGGCGTGCCTACTGAAATTCCGAGAAATCGGCCCAGAGCATCAAAGCCAGTCAAGGCATACGCTTGGGCATACCGGTGAGGCCTAGCCTTGCCATTCGAGTTCCGCTTGACAGGACGACGTTTGCTGTCCTTGGCCCGGAGAGCGGCAGCGATTGTCCCGATCTCAGTGAACATGCCGGTTGCATAAACGCAACCAATCGCTCGACCCTTGGTCACTGTCGATGAACTGAAAGCAATGTTAAGCCGGTCGCCCGGACCGGTATCAGGGTCGAAAGTGGCCTCGGCATCTTTCCTGACGGGCAAAGACTCCCCAGTGAGGAGAGCCTCGTCAGTTTCAAAGTTGACAGCTTCAATCAGGCGAAGGTCAGCGGGAACAGTGTCACCGGTTTTGACTTCAACCATGTCGCCGGGAACGATCTCGGCGGTGGGTACGGTAGTGTTCTTGCCATCCCTCACGGCGCTGGCGGTTGGGGAGCTGAGCGATCTGAGCGAGTCCATGGTCCTTTCGGCGCCGAGCTCCTGGAAGAAGCCGACTAGGATGTTCATGGCGATGATTGCAGCCACGACGCCGCCTTCGATCCACGATTCGATGCCAAAGCTAACGGCCATGGCCAGGATAAGCACCTTGGAATTGGATCAGCCTTTTCTTCGCCTTGGACGCCATGGGAAGTGGTGCGCGTAACTAGAGTCATTGCATTGGCAACCTGACGGGCGAGGATCTTGGCCATGTTGACGCCTTCGCCTTCGCCGAGCTCGTTGCGACCGTATTCTTGCATGCGGCTTTGAGCTTCAGCAGCAGTGAGCCCGTCTCTTGGATTGGCGCCAACCTCGGAAACGACAGCTGCGTGAGGTAGAGCGTGAGCCGGACGAGACATTGGTTTGTTGGCCTGGCCGGATACATGCCCGATAAGGGCATCTTCGGGCTTATTCTTGGCCATTGGGTGAGGATTGCAGGAGAAATCTGAAGGAAACGATGAGGGGTGCGGACGAGGGAGGGGGAGCGGTGGAAGGTAGCAACGGGAGATGGTGGACAAGGCGAGATCAAATAGGCCGGAGGAGAGGCGAATACTGGAGCTGCAAGAGCCGTTGTACGCCAGGAATGGCAAGCGCCAAGTTCGGATGCGAGACTTGGCAGGCGCGGCGGTGGTGCTCCGGGTGCGGCTGCTTGTTGAGAACACGCGCCTCGAGCTGCACAGCATGGCTTGTAAGCATCACGTCACCTTAGGCACGACGACTGAGTGGCCGGCCGTCTGCATGAGAGGCGGTAGTCGTTGCGGCCATGATGCCATTGCGCGGCACGACGGAGCGGAAAGCCGCCAAGCTGACCGAGAAAGGCTAGCGGTGGAAGGAAAACGGATGACGAATGGGAAGGATGCAGATGCTCCATGGCTTGCTCAGGTGTGGAGCCCCGGGCGTGGAGAGAGCGTGCAGAGGGCTGGTTACCGGGGTCTGCGACCCACTAGCCCATGGCCTTCGGATCAATCGGCATGTCTGTTGCACCAACTCCCTGCATTCTTTTGGCCATGTCCGCACGTGAATGCGACGTCTCTTCTATGGGCAGTTGAAGTAGACATCCCGACGTAGATGCGAGTTTCCAGGCTGTACCAATACATCCAGACACAGGATTCCACTGCCCACGGAAGTATCTGAGATAGGTAGGTGTAGTTGAGCTCAAGCAACTCGCAAACCTGGATTCAGCTGTTTCATGAATACAAATGCGAAGTAGCTTCCAAGTGCCGAACAAAGGACATACACAAGGTCTTACACTTGCACAACAGCCGGCTCCCAAGAAACCAGGTGCTTGGAATTTTTGAGTGGCATTTGCCTCAAAAGGGTCTCCGAACGCCGCTACCTTCTCCATCAACCAAACAACCTCCCGACCCACGCCACCTAACCAATTACTTCGCCTTCTACCGTACCATCCCGCTCAGCCTTCCGCATGTCGACTGCGCCTGGATCCCTCACCCTTCCAGCCATGTCGCCATCCTCGTTGAGCCGTCAGGTAACTCGACAATTCCGGCGCTGTCGATATTCTGCGGTGGCATCAGAGTAGAGACGCTTCAGAGTGGTCTGATGGCACGAGAGCGGCTTTGCGGGCCCAAGTGAGGGCGTCGAGGTATCTGCGTGGTGCGTACGCACGCGATCTTGTGGGAAAGGTGGGCAACTGTCGTCGACGGCGGGAAGTGAAGGTGAATGAATTCTTAGAAGAGCTGGGCTGAACTTCCTGGATGCGAGCGTGACGCTGTTCGCGCTAGCGATGTATACAATTGTGACGGCTTATGCCGCCGCGGAGCAGACTGACGTTTGGTTTCTCTCAGTGTTGGATCGGTGAGAGGTGAAAAGAGGAAGGTCTGTCTTCGAATTCGCGCCCGCTGACGCAAGATTGATACAGACTTCCGATGTCATCTCCAGGTATGGTTTGTTTCAGCAATGAGGATAGGCTGGTTGACGTGGACAGCCAATGTCGTAATTGGAGGAGTAGAGAATGGAGTGATTCAGACGAGCTCTTTCGCCAGTTGAACGCCCAGGGTTGTTTGAGAAGGAGTTCCCGGTGGAAGAGAAAGATGTTTGCTGAGATCAGCGCACGGATGTAAGAGTTTCAAAGCCCTGTTAGCTTTCCCGTGAGCTCTTTGACGTGCGGGTGGTCATTGCCAAGACAGTAGGTGCGGACGCGCAACTCTTCCTCCAGGTACTGGCGGATTTCAGTTGCGGCAAAGGCGGCTCGGTAGCTGCCAAATATCAGCACAACAGTTCCTCCAACATGCAGCAAAGAAGGAAAAGCAAGAGATTTACTCACAAGTTTGCCAGATGCGAACCGATCAAGTCAGCCTGCTCATGCAGCTTCACGCCCTCCTCCACCATCTCCACAGCTCTCTCTCCATCAATCTTACCGTTCCGGCCCACCAACTCCTCCTTCAATTTCTTGATCCTCCACCTCAAGTCATCCAGCATCACCTCATCTCCAGAGCAGGCCGAACAGTCGCAGTTGAACCCATATAATCTCTTCAACGATTCCCTCCTCTTCCTCCCCGCCCTGGTCGTATCGCTGTAAGCAACAGTCACCTCCTCCCCCTCCTCCACGTCCTTGATGGTCTGCACGGTAATCGCGCTCACGGCGTCGTTCCATGCAAACATGGCATTGGGCACGCACGAGTGATTGAACCGCGCAGCTCTGGGCGCAATGACACCAGCCCACCCAGCCGCGCTTTCGTCCTTGTTAATGCCAAAGCAATTCGTCGTCCAAGCCGCCATGAGATGCGCTCGCTCCTCGACGGACAAGGAGGAGGGGGCAGCGGCAGTGGCAGTGGCAGTGGCAGCGGAAGCTTCCGTCCCAAAGGTCATCGTCGTCGCCGTAGTCGTCGTTGTCGCAAAATCACCAGCACCGCCGCCCCAAGCCGACGCCTCTGCCGACGCCACCGCCGCCTCGATCTTGAAAAACTCCATCCACTCCTTCACGGCCTCCGGGTGCGCGGCCAAGGCGGCGACGCGGCGGCGCCCGTCGTCGGATAGCGCGGCGTACGCGCCGACCAGGCTGCGCGCGAAAAGCTCGACGTTGAGCGTCTGGCCGTTGGTGGCGGCGAGCAGCGGCGCATCGGTGACGAGACGCGTGCCGCGCGCGATCTTGGCTGTGGCCAGGGTGCCGATGCCGCGGCCGGGCAGGGGGGCGAGGAGGAGGGAGGGGTGGGTTGTTGTTTTGGCATTGGGAAGAGCGGACATGATTGTTCGTGCTGTTTGCTGCTGCTGCTGCTGTTGTTGCTGCTGTTGCTAAGATGGAGTTGGCGAGTTTGACAGTGGTGGATGTGGGAGTTCCATGGAATTTTTAGGTGGAAGATCTTGTTTTGGAGGGCGGAGGGTGACGGGGCCAAACGGGAAAAGGATTGGAAAGAGAAGAGGTCAGATGATTTTTGTTTGCGATGTTCTTTCGTGCTTGCCGCATTCGAACCAGACAGAGACGCGATTGCTTTTTCTTCGTTCCCTGCTGCCAAGCGCATGGGTACGCGAGGAAGAACCAGCAAATGTAAAGCTGCCAAATAAGGGAGTGTCTTTGTATCTGCACACATCCGTTAGCACTTCCATGCTTGGTCCCCATGAGCTGACTAACCAAGTTGAAAGAGCCGGCAGGCGATGTCGAAATATAATTATAATGATATGGCGAAGGGCGTGAAGCTGCGATGCCTTTCCAGTCTCTTGCGGCTAGGTTTAATGGGGAGTTGAAGCTTCCGTCCCGACGGAGAGGCCATGAAATGCGGCAGCCTCTCCATCGGGACGGAAGCTTCAACTCCCCACACCAGGGCGTGACTCATAAGCACGGCGCATGATACTTTTGGCACGAAGCTCCTCTCGGTTTAATGTCATATTTACGGACTGTTGGCAATACACACCTACAAGCCATTTTTGCAACACCTTGCCACCAGACCGTTATTGCCAAAGACGTGATGAAAACGTAACCATAGACCATTTGCACATCACCATGCCCCAGCTAGATCGAACTCCTTCTAACCGCATATCAACAGTGGGTAATCCAACCGACAAGAACGCTTTAACTTTTTTTTTTGGGTTTGTTTGTTTACTCGCGCATGTTGACGACGCAGCGGATGCAGTCGCCTGCCTTCATGTCGGAGAAAGCCTGGTTGATGCCGGTCAAGGGCTGGCGGTGAGTGATGAACTCGTCGACCTTGAGGTTGCCATCGATGTAGTCCTGAACGAGGTCGGGAAGCTGAGTGCGGCCCTTGACACCACCAAAGGCGCAGCCCTTCCACACACGGCCGGTGACGAGCTGGAATGCTGTTGAAGAGATGTGTAAGTAATCGATCGGAGATCAAGAGTTCAAAAGCGGGGGGGAACTTACGCCTAGTCGAGATCTCCTGGCCAGCAGCAGCGACACCAATGATGATGCTCTCACCCCAACCCTTGTGGCAGGCCTCGAGAGCGCTCCTCATGACGTGGACGTTGCCAGTGCAGTCGAAGGTGTAGTCGCAGCCACCATCAGTCATGTCGATCAACTTCTCCTGGATGCTCTTGCCCTCGGGCAGCTTGAGAGGGTTAACGAAGTCGGTGGCGCCGAACTTCTTCGCCCACTCCTCCTTGCTGTCGTTGACATCGACGACGATGATCTTGCTGGCACCGTTCTTCACGGCACCCTGGATGACGGAGAGACCAACGCAGCCGGCACCGAAGACGGCAATGTTGGAGCCCTTCTCAACACCGTTCTTGCCGGCAGTGATGACGGCAGCGCCGTAGCCGGTGGTGATACCGCAGCCAAGCAAGCAGGTGCGGTCCATGGGAGCATCCTGCTTGATGGGCACGACGGAGATATCGGCGACAACGGTGTACTGCGAGAAGGTCGAGGTACCCATGAAGTGGAGCAGGTCCTTGCCCTTGCACTTGAAGCGCGAGGTGCCGTCAGGCATGACGCCCTTGCCCTGGGTGGCACGGATCTTGCCGCAGAGGTTGGTCTTTCCGCTTATACAGAACTTGCATTCACGGCATTCGGGAGTGCTGTGGTCGGGCCGCGGTCAGCATTAATTTTTCCGAATGCGGACACCGCAAGCTTGGCCAGGCCGAATCGGCCGAGATATCGGCCAGCTAAAGTGGAGAGCTCCGGGAGCCCAAGCTCCCAGCGGCCAGCCCACTCTCACGAGCAGCGAGGAAAATTTCCGCGACTTACTAAAGTGCAACGACGTGGTCGCCGGGCTTTACGGAGGTAACGCCCTCGCCGATCGACTCGACAATGCCGGCGCCCTCGTGTCCCAGCACGATGGGGAAGGCACCCTCGGGATCCTTGCCGGAGAGGGTGTAGGCATCTGGACGGCGTTCTCAGCAATGGCTTCCGCAGCTTCCCGGAGCTTTCCGGAGCTTCCTTGATGCTCACCTGTGTGGCAGACACCGGTGTAGTAGACCTGGATGCGGACCTCGTGGGCCCTGGGCGGGAGGACCTCGACGTCCTCGACGCTGAGCTCCTTGCCGGCTTCCCAGGCAACGGCGGCCTGCAGATTGTGTTAACGGGTCGATTGCGTCATTGGCTCCGAGCGCTCTGGTTGCGCACCTTGCAGGTAATGGTCTGCGCGGCTAGTGTTAGCTGGCAAGTCGTGTACAGCAGAGTTCAGTCGGCGGCGACGCACCTTTCCAACAGTGTCGGCAGACATGGCGGCTGGTGGTTGTGTTGTCGTCGGCGGGGGTGGTGGTTGGTCGCGAGCTGCGGGGTATCTTTGGGAAGATTGAGGACGCGGTGAGGAGGGAGAGAGGGGGAGAGAAGATGAGTTCAAGGCACGGTGACGGCGGGAGGAGGCGGATCTATTTTATGTGCCCTCGTCCGAAAGCAAGAGCCATGTGGGGGACTGCGAGAGGGCGCCTGGTGCCGGCAGCATACCTGCTGGGCCCAATGAGCGTGCCGCCATTGACCGGCTTCCCATCCGACTGCGATAACTTCCCCTCACAGCTGGACGCGATCCTTGCGCGGCGGGGCGTGGTTCTCGGCGCGCTTTCTGACGAATCTGCCAGCGATGACGAGCCTGCGCGCGGCGGCGGGGTAGTAGGCGGGGTCCATCACAGCTTAGCCCGCTCGACCGCCTGCCCGCCGTCGGGACTTTTTGCCGCATTGGGGTCCGGGTTGCTCGTGGGTCTGCTTGCCATAATGGACTCGATTACTGCAATTGTGCCTTCGAGGCTGCTATCTTCCCGCCGCCTGCGCCATCTTCCTGTTGCTTGGGCCTCGTCTTCTCTGGCCGGCGCCGCGTGGCCGCAGGCACTCCCGAGTCATACCCGCGATCTCCGTGTCCGGCCCCAGCATGCATCTCCGAATAAGGTTCGAAGGCTGGCTTTCACGCGTCGACCCCGCGTCCGTATGCTAGCATTTTTCTGAATCTAGCAAGTCTTGGATTCCGAGAAATCATCGCTAAGTACCTAGACGGACTTTGTTCCCTTGGCTCCGTAAACGCCGCTGCAAATGCTACCCTGGCCCCGCTTCCGATAGTTTCCTAAATACGCCTACGAAGCCTTCTCGACCTCGGCCTTCAAGTTCGTATCTGCCCTTGGAGCTTCTGCTCTTGCAAACAGGGATCTCCTCTTACTCTTCCTCTGCTCCTTCTCCTTCGCCTCGCCCATCTCATTCACCTCCTCTACTCTAGGTTCCCGCGACCTGCTCCGGTCCTTGCCGCGCTCGTGGCTCCGCTCGTGCCTGCGACTCCAGCTCATGCTCCTCGCCATGGCTTTGAAACCATCGTGGCGCTCTCTCCGTCCCTCATCCTTCCCAGTCAGCCCGAGGATGCTCCTCAGCTCATCAATCTCGGCGTGATCGCGCGTGTTCTTCATCCTGTGCACCCACGTCACCTTACCGTCCTCGAACAGCATCTCGCCGCCGACCTGCCTGAGGTCGCCACCCTGCACGATACCCTTCCCGCTCTTGATGCACTGGTACATGCTCTGCATCGTCGTCGACACCATGCTGGCCTTCATGTAGTCCGGACGTTTGGGTCCCAGCGACAGCGTGCGCATCATGCCGAAGTAATCGTACAGCTTGGCCGTCGGGTCGGCGAAGATGGGGAACGGGCAATTGGTCGTCTGCGCATACATCGAGATCAGCTCCGGGCGGCCGCAGCCGACGACGGTGATGAAGGTGGGCGTGGGCAGCGCGAGCAACGCGTCAGGGGTGACGCTAGCGGAAAGCGTGCGCAGGTACTCCTGGCAGTTCTGTGGACTAGTTGTCAGCAAGGTGGGAGAAAGAGCGCAAAGGGTTCGGGGACCGTACTCCGCAGAAGAAGTGTCGCACGAAGATGATCAGCTGTCTTTCGGCCACGCCTTCACCTGAGTACAGGCTTTTGAAGGGCCGCGACTCGCCATCCGCGCCCAGAACGAGCATATCCTCGCATTTCTTGATGTCGGCCTCCGTAGGAAGCTCTTGCGAAACCTGCACATCGCCCTTGAAGTCGGCGGAGGGGTCGAAGTCGCATGCTGCTGCAGTAGCATCTGGTTCCTTTGCTAGCGAGGCATCTTTCTCGTCTGTGATGTCTGCTGCGGGTGCTGGCGCAGGAGTGTGTGCTTGAGGCTCGGGCTTCTTCTCCGTAGAGGCAGGTCGCTGCTGCTCGGGAGTCGGCTCTGTTGTGGCGGCCATGGCTGGCGGTAGTGGTTTGGTGTTGAGTGAGCGCGTGAACGAGGTGCGTTTGGAAGTTGCAGTCTGGCAATATTAAGCTGGGCACGAATCTGGCAGCGGCAGGGTCCTGCTGGCTGGCGTTCGTGTCGGGCGAGGCTTAGAAGTTTATCGGCAGGGCTAGCTCGGGCAAAAAGCAGTAGAGATGGGCAAGATGGCGCGGAAGGGACGACTCCGGACGGGAGGGGCGGCGACTACACAGTACATGGACCACGCGCTCTCCGGCCGTAGCTTGGCTTGGTTAGAAATCAGGACATTGTGCCGATGCGATTTGACAGCATGCGCCTGTCTGGGCCTGGAGTGACGCTGCGCGCACGACGCAGATGGACTGAGCGCGGGCTGACGCTGCACACGGTTTCAGCGCCTGTCGGCGGCGGCGGAGTGGCTGGACCGCAGGCCAAGAGGGGCAGTGCCAGGGGGCCGGCAGGAGCACGGCCAATCGCGACTGCTCACACCCGCGGAACCCTCCAGTGCCCACACATGCATCACCCAACGCCACCTCAACACCGCCTCTGCTGCAAGCCAAGCGACCTTCCGCGCGTTCCCGTTGCCGTTGCCGCTGCCGTGCCGCTGCCGATCTCAGCATACCCGCTCAACTGCAGCATCGCAAGACCCGCTTCAGCCCTGGCTGCGCAGGACCACGCTGCCGCAGCACAACATCGAGCCGCAAATCTCCGAGCATCGTCAGTCTGGCCGCCAGGTGCTCATCGCCCGCTCATTTTTAGAACCCAAAGGAATTAAAAAGTCTGAGACATCCTTCGATTTCTGCCCGAGCGCGTGCCGGTGCCGACAGCAGCACGCAAGTGGCAAGCAACTGACAGGCTTCTACACGCAAGCTTCTGCAACGCCGACAGTGGGCCCCGCAGACCGAACTCTCGGCTCAAGATACTGCAATGACGACGAACATGGCGAGCCGGTCCGCTGGGCCCACTGGAAACTCTCGCAGCCCCGGTGACGATACGTGTGTCGTTTTGGAGCCTAATCTGTCGGCCTTGGCGCAATGCTCCTTGGATCCTTGTGACCCCTTCTTTGGGCGCATCCGGATTGACTCTCGTTCTCAGGAGCCAATATTAAGCAGTCGGTGGTCAAATGTCTTTGTCCAGGGGGGAGAGCCCGCACTGCCGCCGCTGCTCCACGTGGCACAGCCTCTCCGCGCGTACCTCCAGTCGAAGCGGATATTTTGAGCCGCAGCGCTATGACTTGGGAAGATGGACAACACACGGATGCCAAACTAGTCGCGGCGGACTCTGTTTTACCTCCTTGGCGGTTGATCGTGCACTATGCGATCGTCCAGGGATTCAGATCAGCGTGTCGCGGAGGCCACCCTGTGCGCTTCCAGCAGATCCACCCCTCCGCGGGTACACCCGAGTACTTCTGAAGTTGTGGAGAACTCCCTGGTCTCGGCGAATCATTGCCGGATAAGTGCTGTGGGGAGCCTCTAGACGGCATCAGGCTGCGACCGTACCACAGTCTCAGGTGTCGATAACTACCGTCTAGCTGTGACTTAAACGCAACTGAGATCGTCAGACAAGGCGCGGAATCCCTCCGCGGTCCCTAGAAAAAATTAGTAAATCCGGGCCTAACAGTTTTGCATTGAATGCTCGGAGGGGATGGCCGTTTCTCGATGTAGCGCGGTGGGTGTATAGATGGTGAGTGCATTGTTGCGGCAGTTTCGATGAGGGACAACCTCAAACTCCAGGCCCAACCGCCACACTGGAACACCCAAAAACTTTCTTCTTGGTAAGCACGTTCCATCTGATATGTTACAGTTGAGTTTTGCTAGTAAAGTCAACATTTAGACATTGTCATATGACTTTGAACCTACATCTACATCCGAACATCTGCTTCATGGTCCCACAAAATCATTCTACGGCTTTGAGAGAGGATGGTGCTCTCCTCGACTTTTCCGATGCCATCTTCGGTCCACTACTCAGTATTTTGCAACATTTTTTTTTCAACATTTACTCGTCCTTTCTATCACTTATCGCATGCAGATGTAAGTTTTCTGAGCCCTCTTACCTAAGCAGTTAGATCAAACGTCCGGACGTAAATGTGAATTTTAAGACACTCCATATGCATCCAGACACCAGTTCCAACCACGCATGTAAGTAGTGCAACGCGTATTTTCATTATCATTCATCACAGAATGTCAGTAGTGATTGCCGCCACGCTCTCTTCAATTTCTTTTCTGACCTTTTATCGATGAGCGTGAACATCAGAGCTAAATTCTCCGTCTGCGAATGCTTCTTGTATGCGGTCAGTCACGTACGTACGTTGAGCAACAGAGAAAGGCCTGTAAACATAGCCACCAGACAAAATCAACAAACTGTCAAGATTAGAAACTCAGAGCAAACACATTTATCACCTAATCATCAAAGCATGCTACTTCTACACCATCGCGGTCCTCTCGCCGTCATATTTCAGCATAACAGGCAATCATCCATCAACCACACTCCTACTTGAAACCCCGCCATCACAATACCCCCAGCGGATATGTCTCTGGCACACTCCCCCTATCCGGACTCACCACCGGCACACTCTCATACTCCTTCGCCTCCACAAACCCCTTCGCCCACTCGGGAGACCTCCTCCTCGCCCTCGGCCCCAGCGCCGCGCACACCCCCTTCGCCACCGCCAGCAACCCCCTCTCGGCCCACGGTCGGCCCAGAATCTCCATCCCGATGGGAACGCCCAGCGGCGCCTCCTCGGTCGCCTCGCTGAATCCCACGGGGACCGTGACGACGGGGGAACCGGTCAGGGCGGCGAGGATGCCGTTCCGGCCGGCCTGGCTCGCGGAGCCTATCGGCACGACGAGGTTGCGCTGCTCGGGGTAGATGAGGGCGGAGACGCGATGGGCGGACAGCGTCGAGGCGAGGGCGAGCGTCAGGTTGCGCACGCCCGCCTGGACGGCGGCGTAGGTGGCGTTGGCGGTGCTGGAGCGGAGGGACGTGGTGACGTATTCGTACTGCGCGGGGATGACGACGAAGGAGCCGTTGCCGGCGCCCGATCCGGACGTGTTGTTCGTGGCGTAGATGTCGGCGAGGGTGCGGGGCGAGGAGGAAGAAGAGTTGGAGGCGCGGCCCGGGTTCTGCAGGTACGCGTCCATGGACTCGCGGTACTCGAAGCGCTGGGTGTCCAGCTCCGCGGCTATGGACGTGACGTTGAACAGCGCCGTGTCGTTGATGCGGACGACGGTCGCGCCCGCGGCCTCCAGCGCTCCGACGACCGCGTCCATGGCCTCGTTCACGGGGTCGTTCTCCGGGCTCGCCGTGCGGTTGAAGAACGGCTCCAACAACCCCAGCCTTACGCCGTCCAGACCCGTTGACGACGCGGCCGCCAGCTCCGCGCCGTAGTCCACACCCACACTGGACTCCGGAATCAGCGCCGTCGCATTGTCGCCGTCCACGTCGTACCCCACCCCCGCCATGACCGTCAGCGCAGCCGCCACATCCTCGAGACTCCGCGCAATCACACCCGCCGCGTCCTGCGTGTACGAGATGGGCATGACGCCGCTCCTGCTCACCAGCCCGCGCGTCGGCCTCACGCTGAACAGGTTGTTCGCCGACGCCGGGCTGCGCAGCGAGTTCACCGTGTCGGTGCCCGTCGCCAGCACCGCGAAGCCCGCCGCCACGGCCGCGCCGCTGCCGCCCGACGACCCGCCCGGCGTGCGCGAGGCGTCGTACGGGTTGCGCGTCTGCCCGCCGAGCGAGCTCACCGACAGCCCCTCCAGCGCCAGCTCGTGCAGGTTGGCCTTGCCCAGCACGACGGCGCCGGCGCGCTGCAGCGCGGCGACGGCCGGGGCGGACGCGGCCGGGCGGAGCGACGCGAGGCCGAGGTTGCCGCCCGTCGTGGGCAGGCCCGCGAAGTCGAAGTTGTCCTTGAGCAGCACGGGGACGCAGAAGAGCGGGCCGGTGGCGTTGCCTTGGGCCAGGGCCTCGTCCAGCGCGTCCGCGGTGGCCAGGGCGGCGGGGTTCAGGGCGATGATGGCGTTGATCTTGGGGTTGTGCGCCTCGATGCGGGTCAGGAAGGACGAGACCACCTCGCGACAGGAGGAGAGGCCGGTGTATAGGGCGTGGTGGACGGTGGCTATTGTGGCTTCGCGGCTGTCGAAGCCGAGGGACTGGGCTGAAGCATGGCCGGAGATGGCAAGTAGAAATACGATGGTCAGGAGACGGATGGATGATTTGATGGAGAGCATCTTGGGACCATTGAGACGTCTTTTCCTGCCTCACTTTGTTTTCGGTAAGGAGCTTTCAAATGTGAGTGTGGATGCTCAGCTCGGCTCCTTTGCCAGATCTTAAGGGAAAGAAACAAGGGCCCGGGAACAGAACAATGAAGATGGGTGAGGTAAGCTGATGCAGTCTATAGGAGCGCTGGAAGGAATTGATGTTGAGGGTGAGACCTAACGAGCTGCCGAAGCCAGCTTTCGACGCCCTGCGGTTTTGGAGTCGTCGTGTTCTTCAAAAAGTCAGCAGCGATGACGGCATGGCGGGATGACCGGGGCGCAAAAGTAAACCCCGCAATCAGAAGGCGGAAGAGCCGGGCAGTAATCGCCGCGTCCAATGATCTGATCGGATCTCCACAACCTTTGCCGAGCATCTTGACTCATAGCCAAGTCTACTTATCACTCTCTGCAGAGTGGAAAGGCCAAGTCGATACCGCGTAGCCATTGCTAATGCTCTTGACTCTCTTCGCCGGGCGACGGCATTGCGTTCGCCAAGCAGCAATCACCCTGCGTCCCCACTCGGTCGTGAGGCGGAGCGCGAGCTAATCCACAAGCAGCCGCCGCAGAGCCCCTGACAACCTTCTTTTCTTCCAAAAAACATCCCCGGTACACACGGCATTCCTCTCGCGGAAACCAACTACGACGGCGCACCCAGAACCCCACAGGCAACTGATCCGTCGGTGATTGCCATCGACAAGCAATCAATAAAGGATGCTCGGCGCTGATTGCTCGAGCGCACCCCATCAGGCAAAAATAGAGGCCTTTCGGACCGGATCCCGGCACACCATAGGCCTTATGGAGTGCATCGGTAATGAGCAGTGTTCAAGCCGGCGGCTAGACAGGGTCTTCGACGACCAGACTTGGTCGCCAAGCGTGATGAAGAGCTTGGGACGGCAAATAGGGGCGCTACCTGGTAATAGTGCTTACCAAGTCAGGACATCTGTTTGTTCATCTCTCTGTGCGCTGCTCCTGGCTCGAGGGGTATCACAGCTTTTCTTATCGTCGCATGAGCATCGAGCGATGCACTGTTCGGCCGCTAATTGCCATGGCAAATGATCCTCCAGGACACCACCGAATGGCGCGTGCGGTCAACCAAACTTCCCCACGCGCTCATTTTGAATGGGGAGCGCCGAACATTTCGAGAGCAAACGAAGTATTCGGATGACCCGATGCTCGACGGCATGCCGACGTGAGCGAGAGAGGACCAAACCCAGCCAGCTCAGATGCGCCAATTGTGCCTCGTGAGCAGGTGCGGGGCAGTCGAGGAACCTGCAGTAACGTGCAAGTGGCAGAAGCCTAGACGCACAACACAACGTCTCAAATCTTGCCGGGTCACCTGGAGTAGGATTTTTGCCGTTGCACCAAATCTCGCTTCGCCCGGTAATCCCAATGCTCTTGCTTGTTCACCGCCCAACAGTAACTTGCAGCAACTATCAGATTCACCACGGAAGGCTCGTGCCATGGTCGAAAGGTGGGGGAGAGTGGGCTATGGAGCATCTGCGCAATGATGCTCGACCACGTAGACGAGGATTCTGCTGTATCAGTTGACAGGATCGGGAACTTGCCATTGAGTGTCAAAATCCGATGGCCACGTCTATCGTCAATGCTAGGATGCGCTCCCTTGCATGGCATGTCGGGCAGCCCAAACCAAACGATGGTTCTCACCAAAGGCGAGCACGGCAGAGACATCGGACGGAAAGCGCTGGTTCGTACGGCGATGGTGTCGCGCGGTTCGTCCGGGTGGGTGTCGAGCATGAAGCGGAGAAGAGGCCTTGTACGGGCCATGTGGTCGGTAGAATGATGGCATACGTGGCTCGCATCATTCCTCGTGCTTGGCCCTTTCGTAGGGCCGGCAGATATCCGTTGAGAAGCTCGAGGACGTGCGAAGGGCGGAGGTCGATCCAGAAAGCGTCTCAGAAGCTAGCACGGACCGAAGTTCGGCGGGCTGACGCGATGGAACGGTAGCATGGTCACGAGGGCGAACGAGTGGTAGAGGTTGAGTGCGGTGGCTGGCGGACCGGACCTTATCGTTGCGATGTTGCTCAGCGTCAGCAGACGGCCGGTGTAAGAGGATGCAGGAGGAAAGTTTGCGATCTGCAGGAGGACGAAAGCGCTCGTATCTTGGGTGCGGCGCTGGAGACTAGCAGCACGTTGCGCGACGTGTACCTGCAGCAAAGCGGCTCGCCCTACCAACAGCTGGGACCGGCGTCGGAAACGGCGTGGAGCAGTACGAGGCGCCTGGGGGTTGCACGACAGCGCATGGCGGGAGATTTGCGTGAATACGGGACAGCGCATCACCCGCGTGTGGTGCCATGGCAACTCGCAGCAGCCGGGCAATCCGACGGCCGTCGAGCGTTGGCCGTCGACGACGTTCCCCGGAGTCGATGGTGGCGCGCAGATCTGAAGAGTGGCGCCTGTCAGCGGCAGGGCTCGCATTTGGAATGCACGCGGCTTCGAGCAGCAGGGCGCTGTGGGCGGAGCCCGATTCGTACCTGCGCCCGCCGTGTCACCGCGAGCAGGGCGGACGCGGTCTGGCCGAGACGCATTCCGGCGGCCACGCGAGCAGTGACCTCATCTGCTGCAAAAATGAGTTGACTCTGATTGCCGTGGCGACTTGGGCCCGAAGATTGCGCGGTTACGCAATTGGGCAGGGTGTCGTGGTGGTGGAATGCCTTGCATGACCATGACACGCAGCTATCGAGCGCACTAGCGTCAGGTACCCGAGCAGCCACCCGGATTAAGATGCTGACTGCGGCGCGAGTCGCCAAAGAGAGCCAGCGCTGGGATGTGTCAGGGACAGGGCCACTCGGGTCCCCAGACCGGGGCGTGCGCGCTGCGGATCGCCACAGGGAACTAGCGGCTCGACCTCGCAATTCCTCCACCGCCCCTCTTGCGATCCTCACCTGCCCGAACGGGACGCGGCGGGATGCGTGTCGCACAGGCGCTGCATGCTCTGCGAAGCCGTGAGCCATAGCAGCCCTCATAAGGCGGGCAGCCCCGCGGCGGAGCGCCGGCGTGGAGCGGCGCCTCTTGACGATTGTCGCGGTGCATCGACACGAGCGGGTCCCCTATCGCCAAGCACAGCAATTTCCACAGCACACGCAGCCGGCGGAGTCTTGGCCCGAAGTTTGCCAGCCTGGGCGATCTTGGAACCGCCTCCTGAGCGCGCGGCAGCCGGCGGATTCGCGAGCAGCGCGGTGCGATCGCCTCTGGAGAGGCCTGCGGGTGAGCAGTCCTCGACACGTGCGGCCGGGCGGCGGAGTGGGCTGCAGCAGGCGTGGAAGCGGCGCGGATGCGGAGAGGGCGCGAGATTAATATTGCCTTGGACGAGCCAATTAAGGCCTGGGCGGCCTCCTGCCAGGCACGAAGGCGTTCTGTTTTGGGGAATGCCACAGCTAACATCCCGGCCGCACGCTCAGACGTCCCCCGGGCCCTGCCCCAAAACCTCCACGCCGCCGCTCCCTTCACGCCTTTTTGCTGGCCCGCTCCCCCCGACTGATGCTGTAAAGAGCTCGCGCAACCTCGCTCTCTTTCACTGTCGCTCTCTACCCTCCGCTTCCGACCTGGGCACCGCGCTCAACCCACGTTCATTATACCACTCTCGTATGTCGACCGCCCCGCTCCCCGCTGCTGCTCCCCCAGCTCCCTCGTCTGACCGTCGCTACAGCCGCCCACTCTCCTTTTCGTCGTTGCACAGCCAGAGATTCACCTGAATCACCGCTGCGCCACGCCCTGCTCGCCAAAGACAATCCCCGTCGTGCAAGCATTCCCTACTGTGAGCCCCGTCCGCCTCGTATTTGTTTAAGCCTGTCTGACCTTTGCGCGTGGCAGGCACTGTGACTTCCTCTCGCGCCAGTGCTATAAACCGCCATTGCTGCCTCAGTTTCTCTGCATCCAGCAACCTTCACCATGCGCAACATCGCCCTTGCTACTCTGCCCCTGTTGGCTTCCGCCTCGGCCCTGGCCGTCGGATCTGGCAGCCACCGCCATGCCCACTTCCACCCCCGTCGTGAGGTCGAGAAGAGGCAGGACGTCGACGTCCAGATGGAAGTCGTCACCGTCTGCGAGCTGAACGGCGCAATCATCCCTCAGTCCGAGTGCGACGAGGGCATCGCTGCCGGCCGCCTTATCTGGGCCGATGGCGAGCTCTCCGTTGCTGCCGCCTCTTACGAGGCCCCTACCAGCTCCTCGGCCCCTCCGACTTCGACTTGGGCTTCGACTTCGTCTGCCGCCTACACCCCGCCGGCCTCCTCTTCCACCCCTACCCCTACGCCCACCCCCTCGCCGTCCAGCACCTCTGAGGCTGCGAAGAGCACCCCCACCAAGAGCTCTTCTTCCTCGTCCTCTTCCGCCAAGGGCCTCGACTCGGACTTCCCTGACGACATCCCCTGCTCCGAGTTCCCCAGCGACTACGGTGCCGTGCCGGTTTCCTGGATGGGTCTTGGTGGTTGGATCGGTGTCCAGACGGCCAACATTGTTGGTGCCAGCGGTCTCGACGACATCATGACCACCGTTGCCGAAATGTGCCTCGGCGACAGCTGCTGCACTGAGGGCGCCTACTGCTCTTATGCCTGCCCTGCCGGCTACCAAAAGGCTCAGTGGCCCACCGCCCAGGGTGCCACTGGCCAGTCCGTCGGTGGTCTTCTCTGCTCGGACGGAAAGCTCACTCTCACCAACCCCAACTTCAAGACTCTCTGCATCAAGGGTTCCGAGAAGGTTACCGTTCAGGTTCAGAGCGAGCTTAGTGAGCAGGCCGCGGTTTGCCGTACCGACTACCCTGGTAAGTTTCCCCAGTTCTGCTAAAACAGTGTTTTCGTCTGACCGATTTGCAGGTACTGAGGCCATGGTTATCCCCATCGACGTTCAGCCCGGCGAGCTGCAGCCGCTCACTTGCCCTGAGCAGACCAGCTACTACCAGTGGCAGGGCAAGGCCACTTCAGCCCAGTACTACATTAACCCTCTTGGTGTCTCGGTCGAGGACGGCTGCACTTGGTCCAACGGCGACTCCCCCATCGGCAACTGGGCTCCTATCAACCTTGGTGTCGGCTACTCCAACGGCGCGGCTTGGCTCTCGATCTTCCAGAACAAGCCTACGACGCTTGAGAAGCTCGACTTCAACATTGAGCTCAAGGGCGACAACATGTCGGGCACCTGCAAGTACATTGTCGGCAAGGGCTTCTGCTCTGGCAGCAGCTACGACTCCTGCAATGACGACGGTTGCACGGTAAGTGCACGAGACGTTGGACTGCTCACAAGAAGACAAACGCTGACGAAGGCAACAGGTCTCTGTCTCTTCTGGAACTGCTAGCTACGTGCTCACTGACGCATAAAAATACTAAGCCATTGACTGCGCCCGGCATTGATGCTTTATACCCCGGCGCACGGCTTGTTTACAACCTTCTTGTGGCTTAATATTTACCTTGGTCCAGTTTGTACAGTATATACGGAAGCGTTGCGCAGCGAATCATTTAGTGTGTTTTTCCCTCGTCCCACATGAGCGAGTCTGAACTGTTCCCGTCTGGAGAATCATCTTTCGGTGTGGTGAGGAATCCGCACGGTCGATGTGGCGATTTCGGATTACCTTCACGGCACGCTTTGATACGAAAGGATTTCTTCGGTTGTTGCGTCAAGACCTTTACAATATTCTTCTTTTCAGTCGCAAGCATGAGAAGCAAGGGTCGAGGTGGGGGAACGTCATGCTTGTACGGCCGAGCAAGACAGCTGTCTTGTTATTTCTTGTAGCTACTTACTTTTAACTCACTTCTTGCTGATGGCAGGAGAAGCAAGCACGATGACCAATGTCTCTCATTTCTGAAATCCGTGCAAAGTTTACTTTCCTCAATATTTCCGACGGTTGTTGCGACAATGGCATAGTTAGATGGCGACGACGGCTAACCAAGTCAGGCAAGTCGAAGGGGCGGTACAGACAAGGGCATTGATTCTGGACTGGTAATTACATTCCTCGGGCCAACAATTTCCATGAAGCTGCATCCAATAAGATCTCTCCTCGAGTTATTTGCTATTACATTATTATAATCAGATTCCTCAACTAAATTATATGGTCTTTTCCATCACCCGGCTAGTCTCACTCACGTGCCGTGGGCCGAAGAAAAATTCACCGGCATTTTGCCGCACGGCGAAGGACTCACCTCGAACAGCCCAACCTCCACAACCCTTTCGTTCTAAACTCAAGCCGCTCGTGATCGCCACCGGGCTCAGGTCAATATTGAAATGTCGTCAGATGATGAAGCAGGAGGCCTGGACCTCTTCCAAGAACCCGAGGGCTACTTCCAGCCAGAGAAGCCGCCGACGTATGCGACGCACAAGCTGGAGTCGGGCGAGGAATTGAAGGTCAGGCTGGTGGGCTTCAATCCGCTTTGGGTAAGTGTGGTCTCACTCTTTCAAATCTCTTCTGCATACTGTTTTTGGATTTGGCGTGTTCTATTGTTGGCGTCGTCAACCTATCTTTTCTTTTCCCGCCTTTTTTTTTCTGTCTTTCTCTGGGGTTCAGAATCCTGCATTTTCTGTCTGCTCCACACAACGGCAGGATGCCGCAACTTCTTCCTGACCCGCGTCGTATAGCACTTTGGATGATTTACGTATTCCTCTTCCTTTTTCCTTTTTGTCTTTTCCGGATGCGAAGCACATGAAGCACCAGAGACAAATTCGAGTCCGACATGTATCCTCACACCAAGTCTCACTCCACCACCTCCCACCACCCCCCGCCCCTCCCCTCACCCTCACCCCCATCCAACCTCTCCGTCTCAGACCAACCATCCCAACCCCCCCACGAACCCAACCGCCAACAAAAAGTGAATTAAACAAACAAACAGGGCCACCACATCTGGAACGCAGCGCGCACCATCTCGCGCTTCCTCGAGACGCTACCGGCGCCGCAATCGGTGCGGGACCGCACGGTGCTCGAGCTAGGCGCAGGCGCAGGGCTGCCCAGCCTCGTCTGCGCGCTCGGCGACGCGCGCGGCGGCGGCGGGTCGCGCGTCGTCGTCTGCACCGACTACCCGGACGCCGACCTCGTCGCCAACCTGCGCCACAACGCCGCCCACGCGCACCCGGCCCTCTCGCCCGCCGTGCTGCGGGTCGAGGGGTACCTGTGGGGCGCGGACCCGGCGCCGCTGCTGGCGCACCTGCCCCCCGAGGGCGATCGCGTCGACGGCGACGGCTTCGACGTGCTGATCCTGGCGGACCTGCTGTTCAACCACAGCGAGCACGCGAAGCTGGTCGAGAGCGTGAGGCGGACGATGAAGAGGGCAAGGGAGGCGGTGGCGTACGTGTTCTTCTCGCCGTACAGGCCGTGGCTGTTGCAGAGGGATTTGGCGTTTTTCGATGTCGCGGCGGCGGCGGGGTTGAGGGTGAGGAAGTTGGGCGAGAGCGTCATGGAGAAGGTCATGTTTGAGGAGGATCCGGGGGTGGGTGGTCTCCTCTCTTACTTTTTTTTCCCCTTTCCCACTTTTCTTTCTTTCGAGAATTTTTTGGGTTGTTGTTGAAGGCTTTAGGGCTGTTGATGGAGATGACGCACTTGCTGACTGTTGTGGACAGGATGAATTGCTCAGGCGGACGGTGTTCAGCTACGAGCTTCGCTGGGCTGACCTCGTGGGCGAGGAGGACGGCCAGGCCGAACAGCAGCAGCGGCAACCTGATCTCGTGGCGCTGGATTACGACCCATCGAAAGGGATTCCCAACGAGTGGCTGCGCTGAGCCTTCTGGAAGGAAATGGAGAGACAAGTCCAGCCACGCAGTATGAACACATTCCCTACTGCGCGTGGCAGTGGCGGAATGGTGGCGGACGGGATGGCCGGTAGGCAAGACAGTGGTTATAAGACACGGGTGGCTGGAGCTGAGGCTGTGTATATTTGGAAAGCGGCGACCCACGACACTAAGGCTGGAGGCACTGAGACATCAATTGAATTTTTGAGGCTTATGCCGACCGGCCTATTGAGCGGCATGAGGTGGAAATTGGTGGGGACTTGTAAGTGAGCTTATGGAAAGGGCTACCTTTCGAGGTGAAGAAACTACCTCATAGAATAGATGCCGGATTGTACGGCAACCTCACATCAGTGAAATGATGCATGGAGTCTACTTCCGGTCAATCACAAACATTTTGAAGGATTGGTAAACCATTTGACGTGTCACGCTTCACAATCACTGGGGGAGGCGCGTGGACATGGAAGGAGATAAAGTGCATCTGTTCCCCTCCACACGCCACGTCGGATGCCTACTGCTCCATATCAGGAAAGGAACAAAGGAAGACAACAAAAACTTCTCGTTCTTCTGGTCCCGCTTATCCATGAACTTGTCCAGTCGGGCTAATTCAGTAAGGCGATTATTGGCGAGTATTGATTTTAATGAGCCATATCATTACGCAAGAATGATGCGTAGTGAGTTGACGCTGAATCACTCCAACAAATGATTCAGAGGAGTGATACAGATTGTGTGAAGCTCATGAAATGCTGCTCTCACTTGGATCAAGCAACTAAAGTCGACTTCCATTGCTGGATGAGGCACAGTCGCAGTCAAAGTGAATCTGCGGTCCAGAATTCACCTATGGCTAGCTGGGTAAGGTCCCATACCGATATTTAAATATGTACAAGACATGGAAAAGCCGCCAGTGATAAGACATACATCAAAGTATTATTTGAGAGAATGATAACGAGTGCACCTATGTTGAAGATGCATCAATGGCGGTGATGGCCGGCTGATTTATGTAGATAGCGGCGTTGAATGCAGATTGAGTCGTATGTCGTTTAACGCCATTATCTATCATATAAGCACAGCCTTGTCAATATATAATGCTGCACGTTGTTCTTCGAGATACATCATTCATCCCCGGCGATAAGGGAGCCATCATCACATGTGACCATCCTTGACAAATTCACTTCTTCGGCTTCCTTCAACCAAAGATTTCAGTTGACAGCTCGATACCGAAAGTGAGATGGGCATCAGTGACTAACTCGTTTTGCCTAAAATTCAGCATTTCTGAAACTTATTGCTGATGAACGAGGCGATACAATGACCTGAACACCGAAGCCAGACACAGACCATATTACGGACTACCTCAAATTCCAAACAGCGACTCTCTTCTACTGTAGCACAAGGACGGCACCTCCAGAAAGTCAACATCTGAATCATCCTCGATCGCCACTGTAAATATGGGTGGGGTGTTGATGGTGGGGGAACGTATGTATTCTGGGGCTGGCGACCGGGCTGGTGACCGAGAAAGGCCGTTGCTCCAAAGAAAGTTGGTAGAGATCGTGCACAGTAGCCTCCCAGCGCCCGGTTGGCGCCGCAACGCGGGGCGAAGGGATTCAGTCCGCGCATGTGGTGGACAACGGGGCGAATGGATTTAGTCCACGCATCTTTTTTTGCAAGTTCGATTCTCGGTTCGCTGCTGGACCTTTTGGCCTTCTTCTTACTTCTTTTTGTGCAGGTCGGGGTGCCGTGAGAAAAGCCCGTTGGGATGGTTCAACGTGCATTCAAGGGTCACATCAACGCCTCAACTGCCGCTTCTGCGGCTGTACCCAGTGTCGGGACACTGAGCTTGCGAAATTCACATCGACTAATCGGGTTGAATTCTCATTAGCTTGCATATTCGTTATCTTCCGTCACATTGCTTACTGCTTCTACCACTGTGTCTTCCACCTCCCAAACGCGAACATCGTCACTTCACTGCAACAACACAACACCAGAATATATGCCAACCGCCCATTCCCAAAACCACCCCTCCAGAGATATCTTCCAGCAAACCCGCACACCCCAGCCTTCAATCCCTCGTCAACTTCTGCCCCAACCACCACCACTCCCACAAGCCCTCCCACTTCCCCACCAACGGATCCCTCCACTGCTCGGGACACGGCACATCCGCCGGCCACCTCTCCCAGTCCGCAATCTGCGGCCACAAACGGGTCCATATCGCCATGGCGCTACCGGCCACCATCAGATAGGGAAACATGGTCGAGATGGACGGCGTGTACGCCAGCGGGTCAGCCGCGAACGTCTTGACCCAGGTCCACGCCACAGTCACAACACCTCCGTCCCGCTCCTCAGAGACAGAAGAAGACGACGCGGAAGGCGAAGGGTCGGCGGAAGACGATGATGTTCCGGTGGCCGTCGGCGGTTCCAGCAACGCCTGCTGCGCCGCCAGCGCCTCCTTCTCCCACAGCCGCCGCCCGCGCACCGCCTCGCGCACGCCGCGCAGCATGAAGGCCGCGAAGAGCAGGCGGCCGCCCACCTCGACGAAGTAGTAGTCCTCGCGCAGCGGCGGCAGCGGGACGGCGCCGAAGGAGTCGTAGTTGGCGATGACGGCGTGCAGCGGGATGGGCGGGACGGTGCCGAGGTCGGTGAAGATGAGGAAGGCGTTGATGGCTTCGAAGTAGAAGATTTGGCGGAATTGCTGGAGGTAGGTGAAGAGGGAGGGGGCGTAGCGGGGCGCGTAGAGGGAGGGGGAGGAGCTGTCGCGGGAGAAGAGAATGACGTGGTGGAGGGTGCTTTTGCGGTAGGATGGAGGCAGTACGGGGACCGGCTCGGTGAAGAGGCGGATGGATATGAAGGGTGTGTAAGGCAGTGATAACAAGGCGAGGAACAGTCCTGCTATGGAGAGTTGAAGAGCGAGAAAATCGGCGTTGACGAGAGAGGCGGGGTCGTGCGAGCGGCGTCGCAGGAAGAGCCTAATGCTGAAAACGCAGTAGGTGATGTAGCATACAAGGCTGGCGAACTGCGCGAGGACACCGAGAGTTTTGGCGGGGCCCAGTAGGGTTGAAAAGTCGTTGGGTTGAGTGGGTGTTGGTGGAGAGGACGCTTTTTCTTGGGACAAGAGAGACTCGCCCGTGAGTTCGGTTGCTGGAGTAGGCGGAACACGGCCAAAGAGCACTCGTAGAGGAATGCGAATGTCGAACGAGTGCTCGTCGGACTTCAGCTTTGAGCGGAAAAAGTGGAAGAATATAGTACTGGTGGCCAAGAGGTGCTGAACGACGACGGTTAGTGGGGAGAGGAGGAAGAAGAAAGGCCTCCAGTCCCAAATGGATTCGCCGCGCACCCAAAGGAGATGGGTATATGTAAGAAGGCCAGTGAGATAAAGAGTGCCGAGTTGGCCCAGGACGTCGTCGTATGTTCGCAGATATTCATGTCTGGCACAGCCGTGGACTGGGATAATATAGTCCTCGGATATCAGTCCGCTAGCCAAGGCTCCTCGCTTCATGGTGGTGCAAACAACGAATGACAGGGTGTTGTGCGAGAATGTCGAGAGGAGCAAGACTGACTTTATAGAGAGGAAGCAGCCAGGCCTCGGCGAGGCCATCGGTGAGTCGTCCGGCAAAATTGTATTCCTTCAACGCCACGAGCTATTCTTAGGTCCGTATAGAACGCCCTCACTGCCATGTCACCATGTAACCATCTTGCATATCGACTGCGAGATTGGCGAGGGTGCTGGATCCTCAACGCTGCGCAGCTAAACATAACAGCACGGCTGCACCGCAGAGAGGTCGTTGCTCGCTGCGCGGAGACATGTCCTGCTCAGCGGCGGATTTCGAGCAAGGCATAGCAGCAGTGTCGTGAGTTGGGGCCAGTTTCAAGCAGACGGTTGATGATCAGGGCGGTGGTCGGGAGAGGGCGGCGTGACAGGGCGGGAGTGACGTGGGTCGGGCGGTTGAGCTTGGGCAACGCGAGTTTGCGCCCGCAACGCGTCTCTCGCGCCTGAAGCTTCACCCAACATCTCCACGCTCCACAATGCCTAGGTACGCCTGCTTCATGGCCCCGCCACGCCCCAAATCATGCGCTGACCCTCTCGCAGAGAAATCATAACCCTCCAGGCCGGCCAGTGCGGCAACAGCGGTGCGTCTGCTCTCCTCCGCCCGTCTCCCGCAGCTCTCCACCGCGCCATGCCGAGATGAACACCAAGCTGACTCCTGTACAGTTGGCAGCCAATTCTGGCAGCAGCTTTGCCAGGAGCACGGCATCAACCAGGACGGCAACCTCGAAGACTTCGCGACCGAGGGCGGTGACCGGAAGGATGTCTTCTTCTACCAGGCACGTTCCCCCCGCAAGTCCATTGCCACGAGAGCCGGCTACGATGCTAACAGGCCTCTCAGTCTGACGACACTCGCTACATTCCGCGCGCCATTCTCCTCGATCTTGAGCCTCGTGTACGTGGAAGAGCCGAAGTCCCCCGACAACACCAACTTACGCGCGCGCTCTACAGGTCATCAACGGCATTCTAAGCGGCCCCTACAAGAACATCTACAACCCGGAGAACTTTTACGTGCACAAGGATGGCACCGGCGCCGGCAACAACTGGGCGGCAGGTTACGCCATGGGCGAGTCGGTGAACGAGGAAGTCATGGACATGATCGACCGCGAAGCCGACGGTAGCGACTCCCTGGAAGGCTTCATGCTGCTGCACTCAATCGCCGGTGGTACCGGTTCTGGTCTGGGGTCCTTTCTGCTCGAGCGCATGAACGACCGCTTCCCCAAGAAGCTGATCCAGACGTACTCGGTCTTCCCGGACACGCAGAACGCGGGCGACGTCGTTGTGCAGCCGTACAACAGTCTGCTCTCCATGCGCCGCCTGACGCAGAACGCCGACTCGGTCGTCGTGCTCGACAACGGTGCCCTCTCGCGCATCGCCGCCAACACGCTGCATGTCCAGGAGCCTTCGTTCCAGCAGACCAACCAGCTCGTCTCGACCGTCATGTCCGCCTCGACCACGACCCTCCGCTACCCGGGCTACATGCACAACGACCTGGTCGGCATCGTCGCCTCGCTGATCCCCACCCCGCGCTGCCACTTCCTCATGACCTCGTACACGCCCTTCACCGGCGACCAGGTCGAGTCGGCCAAGACGGTGCGCAAGACGACGGTGCTCGAGGTCATGCGGCGCCTGCTGCAGCCCAAGAACCGCATGGTGTCGACCAACCCGTCCAAGACGTCGTGCTACATCTCCATCCTCAACATCATCCAGGGCGAGGCCGACCCGACGGACGTGCACAAGTCGCTGCTGCGCATCCGCGAGCGCAAGCTCGCCACCTTCATCCCCTGGGGCCCCGCCTCCATCCAGGTCGCCCTCACCCGCAAGTCGCCCTACGTGCAGTCGTCGCACCGCGTCTCCGGCCTCATGCTCGCCAACCACACGGGCGTCGCCACCCTCTTCAAGCGCATCCTGTTCCAGTACGACCGCCTCCGCAAGCGCAACGCCTTCCTCGAGCAGTACAAGCGCGAGGCCCCCTTCGCCGACGGCCTGTCCGAGTTCGACGAGGCAAAGGCCGTCGTCCAGGACCTCATCGCCGAGTACGAGGACGCCGAGCAGCCCGACTACCTCAGCAAGGAGGCCAAGGACCCCGGCGAGACCGCCGGCGTCGGCGGCCCCGCCGACAACCGATGATTTCGTCGCTGAGGGAGCCAGCCCTGTCTTCTTACGCGGGGAAGAAGGAAGGGCGCTTTTACGTGCTTGTACGTGAATCTGAAACTTGCATGGTGCTTGGCGTTTGGTTTTACCCACCTGGAATATCATGGGGTGGACGGTTAGGATCCTCTTAATTCGACAAACCAAAGGAAGCAAGAGACATTTTGGAAAATGAGGAGGGAGGTAATGATACCACCCACACTTTCCCATTTCTCTCCTCTTTTTTTTCTTTCTTCCACGATTCTTCTTCTTTTATGCCGTAGTGCTTTTCTTCTTTTCCACAGCTTGACCGGCTTTGACTAGGGAAAAATGTCAAGACGAAGCCTTGAATGAAAATACGATGAATAGCACGAAGAAAGATATCCACGCCTCAAAAGCTTCTCGAAAAAAAAAAGTTTGTGTTTGTAATTGAGGTGATTACGTTTCAAGTCGGCTCTTCTCTATCTTCCTACTCACCAGCCGTGCTACTACTAACTACTTGCCCATTCATCTGACGTTCGATGCTTGATTCAACCACCCCTCCCTCTGGAAACATGAGCACCACCCCATCTTCGTACTCTCATGCTACCATTCTCTTCACTTCCAACCCAGGAAAGTGGGTTGCCGACGACAAGAGAGAAGAAGAGGAGGGGAAAAGGATAAAAAAAAACCGCATCTAATATCCCGACCGCAGTCCGTACTCGACATTTTCGTCCAGGCCCATGCCCTTCGAAATCTTCTTGATCAGCGCCTTCTTCAGGAACTGCTCGCGGGCCAGGCCTCTCGTTTGCTGCACATGACAGTCACACATCGTCAGCATACATCCATCCCTTTCCATTCATGCAAAAAGAAGAGAAAGGGATAACAAAAAAAGAAAACAAACCTTGACAAAAACCTCCGCCCCGACCCTCCCACGATCCAAGCCCCTCCCGAGCAAGAAAATCGCCTCCTCGAGGCCCCTCTCCTCGGCGACCAAGCCCCACAGCTGCCCGCCGACGACGGTCGGCGCGACGAGCGTGTCGTCGACGTCGGGCACGGTGCGCGTGCGCGCGTCGTCCATGGCGCGGTCGGCCTCGCGCATGGCCTCGCCCAGCACGCGCTCGTTGGACGCCAGCGCCGCGTCCAGCCGCTGCAGCTGGTCGACCTCCTGCTGGAGCCGGGCGTGCGCCGCGCGCAGGGCCGCCGATTGCGCGCGCAGCGAGGGGAGCGCCGCGGCGTTGCCCTGGACGGTTTGCGCCGTTTGCGCGACGAGCGCGGACGAGAGCGCCGAGAGGAGCGCGTCCTTTTGCGGGTTGGGCGGGACCGGGGGCACCGGGAGGGGGATGGAGTTGGAGGATTGGGACGGGAGTTGGACGTCGAGCTCCGAGGTGAGGAGGTCGGGGACTTGGGGTTTGGGCTGCGGAGGCTGGGCTGGCGGAGGTTGCGCGAATTGGGGACCGGCTGGCGGTGTGGGCATATATGGCGGTTGCTGTTGCGGGTATTGCTGGTACTGTGGAGTGGGTGGCGGGTAGGTTGGTGGTGGATATTGATTATGTAGGGGACTGGCGTAATGTGACGGGCCAGGAGGAGGTCCTTGGTAACTGGATGCTTGTTGTTGCTGCTGTGGTGGCAATGGAGGTGGTTGCGAGTATCTGGCTGGTGGTGGCCCAGGCTGTCCGCCGGGGGTGATGGGGCTGACCGGGCTATCACGTCCGTATTGTTGGGCTTGGAATGGCCGTGGCGCGGCAGCTGCCGGGTCATGGGGCGTTGGAGGGAGAGGCCGATCAGTCAAACTCACTTGCCGCTGTGGAACATATTGCGGGTGAGGTCTGCCATAGTCGTGATAACCAGCAGCCTGGCCCATGCTAGGTGGTAGGGGCGGCAGATGACCCTGGGAGTGCTGTTGTTGCCCATACCCATTAGGATGAGGGCTACCATTTACTACGCCCGTATCCTTTGGTGGTTTTGGGGGAAGGGCAGGCGCCTGAACAGTGGTAGGAGCAGGGGATTCTGTAGGCTGCGGTTGCATCTGCCTTCTCCACTCTTCTGGAGTGGGAGGGACCGGAGGTGGTGCTGGGCTTGCTGTCGGCTGGGGAGTGCTAAATTGGTCCTGTTTTGCGACGACGGGTGGCTCCTTTGCAAAGACGCCGCGGAGGACGGTGAGGAAGTCCGACATAGAGGATTTCTACAATCAACGTCAGCAACCTCCCCAGTAGAAGACGCGCACCAAGCTCAGGCAGACACGCCGCAGAGCTTACGAGAGCCCCAGTCAAAGTGGTGCCAGTATTCCATGGCCCAGTGAATTATTCCATTCACAGCACTTACATCCCAGTAGCTTGCCCATCCGCTCAAGTATGGGTGGTATACTCTCCCCTCACCGCTAACATGCTGCCCTGGCCTCACCAGCATATCCTGCGTCGGCGTGACATAGACCATCGGAGGCTCGTGTGGATAGTCATGTGGGACCCAAAGCGCTATCGGAAACCGGTATATCGCGCCGCGAAATTGGACGGGCAAGGTGCCGCTGAGAAGGAGCATGAGAGCGGGGACGCCATTTTCGTAGGCTGAAGCGGCGGCAAATAGCGAAGTTGGTCAGCGGTGGACAATCGGCGTGTTTAGAGAGGATATGAAGCTCGACAGGAACATCTGTGTTGGGAAGCGACTGGTGTGAGCGGGTGCGGAGAGGCGTACTGTAAACATCTGTCCTTGGAGACAGCGATGGGTACTGCGCGAGAGCTTCGGCGGCGTCGTTGTAGGCGCGGTTTACGTCCGTGTATTCCTGTGCGGGGGCGCTGGGGATTAGAGAGCAGCTGCAGGACTGGCAAGGGGTGTGGTACGTTAGTCAGAACGCCGTAGAGCCAGTTCAGGACGCGGTCGTTGACCGGCGGCATATTGGTAGGTGTTGATGCGGGAAGAGACGTCAGATCGCGCATGGATGTTGAACCCCACACCGACGCGGAACTGCCGCGCCAGAGGCCAGAGCTCGCCCACACCCCTGCCAGCGACACAACCCACGAGCCATGTTGTCACTCGGAAAAATCGCAGTCTGCATCAGTCACACCGCATGCTTTTCTCCACATCGCAATCGTCATGTACGTGTATTCTGAGGATATCGAACCATCCCATCCCGTAACTATAGTACAACACCGCCCTGACGGCCGGGGCAGTTGAGCCGCCCATATGTCCTCCCAAAAACGCCGCATTCATAATCGCTGCATTACTCCTCAATCGCATATTAACAGGGAAATTAGTGCTGGCTCCACTCAATCGTGTTGAGGTCGATACCCTCCTGAACAAGCTCCCACAGAGGGCTGAGTTCTCTCAGGAAGTTGACACGCTCCTTGACCGCGTTCAGGACGTAGTCAATTTCACTGTCCGTGGTGAAGCGGCCAATGCCGAAACGGATACTGCTGTGGGCGCTCTCGTCACTGCTGCCGAGCGCTCTCAGGACGTAGCTGGGCTCAAGCGACGCCGAGGTACAGGCACTACCAGAAGAAAGGGCAATGTCCTTGAGTGCCATCAGGAGGGACTCGCCCTCGACGTACGCAAAGGAAATGTTGACACAGCCAGGGTAGTGGCGAGTGGGATCACCGTTCAAAGTAGTGTGCTCCATGGCAAGGAGGCCGTCTCTGAGCCTCTGCGAGAGCGCAGCGATGCGCTTGGTATCATACTGTTGCCCAAGTCAGCAGTTGAACCCAACTCGAGATGAAATGAGCCGAAAAGTGTGTTCCATCCAATCATAACCCCTGCTGTGAATCAACACCGCAGACGAGGTACGGTGCAAGCACCGTAGACACCCCCGAAAAGCTTCAGAAAGCCATGCATGTATAAAGCAGATAATCATATGAGGTCAAAAGGGTATTGAGGAAGAGGGATTTGAGCTTACCGTCATTTCTTCCTTGCAGAGACGCGCGGCCTCACCAAAACCAATGATAAGAGGAGGAGCGAGCGTGCCGCTTCTCAAACCGCGCTCCTGACCACCGCCAGTGATAAGAGGGTCAAGCCTGACCCTAGGCCGTCTCCGAACATAGCAAGCTCCGATGCCCTTGGGGCCGTAGATCTTGTGACCAGAGATGGACATGAGGTCAATGTTCGACTTGTTGACGTCGAGAGGAATCTTGCCAACCGCCTGGGCGGCGTCAGTGTGGAAGAAGATCTTCTTCGACCGGCACAGCTTTCCAATCTCGTCAATAGGTTGAACCACACCAATCTCGTTGTTCACGGTCATGATGCTGACCAGCATGGTGTCAGGCCTGATGGCCTTCTCCAGCTGTTCCATGTCGACCAAACCGTTGGGTTGAACCGGGAGGTAGGTGACGTCAAAGCCCTCATCCTGCAGGTGGCGACAGCTGTCAAGAACGCACTTGTGCTCCGTTTGACAGGTGATGATGTGCTTCTTCTTGCCCGACTTCTTCAAGAACCGCGCGACGCCCTTGATGCTCATGTTGTTGCTCTCGGTGGCTCCGCTGGTGAAGATGATCTCCTTGGGGTCGGCGCCGATGAGATTGGCAAGATGGGCTCTCGCCTGCTCAACCGCCTTCTCCGTCTCCCATCCGTAGGCGTGTGTCCGCGAGTGCGGATTGCCGTACAGGCCGGTGTAGAAGGGGAGCATGGCATCAAGGACGCGCGGGTCCAATGGAGTGGTGGCCTGCATGTCGAGGTAGATGGGGCGGGAGCCGGCATCCATGACGGTGGCCTGCTTGAGGATACCGGCGTTGGGGCTCATCATGGCGTCGGCGCCCATGCCCGTCGTCGGCATTGCAGCATCCTTCGGCTGCAGACCGCTCTCGCGCACGAAGTTCTTCTGCTCGGCCTTGATGGCGGCATCGACGTTGACGGTGGCATTCTGCGGCTTGGTCTCGGAGACGTAGCCGCGGCGGGGCGCGAGGGAGGCGGCACGCAGCGACGAGCGCGGCAGGGCGCTATGCGACGCGCGGCGGGCACTGAGCGAGAGGGCCTGCCTCGCAGCACGGGGTGCGAAGGTGGACATTTTGAAAAAGTGGGAGAAAAGTTGATGAGGATGGAGCGGGCAGGCAAATAAGAGCTTGAGGAAGCGAGATCTGATAAGTCATGGCGTACACGGCGCGCGGCGTGTCACGTGCGTGGCGCTGGTGCCGGGCATCCGAAAGCAGACGCGCCAAGCCCTTCGGCGCAGCTTGCGATGGGTCGCTTCGCGGGCTGCGGCTTCGTGCGATTCCGAGGATTCCGGCCAGCTGTGCGCCGTCGCGATCGTACACCGCGTCCCGGCGTGTCCGCCCTGTGTCCAGTCCTGCTGCCTGCCAGTGGCCCGCCAGCCAGACCCCGGCCAGATTTGCACTGGGAGCACAGGAACGCTACATCATAAGCCGCGTCCGATACCCAAGGGCACAGCCCGC
Source organism: Diplodia intermedia (assembly GCA_021495925.1). Classification (NCBI taxonomy): domain Eukaryota; kingdom Fungi; phylum Ascomycota; class Dothideomycetes; order Botryosphaeriales; family Botryosphaeriaceae; genus Diplodia; species Diplodia intermedia. The sequence goes on along the minus strand of JAKEKT010000007.1, from coordinate 491,526 downwards.
ACTTGGCGCCCGAGCCACACCGTCGTCATCGCCGCCTTTGGCTCGCTCTAATACCCTGCCGGCGCCGTCCTCAGTATCCACCAACACCTCCCGCTGAATCGCTTCTGCCTTTCAGAATTCGGCCTGCGCCTGTCTGTCCTCGCCCACGTCTCGCCCCTGCCTCCGTCGCACCCATGAGTTGGAAAGGCTTTACCAAGGGCGTCACTCGCGTAAGCAACGCTCAGCCAGAGCCCAGCAAACGGTGATCGGTGCCTGACATGTCTCTGCTCTCTAGGCCCCTCAGCAAGTCAAGGCAAAATTCAACCTTGTAAGTCCTGCGGCCTCGCTAGCCATGCCCGCCGCTGCCGGCCGTTGCCGCGCGCATACCTGGCGCGCACATAGCTGACGAGGGGCTCCATTGCGCAGGGTGAAGTCTCCAAAGACCCCGTATACATCGATGCCGAGCGGCGGTTCGAGGAGCTGGAAAAGGAGACAAAGAAGCTGCACGATGAGTCCAAGAAGTAACCATGGCCCCACCGTCTGCGCCAGCCTCATACTGACATGCGCAGGTACTTCGACGCCATTAATGGTTCGCATTCCACCGCGCCTTCAGCTGAGCGCTTCACTGACCCTTCCACGCAGGCATGTTGACCCACCAGATCGAGTTCTCCCATGCCATCCAAGAAATCTACAAGCCCATTTCCGGTCGCATGTCGGACCCCGACTCGTTCGTGGCAGAAGGCAACCCCGAAGGCATCCGCGCCTGCGAGGAATACGAGGCTATTGTAAAGGAACTGCAGGAGCAGCTCGCCCCCGAGCTGGAGATGATTGAGTCGCGTGTCATCCGGCCCGCGGACGAACTTATGGAGATTATCAAGATCATCCGGAAGCTTGCTGCCAAGAGAGACCACAAGCAACTTGACTACGACCGCCACCGGGCCACGCTCAAGAAGCTGCAGGAAAAGAAGGACAAGACGCTCAAGGATGAGAAGGCGCTCTACAGGGCGGAGAACGACGTAGAGCTGGCGACGCAGGAATACAACTACTTCAACGATCTGCTGAAGGAAGAGCTGCCGAAGCTCTTTGCTCTGGAGCGGGAGTTTATCCAGCCACTCTTCCAGTCATTCTACTACATGCAGCTTAACGTCTTCTACACCCTACACGAGAAGATGCAGAATATGGACATCGGCTATTTCAACCTCCAGCTGGACATTGAGGCCGGCTTCGAGGAGAAGCGGGGCGATATCAAGGACCAGGCCGAGGCTCTTGCAATCACCAAATTCAAGACGACTGGTGGAGTCAGGCGTCCACCGGCACTCAAGTACGGCCAGCAGAGACAGCTAGCCATCGAGGGCAACACATCTTCGCCAAGCCGCCGCCTTACTATGGACTCTGCAGATACACAGGCACCGCCCCCGTATAGCAGTGCTCTAGCTTCGCCTACGGTTGCGAACAGCCTCAGTGCTGGTGGCTCCTCCGATATCAAGCGCTCCGCCAGTACCGGCAGCAACTGGGGCGCTTTGGCCAAGTCGAAGGGCGCCGCTCCTCCACCCCCGAAGCCCAAGCCCGCTCGATTCAGCAACACCCCTGCGGTAGAAACATGCGTTGCACTGTACGATTACGAGGCACAAGCAGAGGGGGATCTCAGTTTCACGACGGGCGATGTCATTCAGATCTTGACCAGAACGCAGAACGAGAACGAGTGGTGGACAGGAACGGTGAACGGGCGGCAGGGGCAGTTCCCAGGTGAGTGAAAGCACTGACTGCGGCTTTCACATTTACTGACGACCGTACTAGGCAACTATGTACGCTTGAACTCTTAGACCAGTTAGATCGGAGACTTGTTTGCGGTGACTTGGGGCGTTTTCTGGTTCATTGTTCTCCCCCCTTTGCGCTTTACCCTCAGCATTCCTGTGTTCAGCGAACAGGAGGCTTGTCATGTGAGCCGACGGATAGCTGAATTTCTCTTGTTATCCCTTTCTTCATTACCCCCAAACCATTTTTGTTGCCAGGAGAGCACCCCATTCCACTATACCAAGGACTTGTAGGTAATCCACTTGGGTAGTTTCAAAATGCAGTGGCTGCATAAATCACGTCGAAGAAGTATATGGTAGATTCCTTGCTGCATGGTGCATGGCAATCGTGTCTTGATTACGAGATTCCAGACGGCCACGGCGGAAATTCGGTGCAGAGGGGATGAGGGGGAGGGGTTGCGGTGCAAGTGCGCAAACCGAATGAGCGCTCAGACGTCCGATATATAGGTGATCGACAGGGCACCTGCCCCTGGAGTGGGGTGTCAGTGCTTTCGATGACGCCGTGACTCGTGCCTCGGGCACTTGACACAAAGTGTGGTTGCTTCTGCTGGCACTCAGCCTTCTTCCTTCGTCGCAATAAGGTTTACTCCGCCCTGCTTCCCCTGCCGGAAGGGGAGGAAGGCAAGGAAGAGCATCCATTTGCGGATTTGGAAGAGAACGCTGCTACTGTGCGGCCCTGCCGTGAGGGTCATTGGATGCATGGGGTTTGCTGCCTGTCTGAAGGATTAAAAGGGTTCGGTTCGGTTCCTGACTCAAGGAATGTTGGTGGGATTCATCATCATATTAGTTCGATGCAGAACAGAAAGACGGGACGTTGGACGGCACCACCATTCATACAGCATTCAAGCTTGCAGAGTGGGCTGAGGTGAAGAGAGTTGTCGGCGTAGGGAGGCACGGCGAGTGGGTCCCGTGTGGTCTTCGTGTCCAAAGGCGGAGTAATGTAAGCTGGCTTGGAATTGAAGCGTTTGGCCTCAAGCCGTCTTGTTGAAGTGAAGAGAGTGGGTGAAGGCGGAAACGCACTTTTGTACTTGAGAAACTCAGCGCAAGTGCTATCCGGTTGACGCAGTTCTCGATTTATGGAACCGTCATGGCTTGCTGGGACAATAACGATAGAAGAATAGAATGCTCCTATGACTCCACGCTCGGCTCCCTGGTTTTGAAGCGGATCTGGAACCTTGGCTATTCACATAATCTGTTTGAGAGCTACATCACCTATACAGCAACCGATGACTTGGGACGAGGTGACGATAAGCATCAAGCTTCCGTAACGCTGGTAACCATATATAACGCTAGAAGTGGAACTGCATCAAATTTGTGTGATGGTGAAAGCTGGTTTCCCTAATAGTGAAATCCGTAAATCACGAAGCGGACTGTTTGTTATGTCTCTCGCAAGAAAGCAAAGTGAGTAAGTATCAGCAGAGCTCGTGTGAATATTTGGAAAAAATATCCCCATCCAGCCATGAGGGGAGTAGTTCCTTTCGCGGGATACGGAAGGGTAAACTAAGTGAGCGTGGGGTCCACCTCGCACCCCAATCCCATGCGATCTCGACACAAGTCACATAGTGCAGTCACGGAGAACATTGAAGATGGAATCTCAGGCATCAATTCGACAGCCTACAAAAAGACGAACAGCAAGGAAATCCAAACCCCATCCAAAGCCCACAAGACGCCGCGCCGAACCGGGAGTGGACGCCACACCATCCCCGGCTCGGCGAATGCATTGGAAATGAAATTCAAAAAGCAATTTCAGACCTTCCCAAGGAAGACTGAACTGACAAAAAACAATGTACAGCAGAAACCCCGTTCGTGTCCCGGCGCTCAGTCCCGATGCCTCCCACGCACCAGAAACCTGATGTTGTATGAAGAGGAACGCCGATATTCGCCGTATATATCATATTTCGTGCGTGTTCGTGCGGCGGTTGCAGATTCATTACTCGAAAGACGATGAACAAGAACAGAACGCGAGGAGTAATGGAAAGACTGCCTTCGACAAGAAGGCGCGAAAAACAAGCTGAAAAAAAAAAAGAACAGAACAAGCGGCGTTTGGGTATCTTTCGAAACACAAAAGCGTTCGCAGCCTCTCCCACCGGCCGGAGCGCCCCGCGTCTTACCCGATGATGAGTGCAAACATTGCGGAAAAAGAACAGATCAAGGCAACAACAGGTGCAGCAAGACATTAGCTATTCGTTGAGTATGATGAGTGTGCATCATCGTAAGTTGGTCGGCCAGAGTGATACCGACCGTGCGGTGTTGAACATGGTTCTCACTCCCTTTCGTATCCGTCGTCGGCCGCGGACCTTCGTCGGCCAATCGTGCAGCGGGGGGAACGGGGAAACGGTGTGGAGGCCTTCCCCCGTCCATCGGGAGCGTCGGCAGAACACGTATCGTCAGTGCTCCCTGCCGTCCTCCCCCCTTTAGACTTCCATGGTATCGGCAATGTGCTCGCTCATGTCGCGCACAGCGCTCTTCTCGCGTTGCCGTTCGATCTCGTCGTCCTCGAGCTCTTCGTCCTCGTCCTCTTCCTCCACGTAGTCCATCAGCTCCTCGTCGGCGTCGACCTCGTCGTCGCCCGGGTACGGGATGACCATGACATCATCGTCATCGTCGGGCCAGCCGCTCGATATGCTGCGGCCCTCGGCGCGGTCGCCGAGCCAGTACATGGCACGCTTGTCCGCTGACTCCAAGCCCATAGACAGCGTGCTGTGGCCGCTAGCGCCGCGCTTGCCGCCCGACCCCAAGTGGTGGCTTGCAGCGGCCGCCGCCCGCACCGCCGGGCTGTGCGACATGATGCTCAGCCCGCGCAGGTACACGTAGCAAACGCGCTTGCGGTTCTTGTTGAAAAAGAAGTAGTTCATGCTCCAGATGGAGCCCTCCTCGCCGTCGAACGGATCCTCCTCCGGCTGGTAGCAGTAGATGGCGCAGTCGCGCAGGTTCATCTCGTTGTCGATCATCTTCCACATGCGTGGACTCCAGACGTGGTGTCCACCGGGAGTGCGCGTGCCGGACGACCCGGATCCGCCGTTGCCTCCAGACCAGCTAGATGGCGGCACCGCCAGCATCGCATTCGATGGCCGCGGCCGCAGGTTGTAGAGCGTCGTGTCGATCGTGTTCATAACGCCGCGCAGGCTGCGCTCTTTCCGGAAATCGGTCGGCCGGAGGATGTGCGAGAAGTCATAGTCCGGGTGACTAGCATTGAGCGTCGCAATGAGGTAGGCAAACGTGCGGCGACTCGAGATCTGGCTGAGGGGGCCGAACGGACTTGATCGTGAGAGGTTGAGGGATTCGGCGAGCGATTCCGCCTGCGGCGGGGAAAGCGAGGCGGACAAGCGCAGCACCGACTCATGCTGCGATTCCAACGAGTGTTCAATGGTCTTGTAGAGCTTCTTGTCGCTTCCGGCGGCCTTGGTCGTGTACAGGTCGCAGCCGCCGATGACGTGGCAGTCGGGCGTGTCGAAGTTGAGCGCGCTTGTCACGTCTTCGAAATCGCGTAGTGGCAGGTACTGGATCCACGTTAGCACAAGTTGTCCACCGGTTTCCGTACGCGCGCAAGGCTCTCAGTAGCTTCACAGAGCCGCTCGGTAGCTGTCCGAGGAGATGCGCGCGGGCTGGGCTCAGGGGAAGGAGGCGCACCTTCATTGTGATGATTGCGTGGACTTGTGTTGTCCGGAGTGGTAAGGCGTGTTGGAAAGGTGGAAGATCTCGCGGTAATCGCGAAGGATGTTGGTGGTGGGAATTGCGTTGTTGCGGATGGGAGGAGGCGGCGCAGCTTTGTTCGGGATCGGAGAATGCGGAGTGGAGTCGTGTTGTCTGGGACGTCTGCGCAAGCTGACACGCGAAGTCACTCTAGGCTGGCTGCAAAGACCGAGCTTCGTGCGCTGTGCGAGCTGGAATCGGCGTGTCTAACAGGGGACCGCGGAGGTGGTGATGCTGGCGTTGACGGAGCTGGTCGGCATGGTATGTTCGTCGCCTTATCGGGGGCCGGGTGAGGTGGAGCGGTGGAGCGGTGATGATGTAGGGGGCCTGGACTGGACCGAAAGTGGAGAGCGCGTGGTGCCAAGTTGGTCCTGCACGTGATGAGCCCTGCGTTGCCCCTCCACCACTCAGGGGCCGCCTCTGCTCCATGTGAAGCATGCTGCCTGCAGCTGGTCCGCCGCGGGACAAACGTGTTTGCTTGAGCGGCTCTGAGCATGCCGCGTTGGCATTCAATGACGCTCGTGGGAGACGGCGAGTAGGAGCGGCGCCGCGATCCTGCAGTCAGTGCGTCCGTCGGGACCGATTCTCCGGGCCGCGTGTATCGTTATGGCGTATCCTATAGGCTGGCTGCGGGCCGGAAGAGGATAGCGTCCTATGCTGTGGTGCTGGTGCTGGTGCTGGTGCTTGTGCCGGCGCTGGTCGTTAGTTCCAAGAGTTCAACGGACCAATGAGCGCAGTTGGCTGCACGAGGGTTTCTCGAGGCCAGTTGATGCAGTTATTCGTTGCTTCATTAGGTACTAAGTCCAAGCGCCAGTCCATCCTTGCCTGCGGCAAAGGGCGTTGGAGGTATCATACAACAATGTGGAGCTCCCCTCGAGCTCCAGCACCCAGACGAACCGAGAAAACACCTTAACTCCCGCCGATGCATGCCTTGGCTCATGCTCCGTCAAAGTGAACATTTCAAACAGAAATGAAGCTGATAGGCGCGGTACGGCTTCTAAATCATTCCAGCCTTGCGGATCTTATCCTCAATGGATTCGGCGTCCTGCTCGAGGCCATCAGCATTAACGTTCGATGCGTCCTGAGTGCGTGCGAAGAACAGTGAGAAACAAGGTACGACAGCCACGCCCGGGTATCTAACGAAGATTGCAGTCGTATGCTACCGAGGGCTTAACCAATCTTGGTGACGCCGTCGTCCTCGACCTAAAGCTTTCGTTAACACCGCCTAGACTTGGCGCATTGGGGAAGCGCATCTTGATGACCCCAGACACGGCCTTCACTCCCGCTGCACTTGGGTCACGCCTCCGTCGGGATGCAGATAAAGACGGTCTACTCACTTCCATGTCTTCCAGGCTGTCCTGCTGGCTGATGCAGCGCAAGACGTTCTTCTTGCTGCTCTCCTGCATCTCTCCCGCGAGCAGGAGCTCGTCGAGGATGAAGTAGGCCTTCTGGAAGTTGAAGATGATGTCAAGCTCGCAGACGTTGCCGTAGTATTTGTCCATCTGCTCGACGTAGCGGTGCACAACCTCGAGGGTGATGAGCTCGTTGTCTTCGGAGTCGCAGCCGGCGATGAAGAAGAGGGAGGCGTAGCGACGGTAGACGATCTTTGTGTCTGCGCGCGGCAAGCTTCAGTCTCAGGACTGCAGGGGGCGTAGGAGGGTGGGCGACCGAAGGCCAGGTGGCATACCCTTGTACTCAAGGAAGTTGCACATGCGCGTGCGGCGGGCAAGGACAAGCTGAGTGACATCCTTGACGATCTTGGCCTTGTCCTTGGGGGACAGCGTGGTGAACCACTTCGCGAGGCGCTGCGCATGCCGTCAGTCGGGCCCGAAGCTGTGAAGAAAGCTGCCTGGATGACGCACCACCTTGCCCTGGCGCGAGAGCAGGATGAGGTACCTGGGATGGTCAACACTGCGGCACGCGTCGGAGGCGAATTGCCGCACTCACTTGATCGCCATGGTGGTGTCGCGGCAAACGGAGAGTCTGAGGGTGTGGATGGAGGGGGTTGCTCTGGCACGTAATTTAGGGCGGCCGGCCTTCGATCGACTTGGGACTGCAGCGCGCCAAGACATGCGGCCGGCGCGGAAGAGCCCCGCCGAGGCAGGCGCCGCCCCGCCGGCGCCATTGACTGCTTACAATATCTCTGTCGTCCGACTCCCACCGCCGTCGAGCGGACCTTGCGCTTTTGTTACGCCAGCGCGGCATGGAAATCACCTCGCGCCAGGCTCGCGACTTCCATTCCTTCCTCAACTTAGTCCTACACCCGCGCCGCGCCCTCAAACGCTTCTCCCAGCCAAAGCCCGCCGACAGCATTCCTACCACTCCCCCCACTCCCACTAGCACCATGACGAGGCTAATCCTGTCCACGGCGTATGCGCATATCCTCAAGTCCCCTGCCTCCCGCAAATGATCTAATTCCTCGCGAACCAGCAATATCATGGGCGGCGGTCCCTCCGCCATCCGCCGAAATCTCCACGAGAAGTCCAACACCGAACTCACCTCCACCCTCCGCGCGAACTTTTCTTCGAACCAACAATCCACTGCCAACGGCGACGCCAGCACCTCCCTTCCCGCCTCCTCCGCCCCGTCCTTCCGTGCCTGGACTTCCCAAGACGGCGCAGACCTGTACATCCCCGCCCTCGACTTCTCGCAATCCGGCCTCAATGAGGAGCGCGCCGCGTACGACATCACCGTGAAGCTGTTCTATCTCCCCCATGTGTCTGTCCCGCAGCGCATCGCGCACACCCGCGACGCCGTCAACCTCGTGCTGAAGGAGTTGCATGTCCCCTCGATCGACCTGCTCATCGTATCCTTCCCAGGCATCGCCTTCGATGCGGACGACGAGGACTCGGACGCCGACGAGAGCGGCGGTACACCTACAGCCGGCGGCTCCGGTTCGGAGAGCGGCAGCGGCGCAGAGGATATCGATAGCATGATTGAGACGTGGCGCGCCGTCGAAGAGCTGTATGACGAAGGCCTGATCACGAAGCTGGGGCTGTCGGAGTTTGGCTCGCAGCGGCTGTCGAAATTTTTGGCCAAGGCGAGGCTGAGGCCGAGCGTAGATCAAATCAACGTGCGGGATTGCTGCGTGGTGCCGAAGCCGCTGATACTGTATGCGAAGCAGGAAGGGATCGAGTTGCTTACGCACAATGACTGCACAAACATCCTTCCGTCTGGCACGGTGAGGGAGCTGTTGGGCCCGGGAGAGAAGGGTGCTGGCGTTTTGGTTGGCCCCGATGGCTCATCGGACGGATTAAAGGGAGATGTCACGCCGCAGTGGGTAGTGAAGTATACGGCGGTGGTTAAGGACAGAGGGGTTGTGGAGAACAAGGGCTACTTTGCCGTAGCTGAGCTCCACGACTAAGAACCTAGAGTGTACTAAACCCATTAATAGGTGGGCCATGATCTTATGAACTATTCTGACACAGTGCAGCGCAATTGCTTCCTCCGCATATTCGGCGTCAATTAGAGCTCTGTTTACCGTATTCCAACGTCTTCCACCTGGTTCATCGTAATGACTTTTTCTGGTGTTGCTATGCACAAAAGAGCCCGGATGTGAGGTGGGACGAGTAACGGGCAACCTTGGGCATCCGCTTGGTGGGCCATCAAGTCTAAAGAATAAACAAACGCCCAAAAAGAGCCGCAATTCACCGTCTATCATGGGTCGCTTGACAGACAGAGCTTTGACGGCGCCGACTGTGCGTTTCTTATCGATACAACCGGAAAGCTTGGTCTCTGAAGCTGCGTAGGCGACAGCCATGTGCGGAGCGGACACAAGAACTCCGAAGTTAATGTGTGGGTAAGAGAATACCAACATTGACACAGGGAAGATCGGTGATCTCATGATATATGCTCTTGGATATAGGGTTCGTTGAGTCAAGCTTGAGTCGGGCTTGCTTGGCTCTATATTCCCCGTTTTATTCCCTTTTGCTTTGCTTGCTATGAGCAGATGTTCTTTCGTTTTTGCAGGACGATCCAGATACACAAAGGTCTTTACAGCACAGACATTGGGATGTCTCCTCCCATCAAACATCTGGCGGGCTTGTCGGTGGAAGAATGGAAGAGAGCAAACCCTAACCATCATGCAGGGATACCGCCATTTTGAAAAAGTCGGGCCTTCCGTAGCCAGCCTACCCCATCGAGTACCTGCGCTAGTCTACTCCGGTAACTTTACTTGGCTTGTGCGCGCGGATGTTCAGGCACGTTAACAACACCCGCCGGATCTGACCAATCACAGCAGACCACTGACCGCCAGACCGCCAGCACCTTGTCTGTAGAAGCTTCGCGCAGCTGTGCAGTTGCTGTCTACATTCATGCGAGCTCTCTCATGCTCATGCTTCTTCAAGTCTCCAATTGTGGCTGACTCTCAGCTCAACGCGCCGCTCACCGGTTTTTTGTTTAATTAATTGCTCAAGCCACCGCGACAAAGTCAATCCGGGTCTACAAATGGTGGCGACCCTACAGAAAAGCCTCTCAGCTCCATGACTCAAAGCTCCCGATCTTCCGCGGTACGTGCTTCGCTATACGGGGGCACAGTAGCCCACCCGCGATCCCCTATTCCGCCACCGGGCCCTGAGCCGGGCTACGGCTTTCCTCATCTGGCGTCAATCTGGGGATCACGCTGTTCTGGCCCAGTTCTCGAAGCACTTCTCCTGCAGCAAACCCCACTGAGGACGGGCACGCCGCACCGGAAGCTCTCACGCCATTGAGCGCTCAGTGGGGCCTTTTTACGAGCCGAGAAGCAAAAGACGCACGCTGGAGAGGTGCCTCCGCTGGCACCCACAGGCCCAGCATGAGCTCCAAGCTGCCGCATCGAGTCCTCAGAGCCTCCGTTGTCGTGGGCATCAACCAGCCGCCAAGCCTGCGTCCCCATACTTTGCATGAAAAATAAGGCTGAAAGTGCGGTGGTGGTTTGTCGGCGATCTGCGTCGAGCGCCGGCGGCTGAGCTCCAAGCGACCATGGCGATGCTGGTATCCACCGCTCGGACTCGCCAGCCGCCGCTGGCATTCAGCTCAGCACGTTCACCGGACTCGGCTCGTTGACCGCGACTTTAGAGTTAAAAGCCTCCGCGCCCGGGCAGCAGTGATGGAGAGGGCAAGAACTTTCTTCATCCCAATCGTTCTCTAACCAGTTCCGCCGGTTGATTCACTCACTTCACAATGGTTTACTCCACCAAGCTCCGGTCCATTGCCGCTTCCGGCCTTCTTGCTGGCTCTGCCGCCGCCTCTGGTCGGTCTCTTCCTTCGACTCTTACCATTACCACAATGCTGACCTGGTACTAGGCTGCTCCGCCCCCGACGGTGGCGTCCTTACCATCGGCGTCGATGACGTTCTCGACATCTCGTCTTGCAAGACCTTCGAGGGCAGCATTGCCATCTCCGAGGAGACGTGGGGCTCCATCAGCCTCGACGGCATCGAGGAGATCACCGGCTCGCTCATCGTCGACTCGGCCGAGACCCTGACCTACTTCAGCGCCGATTCGCTCAGCTCGGTCGGCGGCCTCGAGCTCTCCAACGCCCCTCTCTTTACCGGGTTCGACCTTCCTTCGCTCAACAAGATCGAGTCTCTCAGCCTGTCGTCGCTTCCCCTGCTGTGGGAGGTCGACTTCGGCAGCACCATCGAGGAGTGCTCGACCGTCGAGGTCCGCGACACGTACCTGACCAGCCTCGAGCTCGAGGTGCTCGAGCCCGAGAGGATCATCATCGAGGAGAACGACTTCCTCTGGTCCGTGTCGGTGGCCTCGACCTCGGTCGACGAGATCTCGATTGGCGGCAACACCAACGCCGTCGACATCAGCTTCCCTCAGCTCGAGAGCGCGAAGCAGGTCACCATCTCCAACGCCACCGGCCTCTCCTTCCCCTCCCTGACCAGCATCGAGGAGTCCATCACCATCACCGACTCTTGGCTCGAGACCTTCGACTTCTCCACCCTTGAGACCATCGGCGGCTCTCTCGAGATCAGCGGCGTCTGGGACCTCGAGTCTCTGTCCCTGTCCTCGCTCAAGTCTGGTAAGCCCACACGTACACAAAACCCCCATCAAACGCAGCCACTAATACTCCCTCGCAGTCGGCGGCGACCTCAAGATCAGCGACTGCGGCTTCTCCAGCCTCGCCTTCGAGGCTCTCGAGTCGGTCGAGGGCGACCTGAGCTTCGACCTGGCCAGCCTGGAGGAGTTCACCTTCGAGTCGCTCACCTCTGTCGGCGGCTCGTGGGACGTGGCGGGGTCCAGCACGGCCAGCCTGTCGTGCTCCGACTACAAGCACGTCGTCAAGGGCGACGACTTCTCATGCGGCACCAGCGACGAGCCGGCCGAGGAGCCCTCCGCGGCGGCCGCCTCGACCCCGGTCCGCTCGACCCCCGTCGCCTCGCTCCCCACCGACCTCGCGTCCACCCCGGCCCTCACCGTGCCCTCGTCCGTCTCCGTCCCCGCCACCCCGGTCCCCACCACCCCTGGCGCCATCACCACCCCCAAGCCGTCCACCCCCGGCGCCGCCGGCAGCGTGCCCAAGCCCAGCAGCGTCATCTCGAGCGAGGAGATCCTCACCGAGACGCTCCGCAACGGCTCCACCGTCACCCTGACCAGCTGGACCCCCGTCGCCACCGTCCCCGTCGCCACCACCCCGGCCGCCACCCCCGGCAACCCCACCGTGCCCTACGAGGGCGTCGCGTCCGCCCTGTCGCCCGTGGCCGGCGTCGTCGGTCTCGTTTCCGCCGCGATGATGTTCTGCCTGCTGTGAAGCGGGGTGGATGGGATGGATGAAATGATCAATGTATATGGGATACCCGGTCCCCGAAAGAAAAAAGATGTAATGTATATATGTATGTAATGTAGTACGCATGTAAATATGCTATGAAGATGGACTTTTGGGCTTGCCAGTCGGTTGCCTATTGTGCTTGTGTCTGCGTTGTCGTGAATATATGAATATGGTGTTGAGGTGTTAAGGTGTTGGGGTGTGCGGGCAGAGACAGGGATGATCCTGTTAAGGTAAGAGTATCATTTCCCGATCGGGAGTACTAGCAGACCACTCGGTCTCAAGCTGCAACCGTGAAGGTCTTGAACCCGATGTGGTATTTCAGAAATGAAGATAAAGGCAGAAAAGAATCTGAGTGTGTGATTTCATCTAGAAAGACATACTCAAGAACTCCCGATCCGGGTGCACATCTATGAGCCCCAAAAGAAATTCCCTGCACAAAAGAAACCCCATGAACCATGCCTGTCATGACCACAATAACGAAAAGCCTTTAACCCACGAAACCCAGCAGACTTTGCTTGCTTGCTTCCCAGCAATCATCGTTACCATTATAGAGCAATCATCAAGACAAAACTTCAAGCCGTCATTGTACGACGAACAGTGACCACCCTGTCCTCTGACTCTTGAGAAACCTCTTCTTGCTCTTCGCGAAGAGGGAACGAGGCTCGTTCCAACAGTCGCAGTGGCTGTGCTTCCTGGAAGCCATTGCTGCTTGGACAGGCTTCCGTCATCGGTCCTCCAAAAGAACCTCCATGGATCTCGCCGGGTGGCAACGCATTGCTCATTGGGTGAACGTCGTCGCTGCCAGTCGTTAGAGTCGGATAAGTGGCGTTGCTGGCCTGCTCCTCGAGGTCGTTGTCGAGATGCGCCACGGTATTAGCTTGGGAGTGTACGGACGGCGTGGATGGCTGGGGCGGCCTGGATGCACGAACACCTGTCTCTATATCATCCATGGTGTCTGAATGTGTGAGTTAAATTTTTGGTTGAGCGAGGCGGTAGATGCTATCTAGCAACTTACGATCCTGGCGAAAGCATGCTTCGCGATCATGATACCGTTTACACAGGAGGATCACGAAGGGCAATGCGGTGATAATAACACCAACAAGCGAGATGATAGTGTCAACGGACCATTTGCTTCCGTTGTCGGGTGAGATCGCAGGAATGGTGTCTGCGAGGGGAGAGTAAAGTAAGCTAAGGTCGGACTGTAAAAGCTACCGAGTGAACTAACAAGTGTTGTTTTCATGGTGAGTTGATGGAGTCATCCTGGGTTGGTGATGCCAAATGGGAAAGGAACGGCCACGGAGTGATGCGACAGTAGCTTCGGATGGAAGACGTAAGATATTGAGATGTGATGTGCCACTCGGAACTAAGCAGGCAGTATTGGTTCAGGGTCGAAGGTAGAACGGTAGAACCCAGTGTGTGGAATGTCGAGGATTTGCAGGGCAGCATTCGGGCTTTTATACATCGACTCTACTTAGCTTGGCAATGGGAGGTGGACGCAGCACATGCCACAGTTGCGCAGTCAATCGATCCTACAGAGGGTTAGCGCAGACCAATCTACACCTAGAGGTTCTGCGGTCTCGTCTCTGCCGCGCGCAACCGCGATTTCCCTCTCCAGATGGGTTCTGCTACTGGATCGCGGTCTTGCCTCACGTGGTACCGAAGCGTTGTGGCGCTGGCAACATTGATATCGTCTTCATACATCACCGCTCCAGCCCCGCGCACCTCGTCTCTGCCGGGCGCAACCGCGCTTTCCCTCTCCAGATGGTTTCTGCTATAACTGGATCGCGGTCTTCCTTCATTGCCCGGGTGGTGGCGGTGCGCCGCGCCGCTCTCACGTGGAAGACCGGAGCGTTTGTGGCGCTCCACTGCCTGCAACGGGCCACGTAATTTGAACTGCCAAAGAGGACTACCCCAATCCTCGGTGCTGGGGCAAGGAATAGCCACTACAGCCACACGCGCGCAGGTGCTGTAGGTGGTGCTCTACTAGTTACGTCACCATTCCGGCACCACCCAGTGTCAGTGTGGTCAATCGTCCGTCCTAAGCCAATCGCGCGCGCGATACAATTGACCACACTGACACTGGGTGGTGCCGGAATGGTGACGTAACTAGTAGAGCACGACGGGACCTGCAGCTATTGTGCAGAACCCCGCACTTGCTGCCACATGCAAGGGTCGCAGCTTGGCACGGCTGCAAGCTCTCCTATTCGCTCAACCATCGGCAAGCCATAATCAGGCAACTTGCCTAAGAACGCTCTATTCCATCTCTGCTGCGAGCTTCTACTCGACCAACACGACCAAAAGAAATGGCAAGCAAACGATGAGATTCACGGACCAGCGCTACGAAGCAAAGTATGCGAACACCCACTCCAAGCCATCAAACGTAGCGACCCAGTGAGCTTGGCGTTGAACTTGGCGCAGAGCTTGAACGACGCCGTTGAAGGGCCTGTCTCCGGCCGCTGATTACTACAAAAGGCGCAACTTCCTCCCCAATCGATAGTGCCGACAGCAAAGGACAGCGGGAACAGCAAGGTGTTGGTTCACAGAGGTCGAGACTCGTGTGGTGTGCGAGGAGAATCTGACAGGGATGATATCCGTGGCGCTGGAGGCGGCGCTACACCTTGTGGGTCCTCGGCCAGAGTTTGTACGTGGAACAGTGAAGCGTTGGACGCAACGGTTAGTAGTGACATGGCGAGGCTCGGGCCGGACACTGACAGACGCGGGTGATGGGCCAGGCAATCTCGTCGATCCCTGAGAGTATAGAGTAGGACCAACATCTATGTAGGCAATCTGTGGCACACGATTGCACGTTAGGTGGCTATACAACAAGAGAGATTGGCACCCCACCCCTTCATTTTTGACTATTACGCCCTGAATTTCTCTATTTGCCGTCTTCGTCACGGCCAACAGACAATAAACCGCACGTTGCAAGCCGAACACTTCAAGCCAGTGCTATCCCATATGTAAGTATCTGCGATCATCGCAGTAACTCCTAATCATCAATTACGTATCCATCATCTACGGGTATCATAATATATACAGTCGTGAAAAATCCACCACTCTCTCCTCTTACCGCCTCAATGCTGCTGCTGCGGCGGCGACTGCGGCGGCGACTGCGGCACCACAGGCTCAGCCATCAGTTCCGACCTCCTCCAATTTTGATCTCCCTCCATCTCCACAGGTGGGTGCTGTGGCTGTTGCTGCTGCTGCTGCCCCTGCGCCATCATCGGCGCGAAGCCCACCGGATCCAGTCTCGGGCTCTCCAGTTCATGCGCCGGCACGTCCTGACTTCCGTGCAGCTCCTGCGGTCCCTGCTGCTGGTGGTGGTGATACTGCTGCATCGGCACGCCTTGTCCGTCGTGTCCCGGCATCATGGGCTCTGCGTACCCGCTGCCGTGCTTCTTCGTCGAGCGGCCCCGCCACAGCTGCGCGTACGGCGGCGGCAGCTTCTGCTCGCCGAGCCCCGCGCCTCCTCCCTGCTGGCCCTGGTCGGGGGCGCCGGTGGTGGTGCCGTCCCTGGACACGGCGCGCTTCTTGCGCATGCGCAACAGCAGCAAGATGGCGGAGATGATGGCGACGATGCCGATGACACCGAGGGCGACGCCGATGCCGACGCCGATCTTGACGGTGGTGGTCAGGCCAGAGGAGGAGGAGGAGGTCGAGGAACTGGCCGTCGCCGAGTGGTTGGAAGTAGCACGGGTGCTGGCGGCGCCGTTGCCTGCGCCAGCCGTGGCGCTGGTACCGCCCGCGTCCGTCGACGTGGCCGACAGGACCTGACCGTTGCAGGTGACGGTCAGCACGCCCGGCGTGATCTCAGCGCACTTGTACTCATCACCCGCATCCGCATCATAGGTGACTGTCACGGTGCCGTTGACAACGACATCTTCGTCGAAGGACCAGCTGGAAGGCGGAATGTTAGCGCTGGTTTGAATGGGTGGCGGGCACAGCTTACGAAATATCCCCTGTTAACTCGATGTTGCCGCCGACACTCTTAAGAAGACTATAACTTGTTAAGTTCTGGTATGGAAGTGATGGTTCGTAGTACTGACGTTGAGTTGAGATCGAGATAGACGTCGTGGGAAGCGTGCAGAATGAAGTCGCCGGCCACGGCCGTGAGAGACGGGAACCAAACCTGTGTCATCGAAGGGTTCGCGGTTATGGTGGCAGCAGCGATCTCCGACATGTAATCGAAGCCGACATACCCCATTACGTCGTTGCTGGTGACTGATATCTCGTCACCCGACGCGAAGGGTATCGACACGTTCTCGAGAAGAGCATTGTTTGTCAGGACAACGTCGCCCATGGCGACATTAGACGCCTCCCATGAGAACCACAAGTAGTCGCTGGACACGTTGTTGTAGGTAAGGTTCGATATGCCGCCCACATATTGAAAGGTAAACCCGGGGAAGGAGGCAAGATGGCTGAAGTCGATGTCGCCAAGGCTAGCGTGATCGGCGTTGCTGTTGAGCGCGAAGTCGAAAGTGTTGAATTTGGGCGCATCCGAGACTTCGACACCTTCCACAGAAACGATTGCTGGCATGCGAATGGCTTCGAGGTTCGGGACGCCTGTTGCAATGACACGACCGGCTATGGTTTCGACGCTGGTCAGGTTGAGTTCGCCACTGAAAGTCGAGGCTATCACGACGTCTCCGGAGAAGGTGGAGCACGAGGCCATAGCAGGAGCCGTGGTAGTAATGGTCACGGTCGTGGAACAATCGTCTATTGCGAGTCAGTCAGCATACTTCGGGTTGCAGTCAAGCTTTGCAACGCTTACCGGCCAAGGCGCGTCCCACCAGGAGCGCTTGAAGCGCCAGTGTCCACGCTTGAGTACGCATGGTGATGGCTCGACAAGAGGGTGGGGTGAAGATGCAAAACGCTGCTAGCGCAGTCCAATGCAACCAAGGGCTTGCGGCTCTTTGAAGAAAGGCGGAGGGGGCGATGGGGATATCTATCTCCCATTTTCTGGATCAGGCGCAAAACATGGGTTCAATTCCTTCATGGCACCAAGGCCCAAACGGGGAAAACGATGGGACGGCCAGCAAGCCACCAACAGATGGCCGGGCAGCCTGGGCAAGAGCGCAGCCTCAGGCCGAGCCATGGGCAGCATTGTGGAGAACGGCTGGCGAATAAGGGCGGCGGGAGCGTCGCGCAGTGTGGCTTCGTCTTGGCACATTGGGGGCGGAAGTGTTTATTTTTGAGTCTAAAGGCCTGTGCCTGTGGGCCGCCGGGGATAGTGCACAAGAAGCCTTCACAATGTCCGTGGCATGTCAGTGCAATCGCCGGCATGATGCCGGGCGAGGGTCAGCACCAAGCGCCATGGTGCGGTGCTTAGCTCGGTTGACAGCTGAAGGCCTCGCGGTCGGAAGGGTCACTTGGGAGGCGTCGGCGGGACGACTGGAGACGATGCGAGGCGGTGTGAGGCTCAACACATCCCTGCGCCGGCGACGGGGATTGCTCCGGGCAGCGTTTGGCACAAAATCTAAGCCATCTAGTCTTGCTGCCAACCTGGTGCTGGGCATGTTCGGCTTGAGGGCGAGACCAGCAGACGTGTGCGGTTGGGAGGCGCATTTTGGGGAAATGAAAGGCAGAGACGGGATGGAAGGCGTCAGAGGTGATGTGCCGGGCAAGCACGAGGCACGAGCCAACCGGGGGTCTGGCCGATCACGGGCAGGATCGCCAGCCTCGTCCCGCTCCACTCCGATCTCTCTTCCTTTCCATGTCAATGACCAGCGCGACTGCAGAGTGAATCGCCTTCTGATCGCCACTCCTCAACACATTCATCTCCATCACGTTGCCTTTGATTCTGTTTGGATCCGCGCCGTCGGTTGCTCACTTACCAGTGAAGCAGCAGCCCCTCTCTTCTCATTCGCGAATGCACCTTGCTCGCATCGACCTCTCGGATCCGCAGGGGAGTGCAGCAACCTCGACGTCATTTGGCTTCTCGAACTTAGCCGACTCCCTAACGTCAGCATTTACTCAGCTCTGTAGCCTACGACTTTGCCGTGAGAATACTCCCCCGCCTGAGGAAAGCCCTCCTTATTAACATCACCCGTGTGCCCCGGCCTGTATTGAACAATTATTTTTTAGCCATTTCTGCAAAGCGTTACACGCAATTGACGTATGTTCTGCTTGGGGAATGACCTTGTCGGCAGAACAAAGTTCAGGATAACTTTGCTTGAGATTAGCATTGATCTGAGACACTTTCCTCACCACGACCTTCCATCATCAATGTCGCTTGCTATCCCTCATTAGTAGCTCAGTGTTATAGCGGAAAGTGGGCCTACCCTCTGGCTCTGATAATGATAGATCCCATTGCCCAGAACGGCCTTGGCCATTCGCGGCGGCGTGGCTTCCTTCATAAATGATGCACCAACGAAACCCCTGTCAGCTCTGCCATGTTCCTCTAGGCAACCTTACCCACCTCCCAAAACCTGCAGGTATTCTGTACGAACTCGCAGTCGAAGCCACCCCTGTCCTTCACCGGTTGTAATCCCGGCTGACGTGGCCATGCAAGGCTGAAGGTAAAACAAGAAGAATTCCAGCAACCACCTTCCCACGATTGGTGCGCGATACTTGTCAGCTAGCAAGGCTGAACTTCCACGATCCTTTTAACCTTTCGCCCCGGCCCGCGCTCGCCTCGTTCCCGTTCCCGCCCTCCATTCGCGTCTCAGGTTATCGTGAAGCTGCCAATCACCGCGGACATGGCCTTGCCCGGGTCCTACAACTACCAGCGTTATGGGATATCGCACCTCGATCTCCCAGAGCCAATGGACTACTACCCCGAACAGCTCATCATCCCGGCCCCACGCGGCGCCAGGCATTTAGCTGCACCAAATCCAAGCCAAGCAGTATACGCAATACAGCCGTCACACGGCTCAACCCACTCCGGTGCGCCCCACTCCATCATTTTCCCACCACCACTTAAAAAAACACAAGGCTAACTCCCTCCCAAGGCTACCCACCCATCCACGTCCACGCCGGCAACGGCACCATCCACATGCACGTCTACCCCAACAACCACTCCACCTCCACCACCTCCTCCTTTCCCTCTCCGGACCACCCCATCATCTTCCCTCGGATCGACGACAACCACCAGAATCACCACCACCACCACCACCACAGCGTCACCGTCGACCCCAACTCCCAATGCCACCACTGCGACCACCGCTTCGACACGCCCTACCTGCTCACCGCGCACAAGAACCGCAACAGCCTCCACTGCGCCTGCTGCCGCGAATGCTTCGCCAGCTGGCCCGACCACTACGAGCGGAGCGGTGGTTGCAGTGCCGGCGGCGGCGGCGGTGGTGGTGGTGGCGGCCGCAACTATTACTCCAACGACGATGACTTGAGGGAGCATTTCTGGCTGGATCGCGACCATCATCGTCATCATCGAGGAGGCGGTAGGGTGTTGGGGGAGGTGGTGGATCTGGAATTAAGAGGTGGGGGAGGGTTCTACGAGGATGAGGGAGCTTATTACGGTCCGGAAGGCTGGGTCATCGAGGAGCGGCATAGGCGTAGTAGGACCAGGCGGAGGAGGGGAAGGTCCAGGGGGAGGTATGGGGCTACCTCGGCGTGGCGGTCGTTTTTCCCTTGATGTTTCGAGAGAGGACCCAAGGGCCGTTGGGGGAGGGAGTTACTGTTGAAAGCAGAAGAAGTGGGGATAAAAGGGAGTGACTTTTCATGTCATCTTTTCATAGCCTACACATGCCCTTCGGGTATTTTCCTTCTTCTTCTTGATATCCAAACCGCAAAAGATAGTACTTCCAAGCCTTCACGTCGATAGCCAGTGAACACCGAGTCCTCTGCAGCCCCTCAACCAAGCATGCTCCTCTTCCTCCCCCTCATCCTCACGTCCTCCAACCTCTTCAACACCACCTTCGCCCCCTTATAGCTGTCCCCGTACGCCCTCAGCACCTCCCTGAACAGCGGTTCCGCCGCGGGATGCGTGCTGCCAAACGCCCTCTCCAGCACGTACAGATCCACCGCCTTGTCCTCGTCCTGCACCGTCGCGCCCGCGAGGCCGAAGTCGATGATGGTCACCGTGCCCTCGAGCGCCTTCTCCGGGTGCGCGTCCACCGCCGCCGGCCCCTCCTCCGCCGTGCGCAGCATCAGGTTGCTCGTCGTCAGGTCGCCGTGCACCACGCCGACGCTGTGCATGCGCCCGACCGCGCGGCCCACGCGCGTCATGAGGTCCCACAGCTCGGGCACGGCGTCCTCGTCGATGGCGCCGCCGCCGGTCGTCTGCTGCTGCTGCGCCTGCTCCCCGGCGTCTTCTGCGCCTCCCCGCCCCTCTCCCTCGGCGGCGGCGACGGGAGGAAGCTCGACGGCGGCCGATGCCGAGGAGGAGGAGGAGGCGGCCGTGGCGGCGTGGAGATACCTGTCCAGGCACGCGCGGATCGTGTGGCCGGGGATGAACTCCATGAGCAGCCATCCCGCTACAAAGAACACCCGATCAAATCAGCACTCATTCATTCAGCCGTCGCCCCCAATCACCCGTTTACACCGTGCCCTCCCTCTTCCCCCCCAATGACAAAGAAACAACGTCCCCCCCGAAAAAAAGACTCACCGTCCCAATCGCACGCCAACACCCCCGGCACGGCCACGCCCTCGCGCCGCAGCCGCACCAGCGTCCGCGCCTCCGCCAGGATGCGCTGCTTCGTCAGCCGCCGGTCCAGCGTCGGGTGCCGGTACGGCTTGGCCGGCCGGTGCTTGAGGATCGCGGCCCGCGTCGGCGACAGGAACGTCGTGCGGTACACGAGCGCCTCGGCGCCCTGCGTCATGATTTGTGGGGCCTCATATGTGGTGGTGGTGGAAGATTCGGCGGTGGCGGCGGCCGCGGCGGCGGCGGGTGAGGATGAAGGAGGAGGAGGTGCGAAGAGTGTCGGGAGGGCGTGCGTGCCCACGGTCGCCATGGCGGGGCGGGGGCCGGTTGGTGGTGGTGAGGTGGTTTGTTCTGGTCACGTTGCGAGGTTCGATGAGGAGAGGGCTGTGCGCGTGATGGTGGCGTGGATTGTGTTCGCCGGAATGAAATTCGTGAGGTCAGAGCGTTGCAAAGGATGTGAGGTTGCGCAAGGTCGTGGACGAAAATAGGCGGGGTGATTTTCGCGGGTGCAGGTGCCCCTCTGTCCGTCATCCCGGGTACACGCCTG
Organism: Diplodia intermedia; assembly: GCA_021495925.1. Lineage (NCBI taxonomy): Eukaryota > Fungi > Ascomycota > Dothideomycetes > Botryosphaeriales > Botryosphaeriaceae > Diplodia > Diplodia intermedia. The sequence goes on along the minus strand of JAKEKT010000007.1, from coordinate 470,138 downwards.
GACGTTACTCTCCGAAGCACGAACCTCTTATATCCGTGCTTTCCCTCTGTGCTTTCACCGTGCTTGATGGATTTCATCTATTTTTCATATACAAGGTCCCACTGATCACCAAGCACGGAAGCCAATATTCACATCAAACATTGCATTCATCCTAGGAACCGCCCTTTACAGCCCTCCTATACCTGAAGTGAACAGCAAAAGGAGTGAGACTCCGCAGCCTCCCAACGCAAAGAGCGAAGGGCGCTGGGGACGACCATCTTCCCATCTTCCAGAGCTAGATGCCGCCCACGCTGACTTCGTCCGTTTTTCCTTCCTGCCGAAGCGCCTCCACCTGGCGCTTCGCCAACGTCTTTGCATCCGTACCATTGCAACCAGAGTAAAAATAGAGAAAAAACATACAGACTCAAGACGGGAGACGAAAGAGCGAAGTGTCCCGAGACTCCAACCCGGCTCAGCCAAGTCTGAGTGCTCAAGGACCCGACATCCATCTCTAACCCATACCCCTCATGTGTACTTCGGTCGAGTGAAAAGAAAGTGCTCTGTTCCGTACCCCAGTTCCCAGTTTCGCAACCCAGAAAGCCAGACATTGTGCATTAGACGAAAAAAAGAGGAAAAATCGAACACGTTAAAAGTGCAGTGGAGAAGGTGAAATGCAAAAGCCCAGGGTATGTGGACTTTGGTCGGCGAGTGATAACATAAAAGCAATCGTGCCACCAAAGAACGTAATCGAATCAACAACGCAAAAGAGTAATCATGAAAGGCCGTGAAAGCTTGCGGCTCGGCAGCCACGATGTGTATACAAACTGTCGAGAGTGTCATCACAGCTCAGATCAACCGGAGCCGCGAATACTCCTCGACAGCTACTGCCACTCTTGATCGGCTTGCTCTCCTTAGAACATGGAGCTCTTGCGCTTCTCTGCGTTGGTGAGCACCAGCATCGGCGTCTTCTTCCTGCCCTTGGACTCCTCAACGACAACTTCGACGAGGTCCTCGTCGCTGCTCAACGTGTTGGCAGTCCAGCCATCGCTTCCAGTCCTCTCCCGGAGACGCTCCTTGGAGGCCTTCCTCTCAGATCCAATGGCTCCACTAGCCGCGGCGCGGAGGCTACCGATGCTAGGCTTGCCAGAGAGGCTGCCACTGCGGACGCTGTCCGAGTCGTTGTCAGAAGACACAGGGAAGCTGATGTCGGCCTCGCTGACAGGCGTACCACAGCCACCACTGCCGCTACGCACGCCACGGCGTTCAATACCAGCACGCACAAGGTTGCGTACAGCTGAACGGCGCTGACGGGACGCAAAGTTCTTGCTGCCCTCGTGCTTAGCGGTAGGCGCAGCCTGGAGCTCCTCAAGCGGCGGCGGGCCACGCGGCTGGCGGGCAGGATGTTCGCCAGCTCGAGCCTGGCCAGGACCAAAAGTGCCTGTCATCGGCGTCTGAGGGAAACCGACGGAGCGGACAAAGGCAGACTTGGGGCCGTCGGCAGCGGATTCGAGGTTGTTCAGCGTCAAAGAAGCAACGTTCTTCTTGTGGCCGCGGCGGAAAGCATTGGCCGAAGGCGGCGGAAGAGGCGTAACATCGACAGGAGGCGTCTGCGACTTCTTGGGGGGAGAAGAGCTCCGAGAGTTACGCGGGTGACGGTCGAAAGGGTTCTGCCTCTCGTTCGGAGGAGATTGGCGGGAAACAGGCGTTCCAGACTTAGGCGGCGAGTTGGTGAAGCTCGGGGTAGGCGGCGGCGGCGAGTCGGAGAGTTGCGGCGGCTGCACGCTCTGATCCGTGACGTACTGGTACTGGCCAGTGACCGGGTTGTAGACGACCTGGATGCCAGCATGCGCCTGCTGCTGCTGCTGGAACTGCTGACCGTAGAAACCCGACTGAGGCGTCATGGGAGTCATGGGGTACTGCTGGCGCAGGTTGCCGCCGTTGAGGTTCAAGCTAGCAAACTGCTGGGCAGTAAGGCTGAGCAGTTGCTGCTGAAGCTGCTGCTGACGCTGCTGAAGGTACATCTCAGTAGCCATGAGCTGGGCAGCCAAGTTGGGGTCCATGTCGGCGGAGTCATCGTGCTCATAGTGGACGGCCGGAGGAGCAAGCACCTGCTCGGGAAGAGAGTAGATCTGGCGACCAGCGTTCAGACCATACTGGTTCTGAAGACCCGCAGGGAACCCAGAGCCGATGGCAGTCTGGGGAGCACCGTAGTTGGGACCAGCGTTGAAACCGGCTTGCTTGGGGTTACCCATGCCGCCAAACTGGTTTTGGTTGTACGGAGCAGACTGGGGGACAGTACTAGGAGTCTTGGGCGCGGTGCGCAGACCAGCGAGGAGGTGCGAGCGGCTGGTCCTGGGAGTAGGTTGATCGTTGACGGGATGCTCGCTGATGGAGCCGATCTTGGGGGGTGCGGCAGCGCTGAGACGCTTCAGGTGGTTGCCCTTGCCGCGCGAAGCGAAGGAGGAAGTCGGACCACCAAGGCCTCCGTTGGAGGCGAAGTTGTTGTTGTAGGTCATTTGAGCAAGACCGCCAGCGTCCATGCTCATCGTGATGAACGGCCTAGGGGAGGTAGTGGCTTTGTAGGAGAGAAAAGGAGCTCTGGGAGTGGCCGTGAGTCACAGGCTGCGAGTGCAAACAGCAGGTGAACGGCGGCGCGCGGCTTCCGGGAGATCGAACGGCTGCCGGAGACTCTGTCGATGAACACGCGGGTCGTGGAAGACGGGCGAGTGAGCTGTTGGGCGAAGATGGTACAAATAAGGACTCTGCGGCAGGCAAGCGCGCTGAGACGGAGTAACCAAGGATGGAAAAGCGGGCCGAATTAAGGATTAGAGATCACGGCGGATCGCAAAGTAGGAAGTCCAAAAGCAGAAGACGAGGTCGCGGTCGGCGGGCAAGTGACGCAACAGGGTCCTCGGGAGGCGGTTGGCGTGGGGCTCCCGGCTCGGATCAGGCTGTAGCTGAGTGTCGGGCGCGACGCGGACGCAAGTGAATACAGGAAGAGGCGGAAAGAGACGCGGAATCTAAAGGCGCAAAGCTGGCCACGGGAGTTGGGAGCTTGTCGCGACGAGACTAGACGGTGCTGGTTGCTCTGCAAAGCACAAGGGAGCGACGACGCGGGCGCGCTGGATCGAGATTAGGCGGCAGTCGGGCCAGCTAAGTATGTAAGGCAACGACAACCGCAGCGGCGCTATCACGCGGACGGGCGAACGGGAAGGAACAACGAGAAGAGGGAGGTGACGAGAAGGCCAGAAAGCGGCGAACGGAGGGGAGAAGACGAGCGGAGGAAAAGCAGCGAGCGAGCGAGCCTGGGTTCTTGTTGGTTGGTGAAAGAAAGCTTCGGCGCCGGCGCTAGGCCCAAAGGGGCCGGCGATTCCAGCCAGCAATTCAGGGGCGAGCACCGTCTGGCCCAAGCGCTGCTCCCTGCGCACGCCCATGCGCCTGGCCCGCACCTCGCTGCCAGTCCACCACGCCCGCGACGCGCCAAGCTCCCCGGTGCCGCCGCGTCCTTCCGGCAGAGCGAGGCAGGCCGCTGTTTCCTTGGTGCGCTTGTCCCAGCGGCCGCATGCCGGCGGCCGCCAGGCTGACCAGTGGGCGCGGTCGGTGAGCGCTCGGCGTGCCGGCGTCTAATCGCGCGAGCCACTGGAGCCGGGCGCGTATGCAGCCAGCGGGCACGCTCAGGTCTCGTGGGTGCGCTGTCAAGCTGCGCTGCCAGCCAATCGCGCGGCGCGGCCTGCAGCCTGATCGCTGGCGCGCCGGGGGGTGCGGCCACTCGCCACTGCAGAGCGTGCCGCACAAAGCGCACGAAAGCGCCTTGTGCAGTAATAATCTATTTCCGTCCCGTGGCCGCAACGGCGAGTTTGACGCCCTGACCGTTCGTTTCAGCATTGCTCGGCGTCGTCGTGGTACGCTAGCCACGCCCGCAGAACCCTCGCAGCCTGGCCCCAGGCGTGCGGCGGCGTGCTCATCAAACAAGGCCCCGGCAAGGAACGCGCGCCCAGCGCTGCGTGCCCCAGGCCAGCGTCTGAAGCCCGCCGGCCGCGCGGGTTGCCCCCAAAGCATGTCATGATCTGCCGTGGTAATTGCGCCTCGTGTGCCGCGCAGTCGTGATGAAGATTGCCGGCTCTGTGCGCGCGCAATTTCGAGGCCATCCGGCACTCCCCCAGACGGGCACGTGCGGACGTGATAACGGTCAGCCAGCGCGTCCGCTGCGCGACGTTCCGGCGCTGATTTATCAGCATCATGATGATGCCCCGCGATGCCGTCGGCGCGGAGCCTCAGCGCCTGGCTGCGGTCCGGCTCGCCGTCCCTGCCGGCACGCAATTCTAGAAAAACCCACCCCGTTCGAGGCCGTCTCTCGGTGAAAGCAAAGCCTGCCACCGTTCCCGTCTGCGCGAGAGCAGAGGCCCTCGTGATCGCACCGCACTGTCTCCCGGGCCGCGCCAGCCTCGGCGATTGCGCACCCCACCGCGAGTGCAAAGGGTCCAATCTCCGGACCGCAGCGAAAACGAAGGTTGACGTCGGACGGCGCGGGGTCCAACGAAATGGGTCTTTTGTGAGACTAACCGCCCACTCAGCCCTCCAGCCTGCAAGCCATACTGACCCGCATGCCGCCAGAGCTCTCGGTACTCCTCTTGACTGGCCGGACGCGAAGAAGGTCGCCGGCAAGGTGCGCGAATGGGGAATAGAGGTAAACCACGCGCCCTCCCAACGAGCCCTCACGTATGCTGATGCGCCCCGACGCAGCAACTGCTGGCCACATGGCGCCGCGCGAAGGGCAAGGAGCGCGATGCCATGCTCTGGGGTGACGAGGTTTGCCGCCTACCCGCGCCTGCGAGGCACAATCGCTGAGTGGGGGAACAGATCGAATACCTGGTAGTCGCCTACGATGACGAGAACCGCAAGGCGAAGCTGTCCCTGCGCCAGGCAGACATTCTGGCCGCGCTGGCTTCCGACGAGAAGCTGCTGGAAGAGGGCGGCGGCGTGCCCGACATGCAGCAGGTCGAGGTCAAGTCCGTGAGCCAGCTGTAACGCGGGGTCAACAAGCACTGACATGGGCGTGGCAGGAAGGGAGACACCGCCCCGGTCTTTCACCCCGAGTTCGGACGATTTATGCTTGAAACGACGCCCGGTAAACCCTGGGGCATCGGCTTCAAGGATCTTCTCGATGTCGAACCAAACATGAAACGCAGGTTGGTGTCAACCTGAAGCTGCTGCGAGACACTTGACTGAGCACATTCCAGGCGCGTCATAGCGAAGGAGCACATGGACCCTGCCGAGGCTCCCATCACCATGACCACCTTTCCACGCCTCGGTCTGGGAGACTACATTACTCCCTACTACCCTCCCTCCGGTCCCAAGCTCCGATCGCAGTACGTTCCGGACGAGATCGCGAACCCCCATATAAGGTTCCCTACCCTTGCTGCAAACATACGGGCTCGGAGAGGGCGGAAGGTGGAGATCAACGTGCCGGTATTCAAGGACGAGCGCACACCCTGGCCATTCCACGATCCCACCGTCAACTATGACATGCACAACTGGCCTGAAGATGACGACGTTCGCAATGGCGCCGCCAAGGAAAACCACATCTACATGGACGCAATGGCTTTCGGTATGGGCAGTTGCTGTTTGCAAATCACGTTCCAGGCCAAGAACATCGAGGAAGGCCGGAAGATGTACGATCAGCTGAGTCCTCTTGGTCCGATTCTGCTTGCTTTGACTGCTGCCACGCCGATCTACAAAGGCTTCGTCGCCGACACCGATGTGCGGTGGAATCAGATCAGCAGAGCCGTGGACTGCCGTACAGCAGAGGAGCTCGGGGAGAAGCCGCTCAAGAACGACCGCTGGAGGATTCCGAAGTCGAGATATGCGTCTAACTCAACTTACATCGCCCAGGATTCGCGGCTCCGTAAGGAGTACCTTGATCCAGAACTCGTCATTGATCCGGCGCTCAAGCAACGCCTGGTTGAGGGAGGCATGGATGATCTGCTTGCAACTCATTTCGCACACCTTTTTATCCGTGACCCGATCGTCGTCTTCAACGAAGATCTGCAGGAGCTTGATCTGGACAAGGTGGATCACTTTGAGAACCTGCAATCGACGAACTGGCAACACATGCGTTTCAAGCCGCCGCCCCACGGAAGTGATATCGGCTGGCGTGTCGAATTCCGGCCAATGGAAATCCAGCTGACAGACTTTGAGAACGCGGCATTCAGCATCTTCATTGTGCTGATCACCCGTGCCATCTTGTCATACGATCTGAACTTCTACATTCCGATTGCAAAGGTCACTGAGAACATGGAGACTGCCCACGCGCGTGATTCGGTCAACTCGCGCAAGTTCTGGTTCCGCAATGACCCCTTCTCCCCCCACCCAGCTACGGTCAACGGCAGCAAGCGGGGTAGTGGCACCGCCTCGCCTGCCGTGGATAGTGGCGCATCCACCCCTCCGCTTGGGCCGGTCGAGAGCGAGTACAGTCTCATGACTGTGGCGGAGATCATCAATGGTCAGCCCACGACTAACGGCTTCCCCGGACTGATCCCGATTGTCGAGTCGTATCTCGATAGCATGAACGTTGACGTTGAGACGCGCTGTGAACTCGCTCGCTATCTTGACTTGATCAGGCGTCGTGCCGATGGCACACTTTGGACAGCAGCGAAATGGATTCGTCAGTTTGTGGCTGAGCATCCGAAGTACGAGAAGGACAGTGTTGTCAGTGAGGACATTCAGTACGATCTTGTCAAGGCGATAGAGGAGATTACCGAGAAGGAGGGCAGAGGCGCTTTTGGAAAAGAAATGTTTGGATCCAGAAGGTAGATGGCTCGAGGCAGTGGGATTGGAGTTCTGAAGACAAGGTTTAAAAATGAAGACACAACAAAAGACAGGCATGGATTCGCAGCGACCTACGGGGCGGTGAAAAGTTACATATCCTAGACGTTATCTCAATTCCACCCGACACCAGTCATGACAGGAACCCCAGGCAATGCGACATTACAGGACTAGACACGGATGAAATGGCATGATTGGCAGTGGCCTTTCTGGTAACAGGATATCACGACTATAAAGAACAAACCCTCCTGGCGCTTTCAATACTTTCCGACCCTTCCACCGGCAACCTCATACCTCAGAGGTTCGGTTTCTGGCTGCCCTTTCCTTGTCCATCTTCAACCGGGACATTGACGGCAAAAGGATCATCCCGCTCGTTGAGATACCGCTCCATGGGAAGCTGGCCGTATGTTCGACTGCCTTGCCATCCGCTCGGCATCTCGAAGTCGAGATCAAGAGCCGCCTTGAGGATATGGTCGCCGGTGTCACTGGCGGGTGCGGTGGTATTGGAGGCAGCTGTGTGCGCGGCAAGACTGGCTGTCGTGAGGTGAGCTCGGCTGGAGTTGTTCGACATCGTGAAAGAGCTTGGAGTGATATCGGGTGGCTGCGGAGTCATGGTTGTCAGTAAGAGCATTCTGGCAGCCTGAATATCACCAAAGGCAGGTATTCACCTTGGAAGATGTCACAGACACGCTTGGGTCGAGGTTGGTACTTTGTTCGTGTGTAGGAGTTGAAAGGCTCGTAGCCAATATCGCCCGTTGAGGTTGGCAGGCTGCATGCCTTACACGGACGGGGTCCCATATACGGCGGGTGAAGGAAAACACATCTTTTGCACCTCAGCACCTTCTAATCTGTTTTGCTTCATGCAAATTGCAAGTTAACGGATTGGTGTGCAAAAGTGCACAGGCAACCGTATTGCTCAGATCATGACGGCTTCGGGTGGAGAAAGGTGCAAAAGCCGCATCACCAGAACGATGGGCAGCTTCTGTGCAAAAACCATGTGCAAAACCATCCGACCAACACCAGGACGTTGACAACGGTCGGAGACCCACTTTGCGCGCATCCGATGCGCAAAGGGCAACGCCACAGTGGAAGCCGATCCTTGATCGCCGTTGACCCTGGTGGTTGTGTGCAAAAGGACGTACAATTGCTTTTTCACACGCCAACGTCACCGCCACCGATGCTTCTCTGGAAGGTGCAAATTAACTTTTGCACTCAGCTATTCCAAGGCGAACATGGCCTGCCACGACCGGGGGCCGTCGGCAAGCGTTCTTATTGGTGTGGCTTGCTTATGCGGGCCAAGTCTCCGTTCGCGCGTTGCAGCGCCTGTCACTGGCCTTTTTGCCGCCTTCTCCAGTAGATCCATCAAAAGGACGCCAACGCCGTTCCAGCCTTGCCGGAGAACACGTTCGACGCCCTGTTTACAGCATCTATCCTGTTCTCATATGCCTTCTTCTAACGGCTGCCCGAATGGCAAAGACGAAGGGCGCAAAGAAAATCCATTGGGATGACGTGCGGTCGGACATCCAGAGGATGTATGTGCACGAAGGAATGAAGCTGGAAGATGTCCGCAGTCGTCTAAAGACTGGCAAAAATTTCGACGCCTCGTAAGTAAACCGCTCTCCTCTCGATCTGGGCCTCAGTACACCAACAACTCCAAAACGTAAATTTCACTGCTCAATTAGACCCCGTACTGAACTCGTATTTGTTGCCTCCGGCCCTAGCATAAGATCGTACCGAAGCAAGATCAATGAATGGGGGCTGAAGAAGGGAAGCGTATCACAAACGAGCACTCGAAAGAACGGTTCAGCCCCCCTTCCTCCTGGAAGAATGGACACCGGCGGACCTTCCACACTCGCCTCATCTTCGAACAACAAAACGTCGGAGATCCTCAGTGACGTGCACTCTTTTGAGTGAGTGTAGATGCTTTGATACTCATTATGCTCGGTGGACAAATCTGACAAGTCCATGCGGATTAGCACCCCGTTCGATCTGGAACCATGGACAACGGCATCTAATCTCCAATATTTACCAGGATCTGATCCCGGCTGGTACCCCACTCATCCAGAGGAGATCCTGCGGCAAACAATCTATTACATTGAGCGCAGAAATGCAGCGGAGCTGCGCACTGTGCTTGATTTCACCATTGCCAACGAAACCACACCCTCATTGGCTGCCTACCCAGAGCTATCGCAGCTTCAACATCTCTGTAGAAGCCCACTTCTACACTTGGCTGTAGCGGCGTCTTCTGCGGAGGTTGTGGAGACTTTGATCGATGCAGGTGCCGACATCAACAAGCCGGCTCAAACATTTCCTCGCTATACCCCTTTGATGGTGGCTGCTGCTCACGACGCTATCTCGATAGTCGAGCTGCTGCTGGAGAAGGAGGCGTCCATGGAACCGACGGATGCAAAAGGACATGGTGCCCTATCCGTTGCCACCCAGTGCACGCAGGATCCCCGGATTGTGGAATTGCTATTGGAAAACTTGAAAGAACCTTTGGACTCGTCCCGGTGTGACAGACTTCTAGCATTGGGCCATGCACTGTCCAGAAGAAAGCGAGAGTACGGGGGCCCTAATCATGCCATCTCGACCCGCGTGGCCCGGATATTGGTGACGGCCAACCACCCGACGCCCGAACACTCTAAGAGCTTCCTTGAGCCGTGGACAGAACACCCAAAGTGGGTAGATCTCATCAACGAAGATGAGAAGGAGTCTCTTGTGCATCTGATTCGCTGTGGGCTGGACATCGATCAGCCTTGTGCGCCACCCGAAGTGCACTCAGGCGCTACTGTGGCTCATACGCTTCTGTTCCACTGTTGGAAAGCGGAAATGCCCGAATACCTCGCTCGACATCTGGCTAGCAACGATGCTATTGGTGGAAGACTGCTCCGAATACTTGCTGAAAGTTGCTATTTGAAATGTTTCCAAAGCGATAAGAACGTTAAAGCCATGTCTGCTTTCATCGAGAATGGCGTCGACAAGGAGAGCCGGAGCCGGAGCTGGAATCAAAAGCGCGGCCCTACTCCAATTTGGTTTTGGATAGGATCTCTCGAGAAATGTTCAACATGGACGAAAATCGAAGATGCACTACCAAGTTTGGCTGTTCTCCTGGAAGCCGGTGCCAATCCGAACAAAAAGATCGAAACATACCCCATTGAGAACCTACTGAGACAGAAGTGGGTCCACATGTTTCCGGACACCGCAATCAAAGTCCTTGAGAAGCTCATGTCTCACTTTCCTGCCGGTATGAAGCTATACCCTCCTTGGTACAAGGATCCATTCTTCCCGATAACGAAGAACTTTGAGAAGTTCGAGCTAGATGTCAAGGCTATGGCCGAATTTCGAGAAAACACGGAACATCGTCTATCTGCCAACTCCAGGAACTTGCTCTTCAGGGCTGCATACATCATGTCCATGAAAAAGTTCCTCGCATCCCAGTTCGCCGCGAACAAAGACTCAAGAGCCCACGACAAGATTTTGTCGGTCCTGGATCGGCTCGACAGCTTCGGGGTATCGCGGTCTAACTTTCTGGATGATTTCGCTTACGACATGCTCCGTCGTGTCGTCGCCCTTGAAAGCCGACAAACGCCGGGACCTGGAGACTGGGCTAATGCTTCTGGAAGCGCCCTTCTCCAGTCCATGGAGACGGACAATCTGTCTCCGGGGCAGCCAGGAATTGTAGACGTTTCTCTTTGGGACGAGGGCCAACTTACTCGCCATCCCAACCCACCTAGCTAGTGCCGATGAATCGCGCTTGGTCCTGCTCATTCCTTTCTCCCGAAATTCTCAGATTCCCATTTTGCCATAAAGGATAGCGAAGAACCTATGAACAATTCCATCAGCGCCCACTGAAAAGTTTGAGGGCATGGTAGATCAATTGTGTCATGAGGTAGCACAGGCTTTCCGTCCGAGACAGCTTCTGGGATACCATGGGCGGAGCTAACGTAGCCGAACTGTTTTCGGTAATGGAACAGAGCCGCATTGGAGCTGTCCGGTACGGCTCCCCTCTGTATCTCCGGGTTCGCACTGCGCGCCCGTAGGCTACGTGTAACATGCGAGACCGGCGCATCGAGGATGCAGCACATTTAAACTCGACGGAAGGGCCTCTACCAGCACGGCCCGAATTCTATTGCGTAGCACTCACTGCACACCATCGACTTTCCGTTCTCTTGGATCAAAGCCTCTGATTTCTCGAAATCGCTGAGCATACGGACAAACTTCCGCCCGACAGAATTGCATCAGCTCCAAAAAGAAAGCAAAGCAACCATGACCTCAGCCGCGGCGCTCAAAGACCTCGCGCGCGAGATGGTGACGACGCTCTGCAACAAGCGCGACTACGACTCGCCCTTCATCCAGCAGCACGTCTCGCCGTCCTTCTGCGCCACGCACCTCAACAAACCGTCGACGGCCAACCGCGCCGAGTTCATCACGATGCTCTCCACGGCCATGACGAAGATGCCTACCTTCCACGTCGACATCAAGGACGTTGTGGCCGAGGTGGACGAAGAGAGCGGGAAGGGGAAGGCCTGGGTGTTCAGCCGCATGAGCGGATTTCCCGACGGCAAGGTGCAGGAGAGCGTGGACATGCTGGAGTGGCAGGGCGATGTCGCTGTGAGGGGGAAGGATATACAGATGGTGGTTGAGAAGGAGTGAATGAACCATCAAGAGAGTGGCTGGAAATGACATTCAATAAATACTACCAGCACACGTGACCTGGAGAGGTGGACTGAGTGCTTGCCCTGGACAAGTGCTTGTTAGAAGAGGACCTAAGATAAAGATATCGATCGGTTCCCTGGATCCTACCCATCAAAGGCCGTGAATGCACAGTGATAGAATATTGCGGACTTGCCGGATTGGGCAACCAGAAGCCCGATCACGGGATCACGGACCTGGAGGGCTGACGCTCGCGTGAAGCTCGAGCTCCACCGAAGTCCCATCCCAGCCCAGCCCTGCCCCAAGCTTTCCCCACCACCTCACCAACCCTCCCCTCCAAACGACAAATAACCCAATCATGGCGGACGAAGACAAGGAAAAGGCCGAGAAGCTCGCTGCGGCGAAGAAGCGCGTACGAGTCCCACGGAACCCATGTTGGACAGCTGTCCATCCGCAAAGCTCCGCAAAGCTAACGGCCACGTCGCGCGTGACTCTCTAGTTCGAGCAATTGAAGAAGCAAAAGGGCAAGAAGGGCGGCGCAAAGAAGAAGGACAAGGTCGAAGCCGCAGACTCTGAAGCTTCTGCAGCTGCCGCAGCCGCCGACAGCAAGGGAGACGAAACGCCCGACGAGCCCAAGGCCGACGCCGACGCCGACGCCCCGGCCCCGGACGAGGAACAGCAACCTGCCGACGCGACCGCCGATTCGCCCGCCCCCGAGGGAGAGGAGAAGCAGGAGGAAGCGGAAAGCAAAGATGGAGGCGCAGAAGCCACGGAAGCCGAGAAGCCCGCCGAATCCGCCGCTCCCACTCGCCCGGCGCATGGCCGTCAGCCGTCTATATCCGTGCAGTCGAAGCTGCGGTCAGACTCGTTCCGGCGGACCTCGTCGGCGGCGGCCATGGGCTCGCCCTCGGCGCTGAAGTCGCCGGGCCTGCCTCTGAGCCCAGGCGACGACGTGCAGGACATATACAGGAAGCAGGTGTTGCGGATCGAGGAGCTGGAGAAGGAGAACAAGCGGCTGCAGACCGAGTCGCAGGACGCCGAGACGCGGTGGAAGAAGACGGAAGACGAGCTGGAGGAACTGCGGGAAGCAAACAACGAGGTCGCGGAATTGAAGGCGAAGGCGGACCAAGTCGAGGCGAAGTCGAAGGAAGTCGACACGTTGGTATGTCCCCCCACACTCCACGGATTTTTGATAGCCTGCGTCTGACAGTATGATTGCACGCAGCGGACGGAAATGACCAGCCTCCAGCGCCAGAACGCACAGCTCCAGAGCCAAACCAAGCAGAACCGCCGCGTCTCGAGCGCCTCGCCCTCCAACGACGACCTCGCCTCGCAGCTCGCCTCCAAGTCCAGCACGATCGAGTCGCTCGAGCTCGAGGTCTCCAACCTGCACGCGCAGCTCACGCAAGCCGCGACCGCGGCCGCCAGCCAGGAAGACAAGCTCGCCTCGCTGCAGGACCAGCTCACCAAGGCCGAGCAGGCCGCGGCCGCCTCGGCGCAGGAGCTCTCCGACCTCAAGGCCAACCTGGAGAAGGCCAGCGAGAGCGCGGCCAAGGAGGGCGACTCGCGCTCGTCGGCCGAGACGCGCATCGCGCAGCTCGAGGCCGAGCTGGCGGCCGCCCAGCGCGCCGCCGACGACGCCGCCAAACGCGCCGAGACGCTCGAGAAGAAGGCCGAGGCGCTGGCGACGCTGCACCGCGAGTCCGACGCCCGCAGCCAGGCCAAGCTGCGCGAGGCCGACAAGGTCGAGCGCGAGGCCAAGGAGCTGCGCGCCCGCGCCCAGGCCCTCGCCGACGAGGTCGCCCGCCTCAAGCAGGACGCGTCGCACGGCGCCGAGGAGGACGGCCTCGACGAGCTCGAGGACGAGGAGCGCCAGAAGCTGCGCGCCCGCATCCAGGCGCTCGAGGAGGAGAACACGGACCTGCGCCGCGGCATCTGGCGCGACCACCGCGCCGCCCTGCAGCCCGGCATGGACGAAGGCGGCGGCAATAATCCCGGCGGCGGCAACGGCTTCGACGACGTCGACCTCTCCAGCGCCACCAGCCTCTCCCGCGGCCCCAGCCAGTCGAACCGCCAGCGCGGCGGCACCGCCACCGCCGGCGGCGGCGGCGGCTCGTCGTCCCTCCAGGACGTCATCAACAGCGGCATCAGCGCCTTCACCGGCTCCACCCCGCGCCGCAGCTCTTCCAACACCACCCGTGGCGGCGGCCACGCCCCGCCGCGCAAGCAGAGCGGCGCCGCCGCCGCCGCCGGCTTGCTCGACGACGACGACGACGACGACTTCGCCTTCGACGAGGACGCGTTCCGCCTCGCGCAGGAGGAGGAGGCGCGCAAGCGCATCGAACGCGTCAGGGAGGTCAAGAGGGGGCTGGAGAACTTTAAGGGGTGGAGGGTCGACGTTGTGGATATGAGGGTGGGCATGGGCGGCGTGGTGGATTTGTAGTAGTGGTTGGTGGTGGCAGTGGTATTCTTTTAGAAGGAACAAGAAACGAAAAATTTCAAACGATGAGCGTTGTTGTTGTTGTTGTTGCATGTATCACCACTACTGCTGGAGAGGAGGATGAAGGCTGGCTGGCTGATCATCAGACGCGTTTGATTGAGCTGGGTTTCTTTCCTCTTGTCTCATTTACTGTCGCTCTGTTCTTTTTTTTTTTTCGCTTTCAAATTCCAACACTTGGGACTATATAGGTATGCGATACCCTTTTTGTCTGCAGGAGCAGTTCGTATGTACGTACGTACAATACAAGCGTGGAGCGCACATGGTGGTGTTCAAATAAGCATTTTTGAGCTAAGGAATAATAATATGTGGAGAGTGCCGGCCACCTTTGAACCAAGTGGCCCAGGATTGAATTGCCGTTCTGTCGGTAGGGAACCATGATGCTGGCTGATAGCGCCAAGTCCCCTATACGTGAACAATCGAAGATTAAACAGTGACAAGACCAGAGAGGTCGTCCTAGTTTAACCATCCGTCCCCCCCAGCAAAGCAGTCTTAACGGCGTGCGTATGCTGGCCAGCGATCCGTGTGACGACGCGGGCGGTCCGGGCTACGGCTGCGGCTGCGACTGCGGCTACGACTGCGGCTACGATTGCGGCTGCGGCTGCGGCTGCGGCTTCGGTATTTACGCTTCTTGACCTCCAGCGAGTGGCTGCGGCCATGAGATCTCCCGCGGCTGGAGGGCAAAGAGCGCTCGGTGTGGCGGCCACGACTGTGTTCGGTCTTGATCTTCGCCTTGGGCGAGGGCACCGTCTGCATCGCCTTCGGTGCGGTCGGGGGCGAGGCTTGTTGCGCAAGTTTCATCTCAGAAACGGCGATAGGACCCGTAGGGGACTGGCTAAGGCTCAAGTCCAAGGGAACGAGCAAGTCTTTCAGCATATCACCCCGCTGGCCTCGCAAGTTCTCTACCACGACATTCCGCGGCGGATTGAATGTGCGAATATCATTCCTAATGATGAGTAGCTCATTTCTTGCAAACCGGAAGTCTTCGTTCCGTTTTGCTTTGACCAGGTAGTCGAGCGTTGGTGGCAAGAGCGTGCCGAATCCACCTTTCACGGCCTTGCAAAGGGCACCGTTGTTGATGTAATTCTCCAGGGTGTTGGAATGAAGCAGCCGGTCTACAGTGGAAGAGGAAGTGATTGCTGTTCGTCTGTCAGTTGACTCACGCATCTGGCCTGGTGGATTAGGCGAACCTGGCATGGGTTGTGCTATGTTTCGCACATCCTTGAGATATTCTATGAGGTCATGCTGGACGTCTTCGAGAAGCATCGCAGGGAAATTGCACCTGATCGCCTTCTGGAATACTTTCCTGAAGTCCTGGTGCATTACCAAGGTCTTTCTGTTTTTGGCGACAGCCTCCATGGTGAAAGCTTTCATGCCCTCGTCTGCTGGAAAGTCGTTGGTCTCTGGACAGAAGGAATCCACCAAGGCAAGAGCCTCGTGTGCCAGGATGGGGAAGTCGTTATGAATCTTATGGAGGGAGTGCTTCTTTAGCTGATCGAATTGCATGAAACAGGCCCAGTTGTAGAGCATCAGCTCCTCTAAGAAGAACTTGTGTGTCGCCTCTGTTGTCCTGGCCTCGTGGATATCCGCCGCGGTTGACATCCATGGACACCAGGCAACCTTGTTGCCCATCGCGTCGACGACTTCTAGTTGGTCTCCAGTGCTCCATGGGGCGTATTCGCCTGTCTGAAGATACTGGTGAACCTTGGTGAGGAACTTACACCACCGCGAGGCTGTGAAGCGAAGCAGAACAGACTTGTATCCTATGTCCGTCTGCGTCTTGCTCTTAGACTTCATGATGGCAGCCAGAACCGACTTGGGAAGCTTCGAAGTTATCGCCGCCGGCATTACGTGTTGGTCAGGGCGGTCGGGTGGGCCGAACATGATGGTCACGCTGTCGAAGGCGTCTGCAGGCTGAGGAGGCTGCACGGCGGGGGCATTGCCTGGCTTTAGCAACAGCGAAGGTTCGGCGGCGGCGATGGAGCCATGGAGTATATGGTTCGTGTTATTTATGGAGTGAGCTGGAAGTGAACCAAAGATTGATCGGCCATCAATGCCCATGATTGGCGCTAGAGTGTTTGCTTTGAAGTCAGTGGCATTCTGCGTACCGTTGTGGAGGAAAGAGCGGGCAGGCAAACCGCTGGGCTGGGCTGGAGCTGCGCTGCCGTCGATGGCAGCAGAGTGTGCAGTGCTCTGGAGGGTGAGGTTGCGACGCGGGTCTAGCCAGGGCGACAAAGCCATGTTGGCTTGGCTGAATAGAGGTGGAAGGGTTGACGAGGGAGGAAAGGAAACGGGCGAGGGCGGAGGGTTTAAATGCATGGTCTGGATGCGTACCTGCAGTTTTGCGGCGTAGCCATGGGCGGGCGCGCCTTCCCACGGCAACGACGCGGCAGGTGCGTGACGCGGCGGTAGGTAGATACCGGGCTGGTCGCGCGCGTCAGCACGTGAGACCCAACCCGTCTCCACAGACTCAACGTCCACAGGTGCAACCTCCCCACAATAGCGCCCAGATCGCCGCTGAACCTGCCCAGTCGGGGCCATTCACGGTCGTGGTAACCTGTAATCGAGGCCACAGCGATGCTCCAAGCGCCAAACCGCACCCCAAGGCCCCCACACTCTAAATACCACCATCCATCGTGCCGAGTCACTGGATTGGAATCAGCGGCGGCGAGCATGGTGGATAACAGACAGATCTGGTCCGCTCCGTCCTGGTGTCGGCCGATCAGTGTCAAACTGCCTCTCGGGACTGCGGCGAGATACAGCTTTTCGTCTATAGACCCGTGAGTTGCTTTTTCTTGTATCAGAGCCCCTGTCACTTGCCGGGCATTGCGGCGTTTATCGTTGTGACGAGTCATACCTACACTTCCAAGCGGCACAGCAACTCCCCGAGCATCCGCCCGACGCAGGAGCTGAGCTAGCCTGATGCACCTCGTCCGCTTGATGGGATTGTCCGCCTGATCATGTGGAGTTTCATCCCAACCTCCATTGGTGTAATCTTTCTGATCGCCGGTGACTCGCTATCACGCAACGGGGTATGCGTCTGAGCGCATTTCGCAACCTTTATATTTAGCGATGCGATCGAGTGGGGTGCGTTGTTGCTAATCTTGTTGGTAAGGCCCGTATCTTTCAACAGCGAGAGTAGACTGTTTGGCCGATCATCAGTGTCGAGCACATCCAAGGAACGGGCTGGAACAGCCCAAATTCTCGGGGAGAAACTCTCCAAAGTTGCGATGTAGTGGAAAAAGAATGCCGTTGTCTTAAGTGCGCCACCGTCTTGTCTTACCCGCCCGCTGCTCTAGATGCTCTTATCCTTTGGCGGATCCCGAGCTGATCTACAACCTGGCTTTCTCGCCAGGCACCTCCTCTGCCAGCAGTTTCAGTCCCATGATCCCTTCCAACTCCCTCACTGCTTTCCAACTCTCCCCTAAGTCGACTTTCAACGTCCTCATCCCCATCTCTCTGGCAGCCTTCAGATTCTGCCCGATGTCGTCCAGAAAGAGCACATCCCCCGCCCGAATACCGCCCTCCACACCCCTCTTCCGCGCCTCTTCATCCAACAGCTTCACCGCCATCTCGTAGATCCTCCGATCCGGCTTCCTCAACCCAACATGCGCCGAGCTGACGAAAACGTCAAACGCCGCCTTCACGTCCCCCACCTCCACCCTCCCATCCGCCCCCTCCATCCTCAAACCGCTCTCAAACACCGCCCCCTTCTCATCCACCACCCCCTCCGGAAACACAACCGTATTGCTCAACGCGCCCAGCACGAACCCCTTTCCTCCTCCCCCTCCCCCTCCCTCCACCCTCACGACCCTCCCCAGCTCCCTCAACGCCGGCCACATCCACCGATCCGGCGCCCTACTCACCCGCATCATCTCCCAAAACAGCGCCTTCGCATCCACCCTCGGCGGCGGCGGCAGCTCCGCATCTTTCTCCATCGTCATCCCCTTCGCCCTGCTGCTGCAAAACGCCGCCCACGCCCCCGGCGCCGCCAGATCCTCGGCAAACGCCGCGAAGAAGGCGTCGTCCAGCGGCACCTCGCCGCGCTCGACGCGCTGCCACGCGCCCGCCGGCGCCGCGGCCGAGATGGCCGCGTTGACCCAGCCGACGGGGATGCCGTGCGCGCGCTCGTGGTCGAGGATGGCTTGGAAGGGCGAGACGACCTGCGCGGAAAGAACGAACGTCAACAACGACGGTAGGCATTGGCATACGTACGTGGACACGCACGCACGCACACACACAACCAACCCCCTGGTCGACTGCGGAAGAAGGGAAGGGAAAGCGACGGAGGAAGCCCACTTACGCAAACGCCGCCGATGTCGAAGAGGAGAGCTTTGGGCCTCGATTGCTTTGCTGGCGGTGGGCCGGTCGCGGTCATGTTGGCGGTTGGTGGGGTCGACGTGTGAGGCGGAGAGGGGGCGCGGCGCACAGAGTTGCGATGAGGTGCAAAGAGACATGGCAAACGAGCAATTGTGGGGTACGTGGAGGGGGAAAGGGCAGATCTGGGGTGGGCAAGCTTCCCGAATGCCGAGGCCCGGAAGGGCCGTACCTACCTACGTAGGGCTGTTCGCCTCGTCTCGTGGCAGCTGCGTGCGAGCCAGCGAGCCATGGCACGTGGCACTATACTTGGCACAATGATGCATCCATGAGTCCGGGGAGGAGTATCTGTATGTTTCATACCCGGTGTAGCCCGGCGGCGCCGTAGCTCTGAAATGGGCTGTGTATGATAGCTAAAACTAATTACGCCAAACATCTACGGTTGTTTGAACTCCATAAAGACGTAAAACATCAAACGCGATGCATGCCGACGACGCGCCTCGGCGATTAAAGCAGTCCTGTGTCCAAGAATATATCATGTACAAAGCGATAGGCGCAGCAGCGGTGCTGGGTATCGTTAAAAAACAGTCCACATCGAAGCCGAGTGGATCGTGCTCGAAATCGCCAGCCGAGCAAAGATAAACCGGGTAGAGCGTAGCCGTACACTGAAGCCGACCGCTTTTCTGTTTGTTCAAGTTCTCCGCCCAAACGCCGAAGCCAAAAACGCTGCCCAGTCCTAAACCATCTGTGGTTTGGATAATTCGTTACTGTTCTTCCAATGGTCCAGAGAACCATCCATCCTACAACCATGACGCCATAAAGAAGCTGAAATCAACAAGACACCATCTTGGTCTCACACTCCGCGTCACTCTGACTGGCGTAGCCAGCGTCTCCCTCGTCGCTGCTGCTCTCCTGCATGCCAACAAGCATCTTGCTGACACTCAGGCACGCCTCGACAATTCTGCCCTTGGTCTTGGTGCTCAAGCCGGTGCGACGTCCAGCTTCACGGCCGATCCAGACACGCATCGAGCTTGCAATGCGCTCCAGCCCTTGTCGCGACTCGGCAAGCAGCTTCTCCTCATTCGAGAATATCTTGAGAACCTTGTAGGCGGCAATGAAACTGAGGAGAGTAAGGGCACTCTCGGGAAGGTAGGTGTTGTTGACGACGAACGTTGCGCGGATCCGAGCCTGATCGCAACCGGTTGCGACAAACGTCTCTGCGAGAGCGAGGCATTTGACGAGTGTGAGCGATTTGCGAACGTCAGCGGCGATGTGGGCCTCGCCAACCACGTTCATGAGCAGAGCCCGAGGGGAGTTGACCATGTTTTTGAGGGCCGGAATATGCGGTTGCGAAGGAAGAGAATCGAACGCAGCGATGATGTTCTCGTTGCGACCCTTCTCGAGGAGGATAGACTTGGCAACGTGTGCTCTGACCTGGGAGACCGAGTTGGGAGGCGCAGTACGAACCGCGAGGTTCAAATCGGCCTTGACTTCGTCCGTAACCGATGAGACATTGGCTTCGAGGTAGCCAGCCAGTGCCCGGTTCAGCACATAGCTCGAGTACCAAGCAGCAAGAGCATCCAATGGCGAAGAAATCGCGAAATCCTCGACGACACTGTCCATGGCTTCGTCGGACTCGGTGTTCTGCGCGCTCGGCTTGTTCCAGGCGAGGTTGTACGCACGTTGCACAATTCTGTCCACCATGACATCATTGCACTCGAGATCCAGTAGCGCAGCCAGATGATCGGGAAGCTTCTCGGTCTCTTCGCCGGATTGGATCAAAGCCTTCTGTTGGTTGCGAGCCTTGTTCCAGAACTTCCGAGCCAGCTTGGCGCTGATCTCTTCAAACATGTACCACGAGCCGTATCCTGCGTTGGCGATCTCCCAAAGAAGGATGCGGATGTGCATTGCCTTGAGCATAAGGCGCGCAGGACTGTTCGGGAGGGTGCCGGAGGCCATGATCGTCAGGATCAACCTACCCTTGCTGATCTCGGCATCGCCACCAGTGAGTTGCGCATCCAAGGCGATCTCCCACGCCTTGACGCGAGCAGCTTCGTGTTCCTTGGTTGTTCCAGTGACGTATGCGTATCCATCCCAGCCGACAACGTTCCTCAAGCTGAGCTTGAGGGCTTTGAGACACACAGCCGCAGCCTCGAGGAAAAAGTTGTGGCGCGGGACCCAGACCGTCTGGATGGCTGTCAACCAAGCCTTGCGACGAACCTCAACCGGAGATGCAGGCGACGGCGCCGGCTGCAACTTGATGGACGGGATCGCCTTCTTCCTGGGCTTGGACTTAGGATCAATGATCGGGATAACCAGATAGACGACGGCGGCAAGAACAAGGAAAAGCTTCAGCAACGGAAGGGAGCGGTAGAGAGCAGACAAGCCGTGGGTAGCAAACCTCGGCACCAGCGCGCTGCCGTATCGTCCGAAGTAAGTGAGGGGTAAGGCGAACAGACCCCTGCCCTCCGGGTTTTCTCCGCTCTCCTCACGCTCTCTCCAACCCTCAACGATCATGAGACCAGCAAGCGAACCGACCATCAGCTTGTTCATCATGCTGTTTCCCCTACGGCCGTTGACCATATGCTGCTGAGCGTTCATTCCGGGCCTTCCGGGGGCGGTCGAGTACATGGGATAACCGTTCGCCTGGCTTCCGTAGTGCGACTGCGAGGCCATTGCCTGAAGATTCGACATGCTCTCAGGCACGGGAATCATGCCCTGGGCCTGGCTAACAGGCTGGCCGCGTGCAGCAGCAGCAGCAAAAGGATCTTCCTGATATCGCATGCCGTCGGGAGTTCCAACAGCTTGCGCCATCGGGTTAGGGGTCATCATAGCGAATTTGTCGTATGATTCCAATCGTGCCTTGAGAGTATCGACTTCTTCGTTAAGACGCTTATTCCGCTTCTCGAGGTGACGAATGTATTCCGTTGCCTTGGAGAGAACGGTTGCTTTGTTGAGCTTGTGGGCAGGCGTAAGGCCCTCGAGGTCCTCGGGGTCGTCCTCTTCTTCGTTGCCGTTGGTGTTGCCTGCCCGCGACATGACTCGAAGGCTGGGCACGCTGTCACGCAGTGCAGCAATCTTGTCGTTGAGATTTGTCCGATATCGCTTTTCAATCATGTTGTGGGCGGTCTTTTTCACGGGAGGTTGCTTGTTGGATTTCTGATCAGTGCTGCTGTCGTCCTCGGTAGAAGACTTCCGCTTCTTTGTGGCCACGTTTGCTACGGGCTCGGGCGACGATTGCTGCGACGAGGAACTCGTCTTGGGATCCGGGCCAGAGTTGACGGAGCTTGGGCTGTGGTGGAGCGAGGGTGTTGAGTGGGGTGGTTGAGGAACAGATTGGGATTGCATCTGTTGCTGGTCGATAGAGAGCGGCGAGAAGAGACCATTGTCGGGCTGGTCGAGGGCGGTGTTGTTGTTCCAGACGGGATTGTCGGACGCGAAGTACGAGTTGCTCTGCTGAGGCTCGGTGACGGAAGGAGAGTTGTTGTGGTTGTTGAAGTGAAAGGCGGGAGGGTTCTCAATGCCCTCCCCGAAGGTGAAGGAAATGTTGTTCATTTGCGGCTGGGAGAGCGAGTGGGAGTCGTGGGGCGACTTGGCTTCGGGCTTGAGGTAGTGGACGGGACCCGGGCCATCTATATCCTGCGAGGGCTGGTTCTGCGTCTGCGCATTGGGATCCCAGCGCATCCACTCCTCCCAGTTGCCCTGCGGGAACGAGTCGCTAGACTGCACCAGCGACAGGTCTTCAGCAGCAGATCCCAGCCACGGCGCACGCGCGCCAGGGCCGAAAGGGAATTCAGTCGACATCATCGGGTCCTCCATATTGACCCCAGACTCTAACGGGGTGGAGGGACGCGAGTGATCGTCCGACGGGGTCGTCGTAGGTCTGAAGTCGTCGAACACACAGTAAGGTCCAACCTGCGACGCCGATCCGGCGGTTAGCCCCGCCCGTGAAAACACCAAGGTCATTGCAGCGTGCATGGCTACAGTAGAGGACGTACGGCGACCTTCTCAAGCGCCAGCGCGTCATCTAGAGCGCTGTTTAGCTCGTTCAAAGCCATGCTGCCGGAGTGTAGAGCGTGGCTGGCTCGCGCCGAGGGGAGAGGGGTTGCTAGGGCGCAGGGCAGGTGCGAGCCACGAGAGATGAGGCTGAAAGAGAGAGCTGCCAAACAGAGGTCTTACCAAAGACGAAAGAGATCAGGGTCACGACATGACATGAGCTGACGGATGGCGGCAGGAGTGCGGAGAGGGTCGGGGCCTGGCACGCAACAGAGTCAGCGGTCGGTCAGACGTCCCCATCGCGAGGCCAGGGTTCACGATACAACCGGGGCTACACTCACGGGAAGCTGTGTCGCGGAAGGACGGCCGGTGCGCAAAGGGCCGGCGTGGGCCAGGGTTCGCTCGAGAATGCGCGCTGGGACTGGTGGGAAGCGCAGGGGAGAGCGTGTCGCCTGCACCGTTGGGAGCGATGATTGAGAGGAGAAGATGAAAGTCGTATGATGGAGGTCGGATAATCAGACCACCTGCTTGGTGGCGCCTGCGCCGGCCAAGGGTTTCGCACATTAGGCGCTCGCCTGTGTTGCCGTTCCGGCGCACCGCAGCCACGCCACAACAGCACTGCCCGCACCAGGGCCGCGGTGCGAGCCACGGCGCAGCCCATCTGACGGCGCAACGCTGCGAGATGGCGATGCTTCGGTTCCTGTGTACGCCGCATCTGGACCACGCAAACCGCGTGCTGGTGCTGGTGCGGGAGCTGTCGCCAGGCACGGCGCCGCCGAGGCCGGCCGCCGGCTGGGTGCCTGGCGAGCGCTAGCTCCGAGCAAGCCCGCGCCTCTCCGCGGCCGGGCTGGGGCGTGTCTCACGCGCTGGTTTGCCGGTTCGCTGCGCATTCTCGAACGCTGCCCGAACCAGCCGGCTCCGCATCGCACGGCAGCCCTGCGCCAGCGTCTGGTGACGCCTGTCGCATGTAGATGAGAGTCGCCACTCGCCGCCTGCAGGCACCACCATCGCCTTCGCACGTCGTGGCACCGCGCCGGACGCGGCATACAAAAGCAGGCCGCGTCCGCTGGCGCGAGGCTCAGCGCCGCCCCCCTCATGCCACTGTCGTGAGTCGACCGGACCCTTCGCTGCTGCTCGCCGTCCACGGCCGGGGCAGACCTCACCACCGCGCCCCTTACGCCAAACCCGATGGGTACTTTGGGCCTCGCTGTCGACTGACGCATCACGACAGCGGCGCGCGACTTCGCCCAGACGCAGACGGACGACGACTGATGATCAATCCATCTTGCTGAGCCCCAGCCATCCGATCTGCATGGAAGATGCGGTTGGTCTTGCCGTGCCGGAGTCTTTTCCCCAATCACCCGTGGTGACACGATTCTCTCCTGCTTGGCTCAGAAGCGATCGTCTCGACCTTACGATGCCAGCCTGCGGCGTCGCCGGCTGCACGGGCAGCGAAAGCTTCGAGCAGCCCCCAACCTAACGACCACCTGCCAGAAACACGCGCCGCACTCTCAACCATGGCCGCGAGTCCCTCGCCGGTGGAAGCGCCCGGCACGCTCGCATCTGGGGTCCACCATTGTCATGCAGCCAACGCTCATCCGGGCGAAAGGAAACCGGTCACCCATGCTCCTATAATCGGCTCAGATTATAGAATGTGCTGGTGCCCTCGCTGAGCAGCGTTGCCAGACCATCACCTCTGCCGCACGCCGACCGCAATCATGCTAACGCATGATTGTGGGATGAGTCCACCGTCCGTCGGCGCCGCACCGGCCGAAAAGGTGGTCCGCGAGCATGACTTCACATGCAGGCCGGCTCCCAGAGGCAACGTTTCCTTCGGCTTTAAAAAGACGACGGCCTTCGGAATTAGAAAAGACGACGGCCTCCGGGGCTTGCCGCGGTTCCAGCGGCTATTCAGCGTCGTTGAGTCCGTGCTACAAATGGCGAAGCTTTTGGCGAGTCTCCCAAGCGCTGCCTACTCCATGTTTGATGCGTATTGCCGTGGGAGGGGTTTTTCCCTGTCGAGTGGGCCTGCGCAGATGTGACGAGCGCGAAACCTTACCACGTCAGCCAGAGAGTGCGGCGCAGCCCCGGCCACACAAGCCCGTCCATCTCGCATCTTCGCTCAGCACCCCTCCGCCGCGGAATCGGGATCTTACGAATAGCGGGCGTGACCCGATGGTCTGGTAAGTGAGCCTGCCCCATCACGAGTCCCTGCGTTGTCTGCAACGGCGTGGCCTCTGCTCTCCCTTGTAGGGCATCGAGATTCGACGCTCTGTGCGCGTTGGGTGGAGCATGCTGCACAGGTGCCGTCAACAGATCTTTCAAAGGTCCGAAAGATGGCTAAATGACTCTGTAACCTCCCCACTGCGTCGGGAATGGGGCGTATGGTGCTCAAGTGAATTTCGATCCCGCACCTCGACCTCCGCATGTGTGTCTCTGCGTTACCTCTTACACACCGCTTGATGGGATCTGATCTTGTATCCATGCTGATAAGAGGAAATGCGGGACTTGATGATCCTTGGCAACATGCTGTATAGCGATCCTTCGCGTTGAATCGGTCCTTCGGTCCATCTGACGTTGTTGCGTTCATGCAGACCTCATCCATGTCTGCACGCCATAGTACAACGCGAGTAAAGCCGATGGTTGCGCAGACTTGTCCCAATAAAGTAAATCTAAAAGGGCTATGATGTTATCCACACGACGCTTTCGTGAGGGACGGCCTGTGCATATATCGGAATTTGAATCACGGTGCGGTGCACCTTCGGATACCACCCGACGCCCACGAGGCGTGCAAGGGAACATTCCAAATTAACCCAGAGCCGAAGGGTGCGGTCACACAGGGACGATAAGCGGGGAGTGAGCAGGGCGCCCGCGTCCTCGCTTTGCCTTGGCGTTGGCCTGTTGCTGTCATCAATCTGTTGTCATCTGGGCCAAAGCTTTGGGTGAGCAGCGAGATGCGCAGCAGCATGGCCGACATGCGGTAGGTACATCGTACATATGCGCCGCGCGCCTAACTCGGGAGGATGCATGCTTGACGGGCCTGCTGTCCCGCCCTCCACCGGCCGCCGATGCAGCTGCAGCAATCCTGCGCCCCTTCCTACACCTCTTACCACCCGTTCGCTTCCCTTAAGCAAGCCACACCGTTGGGAATCACCCCATAACGGGCTTGGAAAACGCCAACCAGGCCGGTCGCTCGATGTTGCACTCGAGGGCGACACGTGGCCCCGAGAACATATTTCGCCACATATCTGCAGGCTGGCGGGAAGGGCGGGCAAGTAAGGCAGGCAGGGAAGCGTGCATATATGAGATCTATCTCATTCAAAGTACGTCGTTCCGATTCAGGCGCCGGCTGCGCCTTTCGTAGGGACCGGATTGGTCATCCAGATGGGTGGCCTGGCTGGTGTGCTGGCATTGGTAACCTGTCTGATCTATCCGGTTACACGCACACGTCCTTCAGTTCGAACTTGTCGAGTCCCGGCGCACCGCCTGAACAGCAGCAATCATCAACAGGCGTCGCCCTTGCCGACGTTGTTCCGCAGTGGCCCAGAAGGCAGGACCTTCTGACACCTGCTGTGCAATGACGATGTCGGGTGCGGAGTACCGAATCTCACTCGGTCGGCTATTTTCCCTGCTGCTTGGGCTGGAGAAAAAGGAATGTGACAGGGCTGCGGCTCGATCGTGAGATTTCGTGCATTTGGTGGGCTGATTCTGAGGACTTACTTGGACCAGCTGTAAGAGGAGGTTGTTCCGGACAGGACACAAGAGAACTGCAAGCAGACGGACGATGGTCTCGCGTAAAGCGCCGTTCTTGCAGAGAACACGGGGGAGAAAGGTAGATGCATTAGCAACACGTGGGAAATTCTCCATCCATAGATATTGCTTCCCAGTCGTACGGGCGTAAGGTGGTGGCAGAGGCTGCTATCCTGTGCGCGTCGTGCTACCCGGCACGCAGCCGCTGAAGGGGTGGTTGGACGACAGCGAATCTCCACCCGTTCTTCTGCTTTCGGCGCCCACGTGAAATGCAAGCCTGCAAGCAACGAGCCGCGCGTGGAACGATCGAGAGATGGTATAATTAGCGAATAGCGCAGGTTCGTGCAGC
Organism: Diplodia intermedia; assembly: GCA_021495925.1. Taxonomy (NCBI): domain Eukaryota; kingdom Fungi; phylum Ascomycota; class Dothideomycetes; order Botryosphaeriales; family Botryosphaeriaceae; genus Diplodia; species Diplodia intermedia. The sequence continues at coordinate 443,772 of JAKEKT010000007.1, read as the reverse complement.
CGGGCTGCTGCGTAACAGCTACGCGGACAATTGACAGCGGCAGGTGGAGTAGATGAAGCGGGCGCGGGCGCGGGCGCAGCGCGGAACCGAGCGTTCCATGGGTCGAGCGTGCTGTACCGCCGTTGTAACGTCCATCTAGTGGCTCGTGAGAACCGGTTGGCTTTGACGTATGGTTGGCCAAGGGAACCGTTCGCTGCCTCGTAGTACATGGAACCCACGTGAAGCTTCATTTTAGCGCACATCGCCCGGTTGCTTCCATACGGCACCAAGCCTTAGTCGTGTGCTCGTCCTGCTGCAATACGCGGAGGCGGCTAAGGGTAGGGCAGCTTGGCAGCTGATTGGTCGCCGCTGACGCTTCAGGATGCGGTTGTCCCATTACCGAGCGTTGCATGAAGAGTGCGTGGTGGACCGGACCGGGTCGATGCGGCACGGTCGACTCTGCTCCAGCCCCAGATCTCGTATCTGACGGAAACGCCGACGCGGCGTGTCTGGAGCCCACGGCGCAGCAGGGCAGGAACTGAGGAGGGGCCCAACAGAGGCGGGCGTCCCTGCTGCTCCGTTTGGCCTTGACAGGCGGATCGAGCGGATCGGAAAGTCTTCCGCGATTCGTCAGGGTCACCCCCGGATCCGCCGCGCGGGCGTCGCGGTGAAGGGGCAGCGTCATCACTCCTGAGCTTGCACGCATTATTCCCGGCCTGATGAGATAGAGTTTAGTGCGTCAGAGCGGCAGAGGCGCCCGCCCTCTCATGTTGGATGCCGCCATCGGATATTGGCCCCCGCTTAGATTATTGTGTTTCCAACTGGTGCAGATGAGCTTGTTCCTACCGAGGCGGCCCGTCTGAACGCTGCCGGTGACCCAATCTTGGCCGCTCCTGCGCCCCAGGGGGCCGATGAGGATGGGCGGGACCGGAATTGCAGCGGCAGTTTTGACGCAGCAGTAGCCATTCAAAATTTGAGACAGTGTCGGGAACCTGGGAAATAGCAGATGGGCGCTATAGGCAATAATAGGACAATGTGGGCCCGCGCCAGGAGATTCGCTGCCCGCTCGTCGTGTCATGGCCGCGCCCTAAGCAGTAAGCTTATGAATAGTCGCGATGCGGCAGGGAAGGGCCCTGTTCACCCTTCGATTCGCGATGGTCCCGAAGACGAGGAACGCAAGAACAGCCTTACGGCAATCTTCGACAGATCGAGACAGCGCCAGGATGCAGTTGGCAGGTGCTTTATCTCTGAATAATGGCAATGGGGCGATTTGTGGCATGTGTTGCCGTCTCCCCGACTGATGCGGAGCCGTCAGGGGCTTCAAGGCTCGAGATCTGGTCCCTGATGTGAATTGGCTCCGGCTGCACCTTACCGCCACGTTCTGGCGCCTGGACAAGCATTCGCGCTGGGCGAAAATGAGTCGCTTCCCGTTGGCCGATGCAAATCCGGGCGCGCCTCGGCGGAAGGGGCGAGGCTTTCATCGACGTGAATGCGCAGCCGTGCGCCTGGGTGTTTCCCGATGGCCCAACGGCGCCGGCTAGCGTGGAGCCCTCGAGCGCGGCAGTTTCTCTCGAGGGAGCCCCCAAACGGGCGAGCCGTCTGGGCGTTGCTCTCCGAATGCGGGGATCTGCAGCCAAAACGGCAGGCTCTGCCAGGTGATGTGCAAGGGTCACCCGCGTCATGCCTCGCTGCTGCAGCGCTCCGAATCGCGGGCTGCAGCGTGAGAGCCCCTTTCCCCTCCCCGTCGCTGCACGCTGCCCGCGTGCCGTCCGTTGCCCGCGCAGGGCCGACTGCGCCGCAGCGCTGGAAAACCGCCAGCGTCTCCACCGCGGCGTGCGCTGTCGGACAGATGGCGGGGCTGGGCGCACAGAGTCGTCTGCCTGGGGGCGCCGGTCGGACAGGACGTCGCAGCGGCGGCGACAGGTGCCAGATGCACGATCGCATCAGATGCAGAGGTGATGGCGGTAGCTGCTTGCGGCTTAGCCTCGAGATTTATTCAGGGTCTGCGCACTGGGTCGCGGTGCTTGGCAGAGGATTGCAAAGCATCAAGCGTTTCTAATGCCGGCATCTGGGCGGGAAGGGTCGAGCCGGCCGCGGCCATCACATGCTGCGCGGATGGCCGGCGGGGGCATTGAGAGCACACTCAGCTTGACGGCGCGCGTGATGGAGCTGGTGAGCGGTGGCTTGGGCTGCGAGGCCGCCCAAAGCAGATCGAGTGAAACCGGGCGTGAAGATCAGCGCTGGCTGCTGATGGGACCGCTGGGAGCTGACGCAGATCGCATTACGGCGTGAGCCAATCTTGGTCGCGTCGGATCGTGCATATGTGGCCGGCCAGCGGCATGCAGGGCGGCGGTGCGTCCAATATTGCGGCCATGTTGCGCCTCGGAAAGGCAAAGCGTGACACGATAACGGGTATCTATCCGCCAAACGCCAGGATCTGATCTGGAAAACGAATGCACCATAGCGCGGATCGATGCTCCGCGTAGCGCAGCCACCGCGCGGGCAGGCCGGCCGGGCGCAGTGCAGGCGGCCAGGCAGCTGCGCCGCCGTTATGGCGCTGCCGGGCCGTCAGCAGCAGGCAGGCGCGCAAACGCGATGACAGGCGGGTCGCGGCACCCTAGCAGCGCTGTGGCCGGAGCGTTGGGGCGGGTGGGCCTGTGTTGCACGCCCGCAACGTGGACTCGCTTGAAAGTTGAAGCAGCTGGCCCGCGACGGGGCCAATCGGCCGGGGCCCAAGCTGTCGTGTGGCCTGATGTGCCTGCTCTCGGGCGTTGCGCTCGTTGCGGTCGCGGGCGCCGGAGCACGCGCAGCGCTCATCGACATCGTCAGTGTCACGGCGCGCCCCCCGCCGCGCTCGGATGATTCATACTCAGATCTCGGCAGCGCATCGCATCGCATCTGGGAGACGCAGCGGCGGCACCGCGCGCGCTCAATCAGCACTCGCCGGCACTTGCCTTCGCCGCCGCTGGCTCGCACGCAGGGAGCGGCTCCTAGCTCTGCCGCGACAGATCTCGATCAGCCGTGGGCGGCCTCCACTGATTCGTCCCACGGCCTCGGGCCCGCACGCCGCTCGTTTTGCCTCGCATCCGCAGAAGGGGCGCGGCGTGCGAGGCGTGGAGAAAGGGGCGCCAGCTCCAGCGATGCGCGCACCGGCAGCCCTGCGCGCCCGCCCGGCGCCAGCCCGCGCGGGCTGCTGGATCGTGATGATGTCGACTTGGAGTGGTGACGCCGTGACGCGCCGCTGGCCCTGCCGCGCTGAAGAAGGCCGTGTCTCGTGTCCAGGGCAGCCAGATCCTGCTCTGCGCGCTGATCTTGCTCGCTGCGCTTGGCGGAGGCGAATCTGAGCCGACATCACCGCCAGGCGGTTGATTCCCTACCCACGCCGCGCGCACATCGCTCCCTCCTGGTCGCCTGCCCGCGGCGCCCATAAGCTTTGCAAGGGCCGGCCTGCGCAGCACAGATCCGATTAACAGCAGTCTAACGGCCTCCAGCGCGCGTGCGGCCAGGGTGCCTGCCGCCGCCCACGGGCATCGACACGACTCCCCGTCAAGTCCCTGCCCTGCTGCGTCGCGGGTCATCTCCGATCGCATCTATCGTCTGCTGCGGCCATCTTAGCTAGATATCCCCGTCTTCCCCTCTTGCCCACCCATCCCAGCGCCCGCCCCGAAATGCCCGTTGCAACACGCCGTTAAAACCGCTGTCCTCGTTCCCACCCGCACACGATCACGGGATACCTCACCACCGCCAACACGCCCCATACACTGCTGTGCGCGCCAGAGCCCTCGCTGTGACCCCGACGCTGTTCTCCAGACCTGCCTGTCACGCTGTGCGCTAGCCCGTCGCCATTGGAGCAGCACGCCCTCGCCGCGTTCCACCGTCTCGCCTCGCCTTACGTCAGGCTCTCTTCACAGCACCCACCCACCCAGCGCCGGTCCGCCATCCACGCCCCGCCGCCAGCGTTCGCCCGCACCGGACGACGGCGTTCGCCAGCCGGCACCGCTGCACGCCGCTCTTGGACCTACATCGCCGCCAGCGCGTGCGTGACGGGCGAGCCAGGGCAACGTCAACCGTTGTTGCGCCGCCGCTGTCACCTGGTTGCGGGAAGCTACAGGTGCCGGGCGACACAACCCTCCAGAGATTGAGCGTCCGCGTCGCCGTTGGACGCCAGATAGCGTGTCGATCCGACGACGCTGCCTTCCCGAATGGAAGCTATGGAAGCCGGCAGTCGGCAGAGGTGCGTGTTTGTCGCCGCGAACCCCCGCGCAATGTGTGGACGAGAGTGTATCTGACCTGCTGCTAGCGCCATTTTGCCCTCAATATCTTCCATAGATGCCGAGAAGGGTAGAAGAGACGATACGGATTTCCAGCGCAAGCATTCCGCCGCGGCTATGGTCAGCCCGTCGTCGTTTTCCTACCCAAACCCTCCCCCGCCCTACGCCAGCCATCACGCGCCCGCTGCCAGCGCACCGCCAGCAGGCTTAGCAGGCCTCATTTCTCCCCCGGAGTCCCGCCGCACATCTGGAGATGAGAAGGAGCAAAAACCGCCTGCGCGGCAGTCGTTACCGTCAATTCATGAAGCGCTGGCATCCGAGCAGCCAATGCCCTATCCACCTCACCCAGCCTCGACAGGCCCGCCGCCTGCTTCGCAGTACTTCCAGCCCCCACCAGCATCCGCGACTTCACATCCGGACTCTGCCAGGAGGCACTTCTCTCAAGATTTTTCCGCCAAGGGCTCGCCCTCCCTATACGCCCAGCAAACAGACCGCAGCCCATATATGAAGCCGCCTCCTCAGCCACCGTACTCCCAAGCAGCACAGGATCCGCCACGGCCAACTTTGCCAACTACCCACAACCCCAAATTGCCCACTTTGCATCCGCTACGGACAGAGCCGTCCCCGGTGAACAACTCGAGACCTTCGTTCGGCGCGGGGTACACTTATTCACAACAACAGTCACCGGCCTATGAACAGAATCCTCAACAGGCTGGTCCAGTGCAACCGCAGCAACAACCCTTCGGCTACAACCACCCTTATGCTCCTGCTCCGTATCCGTACAGTGCACCTCCACCACCGCCTCCCCCAAGTCAAGTCAACCCTCCTTATCCACCATCAGCTCCGGCAGCCTATTCTGCATCGGGGGGCTATCCACCCACGTGGAGATCGGATGGAGCGGAGGTCAGGCGGGCGGAGGAAAGCAAAAGAGCTGGGAGGCATGCTGGCCCTGCACTCTACGGCGAGTCGGTTAAACGGCATCTCGATAATTTTGATTTCGAAGCATCCCTCAACGAGGTAAGTCATCAATAGACGCCATTCTTGAGCATGACGCTGAAGATGAGACAGATTGCAGAGGGAAGCGGGCGCCTAAACGACTTTGTGAGAACATACGGCCAGCGTGCACACCAGGCGCAGCGGACAGGACCGATCCCGGGCTCGACACCGTCGATCCACGAAGTCGATGATCTGATGAAGCAGGGTCAACGGATCGTGGATTCCTTGGTGCGGATCCGTGAGGTGGTGCTAACGACACAGCAAGCCCACCTGGCTGAACAAGCACAGGACCCGAGGTACAAGGCAACAAACGGCTACGAACCCGACGAGTCCCACAATCCGTACGGAGAGGATCCGAAGGGTGGTGGTGGCTTCGCAGGGTCTGACCCAAAGAAGCGCAGAGGAGTGCGTATCTTTCTGAAACTGGTCAAGTGTGATGGCAAAAGCTGACATGTCTCGCAGCGCGCGGCGCCCCCGGGTCGTTGTCACAGCTGCAACCGGGCGGAAACCCCAGAGTGGCGGAGAGGTCCAGACGGCGCACGAACCTTGTGCAACGCCTGCGGTCTCCGTAAGTTTCACAGCTATTGCCGTAAAGCAAACAGAACACCTGCTGATGCGCTCCAGACTACGCCAAGCTCACACGAAAAATGGGCGCCAACAAGGCGCCTATCGGTAGCTCGAACCTGCGGCCGAAGTCCCTTGGGCCAGGATCACCGCCTGCCTGAGGCCGCCTTCGACACTTCAGCAAGGAAAGCCTGCGCCCCCGGAGTCAAGACCGCATCGGGGCCTGAGACTCGCAGATCACAGCGCTTTTCGGATGGCACGGCATTGCTTATTCCCACGCGGCCGGGAGTCCTCTGGCCGACACCAAACTTCGCAGCTTTTTGACATGTATGTCTACTTCAAGTGTTTTCGGCAAAAATGGATTGGCGCCAGGATGAACGACAGACTTACCCAGGAGATTACGCGTTTCACGACGCTCGAGGGGAGGGGGCGGCGCCGGGTTGTCCAAGGAAGAAATAACCTGCATCTTGTCTCTATTAGGGGATCTTCGGGTCGTGCGTCATATGGTCCGGGCAGACGACAGATTCACAGCTATTTTTGCGATTTGCATTGCGGTCGGAAGGAGCATCCGGGCGCCGGTTGGCTTGCCTTGTCAGAGACCCTTATTCCGTTCTCACCCCCGTACGCACACGGTTCTCTTTCACGCTGTCTCATCGCTTCCGGTCGGCCCTTCAGTTGGTCTTTTCCCCTGCGTTTTCGGTCAGATTGCTTTTCGGCAAGGTTCATGGCAGGAACACGGCAGGGCTCGCTTGTCTTTACAGTTTTCGGTTTTTTCTGCTTCAACTCAGGACCCGGGGATGCGGGCATTGGCTCGCCGGAACGGCTTTCTGCATGTACGCTGTTCATTCGCGCCGTCTACTTTTTCTCCTTTCTTTCCCAGGTCTAGAGTTTGTCTTTTCGTTTCTGCGAACGCGTGCATGGCATGGGCGGCTACTAGGCCGCCCTCAGCCCCAGGAGTCTATGAGTTTGAGCATCGGCGTTGGGAAGGGGAGACACGTGTTCCTTTTAGGGATTGGGCTGGTTCGAGGGCATTTTCCGACTTCTCTTGTACGACTTTATTGAACCTATTCTGTTATTACTTTCAGAGTATCTTATCTTACGCCGAGGCAGAGGAGAATGGAAGACAGACGATGAGTTGCACCGCCAGGGTCCGCATGGATTTGATTTGCACCGCGAGGCGACAGCTGCGTCGCCCGCCCCGTCCCGCCGCAGAACTGGCGCCGTGGGCGCCTAGGCCCCAGCAGCGGACACGCGGGCCCCGCTACCTGCCGCCCACGATCCCTACAAGCAACCGCCGTTCCGCTTTCCCCCCGCCGATCGGCCGAGTCTGATTCGTGGCGGCATTTGCAGAGCCTTGTCCAGCCTCGAAGCCGGCGCGCCTCCACCGCTTGGCCCTTGGACAGAGGGCGGAAGATGGAAAAAGCAAATCGTGGCCGCTATCTCATCATGACATGATTTCTAGCATGATTATTCCCTGCCTGCTGCAGTCGAGCTCGATTGATCTGCGTTGGGATCCAAGCGAGGCTGTTCGAGTTACCGCGGCCAGATGTCAGTCTCCCTTGCCATACACGTTTGCACCGTTGAGGGCGTTGTTGCCTCCGTTTTGCCCGTGATTCTTCCCACTCTCTTTCTCCTGGTCCGCAGCGGAGACCCCATGGCCGTGGACCGGCGTCAGGCGCCCGAGGATCCGGGTGCTGCAAGCTGCTGCAGTGTTCTTTGCTTTTCTCCCCTCTTCCCCACCCCCCTCTGTCGCCTTCATATCCACTCTTTCCAAAGCTTCTCTCCCTCTCATGCAACATGGATGGCCTCCCCCCGCACAGTTCAGAACCGGGCGACAGCACCCGGGGACCGGGCCCAATGACGGAGCCGGCGCCGGGTACGCCTCGTTCCCGAGTGTCTGCTTGCTCGCCTACCTTTTTTTTGCTTTGTCGCTACATACTGCCAGTCTACCGGAGGCTGTCGTCGGCTCCTCCGTGACTGATGCGGCATTTGCTCGTTTGAGGCCGAAACAAAGTGGTTGGAGTCGCGGCGACGGCCGGCAATGCGGACCACATCGGCTGTCTCTTTTTTTGTCTTCTCCTATGCCCCGTCGACGTACCTACTCGGCGACAGAGCAGCAGGGGCGAAGATACGGCTACCCGATGTGGACATGGAAAAGAAAAAGAGCGGAGCATTGCGTGCGTTGCAACCGCCATGGCCGAAAGGGAAATTGTGGCGTTCGTTATAGGCAATAGTTAGGTACAGGCGGGGTAGGTGGTGCGGGCTTACGCTTCACAACGTCGGCGGGTGGGAAGGAGCGGACCAACGAATAGGGCTGCGGTTCGTCCCTTAGATCAGTCAGATGGAACCGGCGATGCCACTTCCTTCCAGCCGAGATCCTTTCGATGGTGGACCCAGAGTTTCCCGCTGGTTTCGACGTGGGGGCGGCGGCCGTGACGTTGAGGAGGGCAACAAGAGCAGGTGCAGTGGTGTGTAGATTGCGGCCTGCGCCCCGCTAGGGCTCAGTGGCGCCTCTCGCCGCCGGTGGTTGGTGCGAGGAATGCCCTCTTTGGGGAACTTCCACTGAGACTGTTTTTTTTTCTCCCTCACGTTTTCCCTTCTGCGTTCGCTTCCTTGCCCGCCTTCTGCTTTGCTTGCTTCTGGTCTGTGAGACGTCGTCCCTCTCCGGAGCTTTCCATCAGTGCTGGGGCCGCGTCTTCCTTCCCATCTCGCGTTGGTTGCCCAACAGTACCAACACGCGAGAGCAACAAGTGCGCGGCACGGACGCAGAAGAAGACGACAGAGGATTTCAAATAAAATCCCACGCCAGCCTTGCTGGATGCGGTAAAGCAAGAGGGGAGAGGCAAGTGTTCACGCTGCAGGCACCGGAAATCCCAGATGGCCACCCCCACAATCGCCCCACCGGCACGATCGATTTAGGGCGGCTCAAGGCAGATTCGTTGGGTGGTGGCTACCTCTTTGGCAGAGCGTCGCCTGTCGTTTCCGCGTCCGGCCATGGCGCATATTGCCTCCCGCTCCCTGCAACAAGCCGGCGTTGGCTGTTGGTTTGGCCGAGCGTACCGAAACTGCCGAGCGTGCCGATACCTGTTTTTCGTGGGCCTTCCCTGCGACTCCGCCCTCTTCTTCGCGTGCGGGACCGATACCCGGCCGCCATGGATGTCGCGCCCACGCCCGTGGCCCATCGGTGGCAACCTCGGCGCCCGCCGCTGATGATGATGATGAAAGACGTGGAAAACAACGCCGATCTATTGGCCGAGAGAGGGGCGCAGAAAGAAGCCGACTGCTGCGCGCTTCCGTCATAGCATTTTGCAGTTCCCGCGCGCACATCATCTCAGAACACACTTCGCACTCACCAATTCCCATGCTGGCTAGGCGGCAGCAGGAAAGAGACGACAAATTCTTTCACCGCCGCCACAGAATAGAGGGGTAGACACGCAAGCAAGCAACGGATGACGCGTGTGTCACACACATGCACGCCCGCACGCACGCCCGCACGCCCGAAAAAGACACAGAGAGAGAGTGCGTGTGAGAGAGGCACGGAGATAATTACGACGGAGCTTGTCGGATTTACAACAACGGGAGCACGGGAAAAAGGAAATAATCCCAGATCTCGGTCTTCTCACTCCGTCTCCGTCATCGCGTGGCCCTTGCCGGGGGGCCCCAGAAGAGCCGCCGGTTGTTGGGTTGGGTTGGGTGTGTGGGCAAAGAAAAAAAACCCACACGTGTTGTTGGTGTGTGGTGCGCGTGCGCCCTTTTCCCCCCCTCTCCCTCCCTCCCTGTCCTTTCCGGGGCCGCGCCGCCGCCGCCGCCGCCGCCCGGCGGGTGGGAGATCGGAGATCGACTTTAGATTGCTGACGGGGGGGGCCGTTTGTGCGCGCGCGCGCGCGCGGGCGTTTGCGGCGGAGGAGCAGGAGGCGTTGCGGGCGTTGCGGCAAGGGTTTCCCTTTTTTTTGGTTCCTTTCCACTTAATCTCGGGTGGTGTGCCTTTCGGTGGAGAACTTAATCTTCTGGGGCTTGGTTCGGGGGCGATGCGCCGGCGGGTTGTTTTTTCTTTTTGCTATTGTGATAACCGAGACTTAAGACGCCCGTTTCCCCCGGGACGACGACGGGATGCTCTGGCTGTTAATGGATGCATCGTACGTTCTTGCCTCTTTGCGTCGGGGGTGCGTTGGGCGTGGTCTCATGGTATCAGGGCTACGACCTGCGACGTTTGGGAACCTGCGGTTGACATGGGTCTGCCGTGGGCTCGGCCCAGCGTACGTGCGGTACGATCTCTCTCTCTCTCTCTCTCGCTCTCGGGGCACGATACGGACGGCCAGGGTTGAGAGAGAGATGGCGACGAGGGCGTGCCGTCGCTGCTGGGAGCGTGTGCCCGGTCACGTCATGCAAGTCGAATCGAACATGACCGGAGAGAGCTTCCTTCGCCGTCTTCCTCCAGGGGAGGAGGATACGGCCGGTATATCAGAGTCGGGTGATTCGCACGTCGGTGGCGTGGAAATGGCCGTGGTTACATTGTCTTCCCGCGAACAGGAGCGTTATTCCTGCTCGACCCCATCTCTCCATCGATGCACGGCGCTGCTCGTGGTCGAATGCTGATTCCTGATGGTGCAGGGAGCAATGGGGCAGTGAAGGATCCCAGTAGCCGCTCTAGGCATGTCGACTGATTTGGTTTGCCCGCTTGCATCACTTCTACGCTGATCAACGGACGGGGACTGCTGAGTGACGTGAACGCAAGGCTCAGCAAGAATCGCAGAGCAGCACTTGCCGCTCGTACTCAGTGCTCTGGGCCTCCCTCTCTCCTCGATCTCGGTGTGCACAGCATGAACCTTACGTCCGTGACACCAAACATCCGACGTCGCTTGTCAAGAAGCTACGAGGCGCTGTCAGTCCTGACCTTCCCTCGCGCTACGAGCATACAGCCACGCTCGTGACGTATGGGCAGAGTTGGGGTACTGTCAGATTTATGAAGGTTGCCAGGGGCGATTCTGCAACGACCAACGCTGCCCACTGCATGTCTCCTTGTGTTCAGAACAGAGTTCATATCAGTACTGTTTTACCTTCGGGTTCATTGACGTGTACAGCACATGTCCCTTACGTCTGTGATACGTACAGCTGGGGGAGAACTTCACAGCTCTAGCGCTCGAACCATCTCCGTGACAAGAACCCGACTCGGGCTCCCTCGAACGAAAAGCGTCTATCCCAAGCACTACTCGCCGACCACGACCAAAGTCCGTTATGTCCAGCGCGAGCACAGCTCCAGGAGCAACACTCGAATGCACAAGTTTCGTAAAGTCCATGGATAATAGTGAATGGTGGCGACTTTGAGTCCCGCTATGGAGCCGATCAACGTGGAAGTCCTCAGGGTTCCGCCCACTCTATGTACAGGCCATCCCAGGATTTTCCCCAGAGAACAAGTACCAGTACCTGTCTCCTCATCCTTCCAGCCATGACAAAGGATGAGGTGTTTTGCATCGAGGGCTCACTCGAATGCTACACCCTTTCCTACGTAAGCGGTTGAAATAAACATCCGGACGTATATGCGAGATGCAACATTGTAGAGACATATCTAGTCGTAGGAACCGACTCTATACAACTCCATACACAAGCAGGGCGCAGTATATCTATACAGAGGTAGGTGGACTCAATCCACTCTGAGCTGGGCTATCGTTCTAGTAGGGTCCACTATTTCGGCAGTCATCTTCCTTTGAGTGCCTTAGGATCAGGCTAAGTTGAAGCTCTGTGATGAGCGGTTGCAGTTGGGCAATTGAAACCCAACGAAGACACACGTACTTCACCACAGCTCCAGAATTTTTTTAAAGAATGTATAGGTGGGGATTAAGTTTATCATAACAGCATTAACATCACACCAGCTTCGTACTCGAAAGGGAAGGAGAACGCAACAGGAAACAGTACGAAATACCACAAGCTCGACCACCTCCTTCTGTCTTTCTCCCCCAACCACTTGCGCGCCCAGCACGCTACTCAGATTACCAAGAGACAAACCCGATTACAGAGAACACCTGCCCGAGACCACAGTACAAGGGCAAGGACAAAGCGGCCATCATCGTTCCTCCAAGGCGGGAGTGAAGGATACGACCGACGCCGCGGTGCATTCAGAGCTTGCCGAGAGTGCCGCGGGCGAAGTGGCGCTTGCGGAGGTTGTACTCGATGGCACGCTTCTTAGCAGCAGCGCTCTGGGTGAAGGCAACGGAGCCGCCAAAGGGACCTACACGCAGTAAGCAATCCATCAGCCAAGTGCGCCACTGCGAAGCCAAAGGTCCAAAAAGAAAGAAAAACTCACCAGCCGGCGTGTTATTCCGGATCCTCGCGACGCACACGTTGTCCGCGCCGCCCGCCCGGCCGGAGCACGTCATGCCGGCCGGCATCTGCACCTTGACGGGGAAGTCGGTCGTGGTGGTGCCCGAGAGGCCCAGCGCGAAGCCGGGCACGTCCTGCGTGACGGCCGCCTGCCGGAACGCCGCCGGGTCGGCGCCGCCCGACGTGCCGTCGACGTCGGCCGTCAGCGGGCCCGCGCCGTCCTGGTTCACCTGGTGGTACGTCACGGAGATGGTGCCGTCGTCGGCGCACGTCGGCAGCCCCGAGCTGGCGCCCGCGCCCGCCGCCTTGGAGACGCCGTCCTCGACCGCGCCGTCTTGCGTCTTGGTGCCGTCGGAGGTGGTGGCGGCGGCGGCGGCGCCGTCGTTGTTGTTGTTGTCGTTGTTGCCGCCGCCGAGAAGGTTGGAGAGGAGGCCGCGCTTGCGGTTCTTCTTGTTGTTGTTGGTGGTGGTGGCGTTGTTGCCGTTGCCCATGAAGGTGGCGATGGCGGCGGCGGCATCGACGGGGCCGGCGCCCTTGGTGCGGCCGAGGGCACTGGCCCTTTCGCCTCCAAGCTCACGGTCACGGATGATGGAAGTGTCTTCTTCAGCGCCGGATGAGGGGCGAGGAGAGTCGCGAGGGGTGCCATCGATGACTGGGGAAGGTCAGTTGGGGTTCTGATATGGGTGCTTGTTCAAGACATACCTGAGAGACCGGGCATGTTCACACCATTGGCGCCTTGGATCTCAGTGACGACAGCGTGAGCGGTGGTCTGGGCGGCCAGGGCAGCGAGGAGGACAACAGCTGAGTAGTGCATTGTGGCTGATGGGATGAATGGGGGAAGTGGCTTCGAATTGAAGTATTAGTAGTAATGGGATTAAGTGGAGTGTGGTAAGCGACCTGCGCAAGGCGGATTAGATTGGAGCTGATGAGAAGCTGAGAAGTGATGATGCTGATGATGCTCTTCCGGTGGAGAGGCTATGAGGTTTTTATATCCCGCTGGGTTCACTTGGAATGCCTAAGTCGAAGGCTTAGCTATAGTCTCCCCTCAATCCATGGGGTAAGCCAGACAGTCTGGAAAGCCAGCGGCTACGATGTCCACTGTGCTAGCGGATGAGGGGTGTTGTGTGAGAAGTGGAGATGGATGAGACGTCAACTGACGAACCAGAACAGCTTCAACCAACAACACCCAAAGTAGGTAAGCATCGCGAGCGTGGTGGATGGTGTAGAGACAGCACGGGGTACGACTAGCGGACACAAATAAGCTCATGGCGGCCGTGCTCTTCCCGGCGATCTTCACGTTGAGGCGTAGGTGCGGAGGGCGATGGTGTCCAAGTGCAGGCGAGATCTCCACACGATGGGTTTCGACTAGTCTTAGGTGACAGGCCAGCGAGCGGAGGAGGGTGATTCGGCCACTCAGAGATTCTGGATACTGTCAGCATCCGAGGTACCGTTGGAAGCTGGCAGCGTCTACCGAGTCCGTAGTGCTACTGGTCGGGCGAACGTATGAAGATGTCTTGCAGCAAGTGGCGCAGCGGTATCAAACTAGAAACTCTGAGGCCGGGATGCATGTCAAGCCTCGGCCAAGCATTTGCTCTTGTAGGCTCGGGCGGGAGCGCGGGTGATCTCCCAGTGTAATTTCGCTTATCTTCCGCTGCGATGCTCCTTATCTATTGTAGACATGTTTATGAGTGTTGCAGGTGTTTGATGGCACAGCGGACTGCGAACACCACCAGCTTGCGCTCCTCTCTCGCACAGCCCATTGCCGCTGCTCGTATGAGCCCAAGTGGCAGGCTGGCTGGACCGGCACCAAAAAGACCGAGGGGCCGGTGCAGACGTGTCGGAGAGGCACTGGTCTCGGGCGCTAGTCCGAAAGGGGATGCGGAGCACGGACGGAGGAGCAAACAGGTTGCTGCAGAGGCGGCGCAGTGTGACCTATGCGTAGCTCCGACGCGGCATGTCTGGCGTTGCACGCAGCTCTCAAGGGGCGGAGGGGTTGGGTGTTGTGTGTGGCCAGCCAAGGTGAAACGGCGACGCTTGAGACAGCTCGCTTACCTCGACGCTATCCACAACCTCGTCTTTCCAAAACGGTCACCAGCGCGACCTCGCTCCTTCCCCGACCCATCAGCCCATCAGCCGACATGCCGGCCATAGCGCGACGCAGCCGCTATATGAGTGCCCACGCCCTTCGTATCGTGCTCCATCGACGTCACCAAGAGCTGTTCACTTCCCGCATCCCCCGTCTTTTCCGCTCACCCAGCCTCCCCAGGCTCGCGCTCGTGCTTGTCTCTCTCCATCTCCAACTCGCTTTAGCCGCCGACTGCCGACGCTAGATGTCGGTGAAGCTCGCGCGGCTTCTGTACCTCTTCCGTCGGCGGGCCTGAGTCAGTTTTTTCTGACGAGCACGACATGTCCGTCACACAGATCTGCTGCTCGTCGCGGCAACATAGCCCGAGATGGCCAGCGTGGCTTGCGGATAAGGGCCCCCGTCTCCGCTGGCCATTTCCTGGCCATGCCTTGGCGCCAAAGAGCCTCGGTAGCAGGACGGCAAGCCAGACTACTCCACACAACCCCCGCAAAGAGGCGCATGCTCGGCAACCGCCCGCTGCACCAACATTGATATCTCCGCCGACGACTAATTAAACAGCCCCGGCAACATGTCCAGTTGTCAGCTTAGATCATCAGACTTATCTACTTGTCCCACCGTGTCTCTCTGCCGTCCTGCTTTATTCTCAAACGCCCCTTTCCCCACTGATCTGACCTATTGCGTAATCCTCTGCGTCTTCTACTTAGGAACTAACAACCAGAGAGCTCTCCCGCCTCAGATTCCACCCCAACGAACAGAAGGATGCCTATAAAGTCACGCTACCAGGTCGACATCCCGCCCGTCGATCTGGCCACCTACATCTTCCAGTCACCCACAGCCTCCCTCCCCGGCCACAATGCATTCTTGGATGCCACCACCCCGGAAAAGTACTTCCTCACCTTCCCAGACTTCCGCCTATGGACCCAACGCTTCGCCGCCGGCCTGCTCGCCGCCGGCTTCCAACCCGGTGACCGGCTGCTGCTGTTCTCCGGCAACACCATCTTCTTCCCCGCCGTGCTGGTCGGCACCGTCATGGCCGGCGGCATCTTCACCGGCGCCAACCCGACGTACGTGGCCCGCGAACTGGCCTACCAGCTGCGCGACTCGGGCGCCCGCTTCCTCATCTGCGCCGAGCAGAGCATGGCCACCGGGCTGGACGCCGCACGGAGCATCAACATGGCCGAGGACCGCGTCTTCGCCTTCGACGACGGCCGCGCCACCTTCGACGGCGTCGGCAAAGGCGTGCATGGCACCGGCGTGCGGCACTGGAGCGCGCTGTTGGCCTCGCCCGAGGCAGGCGCGCGGTTCGCGTGGCAGAAGCTGACGACGCCGGCCGAGCTGCAGCGGACCGTGGTGCTGAACTACTCGTCGGGCACGACGGGCGTCCCGAAAGGGGTCGAGATCACGCACCGCAACTACGTCGCCAACACGCACCAGACGCTCTCGTGGGCGCGCATGGATCCGCTCTTCGCCGAGCGCACCGCCCGCGCCCGCTACCTCGCCTTCGTGCCCTTCTACCACGCCATGGGCCAGACCATCTTCTGCGCGCACGCCCCGCTCATCGGCATCCCCGTGTACGTGATGCAGAAGTTCGACTTCGCCCGCATGCTCGACTGCATCCAGCGCCACCGCATCACCGACCTCGCCCTCGTCCCGCCCGTCGTCGTCGCCCTGGCCAAGAACCCGCTCGTCGCCGACTACGACCTCAGCAGCGTCGAGCGCGTCGGCTGCGGCGCCGCCCCGCTCAGCCGCGAGATGTGCGCCGAGCTGGAGCGCCGGCTGTCGCCCGACGGGCTCCGCGTCAACGTCAAGCAAGGCTGGGGCATGACGGAGATCACGTGCACGGCGACGGGCTGGCACCCGTCGGCGCGCAGCGACAGCGCGTCGGTGGGCGAGCTGGCGCCCAACGCCGAGGCCAAGATCGTTCCCGCCGACAACTCGTCGAGCGAGGAGCTGCCGCGGCGCGGCGACCGCGGCGAGCTGTGGATCCGCGCGCCCAACGTCATGAAGGGCTACTGGGGGCGGCCCGAGGCGACGGCCGAGGCGCTGACGGCCGACGGCTGGCTGAAGACGGGCGACATCGCCTACGCCGACGCCGACGGCTTCCTGTGGATCGTCGACCGCAAGAAGGAGCTCATCAAGGTCAAGGGCAACCAGGTCGCCCCGGCCGAGCTGGAGGCGGTGCTGCTGGAGAACGACGGCCTGGCCGACGCGGCCGTCGTGGGCGTGACGGTGCGCGGCGAGGAGGTGCCGCGCGCGTACGTCGTCAGGGCCGAGAAGAAGGAGGGCGGGCGCGCGTTGACCGAGGCCGACGTCTTGGCGTGGATGGACGGGAAGGTGAGTCGGAACAAGAGGTTGGCGGGCGGCGTCAAGTTCGTCGAGGCGATCCCGAAGAATCCGGTAAGTTGTGCGATGTCGTGATGTTGTTTGAATGATGTCGTCGGTGGGGTGTTTGCGGCTGACTGGATGTATACAGAGCGGGAAGATCTTGCGGAAGGCACTGAGGGATCAGGCGCAAGCGGAGGTGTCGAGGGAGGCGAAGCTGTGATGCACCAGCGCTGCGGAGATGCTGATCTTTGTAGAAAGAGATTTAGATGGGTGGAGTATGATCTTAGAACAGGAGTGAGATATCGAAACTCGAAATCAGCTGTAAACAGTACTTTTCAGATAACCGTTAATTGTTCAGAGCGATCCCGAAGTAAGCGTTGGCTTTCAGTCCATCGAGGTTCGCATGTTAGCCCAGATGATGGAAATACGGGGCTTCAACTAATCGTTTGTGAGAATCATACCGAGGAGTGAATCTGCTGCTTAACGACGTTGCTATGAAAACGCTCGTCGATTTTATGACGTTTTGAGTATAAAAGCGTCTCGGCTATCTCTCCTTTTTTTTTCAAAAGAAAAAAAGATAGTGAACATGTCTATTGGCTGGTGTACGAGCGCTGCGGCTACTCTGTTACGCATTTCCTCGATCTAATGGGTCTTAAGCTTGAAGTGTTAAGCACGACGCTCACTAACATGTATAGCCAGGTAAGTGGCGCGCGTCTTGTGGGAGCGCGAGTCGACCCAAATCTCCATAGAAGTTTAAACCGCTTACCACGACAAAGTTTTTAACATGGCCCTCGCCTTCTTATTCTGATGGCTCATGGAGTCGTCCAAATAGGCCAGCCCGCACGACTCGTCATCTAACTCCTCTACCACGTTACTATCCCCATTGTAGACGCGGATGGTTTAGGCTCTTCTACATGGATAGTGGAGGTAAACATCGAGACGTAGATGTAAGTTTTCTGAGAATTTCCTAAAGAGGTAATCGGAGATGATATCCAGATGTAGGTTTTAGTTTCTATATTGTATATAGATGTCTAGACATGAAACGGCACGGTGGGCTTTTTATCTTTTCCTTTTTTCTTTTTACTCCGATCAAAAGAGCACGTCTGGCTCATTATCAAAATTATCTCATAACACAGTATCTACAATAGGTACATCATTATGGAGCAAATCTGTCCAGCATGGGTTCTTCCAGTCCCGCACCCCATCGGAACGAACAGCCACGCACTTCCCTCTTACCCTCAAAACACGTCCCCTGCAAAGATATCCTCCCTACTGCCCAGGTGGAACAGGGGGATATGCTCCAGCGGCGCGCTCACATTGACCGTCTGGCCGCCCGCAAACGTCTCGTTCGTCCACCAATACGTCCACGGCTTCTCCCCCGCCTCCGACGTCTTCGGCAGATACACCGGCCACTCGGTCACGTTGGGCAGCACGACGGGGGCGACGAGCAGGCGCGGGCCGAACATGTACTGCTGGGTGGTAACGTTCCTGTTCTCCCTGGTCCAAGCCATGACGTTGCCGTCGGTCCTGCCGAAATCCATGAACAGCGGCCTCAGGATCTGGCGGCCGGAGCGGGAGAAGGCGTCGAAGAGGGCGCGCACGTAGGGGGCGAGGCGGTAGCGCAGCTCGATGTAGGCGACGATGGTGGGCGTGTTCCGGGCGCCGTACGCCCACGGCTCGTTGTCGCAGGTGAAGGCGCGCTGGACGTCGCAGGCGCGCGAGCCGTGGTTGCGCATGAAGGGCAGGAAGGCGGTCCACTGCAGCCAGCGCACGTACAGCTCGCGGTACTGCGGCCGGTCGACGTTGTTGGACCACTCGATGGCCGGGTCCGGCTGGAAGCCGCCCGCGTCCACCGTGTACCACGACCACCCCGTGCTGCCCGCCGACAGCGCGTTCGGGATCTGGTTGCCCAGCACCTCCCAGCTGGCCTCGGTGTCGCCCGACCAGATCATGCTGCAGAAGCGCTGCGAGCCGATGTAGCCGGACCGGCTGAGCGAGACGTAGTCGCACGGGGCGCCCATCTCTTTGCCGGTGGCGTTGCGGGTTCCTTCCTCGATGGCTTGCTGGTGGGCCCAGGGGTAGAGCTTCCCGACCGAGGCCTGGGTGCCGGCATGGTACAGCACCTGCGGGAGCGGGAAGGGAATGGACTGGATGTACGATGTCTGCCCGTTGTTCTCCCACGCCTCCCCCAGCGCCCCGCCATCGGCCTGGTCGATCCAGAAGTTCTTGACGCCCTTGTCGTAGTAGTTCCGCTTCAGCGTCTTCCACAGGAACTCCCTCGCGCGCGGGTTCGTGGCGTCGTAGTTCCTGATGTAGCTGCCATTCCACGAATCCGTCGTGCCGGGGCCGGACATGGTCGCCGCGAGCAGCCCGTCCTGCATCATCTCGGCGTAGTTCTCGCTGTCGTCCTCGACGGCCGGCCACAGCGAGGCCATCATCTCGGCGCCCGTCAGGTTCTTGACCTGCGCCGCCATGGCCGCCACGTCGGGCCACAGCGCCGGATCCAGCCCCCAGTCGCCGTTCTGCGCCCACGACTCGTAGTCGACGACGATCATGGAGACTGGGATGCCGCGGTCGTGGAAGTTTTGAGCGAGTTGCACCACCTCCGTCTGGTTTTCGTACCGCAGCTTCGAGTGCAGGTAACCCAGCGAAAAATCCGGCGGCGACGGCGCGCGCCCCGTGAGGGCGGACAGCTTGCGCTGCAGTGCGTCGTAGTCGCCCTCGGGCGCCGACACGATGACGTAGTCGACTAGTGTCGTCGAGTCGGCCGTGAACTTGTTGCGGCGCGCGCCGAACTCCATGCGCCCCTGCGCCGGCGAGTTCCAGATGAAGCCGTAGCCGCGGCTCGACATGAAGAGCGGCGTCGGGATGTATGAGTTGAAGTTGACCAGGTCGATGACGGAGCCCTTTTTGTTGACCATGAAGTCCTGCTGCGTGCCCGTCCCGAAGATCTGCTCGTCCGCAGTGGTGCTGAAGGAAAAGGCGGCCGAGAACTCGTAGCCGGTACTGGTCCAGGAATAGTAGCGTGGATTCAGTGCTTTGACCGGGTTGAACTCGTTGGTGAGCAGCGTCTCCGACCCATCGGCCTCGATGCGGTAGAATGCTAGGCGGTAGTGGGCACCGTCGAGACCGTACGTCTTAACAATGATATTCCCGTTCCGGATGATGGCACTCTGGTTGCCATTGGTGGTGAAGTCGTGGCTGAAGCCGTGAGCCTGGCCGTTTTCGGGGCCCTCGAGAGGTGGGTCGTAGAGGAAGCTGATCTCATTGCCGTTGGGAGGTCGGAACGGCCATGCCCGGACGCGGAATCCGTCGTAGCCGACAGGTTGGACAAGGACATTCTCCCATCCGTGTCTCATCAGAAAGCCTGTGGAATTGGGGGCGAAGTAAGCGGAGCTAGCATTCTGAGAAGTTGCGGCCACTGTCAGTGCGAGACTACACAGCAGAGGAGTAGTTGGAGACCACATGATGATGTGTTGGACCTGTAGTATCAATTGGCGAATGTTCGTCCAATTTATGTCAAAGTACGGTGCGGTACCTCATGCACCATTACGTCTAAGAAGCTCTCCTCTCCATTCAGGCTGAAAGGTAGACTCGGAAGCGTGCGGGAGCGGCTTGGGTTTCGTCGATCTGTGGAGATGCTTCCCCGCTTCGGTCCAATCATGCCCCGCATTCAGACCATTTTTGTAGCGGTCGACGACGTTTACCAGGAAATTCTCCGCCTCGCACGAGATAATCGATCGAGAAAGTTCGTATTCGGCTGCAACATCTCCTCATCGTCATCAGGCCAACTGTGTCGCCGTCATCGCCAGGCCCAACCCTGGTGGATGAACATCAGGTCCTGTTTCGGTGAGTCGGTTCCGCGGTCCGTCAGCCTCAAAGCTTGCCCCGGCGGATCGACGAGCTTGGCCCCGCCGCCGGACTTGGTCGTACCACAGTTGGTTGCGAGACGATTTGACCTTTCCCAAATGCGAATTGTCTGGGAGACTGTACTCTACTTACACAGGTAGTTGAGGTCGATACCAGGTGACAAAGGAATTGAGAAGTGTTGCATCGCATGTATGTAGGGGTGTATATTCATTGATACCGTGGTTTTCCTCTTATTCAGATTCTCTACATGTGGATCATGCTCTACAATAACTTACAGCTTCAACTCGTCACCTTCTGGCTAATTACTTTTAGCCTCACTTTTCTATATCGAATAATGCCTCGCAATCATACACCGTGGGTTTTTAGGACCAGGAGATACTGCAAGATGTTAGCACGTGTTGTAATCTGGGGTAACGAATGGGGAGAAAGGCACTTACGCAAGCATAATGCCAGCACCAGTAGCAATAGCAACGAACTGCGTCAAAATCTTCTTGACTTCTGCGCCCTTGTCGGGGCCCGTTTCCAGCAATTCCGGAATGACGGCGACGGTGCCAACGTAAAGAAAGGTACCGGCGGTGAAAGGAAGCAGCATGTCGCCCCACTGAAGGCTGGTGCCAAAGAGGCCTGGAGCGCCAGATGATCCCGCAGAAGCGCCAGTAGAGGAACCACCGAGTTCTTGGACAGCAATGCCAATCAGCGTGCCTAAGAAAGCACCGACGGCAGTGACAAACTGAGCACCCATAGCGGCACGCTTGCTGAAGCCTGATTGGACCAAGAGCGCGAAGTCACCAACCTCATGTGGAATCTCGTGAAAGAACACGGCGACGGTAGTGGTTGCCCCGAGTGTCGGAGAAGCGTAGAAGGATGAAGACAGCGCAATTCCGTCAGTGATGTTGTGACTGAAGTCAGCAATGAGGTTGAGATAGCCCCCAAGTTTAACACTGGATGACGGCTCTTCTTTCTTTGCTGGCGCCGAGACGGTTGCGCTGGACTCGGACTTTCGGGACCGAAGTGTGGATTCGCCCTTGGCTTCGACACCACTGGAAGAAGCAGTAGGCTTCTCCTCATGCGCATGACCGTGGCCATGAGAATGGTCATGGAGATCCTCGCCTCCAGTCGCAATCCTGAGTCCCTTGTCCATGGCAACGAAGGTCATAAACCCAACCATAATAGCCACTCCCAATAGAAGATTTTTGTTTGGCTCAAGCATTACGAACTTGACGCTGTCGGGCTCATCCTCGCCAAGGAAAATCTCAGGCAGTAGATGGAACAATGTATCGCCCATTAGCCCACCCACAGCGAAAGCGACCATGACGCTGAGCGAAGACGGATCGATGTTGGGAGGGCATAGGGCCAGCAAGAAGTTTGGAGGACCCGAGATGTACAGAGTCGCGAGGAGGGCATTAACAGCGGGGCTGCCTGGGAAGAGAACGGCGAAAACGCGCGATGTCAAGCTTCCGGTGGGCGGGGCGGTCGCAGTCTTGTGAGCATTCAGCTCTTCAACGATGGGGCATTCCTAAGGACAGTTAAGCGCGAGTCACCTGCAGGGTGCAATTGGCCATTTCCCGCTATCTTCCGCCAAAGCGTGGAGGGGAAGAAGGCCGTACCTGGAGCTTGTGCTCGATTTGAGCGGGCGAAAGCTGAGCTGCGGGGATCTTTTGGTCGGTCGTCTCGACGCGGAGTTCAGCAGCTGCTTGGCAGAAGGCGCAGACGGCCAGCAGCGCTAGAATTGCCAATGACCTCCTCGAAATCATCTTGCCGGAGTGGATGTGTGCGGAGAAGGAGCGCACTCCGCTATCGCAGCTGAAGAGTAAGCTGCCCAGCTGCCGAGCGTCATCTCGGAGATACGAAGCTAGACTGCACTTATGTAATCCGCATTTCTTATCGATAGCGCAAAACTTCAAGGGTTCCGGGGAAAAGTTGGCGACAGCACTCTACCACTCCTCTCCGCAGCAGCCATGGGTCGCGAACTCCAGAAGCGGAAAAACCGCTCGTCTATCTCCAAAGTCCGCAAGAAGCCCAAGTCGAAGAAGAGAGTCCTGAACAACCCCATCATCGCCGCCAACTGGTACGGTCACCTCCGCCCTGCAACCTGCACACAACCAGTCACTGACTGCTTTCCTCCAGGAACAAGCATGAAACCCTCACCCAGAACTACCGCCGCCTCGGCCTCACCACCAAGCTGAACGCCGTAACGGGCGGCGTCGAGAAGACGGCCAACAACCTCGACACGCCCCACAACGCCGCCGCTCCGCTCGCCGTGAACCCCAAGAACCGCGCGAACGTGAGTGCCGCGAAGACGGCCGAGGCGCGCATCGAGCGCGACCCGGAGACGGGCGAGATGCGCCTCGTCGACGACGGCAGCGCGCGCCCGAACCCGCTGAACGACCCGCTCAACGAGCTCGACGCCGACGAGGCCGAGTGGCAGGGCATCACCGAGCACGACGCGCCCGCCGTCGACCCCGCGACCGCGGGCAAGAGCGCCAACGCCGTGGTCCGGCAGCTCGAGGAGCTCGCTGCTTCCGGCGGCAAGCGCAAGGCGCCGCGCAAGCAGTCGGAGCGCGAGGTCGAGTGGATCGAGCGGCTGGTGGGCAAGTACGGGGATGATTACGGGAAGATGAGTAGGGACATGAAGCTCAATCCGATGCAGCAGACCGCCGCGGACATCAAGAAGAGGGTCGAGAAGTGGCGCAAGTCTCAGCAAGAGTAGGGTTGACCCGGCTGGGTTGATTGAGGACTGAGGAATTTCTGCATGGGATGGCGTTCAGAGGCAGAAGGCGTTCGAGTGTTCTTGAAGATGGAAAAATCACCATAAGTACTGGCATTGCCAGGTAGCATTCGGGCTTTCCTGAGTCAATTGACAAGCAAAGTCTCAAAACTGACCTGGATTTTGGCCGATGCGGTTACTCCACGTTTGCCTGGTTCTCTTGGCTGACACTGCAATATTGTTTCAAACCTGCATACGTGCAACGGGTCCAAAATCGCCAATTTGTTCCACACCTTCGTCCCTTCCGAGAATGCTGAAGAGTACAAAGCCCAATTACCATTCCTTCCCCTACTAGCTTGATGTGTTCATGCACCTAGGCTCATCGTCGGTCCCGGCCATGCACCTGGCCACGCGCCACAGCTGCTTGAAATCACTCACTTCGTACGAGATGGGCACCAGTAAGCCACAACACGTGCGACTGTTTGACTGACTCAGACTTAAACACAGGAGGATCGTCTTGATTGGTTGTCTCTGCAGCCGTGAATATGCGCTAGACTCACAGCTGCAGAAGCAATTCGTGCAGGCTTATTTCCTCAGAAGGGTTTCTGAGGACGGCCAGGATGGATGCGAGATGCGGAGCATGGCGGGAGGCGGATGCAAGCTGCAATGTAGCAAACTCATTCTAGGCTATATCGATCCTGCTTAGGCTTTCGTAGATCTGTTTTGCCGGCTTGATCGCTGACCATATCGCACCTGATATTCCAGGGTTCGAATGTCACGGCCATCAAACGAGGACTTCTTCATTGCGGATCCATGAAGAATGTAAGACATAAGACAAATGAGAAGAGAAAGGTGAGGTTGGATAACGGAGGGCAACTCTACGCCGCGTCGGAACAGCTTCCGCTGATCTGGGGGACGAGAGACACCAACAGCCAAGCAAACAGGAAACCGCAAAGCCATGGATGCAAACCACCACGTGTTGGTTGATCACGGCAATGGAAGGCTAAACTTCCGAAATAGGAGCACCTGACAGGTTGACTGCACGTCGCACGAATGGAAAGTTACGACGGCACGCGTTGCAGTTGGTCACCCGTTGGACTTTCCCTCGTTGTAGTTGACTGCAGCTCGATGTCATCTCTCCGTCCGGGTGGCACAGGATCTACCGGCCGCTGGGGACTGCGGGTGCTGCACGCTGCTTGTTTCAGAATGACGGCTGCCGTCGATTGGATGACGGTCAGCTCACGCTCACCACCCGGCTTGCGTGTTCTCTCTTCTGCCAGCCGGCCCGCTCTCGCGTCACTCTTTCCCTCTAACATCTCTCGCGCACTGGGGTCCAATAGCGATCTGGAGCTGCACGGCCGATCACTGCAGGATGTAAGACTACTTGGCGCTGCCTTTTGCCTTTCTTCTGGCCAGCGCGGATGGCGGGTGTAAGAGAACCGAGCAAGACGCTGCAGAGTGCTTTCGTGGTTAGAAGACTTTATGCTCCGGGGCCACCAAGACTTTCTGCTACAATCCTCGGTTGCAGGCGTGGAGTGACTTGTGGATGCTGCGATGACTTCTGCTGATAATGTTGTTCGTTTCATCTGTGCTGCGCTCTCACTAGGGCTGAGGTGAGCCATGCTTTCTTGGGACGATGAACAGTACCCTCGATGCTCTGTCCGCGTCATGAGAGCATGAGATCTCTTTCTGGTGATCCGCGCAATGGAGGAACGCGGTGCCAAGAGTGGAGGTTGGAATGGTAGAAGGGCGAGACGGGTGGTTCATGCAGGCAAGAGGTGCCACGGCAGCAAACAGCACAAGCTAGGCCAATCGCAGACATCTCGCCATCGAGACGTTGTTCGTAGCCTCTAAGGATTAAATCCAGACCGCGTAGTGGAGGATTTGATATGTCAGCGATCAAGCCCTTCCGCCTCTGATTCGCCCTGAATGGCCTCTTTACGCCCACCCTAACCGCGGCGTGAGCGGCTTTCCAGAGCTAAAGCACGCATCTCTCATCTTTTCTATCCACACTCTCTGACTGTTGCTGCAGCACGCCGCCGCAAAGCAATGGCTCACCCATGCGCGGCTGAGAGCCCGCAGCTGAAACCGGCTGCAAGCAAAGTCAGAATGGCCCAAGGTTCCGGTCGAGGCTCGTGAGCGCTCAGCTCGCGTGCTCTTCTTCGCTGGCCTTGTCGAGCGCGAGTGGAAACTTTTGTTTCGATTAGCCTCGATCGGCGTGCGATCCGGCAGCCCTGGACGCTCTCTCCGCATCCCACGGCCCAGGTTGCGAGGCCGATGTTTGCAGCGAAGTCAGGGAGGGTCCTGGCGGCGTGAGGCTACGCTCGAGCCGCACGGTGCTTGGACGATGGGGCTGCTCGCCCGGATGCAAGGATCTCCCAGGCGGCGTTTCAAGGCACGCCGGGCTCAGCCCCAGAAGGGGACGCGGCCGCTGGCGAGCGTTGTCTCGATACCTCGCGCGCTCTGGCGGCGGGCGGCGGCGGACTGTGGAAGGCAGGCAGGCGCGGGAGAGCCAGCAGCCAACCTACCTGCGACGACGGGGCCCGGCCCCAACTGGCCGCCCGCGGCGCCCAGGCCAAGGGGCGCGCTTACGCTACCCAGCAGGCAGAGCCGATAAGATCGCTCCAAAGGCGGCAAGTGGGGCGTTTCGCGCGAAGTGGGCTGTACATATTTTGAGAAGTGCATCATCTTTCTGCACGCCGGCGAAACTGTGGTTCAGGCGGCGGAAATTAGCGATGGAGCCTCTCGCCCTCTCGAGCCGTCCCGCTTTTGTCTCGTGCATGTCGTCCGAGGCAGCCCTGGCGGCCCACCCGGAAGCCGGATGCCAGACGCAAGACTGCGCAAAAGGATATCCGTGTGGCGATGCTGTGATAAACGGTTGAGATGCGCCCCGGCGGATGTCATAACGTCGTTGCTGCTAGCCTCGGACAAGACGATCCTCCTGCCTGCTGACGATTGACGTGCAGTCGGGCACTTATCCCTTGTTTTCGCAGACCTGCGCCGCCGGAGATCGACCTGGATGGGTGCACAAACGACCTGATCCTGCAGCAGAGCCGTGAGATGCGCGCTCCCTCAATAACAATTGCGACCACCGCTGCATTGAGCGCGTTCGCCGCCGCGGCCTGCCCCGCCGTGCTGCTGCGGCGCCGCCGCCGGGCCCGACGTATCAAGCCGTCCCCACGCTGCAGCGAATGCGCTCCAATGGCAACGCTGGCTGCGGACAGGAGCTCTGCCAACGTCCTTTGCTCGGCGGCAAACCCTGATCTGCGCTGCCGCATGAACTGTCCTTGAGCCACCGCCATTGCTCGAGCCGGCGGACGACCGGACGCAGCGGTGCGCGAAGCCCTTGACGTCAATGCAGACAGCTGTGGCTGTTGGCGTGCAGCGCAACGGCCCCATCCGTCATCCGTGGGACGCGCAGGGCCAGGTGCTATTGTGGTCGCTGCGTCCTGCGCTCCCGTCCTGGCCACCACGCACCCTGTGTACAGGTACGTCAGACCGCGCCAACAAGGCCCGGCAGCAATGGACAACAGCGGCTGGCGGGCTCCTCGTTGATGATCGGGATCGCTGCTGCAGGCTGGCAGGCTGGCCGAGCAGCCACGGCGGTGGCGGCGCGGCCGTGATCAGCACAGCGAGCCTGCATCTGCGCTCTCTGGCCGTCGACGCATCACGGGTTTTGTGCAGCCTCGTCCAGCGCCGCTATACAATAGCGAGCCCGCTATGGGCGGAGCCCGGCGGCCCTGACGACGCGCCTGGCCTGCGTCAACTGCGTCATTTTCGCAGGTCCAAGCGACCCCAAAAGGGCGTTGAGGGTGTGGTGCGCAGGATGCTGAACGGCGTGCCTGGCAATCTTGCTGACCACGTCTAGAGCGCGTGGGTCGCGCGCCGAATGGAGCCTTCTCCGACAGCCCTTGGCGGTGCTTCGCTCGTCAGGTCATGTGCGGCGTTGCGCTGCGTAATGGCCCACAGCGGCCCTCGGTGCGTGCTAGCGTGCGGCCGTGTCTATCCACGCCTTGGCGGCGTGGTTGAAGTTGGCGGCTGCCGTCAGGGGCGCGGTCCGCCGGCCGTTCAGCTTCCGAGCGCTCGCACGACTCGTCAGACGGCCGCCTCGGCCACCACCACCGCGACTGCTCAGCCCGCCATCTTTCCTGCGCGCCCGAGGTGCCATACCGGACCAGATCCTTTAGCCCAGTCGCGCCTTCCCAGGGAGAGCTGCGTCAATTTCGGTCGCTCAAGCCCGCCGGCGACAGGCGGAGCGCAGGCGGAGCGCTAGCGGCTGCAGCATGGGCGTTCAAGCGACACCAATGGCCACGGCCGGCAGCAGACAGGGGGCGTTGGCTAGCGCGGCGCAGGCGGCGCGCTTTGGCTCGGGCGCCAGAAAATCTGGGGTCATCCGCCAGCGGAGCCATGGGCAGGATTGGGCATGGCCTCCGTGTCTGGCTCGTGTTCCGCGTATCATTACGATACGTACCCGTCTACCCCAGATTTCTGCCCAAACGAGTGGCAAGCACATCGTCACCGCTGCATAGGGTTCCATGGCCGCCCTAGGAAGAGGGCGCAAGAAGGCAAGTGATTGACACGGCAGCCTCCACGTCGACTCCAGGGCAGCGCCAGGAGAACGTGCTGCGGCAGTAGCGGCCTCCCGCGAGGCGCCGCCGTCCATGGCGCTGGGCGAGGATGCATCGAGGGAGCAGCGCATGCGGGTCCGTCGTGCTGGAGACGTGCATGCCTGTGCGCGCCCTTCCGCACGCGCAGCTTGATCTCTCTCGGGAGTCTGGACGGCGTCTATCTCCGAGGGGAGCGAGGCTGGCCCAGCAGGCTCGCGGCGGAGGTCGCAACGAAGCTGCCGCGCTTCAGGGACGCCCGGTGCGGGCTCCGGCCAATGATGGCGTGCGCGCCGGGCAAGCGTGCCTGCCCCCCCAAGCCACTGCGCCGTTGCCCGCGGGACGCTTGTATGGGGAATCCATGCTGCTGTTTGATACAGATGGCCGTTGCAACGGGGGAAAGAATGACAGCACGTATTGCCCAATGATACGAGACGGGCTCGCTTCGTGCCGAGGACGCGCGCGGGCTGGCCACGGCCAGGCTGCGAGGCTGCTCTGGGCCGGGCGTGGGCAGGGTGCGGAATAGAGGCGCGGGCAATCGTCGGCTGCACGCTATAACGCAAGGAATAGAGACGGCACAGGGTCCGCAGGCGTGAGGGCTGGGGAGCGTGGACGAGGTCTGTCGGTGGCCAGGCAGCTGCAGGCGGCCGTTCAGTACGCAAATACCGTACCGTTCTGATCGAAGAACCCGACGCCGGATGATCGTGCATGGCCCTGCCGCAGCACGCGGCGCCGAGTCGACCCATGCTCAGTCGTCAAAGCTTCTGGCTGTGTCATGCAACGCGCGCTCGAGGGTCTGGTTCGACGCTTACACGCTCTCGCGATGGTAGAAGATCGCCTGGCCTCCATCGCACCGCGCTGCTCTTGACTAAGGCGCCTGCTACCTCACTCGCCCTCCCCTTTACGCATTCGAGACTCCCGCCTCCATCTCGTCGCCCAGCCGCAAACCTCGGGGATCGGTGGACCCTCTGCAGCCAATTCGCCCGCTAGCCGTCGCCCTACCTGCCCTCTGCCCACCCAGCCCGGTTGTGGATGGGGCTCGCCGTTGTTTGCTGCTAGCCTGCCCCCCGACGCTGTGTCGCAGTGCCACAGCCCGGTTGTTCTCGCGCCGCAACAGCTGCTGCGCGCCATAGCTTCGTAGCAGACGCCGAACGCAGCAGCCTTGGCCCGCAAGCGCTCGAATCCGGGTCGCAGCCGTGCAATTGCGACGACTCACGCATCGAGAATTTCTGGAAGCAGTCCGAAATTCAGGATCGGCTGTCCGCGCAGCCCGCATCGGATAGGCCGGTTAGTTTCAGTACGAAAGTCTAAACGCCGTCTCTAGACGGCTGCGCAGCTGACTTTGCTGGGCCCCGGACGGCTTGTACCCTGGCCCTGCGCTTCGCTCGGCCTCGCACCTCCCCAGCCGGCGTCCAACGACTCTGCGACACTTGCTTACTCGCCACAATTGCTCCAGCACCGCGCCCGCCTTGTGCAATTCCCCTCTGCTCTCCCTCAATTGCCTGTCGCCGGCAGTGCATGTCCGTCGCTCAGTCCTGCGCTCGACCGTCCGCCGGCGTTGAAGCGCCCTCGAGCCGATCTTAACTCCGCCTTCCGGGTCACGCCGCTGCGAGCTGTGCATAGCTCTCCGTCCAAAGGCCCGAACGACGAATAGGTACCACTCCTGTGCCTGCGATGCATTGACGCCCGCGCTGACCGTATGCCATGCTAGCCCAGCGCCTGCTGTTCGTCTGCTGTCCGCCTGTTGCCCGCAGCGCCCTGCCCCGCGCCCTGCACGTCCCGCCTCTCCCGCGAGCACAGCTCCCGCCCAGCAAGCTACTTGTACCCGCCGAGTACTTGTCACTGCGCTCAAAGCTCCGCGCTGCCCACCGCTACCCGCCAGCAACCTCAACCTGGCTGCGACACAGTCCCCCGCGAGCCGCTGAACACCACTGGTGGACGCGCATACACCGACCGTGACCGAGTTGGCGGTGTGTAGAGAGACGCACCCATAGACATGCCAGAGACACCCGAGACAGCCCCCGATTCGACCATGGCTGCCCCTGCAACCGTCGACGCTGCGAATAATGCCGGTGACGCCTCTGCAGACGTGAAGAGTAAGCCCTCCCCGCCCGGCACACCAGGCGTCTGACGGCGCCCTAGAGCTCCGCTAACCTCTCGTCCCCAGCGTCCTCTCCTAATGCCAAAACCGACTCTTCGCACCCTGCCCCTAACGCGAACTTCCCGCCTCCCAAGACCGACAAGCCAAGGCCGCACGTGTGCGGCACCTGCGGTCGCTCGTTTGCCAGGCTCGAGCACCTGAAGCGCCACGAGCGCTCCCACACAAAAGAGAAGCCGTTTGAATGCCCGCAATGTACAAGGTGTTTTGCCAGGCGCGACCTGCTATTAAGGCACCAGCAGAAGCTCCATCAGGCTGGCGCTGCCTCCTCCCGGCCCAGAAATGGTCGTCGCGAGAGCACAACAGGCATCCCACCCAACGGTGCTACGAACCGAGTGCGTAAGAACTCGATCGCAAATGGCGCGAACGGAGCCGTAGGAGGTGGAGCACCCACTGCACGCCCGCGAGCAAACACTATAAGCCACATTGACGCTGGTGCCTTGAACAATCTGCTGGCCGCTCACAATACCACATCGGCGAGAAGCCCCGGCATGCCTATGAACCATGGCCATGGGCACAGCCACCACCCAAGCCTTTCGGGCTTCCCTGGTTCACACAACTTTGATTTCCGCGGAATGCAAACCACAATGGACCACTCAAACCACCACGGTTTGCCCAAGATCGACACGCATCTGGGCATGGGCATGGGTGGCGGCCTACGGACGGCCCCGATCGCAGGCTTCGATCACATGATGGATCTGGACAAGCTATTTGGGGGTGGCTCGACCATCAACCCTGCGCAACTGCACTTCAGCGGCGGTTCTCTGGGTACACCCGCTTCTCCGTTCGGCACCTTCCCTCCTTTCTTGACCAGTGCTGGCATCGAGGAGGATGAGTTCGACTGGATGGCTGGCCTGGACAACTCCCTCAACCTGAATGCTGGCCCCAACGAAGCCGCCGTGGATGAGTCGTCTCCCTCGGCAATCAGCACCGCGAGCCAAAGCGGCTTCAGCGAGGTCATGCTTGACGGATCGAACCAGCCCACGCATACCACAAGCTCCGTGTGGCAGGGCTCATTGAATGCAACCTCGATGATTGACACCAGCTCAATATCGCTGGACGCAATGAATGCCGTCTTTCCCGAACTCATGGATCCGCTGAGCACCGTCTCTCCGAAGCAGCTGCAAGACCAAAACGGCGGGCAGGAAATGTATTTTTCCTCGCCGCCGCCGTTGAACTCGATGAGCCCGACTGCAGGCATTCCTGGCATGCCGAACCAATACTTCCACCCACCGACTTTCAACTCTGATAGCACAAGTATAGCTTCCTCTTCAGTCAACGGCAGTGCTCGCCAGAGCTCGGTGACGTCCATCTCAACAGATTCAATCACTGATGCCACTCGACAGTCTCTCCTCATGAGCTTGTCGCAGGCGATGAATTATAGTTCCAATCAACGGAAATATTCGCAGCCGGCTATCAGCTCGCCTCTATCACCTGGGCTCCCTGCCATGTCATCTGCACAACTTCCTTCGCTGCCAAACACCAGCGACCTCCAACGGTTCGTCAACGCCTACATTCAATACTTCCAGCCGCACATGCCTTTCTTGCACATCCCAACCCTTTCATTCGATTCCTCACTGTATTCCACCAACCCGCGTGCTGCGACGTTCGGCCATGGAGGTACCATTGGTGGCGGCGAATGTTTGATTCTGGCCATGGCTGCCATCGGAGCGCTCTACGAATTCGAACACGCTGCTGGCAAGGAGCTGTTCGAAGCCGCGAAGAAAATGATTTTGTTCTACCTCGAGGAACGTCGCCGTGCAGATTTGGCAGCAGCCGTCAACGGCCTCAATCCGATGCACGACACGAGCAATCACACAACGCCGCTCTGGCTCGTGCAGTCTATGTTGCTCAACCTCATCTACGGGCACCAGTGCGGCGATAAGCAGGCCAATGACGTTGCGTACACCCACTGCGCTGCTCTTGTTAGCCTAGCGAAGGCCGCAAACCTCGACCAGCCCATGGATGAAAGTGCCAATGGATCCAACTCGCGTAACAGCGACGGCGATATCGACATGGGCGACGACAGTCAAACCCCCAATCAATGGACGAGTCTCGACGAGCACGCACAGTGGATCCAATGGAAGACACAGGAAGAGCGCAAGCGAACGCTGTACGCCGTGTTTGTGCTTTCAAGTCTCACGGTTATAGGGTACAACCACGCTCCTAGGATTTTGAATTCGGAGTTACACTTGGATCTTCCGTGCGAGGAGGACTTGTGGGCCGCCGACAGCGCGCAAGCATGGGTAGCGTTGGGTGGCCAACAAGCCGCTACCCAGAAAGGCATCGCTTTCGCTGATGCGCTTACGCATTTGCTTACAGCAAGTGAGCGACAGAGGTGCAGCACACAAGATGGCTCTACCTATCGCGATGAGTTCCGTGGGAGCGTTCTGAAGCCGAGCACGTTTGGTTGCTACGTCTTGATCAACGCTCTCCACGTTTACATCTGGGAAACGAGGCAGCGCCACAACGGCCGACAATGGACCACAGCCGAAACCGAGCAGATGCACAATCAGATCGAGCCCGCTCTCAAAGCGTGGCAAGCTTCTTGGAAGGCCAATCCGCACCACAGCCTGGAGCGGCCAAATCCTTATGGCCCGCTTCCAGCTGACAGTATTCCTCTTTTGGATCTTGCTTACGTACGCCTGTTCGTCAGCCTTGCTCGGTCGAAGGAAGGGTTCTGGGCGCGCGACTTCGACGCCATGGCGGAGGAATTGGCAAGGGGTGATGAGATCATCCAGCACGCCGAGACGGACTCAGATAGCCCGTCCGACTCAAACCGGAGCACCGCGCCGAGCAGCTCTCCAGGCGGCCTCAATACCGCCGCACCGGATTTCTCTGACACCGGAATGATGTCGAGCGGCGGTTTTACTTCAGCCAAATCCTCCAAGCGTGAGCGCCACCTCCGCAAGGCTGCGTTCTATGCTGCCGACTCGCTATCCATGTCAGACAAGCTCGGTGTCACGTTCGCGGATTTCACATCGCGGGAGTTGCCCATTCAGTCGGCCATGTGCACGTTTGATTGCGCACAGGTGCTCGCAGAGTGGGTTGCAACAGTCCAGGAGCGTGTTGGTCGTTACATGGGTATTTTGGGCAAGACCGAAATCGACCTACATCAAGTTCCAGCGATCATGCTCCTGGAAGAAGAGGACACAAAGCTTTTGCAGAAGATCTCGGAGATTCTGAACAATGCGGAGATGAAGATTACTTTCGATGCTGGAAGCATGGGCTCGCCTGCTGGAGTTGGTCTCCCGGCCCTCAACAACTACGGTTACGGAAGCAAGCTTCTTATGGTTACGGCTTATATGATGGAGCATGCTGCTGTCTGGCCTGGTAAGCTCACCGATGTGAAGTGTCATTTAATCTGTCGCTAACAAACCTCAGTGACCCACGTTATGGCGCGCGCGCTCGAAGCTCACGCTAATCACGTGCATGCTAGAGCCGAGAGCTCCATCACTGCCTAGCCGACAGTGTGCCTGCAAATCACGCTCATGCCACGCCAAACTTTTCGTATGATTCCGCTTTCACGATTAATGCATCGACGAACAACAGGGTAGCCTTCGGCAGCCGCATCCAGCACCGCGGCTTCGGAGAGCATCAGGGAAAGGCGCGCTTTCATCGGACCATCTCGCACTTTGGATACCCCATAACGCCTTGTATATGTATGGCTCGGGAGAAGGGCCTTCCGTCCAAGTAAATACACAATGCTCATGACCGGATAACGATGAGCACCAGGCGCCGCGCGAAGGGAAAACCAGGATATGTCTTCGTCAATTGCCTGGTCGAAAAATGTCTATCGATTCGCTGTCGTATATTGTTGTGGGCCTAGTTGCACCGCTCAGCCCACTGCCAACTCTTCTTTCCGTCCTGGGCGGCTTCGATTCTTTCATACGAACTATTTCAGAACCGGCGGCTTCTTCCCGTCGGGCATACAGCTGTACTTGTCTTTACCGGCTCTGCCATTCTCCGGCATGCGAACAAAAGTTGATAGTGAGCTACTGAGGGAGAGAACAAAAGGTGGGAGATGAAAAAAATCATACGGATTGAAGCTTGGTTTTCAGTCTTTGTCTTCCTCGCGCCTGCAAATATCACGCCGCCACGACCAGTCCGCAGGCGAAACGGCTGGATTGATTTTCTCGATTTATATTTGGCTACCGTCTTGAGCCCTCTTCACACATTTGCGAGCTTTATTTGCTTACGACAGTTTCTGACTGCTGTTTCTTCATTCACCACACCTCTGCGGACACGCCTTACTCAACATTTCCCCTCCCGGCGCAGAAGGTTTGGATGGGTCTACTGGATGGTTGGGAGATGTCACAAGATGGGTACGGAACGGATTTAGTTTCATTGCAAGGGCTTTGTTATTTCAACTTTCATGAGGCAGTTGCCAATCCTTTGTTCAACCGATGCCTTCCTATGCAGGTTTCCATATTCTCCCAGTCCTACTTCAACCGAGTAGAGGGGAATGGACGAGCAAAGCAGGGGGGGCCAAAACAAGGTCGGCTTGTAGTACATACAAGGAGAACAAGTAGGAATTGGAGGGCGGTTAGCTAGCAGTGGTACATAGCTGGCCGCAGATAGCCGTCATGAAAACAAAAGCTTCTTTCTTCAATGCTATTGGCTATGTCTTCCGACTACATCTTTCCCCCTTTGGTGTGTGCCATGTGGTAAGCCGTTAACTACGTCACGATGCCAAAGTTTGTGGCCCTGCGCCTCTCGGCGAAACCGCTGGTCAAGAGGCTGGATTGACGTCGTCGGCCACGGCCTAGTGCACACCATTTTCAGCCTCGAGGGCCTAGAAGCCGTTGCTTGTCAAAACGAGCCAGCGTCCTCACCGGTGAGCCACCGAGCCACCGAGGTTCTGCGGAATGCAAATTGCTCAGTAGTGACAGGCCGGTCCCCATTGCTCCCCGTCCAGCCCAACCTCTAACCAGCGGCGTGTCACGAGGCGAGTTGTTCAATGCTTCGGCTGGCCCGATTCATTTCCCACTAGTCGGGAACGACGGGGGGCCGAGGCGTGCAAGGCACGCAGCGACATACCGCCGTGGGGTAGGTAGGTATCACGCTTTCATCTCGAGACTACTATCTATGCTTTTTTTTTTGCTACGGCGGGGGGAGGGCGCAGTTCCGCCTCACGATCTTCTTGTCGTGCTGCTCCTCAGCAGAAGAACCCACACATTATTCTCTATTCCCGCCGGACCTGTTTGCCACTGCTCATCATCTGCTGCTTATGACGCAGGGTCACATCCCCAACGCAGCCCCGATAAGTAGCATCGGGGAAGAGAGGCGAATTTTCTTGTGCTGGAACACTTGGGCCGCGGCTTGGAGCAGGTCTAGTGACGTTGCTGCATTGTTGGGCCGAAGCCGCGCAGGGTTGGGTTGGGGGGGGCCAGGCAATGGGGTAGTCGGTTGGGCGTTCTGGGTTAATAATCACCAACGTTACACTACTTACAGCGAAACAAGAAAGAAAAAAAGACGGGCCGGATGTTATGGGATTGTGGTCGGACAGCGGCGACGATCCGGGCAGACGATCCGGGCGGCGAGAATCTAGTAGCTGCTGGACCACATCGCATTGCCCTTTTCTGGTTTCGCCCCGTGGCGTCCAACCTTTCTCTCTTTCTCTCTCTCTCTGCCTCTCAGTTAGCTGAGGCTGGGG
Source organism: Diplodia intermedia (assembly GCA_021495925.1). NCBI lineage: Eukaryota > Fungi > Ascomycota > Dothideomycetes > Botryosphaeriales > Botryosphaeriaceae > Diplodia > Diplodia intermedia. Next base: position 408,238 of record JAKEKT010000007.1, on the reverse strand, counting down.
CTGGGCACGACCTAGGTCAGGGTCGAGAAGGGGAAAAACGCCACCGCCCAAAAACACACCCCCACCACTGCTGCTGCTTGCTTGTCCCGCCGCTTGGCGGAGCTGTCCTGACCTGTCCTGTCCTGCCCTTGATGCCCTGGCCCGCGCAACAGCAATAATGCACCGCCATCATGATCTCCCCCGGCTCGCATTGCAGATCTCGGACGTCCGAGCGAGACGTTCGGGAAAGTGGAAGAGAAGAAGATGGGACCGGCAAAGCTCGGCTCAAAAAGAGGGAGCGTTTTTTTTCCCTTTCGCCAGCAGCAGCAGCAGCAGCAGCAGCAGCAGCAGCAGTAGTAGTGCTAGCGGTTTTGGTTGCATCCGTCTTGCGTAAGCTAGCGCTGCTAACGGCATGGTCGGGGTCGTTATTGCAGCTTCGGCTATCAACAATGCCGGAACATCAGTGATGGAAAGATTCGCTTTCTAGATGAGCGGCTCGAAAGGGCGTGGCTGCCGCCGGCGGTGCCCTCTCGCATGTGCTCTCTCCTCGATCGCATGTACGTCCCCCTTACAGCTGCCCCCCGTCTGCCTGGGGGGTTGGGCGGGCGCTGCACGCTAGCCATGCACGCAGGACAAGACGGATGGATGGCGACGGAAATTGTGGATGCCTGCTCTCTATGCTCTCCCACGCATACGCGACCACGCGTACGATGCTGTTTCCCAAACCGATAGGTACGCCATACGCCGATTCCCTCGCCCAATTGCCGTGATATATCCGCCGTGCCGCGCCCGCGTTTGCCGCTGCCTGCCCGTCCCGATGCTGCGCCGCCCAGACAATCCCATTGAAACGCCCCAGGCTATGCATGCAATGCAACATGAGAGCAAAATAAGTCGGAAAACGCCAAAGGAAAATCTATCGAGAGCCGTCCCCCATGCCCCGCCAAGTTTCGCTCGCATCTCACTTCCCGAGTCGTCCGCCCGCTGTGGGTTCCAGCCGGCGCCTACTACTCGGCAACCCTCTACACTCACGCCACCAACCCATCGTCGTGCCGTCTCTTGCTTTCTTTTACCCCGGATGCTCTATTTTCGCGCGCTCCAATGTCGACCCACTTCCCCACGCCGCCCTGCCCCAGTCTTTGGCTGCGCGTACCCAGCGGCGGGACTCCGTTTCCTTCCCGGCTCGGTTCGACCTTGCGCTCAGCCGACGGCGTGACGAAAGTGGCTCAACCTTCGTTCCTTGCCGGCATCCATGGGGCGGGGGCTGACGGGCATCGGTCGACTGTGCCGGAGCGGCCACTTGCCTTGCCGCGGAGCAGGGCCAAGACGACGCGCCTATGCCGACGCTGGACTGGTGGCGCTGCCGGCGGCCGCGGCTCCTCTCTGACGGCGCGGCTGCGTCGCCAGGCCCTTCTTCATCATCAGAAGTAGAGGGATGATGTCTCCGGTTTTGTTGCGCGACAGAGCCTTGCGGCATACCGGACACTGCGAGCGTTTGGGTTCGCCGGGGCCGGCGCGCTGCTCGCCGGCTATGAGGGCCTCCATGAGACAGGTGTGGCAGAAGACGTGACCTGTGATGGTGAAGGCTCGGCATTAGTGACATACTAGGTGGTGTGAGGCCGAGATGATGGGGTACAGCGGCGGCAAAGCCCGCTCGGTGATCGTTGATGGGCGAGGTCGGTGGTTCCCCGAGGGAGCCATAGCCCCGTGGGTGGGGGGGCAAGAGGGAATACTGGGGAGGCCGGGGCAAAGGGCGTGGGGGAAGTATGGGGAGGCTTACCGCATGCAGTCGCCGTGAGGTCCTTGGGGACGTCCATGCAGATGACGCAGGTGATATTCGTGAGGGTCGTCGGGGCGTCGGCGCCGTTCTGCGACTCTTGCTGAGCCTTGACTTGCTCCGCGCGTTGCTTCTGCAGCGCTTCCGCCAGCGGGGTGTCGTCGTCTATCAGGTCTATCCGCTCGATCTCCTCGACCTCGCCCCGGGCCGCAGCGTTGCTCGGGCCGTCGGTGTTGGCGCCTTCCTGCCTGCTGCCCCGTCTGCCTCCCGTTGTGCTGCTGCTCCCATCGTTTCGCTTGGCTCGCTTCGAGGATGGATCGAGAGGGACGAAGAGCGGCGAGGTGGCGTCGCGCTTGCGGCGACCGCTACGGAGCATGGCGGAGTCGGGTGAGGTGGAGCTGGTGTTCGATGGACTTTCGGCGGTGGGCTGCTGACTGTAGTGGAGGGTGCGGAGAGTCGAGCGTTCCTGGCTGATGGGAGGCGTCTGCTCGCGCGTGAGGTCGACGTAACCGTGGCTTCGAGGCGACGGTATGCGCGGATTGTAGTGGGAGGGTGGCGACTGTGCAGGACGATGGCGACTGCTCGAAACGGCGGCAGATCGCTGGGTAGCCGCGCCGTCGTCTCCACCGTTCAGGACCTGGGCGAGGAAATTGGAGCGCGTAGGATGCGGGGCGAATGGTGCTGATGTCGCGGTGGGATTGTCGAAGTCGGAGTCGGGGTCGTCGTGCGAGTGCATGGGCGGCAGGGTCAAGTGCTCAATGGCTTGCTGGCGGCCGGGCAGCGAGCGGGCGTCGGTTGGGGCATCGGGCCAGGACCACGACGGGTGTTCTTGCAAGAGGGCGGGCTGCTGCCGGCGAGCGGACGAGTTGTTGGCAGCAAACGGACTGCGCGACATGGCGGCGAGGGCAAGCTATGGAATGCGGTCGCAGAAAGGCAATGCGCAGCGCTGTTTCGCAGTCGGGGCCGGCCTCGGCCCTCGCGGTCTTCCTTTCCTGGCAATCCCTGGGACTGCACTGGATACAGCTCAGGTTCTGGTGGAGGAGAGAGCGGCCGCGCACTAGCACAGCTCACAGCTCGCAGCGCGGCCGGGCCTCCGCCAGTCTGCTTCCACACATGACGCGCCCAAGAGCTCCACCACCCGCCCGCTTCCATTCTGCGACACACCCAACGCTGCTTTTTCGCCATCCCACCGCCAGCCCACCTCCGTCGCGGGTCGCGAAATGACCTCCGTATGACGCTCGCTGCGACCTCGCGCCATGTTGCGCACCTCCAGCCCGCTCTTCGCTCGCCGCTTCTGCCCTTTCGCCTGCGCGCCACTGCTTCGTCCGCCTCGACAGTATGCGCCGTCCGACGCTGCTATGCGCAACAGGCTGAGGGCGCCAACAAAAGTCGGTCTCGAAGCCTGCTCGGTATGTTTGTTCCCGGCTCCAATTCCACCTCAGTCTTTTTCTCCTCGACTGACATCATGAAAAAAAAAAAAAGTCTCCTCAGATGCCCGTCTCAACGATGTCGGCGTCCAGCAGCTCAGCGCGCATGCCCACAGCCAGATCTTTGCGTCCAAACCCGAGCCGCCGCCTAAAGAGCTGGTAGACTTATCAATCGATCACCTAACGCGCCATGATCTGTTCGGCAAGAACTCAGATGAGGCGCCACCCATCAGCTTCGACATGCCGCCACTTCAGGGCTCCACCAAGACCCTGGATGAACATTTCTACCGCCTGGGCATGGACTCGGCCCACCCCTACTTGGACCTGGCGCAAGAATTTGTCCTGAAAGAACCGCCTGCGAGACCGCAATGGGTTGAGAGGAGTGGTTGGACAAAATACGTTGGCGGGACATGGGAAGCCGTGGATGCTCCGGACGAGTCGCTTTTGACCTTCGATGTCGAGGTTATGTGGAAGGAAACATCATACGCATGCATGGCTTGCGCCGCAAGTCCTACCGCTTGGTATGCCTGGATTTCGCCCTGGTTGTTGGGGGAATCCGACACAGATCGCCATCTCATTCCCTTGGGCGATCCCACCAAGCCGCGGATAGTCGTCGGACACAATATTGGCTATGACAGGGCCAGGATCGCCGAGGAATATGACTTGCGCCAGTCAAAGAACTTCTTCATGGACACCATGTCTCTCCACGTCGCCGTCAATGGCATGTGCTCCCGTCAAAGACCCAAGTGGATGAAGCACAGGAAAGAGAAGGAATTGAGGGACAAAATCGCCGCATCCGACGAGAATGTTGATCTGAACTCGTTGCTTCAGTCTGGACAGCTTAGCGATGAAGAGGAGGAACTGTGGATAGGGAGAAGCTCGATCAATTCCCTGCGGGATGTCGCCAAATTCCACTGTAACATCACCATCGAAAAGGCCCAACGAGAGTACTTCGGAGAGCTTGACCGCGGAGGCGTGAGGGAAAAGTTGAGCGAGCTGTTGGATTATTGTGCTGCCGACGTCCAAATCACCCACCGCGTCTATCAAAAGGTCTTCCCGCTCTTCCACGAAGTCTGCCCTCACCCCGTCAGCTTTGCGGCATTGCGGTTCATGGGGACCGAGATCCTCCCCATCAACGAATCTTGGAATGAGTACATCAAGAACGCCGAAGAGAAGTATCAAACCTTGTCCGAACAGGTCCAGCAAAGACTCATCACTCTAGCCGACACGGCGTTGGAAGTAAAAGAGGAACCCGAAAAGTATCAGAATGATCCCTGGCTGAGCCAGCTGGACTGGTCCGGTCAGGAGATCAAGATGGTCAAGGGGAAAAAGAAGAACGACCCACCGAGGCCAGCTGCGCGCCAAAAGCTGCCTGGGATGCCGAAGTGGTACAAGGACCTCTATCCGAAAGCCACCGGACCCATCTCCTTGACTACTCGAACACGAGTTGCCCCGTTGTTTCTGCGACTAGCATGGGACGGATATCCTCTCTTTTGGACTGACAAGTATGGCTGGACATATCGTGTCCCTGTGCAAGGGGCTCAGCTCAACGACGAGATGAAAGCCGCCCTTTGCGATTTTTCCGAGGACGAGAACATTACCCTTCGTCTCGACCGCGAACATCACTACATCAAAATCCCGCATAAAGACGGACCAACAGCCCGTTGCACCAACCCACTAGCGAAGAGTTATCAGCAGTTCTTCGAAAATGGTCGGCTGACTTCGGAATACGCATACGCCAAAGAGGCACTCGAGATGAATGCTTCTTGCTCGTATTGGATCAGCGCCAGGGACCGGATCAGGTCGCAAATGGCTGTATTTGAAGGCGAGGCAATGGTCAATGGAAAACCCCAGTCAAGCAGCCAAACCGGCGACGGTGCGTCGGGCTCGACACTTGGGTACATTCTTCCCCAAGTCATCCCCATGGGGACCATCACGCGAAGAGCTGTTGAAAACACCTGGTTGACCGCGAGCAATGCAAAGAAGAACAGAGTTGGCTCGGAGCTGAAGTCGATGGTCAGGGCTCCCCCCGGCTATTGTTTTGTTGGTGCCGACGTTGATTCGGAAGAGCTCTGGATTGCTAGCCTCCTCGGCGATGCTCAGTTCAAACTGCATGGTGGCAACGCCATTGGCTTCATGACACTTGAGGGATCCAAGCCTGCCGGCACCGATCTGCATTCGAGGACGGCATCGATTCTGGGCATCTCGAGAAACGATGCCAAAGTTTTCAACTACGGCCGCATTTACGGAGCTGGGTTAAAGTTTGCTTCTACACTACTTAGGCAGTTCAACCCAAGCCTGACCGAGGCGCAAACCACAGAAACCGCTTCCAGACTCTACCAGGAGACGAAGGGCAAAAAGACAACACGCAAAGCCCTTCAAGAGAGAAGCTTTTGGCGCGGTGGCACGGAATCATTTGTCTTCAACAAGCTTGAGGATTTTGCCGAGCAGGAAAAGCCTCGTACTCCTGTACTAGGAGCAGGGATTACCGAGGCGTTGACGAAACGATACCTGACCAAGGGCAGCTTCATCACATCTCGCATCAATTGGGCCATTCAGTCCTCCGGCGTAGATTACCTCCACCTCCTCATTGTCTCCATGGATTACCTAACTCGCCACTTCAACATCGATGCACGCCTTGCACTTACCGTGCACGACGAAATCCGTTACATCGTCAAGGAAGAAGACAAGTACCGCGCGGCACTGGCACTGCAGGTCTCCAACATCTGGACCCGCGCCATGTTCAGCCAGCAAGTCGGCATTGAAGATCTCCCGCAAGCCTGCGCCTTCTTCAGCGCTGTAGACATCGACCACGTCCTACGAAAGGAGGTAGACATGGACTGTGTTACCCCATCACATCAAACCCCCATCTCTCCTGGTGAAAGTGTCGATATTCTTACCCTTCTCGACAAGGGTGACGAAGCTCGCCTCAATCGTCCGGACAAGCCTGCTCCCGAAATTGCACTCAAGCCCGACGCGGTCGAGTACAAGCCGCGCGAGCCGGTCATGACCGCCCTCCAGAGCACCACTAACATCCCGTTTGTACGCGCGCAAATCACGGCAGATGACCAGGAGCTTTTGGAGATCATGAGGAGCATCAGACCGAAGGAGGTCGCGTCAGGGCCTTTCTCACCTACTAAACCCAAGCGCTCCACCACCAACACTCCGGCAGAATGGAAAAAGGCGCGGAAGAACGTGCCCAGGCCGCCGCACAGCCAACCGCAAGCAGCTTACCTGCTGCCCGTAGAACATTGGGACGAGCGCGCCTTTTTCCGCAATCTAGAGCGACCCAAGCCGAGCTGGGGACCGGCGCATCAGCCGCACCAACCGCAAGGTCCGGTGGGCCCGAGGAGTTGGGGAAGGTTGTAGGGTAGGGGAATGTGTGCGACAGGCGGGGGCGTTCCGTTCTGCTTCTTGTGTACAAAGGTGTATTGATATGGTCAAAAATGGTCGGGGTTTTCTGAGGGGAGTTTGGATGGCACGGGAAAAAACTGCAAGGTCATGAGTGCTACGTTCCTCTCTTCTTTCCTTGTGTAGAATGACTCGCTGAGCGAGGAAAGGAGAAGTGGACATGGAAAACACGGCACCTGCAAGTTGGTCTGCTCCTTGTACGGCTGTTTTGTAATTTTTAAAAGCAAGAATTCAAGCCTTCGCCGGCGTCTTCCTTTTTTTCAGCTCCTCTCCTTTCCTCACGTCAGAATGTTCAGCCGAAATCCCGACATATTAAGACAGTTCTCACCTCGTCACTCGGGTACATCCGATCCTGCGCGTGCTGGGCAAAGGAACGGAAGGAACACTTCTCTACTCTCCCCCAGCCCCAGCCACGCCACGCAACAAACTCGTGGACCACGTAGCTCCGATGGGGCGATCACCGACGCACGAGAAGCTTGTGCACCTTCCCCGAAAAGCGAAACGGGAAAGCCCGCCATACCGAGACGGGGCTCAGATCCCATGCGCCTTCTCTCTCGCTCTTTCCCCCCCGTCCGGAAAGGGAAATACGCCCGCCGGCCCCACGATAACCGCAAACAACACCTGCACCGGGGAGCCGCGCAAACAACTTCGCAACGCGCCGGGCGAAACAAGCCAACCCGATTCTGCGGAAGTGCCAGGGATACATGCGAGATGGGATATGTTCGTTGCATGTACGAGTGGACTTTGGGCAAATTGTCATCGGACAGAGTCGGCGACGGCGACGACCTTGCGCGCGCGCTTCTGGGAAGGCTTTGGCGACATCTCCAAGGCTATCGAGCGCGGGCTTTGCGAGAAATGCGGAAAGGGTGGAAGAAATGATGCGCATACTTTCCAAGCAAGAGAGTGCAAGAGAGAGATGACCAAAGATTTGTGTAAGCCGCCTCACGCGCAAACAATACCAAACGTATCAGCGAGCCAGCCAGCCAGCCGCGCGCAAAGATGGAGGCGTACGACGGGAAACCGAAATAAAAAAATTAATTTCTTTGCGACGTTGGAAGTTGCGGACCGGCAGACGCGATGATTCGACGGCGGCGCGGTGATTTGCGTCCAAACATTTCGGACTGCTGCGAATCGCACGCCAGCGAATTTTCCGTGCCACACATACAACGTTTCCCCCGTTGTGGGTGGGTGTGGGTGGGCAACAAGGAGGCTTGCGGCGGCGGCGGCGAAGGATTCTGTCGCGCGCACGGCGCCGCCCGGCTCATTGTGCTGGGTATGCTGTGCCGTACATACGTAAGTCTGCTACGTACGCGTCATCGTTCATCAGCTTTGGCCGGGCCCGGGCCTTGGTTACGCCCGGAATCCTCTCTGCTACTCGGGCTTTTTTTTGGTGACGAAGGCGTTGAAGGATGGGTGAGATTACGTGTTGGAGGAGAGGGAAAAAAGGACGCGAGGCTTGTCGGCGTAGAGTTCCGGGAATCCTTCGTGAGAGACGCGATTTTTTGCTTAGAGTTTCTCGTCATTCCAGCGCCGTCGGGCGAAGTGGTCCATCTGCCGGAGTCAGCCTCGGAGAATGCTGGAGAGAGAGAGAGAGAGAGAGAGAGAGAGAGAGAGAGAGAGAGAGAGAGATTGCCGGTTTGGACGGGTCGTTCGCTGGAGCGCCGGCATTCTTGTAGTTGTAGAAGTGAAGAATCCTCACGTTTTCGGATTCCTGATGTCTTTTATTTGAAGAGCGATCGAATGGTGCAACCACCGTGGGTTGTTGAAAGAATGGAGCCTGCCTACCTCTACGTAGATAGCCGAAATTCTACGCCTGGATTGAAATGTGCAGTCTTTGAACTCACATCGCCGTCCGGGCACATGCTCCTACTGCCGGCGTAAGCGGGCTTGAATCTTCTGCAACTCACTGTGCAAGCACGCGGCTTGTTTCAAATCTCAGCACCGCCAAGCAGATAGCCTCGTTACGAACTTTAAGTGTGTTCTGGCGTACCTTGGACCTTCTTAGTGCGGAGCACTTCGCAGAGACTCAGCTTAGAGCGGGCGATAATCCACTTGGTTCAAACATGGTTGTGTAATACGTTCAATAGCTGGTATCATACACGCTACCTGCTCCCACACATTAACCATCCTCCGTTCCACACCACCTTCGTAAAGAGGTGTATCTCCCAATTTTTTTTTTTGCTCGAAGCAGGAAAGAGAAGCGAGAAAGCGGAAGATCAACCAAAACCTCCACGGTAGGGCCAAACCCCACCTCCACCTCAAATAGCAGTAATCAACGTGCTCGACACCACAACGCTCCCACTCGTCGAAAACGTGCCCATCTGCACCACCACCGTCGGCGCCTTCGACGGATGAGGCGCCTCCATAGCCGGCAACTTTGTCGTCTCGCTCGGCGGCAGCGGCTCCGTGCCATTCTGCGGGAACGATCCGCCATCGCCGATGCCGGTCAAGCTGTTCTTCCCCGCGCGCTTCAGGGCGAGCAGCGAGAAGTGGCCGCCGACGACGGGGCGCGCGATGAAGGTCGCCTGCGAGGGGTAGTCGCCCTCGGAGATGGTCTCGTACAGGTCGGTGAAGGCCTTGTTCGTCGCCGTGTTGTTCAGCCAGTAGGCGATGGCGTTGACGATGAGGCGGCGGGTGCGCGGCTCGCACGTTGCCGCCGTCCAAAGCTCCCAGTCGGACTTTGTGAGCGAGACGCGGCTGTCGAGCGGCACGCCGAACTGCTCCGAAACGGTGGGGTAGAAGTCGGATTGCATGGCGTACACGGATGGCCGGATGACGCCGAGTTCCAGCAGCTTGTCCGGGAACGAGTTGTAGAGGAGGCCCCAGGAGCTGCGCCATTGGTAGGCGAGGACGGTGTGCGTGCCGGTCGGGTCGATGGCGAACTCTTCCCAGGCGTCGTAGTAGGAGGAAGAAGTGGTGCTGAAGTTGGAGTAGTCGACACTGCTGCCTACGACGGCGGCGATTTCGGCCATGGCTTGGAGGCCGACGATGCCTTTGATGGCGAGGTTGGTCTGATTCTCGAGAGAGCCGACGAAGTCGTCCGTGCTCAGCTGATTCGTGGGGATGAGGGTGTATTCGATCAGGAACTGTGACCACTGGAAAAGCTTCGAGTAGTGATCGCGTAGGTAGTCGCCGTCTCCAGTGAACTTGTAATATGCGTAAGTCATCAACACCATGTTACCGGACTCCTCTACTGGCATCTGCTCATCGTCGCCGTCCACATGGCCAGTAGCATTTGGATAATGCGCTCCCAAATCGTGCATCGAATACGAACGAGGGTAGAACCCGGACTCTTGATTCAAGTAGAGTGGGTTCATGGCGTATCGGAGTAGGTTCGCGTTGGCGTAGAGGAAGAATGGCATGGCGGGGTACTAATTTTTTTTTGTCAGCCCTTCGAATCACTCACACCAGATGCGATCTTACCAGAACATCAACGGTATTCATATTTCCATTCGAACTGATCTCTTTTTGGAACATGAACGGCTCTGAGGAGTTGAAAACAGTTGATGCATTTCCGCAGCCAAAGTCGGGAGGGATGGTCAGCATGTAAGCTCCCATGATCTGCCGTGTAGAGAGGGCCACGATTGAATAGTATGAGCGATCCTCGGGAACGTCAGGGATGGCAACGCCACTCTTGTTGTCGGCATCCAGGTAGCCATAGCCATTGCTGGAGTTGAAGATCCAATTTTCCCCGAATTGATCCGTGCCCATCTCATAATCGCTCGCAAACAATATGTCTGAAGAAGTTGAGGCGTTATCCGAGTATGGTGTAGATCCCGAGGCGTTGCTGAGCTCTGCTGCGTAGTATTCATAAACATCCATTTGGAGGCGCTCCTCGAATGCGTCCGCAATTCTCTGGACATTGGCGAAGTCATCGTAATGAACGGAGATTATATTGGCGTAGTCAGGACCGAAGCATTGCTCGCTACTCCACCAAGGGTCAAGTGACTGCAGGCCTTCGGTGGTGAGCAGGTTGATGACGGGTTTCTGTATGACGCCGACGGTATATAGGACGCTGCCTTTCTTCCTCTGCTTCATGTCGTGTGAGAAAGCAAAGACTTCACCGTCTCCGGCGTCAATGTAATTGTCAAGGTAGCCGTTTTGGATGAAACCGTAACGAACGTTGGTAGCCTTGCCAGACGCGTAGGTGAAGTTTTTGGCTTGGCCGGGCTGGGTAGATAGGGTCATGTTGCCCCATTGAGGGAAGTCGTTGAGCTCGGAAAAGTCGTACTCCTGGGTAAGATGGTACCACCTAGGCGCGGTCAGCCACGACGCATCTCGGACGTTGCGGGAAATTACCATGAGAAAAGAGTCGAGTTTGTCACAGTCGTGTTGGGCTTGTAGCCGGCAGAATCGACATTCAAGCCGGCAGTAACGTCGGCGGTACCTTGGTAGTTGTTCCAGGAATTGTCGACGTCGGTGTAAAGCTTGACATCGTGGGTTGCGTTGTCCCGAGATCGGTAGGTCACCTGGAGATAACTCAGAGGGATGCTGGTCCTGCAAAGATCCTGTGGAATGACGGGCGAGAAGAAGCTGGCGGTAAGGTGGACGGGGCCTGCGATGAAGGTAAAGTTGGAGTACTGCGAGTCGTACGTGACGGACAGCGGAGTGGCGGACTGGAAGTTGTTCAGTTGGGGCAGCTCGGAGTCGGCAATGCTGGTCCCCATCCACTCATACGAAATGCCGTCGACTACAATGATTCCCTCCCAGCCGACTTTCTGCCCTGTCCAGAACTCGACGCCATTGGTGTTCAGGGTGCCGTTGTTCTCTGTGCTGGACCACACGCTTGTGTAGGGAGAGCGGACAGCAAGAGGCACGGCTGGTGGGCGCGCGGGGGAATACACCACAGCGGGGTCGGAACTGTCACTGGTCCTGGGGCGGGGTCAGCAGGAGACGGCCGGGGGGATTGTGGAACGAAATTACAATGCGTAGGCGGACGCGGCGAGGAGCAGGCCGAGCAGTGAAGACATTGCTGGATGCAATTGGGGAAACGAAAGAATGAAACGACAGACGTGCAGCAAGCGTGCGGCGGCGGGGCAAGCGGCGGTCAAGGCTGCTATATAGCGAGCGGCACATGGTGTCAGGATGGGGCAAGCCGAAGCAACTAAGCTTTGGCATCCTGGCGTGCAGTCCTGGTGGAGATCCTATTGGCACCGTGTGGAAGGCTGATGGGCCGGGATGCGGAATGCAGGTGTGCCTGTTAACGGAAATGAGCCCAGGAAGCGCAGCTAAGCTCCCAGGTGCATGCCGAAGTGTCATTGTGCGTGCGGCTCCAGCAGGCAGAGCGCAGCTGGCACACGCCATGCACGGCTCGGTGGGGCGGCGGCCGGGGTAGCGGGGTCACGGACTAGGTGGGGTGGTTTTGTGGAGCGCTGGTGGTCGAAGTGAACAGGCGGGCGGCGGGACAGGGCCAGGAACGCGTTGCTCGGGGGACTTGCGCATCGCTCCTGCTGTCTCTTCTGTCTGCTTGTAGCACAACACAAGCTCCGCTCCCCGGATCGTCGCCAGCGCACGAGTCAGGCCGTGGCACGCCTGTTTGCAGCGCTCTGCGTGCTCCCACTCTGCCCTCTCCAAGCATCCGTCCCGTCCCGCTCCATCCATCGCCCATCGTCTCCAGCCTCCCACAAGCCAATCGCACCGTGCCCTCGCGCCACCGCCGCCAGCCTCCCGCTCACGCTCCCGCTCACGCTCCCGCCCCGCCCGGTCAATCAATTGCCTCGTCCGGCCATCAACCCCATCGCGCTGACATGTAGTGGCCTTCTGCCGCCATGCTCAACCCTTTTGACTCGCGCGTCCGACCAGCATCATTTCGAGCTTCCCCTGCAGTCTGCATACGGCCCCAGTGTTAGATCCAAATCCAGCCACACACGACACCGGCGTACCGCTCTTGTAGCGCACCATGTCCGCCCAGCTGCCTCGGCTCCACAGCCAAGAGCACATGCAGAGCTTATCCCGACCGACCAGCAAGCACCCCGTGCAACCCTCCGAAATATACCCTTGAGCAGGAATCCAGTGTCACCGTGGGAGAAAGTTCGCTCGCTCTCCCACCCATTTCTGCTCAATCCCCCCATGCGCACAGCACACTACCCGATATCACGCACGATATACACCTCGCGCACAGCAGCCGCTCCTTCCCTCTCTCTCTCTCTGCACCAGGTCACGCCGTCTGCGCGACAAACCAACTCAGTCGTGCACTCGAGATCAGCCCCACCGCCAGACTGCATGTCTCACACAAACCAAGCACCATCAACCTTTTTTTTTTTTTATTTCACACAAAACTCTATCCGCCCCTTTGCCTAGGCCGGTATGTACATTTTGAGGGACCGACCGACTGCCGGTCACGGCTTGGAAGCAGGTGGCTGGCTCTGACACGAAATGGCCACTTCCGCCCTCACCCGCCGCGCGCAGCACGGACCAAAAACGTAGATAATGCACTACATCCGCTCATCTGCTTACACTCAAACCCCAAACTCCGGAACAAGAAGAGTGCTTCCCTTCGACGACGAGCAAAGCGCCGCACTTTTCGCAGGCTGCCGGATCGTCGTCCTCCTTTGTTGCTTGTCCTCTCATGACAAAGGCGGGAGAGTTGTTGCATGGCGGCGGCGGCGTGCGAGGGTACATGTACGCAATTATGTGCGCTCTATACATACAGGCGTCCCCCCCCTCCTCTTGTACCTCTTTCGGCACAGCACTTCCTCTTGGCGTCTGCAATGGGGCAACACCCCAAGTCATCACTCGTTACGCAGTACTGACAGATTTGCCTTCTCGCGTTTCGGTAAACGAGGTTCGATCGAGCAACAGTGATGACAAAAAAAACCCAAAAAAGAAAAGAGGCAAGATATCCCCTGCAGTGCAAACTAGCCACAAGGGTTGCTGGGAAAGAGCAAGCAATCGATTATAATAGTAAGAGGCTGGCAACTAGGAGGCGAAAAGAAGAAGAAGGAGAAGCCATCATTAAGTCATATCAAAGCTTAACCCGTACCCGAAACCCTTGGAGCTCCGGTAGAGTGCCGTGTGTCCCACGATTTCCGATAGCCTCCGGCAGGACCGATCGAACAACAATCTCCCAACCCCACTACTCGCTGCCTCCGTTCTTGTGCTTGCTGCCGATGTGCAGCTTCTCCTTGATCTTGGTGCCTATGCTGGTCTTGCCCTTGTCGCCGTTGCCGCTGTCGTCGTCGCCGCGCACCGGAGACACGTCGTCCTTGGTGTCCGGCCCGCCCGACTTGTGCACGCCCTTTTGCTCAAGCAGCCCTGTGTAGCACACCCAAGTCAGTAAAATCGAACAATCCCTTCAACCGAAAAGAGAGAAAAATATAAACTTACGGTCAGCCTCCCTGCCCGCGCCGGGCAAACTGGCGTCAAAATCGCCCCCATCCGCCTTGAACGCGCTCTGCTTGACGACCTTCTCGCCCGTCCCCTTCTCCGCCTCATCCTCCTCCTTGCTCTTATCATCCTTCACCTCCTCCACCCCACCCCCGCTCTTCGCCCCGTGCACCTTCAACGGCTCGCCCGACCTATCGTCCGGATCCCGCTTCCCCAACAGCGCCTCCTCGCCCTCCTCCTTCTTGCCCCTGACGCCCGCCAGCTCCTCGCCCGTCGTCGGCTCCGCGCCGGGCCGGTCGCCGCCCTGCTGCTTCTGGTGGCTCTGCGCGCCGCTCGCCGGGTGCGCGCCGACGCTGGGCTCGGCCGTGCCGAAGCCGCCCGCCTTGGCCGTCGACGGGTCCGCCGACGACGCCTCCGTCGGGCGTGGCGCGTCGCTGGCGATGGGCGGCGTCGCTGTCGGGTGCAGCGACGTCACGCCCGTGCCGGCCGTGTCGTGCTCCGGGCGGATGGCGCCGCCTTGGGCTGCGCCGGTGCCGGTGGTGGACGGCGTGGTGGTGGAGTAGTGGTCGTTATGATCGCCGCCACCGCCGCTGTGTAGGGGGTTGGAGGGCTTGGTGGTGGAGTAGTGGTCGTCGCTGCTGCTCACGGGGTTGGAAGTCGAAGAAGGGGTGGTGGTGGAGTGGTGGTCGCTGCCTCCGCCGATGCCGGCGCCGCCGCTGCTCAGAGGGTTGGAAGTCGACGACGTGGTGTCCGCGCCCGTGCTTCCGCTGAACTTGTTGCTCTCTCCGCCCGGGAACTGCGCATCTGTGCTCTCGCCGAAGTTCCTGGTGCGGTCAGCCAGGCTCTCTGGCTCGGCCGGGTTGGACGCCGGGTTCGCGGTGAGGTTCTCGGTGCCGCTCTCTGTGTCCGGTGTGTCAGTAATGAATGGTGTAGTCGAGGCTGTTTGTAGACTCTTGAAGTTCTGCTTTTGCCGCCGGGATTGGCGGGGTAGAAGAGGGGGAAGCTTTGGGACTTACTTCTCTCCGCTGCAGATTTTCCAGACATGTCGGGGACTCCTGAAGTTCAAGCTTCGATGTCAGTATTGGATGTAGGCGTGGGCAATTGCACTCTTGGAATCGAGAAGAGAAGGATATAAAAGCAGCTCCGTGGTTCTTTTTCTTTCAAAGCGGAGCGGGGTAAGAAGCAGCATGTTTACATGCATCCTTCAAGAAAAACGAACAAAGAAAAATGGTTGGCCTGGAGCATCACACGCGCTGCGGGGCAAAGGCCAGCTGACTCTGGTTGACGAAAGAAGGATCCGAGGAGGATGGGTAAGACGAAATGTGATAAGACAGAACAACAAAAGATCGACAGCCTTACCCTCAAGGTTCCCGCTGTCAAAAGGCTCATCTACCGTGCCGCGTCCCGACTGGCCCGAGATGGGCTCTTGACCCGACTCAGCCTTGGGGTCTCCATAGATGAGCTTGCTGGCGCTGCTGGCGATGTTGTTGATGGTCTCCATGTCGGGGATTCGTTTGTTTCTTTGGGGGGTCTGCGGGGTTGTCTTTGTGCCAATAGCGAGGTTCTGGGCTGGGATCGGAGGTGGACGAAGAAAGAGCGGCGGGCAACTTATGGCGTTTTAGAAGGGACATGGAAGGCGCAACCCAAAGCTGGCACCCCCTACGTCACTACGCGCGGGGCATGCGGCACGGCTTCCGGCGTACATCACTCACAACTGGATTCTGCCATGGTTCCTTGTAAGATGCTGCTCGCGACGCCAATGATCGGAGGGGCAGTGCAAGGTGATGCTGCGGCACAGCAGGCTCGTCTACTGCAAGGCCGGCATGGAACGCTTAGATTCGCTCCTGCCCTGCGACCTCCGTGTGACGTTGGTGGGCGCCTACTTCGAGCGCGGAAGATGACGTCGGGGCGTCGCAACAGTCACGTGCACAGCGGGATCTGCTCCAGGATTAGGGCCCAGCCCTGCATCTGAATGGCCAAGAGAAGCTCGCAAGACTCCAGGGAGAAGCGCAATATCCCATTACCGGTTTTGAGGAGATTGCAGTCCAAAGGCCAACGCCGTCGCCATGCTCTTCTATCCATCAGCTGAAAGCAGCAGGGAACTCCCGAAACCCGCCACGCCCGCACCGTTGAATGCCGCGCCCTTGCCCTGGAACGATAGCTGCATCCGGGAACGATGAGATAACAATTGCATGCCTGGCAAACATCAACGATCTACCAGAGGTGGACCCCTGCGCTGAAACGAACGGTCTCGATCAAGGTGCCAAGCAAGGGACCCCTTAGCCCCCTCCATCTCAGCCTTTATTCTGAGTTGCTGGCTGAGCCCTTTCTCTTCTTTGATTTGCCCATCGGTGCCGCAACGATCGGGCGCAATGTCGCAGGCCCCTCCTCGCCGTCTTTGGGATGCGGCGGGTAGAAGCCATCATCTTTCGCAGTCCAACCCGAGCTCTTCAACTGCCGCCATTCCCTCTCCACCTTGACCCGGACCAGCTCACCAGTCGCCCGAGAATCCTCCAAACTGTCGTGACCCGCTGCGCCGGCTGTCTGGATCTCCTTCCCAAGTAATCCCTTGACCAGCCCCTTGAGCGCCGGGCGTGCCGGAAGACCTCCCCTGATTGGAAAGAGCAAGACCGTGTCAACGATGGTGGGGTGGACTAGACGGATTGAGTTCAGGTCATTCTCCAATGCATGACCTAGCACCGGGGTTTCAGGCGCAATGAATGAAAGCAGAAGCGAGCGAGCTTCCGCCGGACTCGGCACTATTCGGAGTGTCGCTTGCTTCTCACCATCACCTGCCCTTGGGTTGGCCGAGGAAGGGTCGGCTGGATCGTAGGGCTGGGCGTTGAAGAACTGGTCGGGAGTCACGCCAGAGAATCGAGTGTTCAGATCGAGAACCGTCCCGACAGGGCGAACGAGGACGTCGATTAGAGGCTCTCCGTCAGGCCATGATGTTGCCGTAAGACGAATGAGTTCCAGGCCATGGACGGTGTAGCCCATTTCGCAATCGAAGCATATCGCTCTATCTTTGATCGGATTCGGATTGGGCGGCGTACTGATGAAAGGCAGCACGAGTGCCAGTCTCTTCGCCTCGGATATCTTGAAAACATGAGTGTCCAAAGTCGAACAACCTGGGGTACCTGTGGTGTCCTGGCAGCAAGAGTAGCGCATCTCTGCCCGGCCAGTGATCGCCTCAGTCTTCTTGTACTGGGGGCGAAAGGGCTTTCCCCAGTGGAATGTGCAGTGGCTCCCTGTCGTGAGGGCACCGTCCTCAACACGACGCTCAGGAAATACTTGGAAGCGGGTCCGGCAGCGGTCGCATACTTCGAAATTTGCACTCATCTCGACACCAAGCCTAGCCTGTTCAATCTCTGCATCCGTGGGAACCGCAGTAACATAGCCGTGCTTATCCAGACCTACCTGGTTTGCGACGAGACGTTGAAGGAACACGGTTTCCTGCTTCGGAGTGAGTCCCGTGTCAACAACCTTGGGCTCCACCTTTTGAGGAGCAGCGCCCTTCGTCGCCGCAATTCGACACTGCTTCCACTCCTCAAGCTTCATCTTCTTATAGGCCATGATGCGGAGTTTGATCATGTTCTTGTAGACCTTGCCTTGGGTTTGCGCAAGCTCTGCTTCTTCGTCCAGAGCTGCTTTGATTAGTGAATTGTCATCCAAGTGCAACGCTTTCAGCTCAGGATCCGAGCTTTCGCCCGCTTGCTTGTTCAAAGGCAACATCATCTCGTGAAGCTTCTCAAGAAGCGCCGTACGGATGCCCCATTTTTCAGGTTCCATGGCCACATGGCGCGGATTCAAAGCTTCCTTCTTTACCTCCAGAGGCTTCTTTGCTGCAGCCGAGATGGTCTTATTCGCTGCAGAGCTGAGCTTCGCTTTCTGGCCCACCAAAGCCGTCTTTGGCGGGGGCGACACGGGCCGTTTGGCTGACTGCAAGTGATTTGCCGGGCTGGCGATGGTGGGCTGGGGCTGGCTTTTGGCAGCGGCAGTCTTGCTTGGAACCAAACTTCCGGTGAAGGCCTTCTTCTCCGTCTCAGAGGCAACTTGCTTGGTGCCATCGTCTAGCTTGCGACGCTTCTGTTCGTGGCCTACCTCGGTGGGTGCAGACTGGGGCGCATGATTGAATTGGCGCAACTCGTGCGTCGAGCTGGTGCCGGGAAACTCATGTCCGAATATGCAGTTGGGCATGCGGCATGCGGCACCATTGGGGCAGACGATGTGTTGGAAGAGGCCTTTGGTGGAGAACATGTTGGCAAACGGGCACTGCAGGCTAAAGTCCGTTGGGCAAATAGTGGGTTTGGTGAGAGTCGGAGGCAGCCGGATGCGCGAGTTGGTCACGGGACAACAGGCTGCAGTAATCAGGAACTGAGATGAGGTGAGACGGGGGCGTGGAGAAGGGGAGCAGGTTAGGCACCAACATTCAACCTACCCCAACAGGTGTACTTTGCGCGGTGTGGCGGTTGGGACGCAGCCAGACCCGCTATGGCTGTGCTTGGGGGTCCGTGGACGTGGAGCTGACTGCAGGGGGTGGTGGGAAAGGATCGTGGAGGAGTGGCGTTGATAAGGCACCAGATTGGCGAAGGAGCTCGGTGCTGCACGGGGCTCGGCGATGGCGGCGGCTGGCTCGGACGCGCGTGCTCACTTCCCTCTCGCAGGTGGCCCGTTTGTCGCTCCACGGGTGCGCGTGGCGGATGGTCGAGGTTGAAAGAAAGCAGTGGTGTCGTCGGCGGCTCTCGTGCGCAGGCTGGGCGCAGGCAGCTGATCCCTGCCGCAGCGCGTTCACGGCCCAGGCGGCGGCAGGTGCGCACATCTCTGACGCCTAAATATCTGGCGATAAGCCCGCAGCCCGCCGCTGCTGCTCCTGCCTGCATCCATCCCGGTCGATCGCCAACACATTTTTGATAATAAAAGCAACACCGACGAGCACTTGACTGCGCGCCCCCATATTGCCGTTCGTCCTCTCCAGCATCGCTACCAGCACCGTTGCGACCTTCGAAAGCGCAATGGGCGAGCCTTCGCCCCCTGGCGCTGCCGCCAGCCATCTATGCGTCCTCGTGCATGGGTAAGACAAAGAAAAAGACGCGAACAAGCAAGCGTGACTGGGAACGGGGTCGCTTCGCTCTGTATTGAATCAAGGCGATGGTTGAAGCTCTTGTCCGGATGCACATATCCACAAATATGTTGGGAGTCCATGACGCTTCGACTGCTCCCGCTGTTGCAATACTTGGCGAACCGACCTCGAACATGTCAGCCCGCCCAACTGCACATTAGTATTGCAGCCAGGCGTGTAGAGTCGAAGCAACCTTCCGGACGTGTGTTTTCGGAGCACGCGAAGATATCAAAGTCCGGCCGGTTTCTTCAACCCCTCACACCTGCTGGGAAACTGTTGCAATACTAATGGACCTGGCCTCCCGCTCTGGCTTTCGCCGCATGATCCGCTTGTTACAGACTCCCAGACTGACCTGGCCTTTGCAGACTCTGGGGTAACCCCAATCACCTGACTTACCTTAAATCCTCCCTCCGTGAGGCCTTTTCTGAAGACAAGCTTCACATCCTCGTTGCCGCCCGCAATGCTGGCAATCAGACCTACGATGGCATCGAGCTCGGAGGGGAGCGCATTACCCAGGAGATCGAGGAGGAGATGGAACGTCTGGCTCGCGATGGTCAGCCGGTCCGTAAGATTAGCATCATCGGGTACTCACTCGGCGGTCTTATCTCGAGATACGCCATCGGGTTGATGTACCACAAGGGATGGTTCGACAAGATTGAGCCTGTAGTACGTGTGCGCCCACATGCCGTGTAATCCGTGGCTGACGTGCAGGTAGAACTTCACCACCTTTGCCACGCCGCATTTGGGCGTGCGTACGCCTCTTATTGGCGTCTGGAACCAGATGTGGAACGTTCTTGGTGCCAGGATGCTCTCCGCCTCCGGCCGGCAGCTGTTTACCATTGATTCGTTCCGCAACACCGGCCGCCCACTGCTCGCTAACTTGGCGGACCCCGAGAGCGTCTTCATCAAGGGACTCGCCAAGTTCAAGTACAGGTCGTTGTACTGCAACGTCGTCAACGACCGCTCTGTTGTCTACTACAGCGCCAGTATCTCTCGAACCGACCCTTTCACCGACCCAGAGGCTGTGAAAATCAACTACTTGAAAGGCTACGAAGATGTCATTCTCGACCCCGACAACCCGGTTGCACCAAAGCAAGAGCAAGACGATGTTCTGCCTACTTTCTACAAGCGTTTGGCTGGCAAGAGTTACTCCATGCTGCGAAGACTGCCTCTAATGCTCTTTCTCGTGGTTTTTATCCCCATTGCTCTTGTGCTCTTCACCTTCAATTCTGCGATACAGTCGGTCAGAAGCAGTCGGCGGATTCGGCTCCACGCCGAGGGGAAGTCTGGCATAAACGCCAGCGCATACAGCATTCCTTTGCTTGTGGACGAAGTCCGCCGTGAAGCGGAGGAGATGTTTGAAGGGATGAACCACAACCAGGAGTATCTGCCCTCTGGCAGCGAGGAGCTCGCTACTCCAGCAATCTCAAAGTCCACTGTCCCGAAGGCCGTACGAACCAAGTCCGATTCAGGCGAGAAACTTGTTCTAGAACAGTCGGACGAAGCTGAGGACGAGGCGCCTCGTCACCCTGAGAACAGGAAATTGGAGTTCCCGACACTGGCGCTGACATCGGCGCAGTTCGCCATGATACAAGCGTTGGATGACGTTGGTTTCAGGAAGTACCCGGTCTACATCCACAAAGAGAGGCACAGGTTGGTCATGGTTTACAGTCCGCAAACCCGAAAATGAATACTAATTCTCTCTTTTGTCGCAGTCACGCCGCTATCATCGTGCGAAAGCTGACCTTCCCCTCCTCCGAGGGCAAGCTTGTAGTCAAGCATTGGCTCAGCGAGTTCGAGGTTTGAGATGACCACTCGAAGAGAGATTACGGGTGCAGCAGAAGGGGCGTTCCAGCCCTGCTGCGAACATGTCCTCCCTTTCCCCCTATCCTGCTGTCCTCTCGTTTTCGGTGTGTCCGGAATACGGTGCTGAGCAGAATGTGCTGCTCGGCGAGTAACTCGGGGCTAGACGATGCTCCTATTACACATTGTGTCGGTTTACGACGAGTCGTCATCTGCAAGCTGGCTTCTCGGAGCATGGAAGAGAGCGGCGTGATAGTAGAGTCGGCACGAATGATCAGATCAGGCCGTCCCCCGCAAGAATTGCGGCTGTGAAATCTCGAAGAGGGCAAGGCAAAGAGGCCGGGGGTGCCTGTAAATAGAAACGCACTTCCATTTCGAACGCTACTGAAGGCTTAAGCTGGGTTGCTATAGCGCCTGGAGTGCCGGATTGGGAGCTCAGGCCTCCAAACGTGGCGTAGCTTGGTCGCAGCGGCGCATCTCCCGAAGCAACCGGCTGACCAACAGGGCGAACACGGAGATCAATAGCCTTTCGCCCGTATCCGGATCCAATTTTTATTTTTCCCGACTCTGATGTTCCTGCATGTTCCCATGGTGCGAAGAAGGGAAGGCGGCGGCGGCACAAATGCCGAGCCGTGCCGGGGCCGGGAGGGGACGGGAGTTCTGCCCTGCCAGGCACCAGGCACGGCCCAGGCACAGGCACACGCCCAGGCACAGGCACACGCCCAGGCACACGCCCACGACACCCATGCGAAATCGATGTGACGGCCCACGCTTCGCCCTGCAGCCGCACGCGCAGCTCCGCTCCCCCCATCACCCAGCCCGGGCATGCGAGATCAGATATGTGCGGCCACATCCAGATGATGGACGGCGGCGGAAAAAGGAAGCAACAGGCGCCGTCGGAGAAACTCTACTCATGCGCTTCATTTTAAACCGCTCGGCTTTCCTCGCGCGGTGCAATCTGCGTATTTTTGCCGACGGACAGCCAAGATCCAACGAGCGATGCTCTGTGTCTTGTCCTCCTCTCCGCTCACACCTGCTCTTTTCTGCAGCCTGCTCCGCTGCGCTAGGTTGCAGAGCCGGCAATACGTCGAAGCGCTGTGCATCACGCGCGCGCGCTCCTCCACAACGCTCCCCACCCGCTCTATGCGAAACGCTCTCCAGAGGGAGCTGAAGCGTGCGGCATTGATGAAAGGCATTGCACGGCATTTGGTGTTGTTGACTCATTGGCGTGGACCATCGTCATCGCACTATGTACCTGCCGTCGCGACCTGATCTCGCCTACGCCTGCCTCCACACGGGACGAGGCAGCGAACTCCTCAGCCCAGATCAATGTGAAACGGGCGATTATCATGCCTTTAGCGCCCGCCAAAAAAGAAGCGTCATGATGATGGCAAGCTCGAGAGATTCGGAGTCGTGGCGCTGGGGGGAGGCTGGGGAAGGATGCGGTAGTGGGATGCGCAGAGCATTGACTCGCAAGCGCTTCCGTTCGCGGGACGGCTTCATACGAGATGCGCCGGTTTTGTATGCGTGCCTGACGCTCACTCTTTCACGTATCTCATGCCCTCGTTCCCTCTCTGCCTTGGCCGGAGCTTTCGACAGTCACGCCCGGAGGTAATCCGCACGCTACCTCCCTTGTCGAAAGCTGCGGCAGCTATCAATATTGGAGAGAGCGGAGCGATCCGGCGCAGCACACCCTCCGACTAGACCACTTCCAAGCTGGCGCGGTGGGAAAGCCCATTGCGTGGATTCAATGCCCTCCCCTCCCTCCGTGTCCCAAAGTCGTCGCCTTCCAAATCGCCCGCGATCTAGCCCGCTCTCGACGCAGCTGGCAGTAGCCACTCCACCTTCCCTTCCTCGTCCGTTGAAACATTGTCTGCTTGGGACGAGCCGTCCCGTGCCCCTGTGACCTCTGACCGGTCGACCCAGCCGAACGTGCGCCGGGCCGCTTGATGCTGTTGCTTTTGCTGCCTGGGGCACGCAGATGCTCCCGCTGTACCCCTCACTCCCCCCCTCCTCCTCATTCTCGAGCTAAGGAGAAGCCACATGGGATGCACGCACCGCACAGACGCGGAGAAGGGGGGGCAGGCAGAGCCTGGACGACAAAAATAGATGGGGCAAAGTAGGTAACTTGGACGAGATGACGAAATGCGGCTGTACTCATACACGTCACTATCTTGTCCTCGCTATGTTTTATACAGCTGGCCGATCGTAATCTCGCAGCGCGGGTATCGTGTTGTGCGGATGAGAAATGCGCGTCATTAGGCAGGCACAACGACCATGGTTACCGTACAGGGGTGGGAACGTGGGAACCTAAGAGCCGCCGGTGGTGGTGTTGCGACGTGTTGGTGTTTTACTTCGCGATCGCCGGTCCCTGCTGTCTTCGGTCGGTTCGACGTGCCCGAAAGCCGGTATAATGACCGCGGGCGGGCGATTCGTATTGCCAACAACATGCGCTCGGTATATACGAGCGAGCGTAATAAAACGGTGCTTATAAGACAACCGATATGATCGACGTGTGCTCATCTCCTATTCTTTCGCGGTCGACCTCTGCGTTGAATATGTGTAACAGATACGGGCATTGAGCTCGGCATCAGTATTGGAAATACCGCATGTAGCTCTCTCAAGCCCACCGAGTCTTTACATACGCTTCCGAGCGGGTACATAGCGTAGCGCCCGCACGCGGCTATGTCCCGAAGCGCCCATCCGCCTTTGTGCTCTGCGGGGTGGGTACAGTACGGGCACGGGTCCGCGCAGCGAACAGTCCGCTATTGTTGTCAAAGTCGCCGCCCCTGACACCTACCACAAGGGGTATGACGAGAAACATTGACAGCGGCGATCTATCTCTCCGTGGCTGCCTGCAGCTGGCAAGCGCTTCGCTGCGGCATTCAGCAGGCACTGGCTCCGTCAAAGCGGCAAGATGTGCCGCATGGATCTCCCGCAGCTGTCTGGCAAAGCTCGAGCGTTGCGTTTCATCATGAGCCTCCTGTCTAGGAGCTTTGGCAAGAGCTCTTCAGTCTTCTTTTGCGATTGTGCCAGAGCGCGCACACGTGGACGCGCGCTCTTTGACCATTTCCCTCAGATCTGCTGCAATACACTGCGCAATTAATATGCACAGCGGGTCAATCCTCCGCGTCATTTGAAACGCGGACACGTACCTCGTGTTAGAGCGGCCATGGTCGTCTGGATATACCCCTCCGGCAATCCTTCTTTTGCTGCTCCAGACCGGCTTCACGTCAATCCCCCTCCCCCTCCCCTTGATCCTTCTGGGCAACCATGCGGCGGAGATCCGTTGCAGCTCATCGGCTCGAGCGCCTTGGTGGAGGTTTGGGAAGAGGCTGCAACGTCCAGGACCTTACACGGCAGGCGGAGCCGCGCTGCTGCTTGCTGCAGTAGTCCGATGTTGCGGTGTGTAGGCCAGCCCTAGGGTAAGCGCCTCGAAAATAAAGATCAGGTTTCGTGTTCTTGTACAAGGTCTTGAAGCAAGCCTCGTCCAGAAAGCCAACTGCGTTGGGTGGTACGGCAGCGTCTTGGTCGCCGGTGAGCGAGACAGTGGCCACGGCCTTGACCGTAAAACTGCGGTGCGACGGGTGGTTGTGGCGACGAAGCGTTTTGTTTCTTGCCAGTGCCGAAGCAGAGGTAAGGACGGGTCTCTGGTTGATTGTTGTCAAGAGGTAGCACCGGGTCGGACTGTACGATAGGGTCATAGCATAGCCCTACGGCCATGTAGTCATCAATCGTGCTGCTGCGACGCATTTTGTTTTGAGATTCGAGGGATGTTGCTAAGAGTCAGAGAGGAGCGGCTGCGGATTACAATCGAGGCCGTGGATATATGGTGAGCTGCGAAGCGAGCCGGCAAGCGACATGATGGCAATAAACCTCGCAGCACCGCAATGGGCAGCGACAATTATGGCGAGTCGACGCCCGGATCTTCAGGGTCCTGGCGGGCTGGTGGCCTGGCGGAGTGGCTAGTGAGCGCATTTCGGCAACCAGCCGGGCGCCAGGCAGAGATTTCAATTAATTGCGCGTCAGTTCGCGGGTGAGCCCTGCGGTGATGAAGGCCTTGGGCAGACAGCTCTCCCGGATGACGTGCAGCAGCAAGCGAGCCTGTGGAGACAACTCCGTGCCTGTTGGCGCTGGCCGCAGTGGGGAGACCCCGGCGCGTAGGCATCGAGGTCAGGCCAGAGACGCCGGCTCGTATACAGAGTACGGATGGCAAAAGGTCGTGGCAGGAAGAAAAACCATCGCGCGCGGTGCCGCCGCGCGGCCCGGGCCCGGCGGCATTGGAATCTTCGCTCAGGGTTCTCCCAGCGCGGTGCTTCGCGGTGCGCCAGGCACGCGGGCGACGACGGCTGCCGGGCTGGGGCGCAGGGCGCGTAGCATCTCCACATGCTCGACGGATTTGAGAATCGATCCGCACTGCTCATTTCGCGTGCTGGTGAAGGAGATTTGCGGGAGGCTGGGAGAACGTCATTCGGGTACGTTGTCAAACAGCAAACGCCCTGCCCGCCAAGCGCAGGGGCAACTCTGGCGCAAATGAAGCAGGAGACGGGTCTGTGCGCTGCTATTCCTGGCCTCAGCCTAGCGAGCTTCAGCACGCTTGAAACAGGCACAATACCGCCCGGTCATGCCCGCCGGCACGCCAGAGGCACCGCTGCCCACGGTCGCCGTTGTGCGCCGGCGGCCTCCCAGTCGCGGCGGCGGCGGCAGCGCAACGCCGGCGCAGCCAGGCGGCTGGAATATCGATCTCCACGCCGGTCCGAATGTCGCAGCCGCCGCCACGCGCAAGGAATTCTCCTCGGGCGCACGCAAGCCTCAGCCACACCCAGGCGCTCGTGCGGCCAGGCCGACGCCGGCCGGGGCTGGACGCTGGACGCGCAGCGACGGGCATGGGCGGCTGTCTGGCGGGCAGCTGCCGGCCGGTGGCGCAGCTGCGCGCGGCTGCAGTGATGCGGGCAGGCGGCGCTGATTGGCGAGATACGAGAGGATCGCTCAGCGAATTGGCTGGCTCGAGCTCGGCTGCTCGCAAGGGGTGCGCGCTGCGTCGGGGGTGCGTTGCTGGGCCTGGTGCTGGGGCTCTCGTCAGGTCGGCCGCCGCTCGAGGGGCTGGCAGCTGCCACCGTGACGGCGGCGCTGCGCGGGCGATGGGCGAACGGCGCGTGGGCGCTGGCAGGCCGTTGCCCGTGGGACGCACAGGGCGAGCGTCGCGCGGCGCTCAGCGTGGTGCTGGTGGTGATCTCGCAGTTGCGGGCCCACCTGCTGCGGAGGGCGCTGGGTCGCGCTGGCGGGCGCAAAGATAACCTGGGCCGTAAGCGGCATGGCGCGCGCCCCGTGCGCGGCTCTTGGCCCATTTGATGTTGCCCGGGCCTCCTCCGCCTGCCGCTCCCATCGCCCACTCCATCTTCTCCCGCACCGTCCAAACCGAGGTGCCAACAACACCACTCTCCAACCAAATGCTGAGATAGGTCGCTGCGCCCGCGCACCCGTCGACGCGTCCGTTCCTTACGACACCACATTCATTCCCTTACCATCTTCGACACGAGAGATACGGCGGTGACCCGGAGAATCTGCTTGCTTCTGTCCTTCGCCTATACTGTGTACGCCGCAACACCGCGCCAGGCCCCAGCCGCGCCCGCACCGCTGACCGCTCTGCAGTTAATCGCATTGTTTCCTCGAGTTTCCTTCGCGCTGCTGTTTTCTTCTTCTTTCTGCTGTCCTATGCCGTACGCTCCATAAAACCGCTGTACCACCAACTGTCCTGCATTCGCCCGTCCGAGCCCGTCTAGCTCGATCTCGCCGCAATCGCATTGTGCCTCCAACTCTGCCCGTCGCGCCGCCGATACGTTGCAGCAAGCGCGGCCAGCACCACCATTTGAGCCATGGCACAAATCGCCCTCCCGCGACAGCCTGTTACCCAGGCCCCGGCCTCTGACATGGGCGCTCCGCTGTACCAGAGACGTTCCCTGGCCGCTGCCGACCACATCGAGCTGGTTCCCAACCCGCACTTTGTTTTCCCACAGCCGTCGCCAGACTCACCGCCTTCTGACGATCAACGGCCCTCTGGACGCCGGCCTACCTCGCTGCAGGTCCTACCAACCGCCAGGCGCACTAACCCGGATTTCAGCAAGCGACGTTCCGCGAGTGCTCTGCCCGACTTCAGCTTCAACCCTGGGACACCAAACCTGACGCCGGCCCCGTCGACTACGACTCCTCCGCACACTCCCACGTCCAACTCTCCTACGACGCCGTCGAAGAACCTTGGGCACAGGCGTGGTGCGAGTGAGTTCATCGGCGGTGGTAGCCGACGGAGCGGCACCATGGTTCCCATGAGCTCAAGCCCGACCAAGATCGAGGGTGGCTTTCCTCCACAGCTTTCAACGCTGAAGCCTGGCCCACCTGCAGGGAGGAGAGGACATGCACACCGTCGTTCCGGTGCCATTTCATCACATGATCTCTCCTTCCTGCTCCAACCACCAACCACTGCGGACGCGCCTAATGTGCCTGAAATTCCCCGTATCGACAACACCCCGGCAACGCCTATCGAAAAGGAATTGAAGCCTTCACCTTTCCCCAAGACCCAAACCCCTCCCCCGGCTATCAACATTTCGGATTCTGCAAACTCGACCCCGTATCAGGCTGGATTGGACTTCTCTCAGCGACCTCCGTCCCGTGCGCGCGTCGGGTTCGCCGACACTGTTGAGTATATCCGCCCGCTTTCGACTGTTTCATCGGAAACGGAGAGCACCATGTCGACAATCCGTGGTCACTCGGTCTCGAACAGTCTGTCCTCCGTTGTGAGTGGAGCCTCGAGTCCGTCCGCCGCTCGGATGGCTCGCCCCAATCTCTCTGTCGCCTTTGACAAGGAGAGCAAGTCGGGGCGACCTAGCACGGCTGGTGCAATTTTGGACGTAAAGGACGCCGGCAAGGGGACTTTTGGGGAACTACTCCAATCAAGACGCCCAAGATCTGCCATCTTTCCAGATGTGCAAATTTCGCCACCTGCTAACGGCTCCCCCGCTCGTCACGCAAAAAAGCGGAGCTTCTTCTGGTCCGAACAGCGGAACAGCGACTCCTCTATTTCTGCAGCATCTGCAGCAACAACCTCGGAGGCTTCCGTCTCGGTGCTCTCGGAGTCGCCCATGTCCTCGCCCGCTGAGCCCAGCCCCTCCGACGTCCAAGTTAAAGCACTTTCGACTCCTCCCCGTAAATCGCACGGCAAGAAGCCGCGAAAAGTGAAATCGTGGGCCACGTCCATCATAACCCGCAAGTCGAAGCGTCACAGCTCGAAACTGAAGGAAATTCCCCGCAGAGGATCGACACCCACTCTCCCTAGCCAATCCAGCTTTGCGGACGATGACATCGAAGTCGATCTTGACGATCTTTCTCCAAACTTTGATGAAGACAACACTGTAACCATCGTGAATCCGACATCGCATCCTGTGAACTCTAGGCCTAAACTGGATACCAGCATCGCTTCCTGGAAGCCTAGGCAATTCGAGGGTCAGGAAAACGACGCCATGAGCCCGGCTATTGATCTTGATGCTGCGCTTGGTCCGTTCAACACACCCACAATAGGCCCAGTGCCACCACGTGCCCAAGCGCGTGGTATGGCCGCGAAGCGGAGACCGATGCACAGCAGCATGAGTGTCATGTCCGGTCATCGTAGGACGGAGAGTGCGCCGGAGCTTGCTCCTTTCGAATTTCGGAATACTGCAGCCACTGGCCCCACCATGGCCGACGTCTTTGAGGAAGAGGAGGAAGAAGAATCAGGGGAGGAGGAACAAGCAACATCGCCGGCTAGTGGTAAAAGCTCGTCCGATGTCGAGGCTTCTGCCAGCGAGGATGAGGATGAATCCGGCACTGGGATTCAGGTCGTCGAGACTGACCAGCCCCAAGACGGAACTACGATGAACTGGAACTTCAGTGACGCGTTCGCGAAGAGCAAGTCATCATTCGAGTTCCTTGCACCTTCCCCGCAACCAAACGGGACAATCGCATCCATCTCTCCTGGCACCAACCCCCTCGACATCTCGCGCGCCCCTAGTCCTTTCGAGCTTTCCGATGAGCCTGAGGAACCTCGGACATCCTCTGTAACCCGGTCCTCCGACTCGACGATAACCCCCACGGGAGATGAGTCTAGAGAGCCGGAGCAGGCTCTGCATCTGGCGGTACCAGCACCGACCCAGACAGCTCTTTCTCCCGATTCCCAGAGCACCTCTGCCTTTTCCTCGCCTGATTTCGGCCGCGCTCAGAACTCGTTTGATACTCCCAGGATGGGCACTGCGGCTTCTTCCATCACTGACACCCGCTCCATGCAAATGGGCGAGCCAGGACCCGAGTGCCGTGTCTCGGTCGACGACGTTCCTTCGTTGACAAGCAGCAGGTCTACCATGACTAGCGCTCAACAGGCAAACTTCCCCTACGTCATGCCTCGGAGCCCCGGTGACCGTATGGGGTCTGTTTCGTCCATGTCAAGCATGCCGTACGACACTCGTCGCAAGCGCACGAGTATCGCCAGTCTATCAAGACTCGTGGGCAGCTCTTTTGGAGAAAGGAGCAAGCTGTCCATTGAGCAAAGGCCTCAGTCCGAGCACGCCGACAAGCCGAAGGACATGAAGCACAAGAAGACCAAGCGGCTCAGCAAGATGATGCAGTTTTGGAAGAACAAGCAAAGCCCGCGCTCATAAATGTATATCGACACGGCCTATCCCGCTCTCGTCTCGGCTTCCTCGCGACCTGGTAATATCCATATTTGGACTAATGCAGCCTTTGGCCGACCTCTGGAGCCGGCCTTCATGTTGATGGCACGTTACGACTGTTTCACTTCTTTGGGTCACCACGCCCCCGAACGAAATGCCGCGTGGTAGTATTTCGACTTCATTCATGGACACGGTGTTATTTTTTTTCCGCTTTGCGTTTTGGAGCATAAGGGCGCCCTCGGAACGGACGAGCATATCGGGATTTGTCTGTTTTATTCCTGGAAGCATTCCAGGCAAACGCGCGCGTTGATTACAGCATACAGAAAGGACAGCACAAACCAAGGACAGCAGCAAGAAGAGTTTAACAGCATGGGAGGACTTCTGGAAGACATTGCTTCGCATAGGCGGTTTGGGGCAGAAGCGATCTCTCCCCCTCTTGTTTTGATTTCGTCAATGAACGAAAGATCAGCCTGCATTGCGAGCGTGTGTGCTTGCGTGCGGCGCGGGTCAAAAGTTGGCTGATCAGTTCTTCGTTCTGTTTTTTGTTTTGGGTGGCTTGAGAGTTTTTTGTCGCATTTTCCACTGTTCGAACTGCCTGGCATCTGTCTTGATTTCCCGACACGCCGGCCATGAACCTTCCGCGTTCTACTCTCCACTCGACCGCGATCTCTCTCATCCTCGGGAATGTTACGACGGACTCTTGTTATCAAAAGCATATCTTGGGAGGCAATGTTTTAGGGGATTTTGTTGAGCCGAGGGCCATGTGGGACGGGGATTGCACGCGTGTGTGATTGCGTATTTCGGTGCGCTAGATAGACATGCAGCTTGTTGAAGCACAGGGGTGGAGGATGCACAGTGTGGAGGACGAATGAAACGCAAACAAACTAAATACACTCGTTTAATCAAAGTCTGCTGCTTCGTTTATGCTTCTTTCCCATCTTCACACTGCCAGTCAAGGTTATCAGTTGGTGTGATTGGTTTGTTTGATCGCCCTCTTCATTTCCGCCGAACGATATGAGGCCTCATTATCAACAAAGATTTTTGATTGTCACGAATGAGAAGCCCGCTGAGATGATATGGAACCCTTGTGCTGTGGCCGTGCTGATGGCATGTTTCATCTTCAATGCCCCTCCCACTGTGGCTTGCCTTCCGACTCAGAGGAATGTTGCCAGCGTGTAGTTGAGAGAGTTGAACGGGCCGATAGGTACTCTCTCATGCGTAGGACGCTGCAAGCTGCGCAGTTCTAGGCAGCAGCCTCTTTCATTCCTCGACAAGGCCTCCATATTCCCACAAGGTCTGATTTCCTGCTTTGTTTGCTCTGTAAGTGTGGCTATCGGTATCTTGTCTTTGACGTATCAACTGTTGTAGACTTTCGAGAAAGCTCTCCGGTCTTGGACAGTTCGTCTGACGTGACATGTTCCTGGCCAAGGACTGAGGGTAAGGCCAGATGTGAACCGCAACTTGCGCTTCACCCACATTCTGAGTGAGAGAGTGTGTGCAACTGCTGGCAGTAGCACAGCCACTTCTACCACTGATCGTTTATCACGACCCCTGTCGTCTTCCTTTCCCCTACTTTTCTGCTCCATGGTCATGACCGGACCCCAAAGCGGAGGAGAGACACCCCGGCTTCCCACGCCGAGCTAGCTTGCTGATGGGGTGAATTGAAGCTCCCGCTCCATCGCTCGCCTCCTTAGGGTGGCGCAGGGGAAAGAGATTCACGAGGTAAGAAAATGAATCATGTGTTGAGAGGTGAAACAGCCAAAGGTCCGTAGTGCGGCGCCGTTGGACCCTGGAGGCAATATTGCCCCACAGCCACACTACTGCTACATCCCACACCGTTACTTCGTTCGTACCCCGCTATCACCCCGCGTCCTGCCTATCTGGCCGCTGTTGTCTTTTCTTGTTTGCATCGGTGCTGCATGCCCGGGGCGCTGTGATACGCATGAGGTCAGAGGAAGCGACATGCCTAGCTGTGCCAAGGTCTTCACGTCGTCGCCTTTCCCTCAGAGAGTAGTCAGATTTGCCACACTTCCAATGGCCTCCCAAATACGTCGTCGGCGATGGCCATGACGATCACGAATTGTAGTGTAAGGAGTTGATCCCTACCCGTTGCACCCGCCATAAACGCCCCCTTGAAAGTATAAGAGGACTGACATGAACTCTAAATGAGATACACTACTGGAGTATGCAGCATATGCATCTTATGTTCGCCACACTTGTGGCAACGACTTGTCCGATGCAGTTCTCACATAACAATGAACACTCATCAAGTGCGTCACGTCTTACGCTCTCGATCTCAAACAAGGGAAGGGGCCCAGCCAGTATGGAACACCCTCTTCCCAACCATAGCCTCACTCCGCTGCAACGACGTGAGATTCAGGTCAGACCGAGCCCCAGCAGCCGGGGTTTGCATCTGCGGGAACGCAGCGTTCCGGCCAGCACCGCCACACAAGGAGTCTCTTTCAACATGGACTCCGAAACAACACACAGCCTCTTTTCTTCCCCTCCCTCAGCCTCTCCAATGACAAATCAAAACCTCACGCATAGTGATCCTCGCTTCCGCTTCCCCCGTCCGAGGCCCCCAGCTACTGAATCCCTCGGTGATCTAGTCTCCCACGGCAACTCGACTGCCTCACACCGCCGCCGCACGATATCCCCATCCATGGCACCGCCTACTAAGCGGTGCCATGGATGATCCGTCGTCGTGTACTGGCGCGGGCAATAATGGGCTGCGGCGCCGGAGAAAAAACAAACGCAGTTGCCACGACCGGAACGTGCTTTTTGCTTTCGGCCGATCCGATCTCACGGAAAGGATTGGAGCGTGAGCGACGGGGAAGCTCGGGAATACCTATACATCGTTACATGCCGGCCGGTCTCCTCTGCGCGGAAGTTTACGGAAACTCGGAAGGAACGGTGTTGGGACCATGTAATCAGACTAGTGAGAGGGGAAAGAGAGAGAGAGGGAGAGAAAAAATCCGGGCCGGCAACGGGCCGGGTATGTACGGTACGGCCGGTCTCTTTTTTTTTTTTTTTTCCCTCGACGGACGAGTTGAGGTGGGAAGGAAGCAGGAGCAAGGCCGACGAGGGAGCCGTGCGCGTTCTTCGGCTTTCCCTCGCTGCAATATTGCCTGTTGTGGTTAGCTTCGTGTGTGCGCGACGACGCGAGGATGGAGAGAGGCTCTGCCTGTATGTGTGATGTGGGCGGCAAAGTATTGGTGCGATGGTGAGCTCATTTCGTAAGAGCACGACTGACGAGGCGGGGAGATTGGATGTCGTGCCATTTTGTTTGGCCACGTATGTTCGAGAAGCTTGGACGGTGTACAGTGAGATGACTGTGTTGCCTGCGAGATCGCCTTGCGGGCTGACTTCGGGGATTGGAAAGCGCAGGATGGGTGTGACAGAGGTGAGGCTCGAAGGCAAGGGAGGTTGGTGTCTGAATCATATGCTGTTGTGCAATCTTGTGGGCCGGAAGGGTCATGGAAAAGGCTGGACTTTACGGCAGCCATCATACGTGTGTCCCAGAAATGCCTTTTGGTTTTGTATGATTCGTTATACCAACATATGTACCACCCGCACATTACACGTTCCTTTCGTTCGGCCGTTTCTCGTCCCTCCTGTTCTGTCCCTCTGCCATCCAGTCCCTAACGATAGACTTCTCATGCTTCAAGCACTTCAAAGAGAAAAGAAAGACCTTTGAAGCGGACAAGAAAGAAGCAGCCCTCTAATTACAACATGAGCTAACGCGCGAATACCAATGCAAGACGCCGCCAACCTCAATCCAATATGTGCGGAGCGGGAGACAATTACCGAAATAACCTGGTCTCCAGGGCGATCCAGAAGCGAACGGTTCATATTGTACAGGAGAAAGGAGCCCCACTGTCCTTGTATCGGTCCTCCCCAACGGCGGTCGTGGGGCGTGAAAAGGTTGACATATTACAAGAAATGGTGGTCTCGTCACTTCACCGCATGAGTGACGGACTAAATCGTCCTTACCTGGACTTTCGTTGCTTTCCATTGGCCGCAGCAGCCGTGGCCGTCGTCGTTGCCTTCTCCTCTACAGGCGACACTGGCTCGCCGTTGAGGAGAACTTGAGGGGCAGCTTCCATGGCCTTGCCATTGGCAGCCTTCTCTTGCGCCTCGTATTCGTTCTCGCTCTCGTCGTAATCGCTACGCTCATCCTTGACAACCTCTCCCCAGCTCGCGACAAAGCGGTATGCAATGCGCAGGATCAAGAACAGCCAGAACAGGTTGACGGCCTGCAGACTGGCAAGCAGTGCAAACGTGATGTACTGCGAGATCCAGCACTTGTATTGCTGAGTCTCCCAATTGAGCTCGAAGGGCCCGATCGAGGAGAATTCGCCGTTGATCATGGACCAGAGGATGCGGAGATTGATAAAGTGGCGGAGGTAGGTCCAGACGAAGATGAACAGGCCAAAGTACGGCCCAACGATGGGTGAATCCAGGTAGTTTAGGGTTTTGGATGTCTGTTGACCGTTAGCAACCGAGGAGCATCGAACGCGAATCGAGACATACGGCAAGGAAGAAGTCGCTGATATCGTGAGTGATGTAGACAGCCACACCCATGTAGGTGAAGTGGAAGCGGTAGCTGCACCAGATGAGGGCGATGGTGATGATGTGATGCATGACTAGCTCCTTGAAGTCCTTGCGGGGCTTTTCAAGCATCAGAAGCAAGACAATGGCCTGCTGGGCCCAGTAGCTGGCCTGGAGCAAGTAGTAGGCCTTGAACACGGCCTCGTGGGTTTTGTGCGGGAAGCCCTCGTACATGCCGCGGGTGTTGAAATACCACACCGGCGTGCGCGACATGACGTAGAGGCCAAACGGACCAAAGATTCCAAAGTAGATGGCGGTGTAGACTTGCTCCATGAAGCGTGCCTGCTTGGCGCGCGACTTGATGCCGCAGCGGATGGCCATGGGGCGCAGCAAGCGCTGCATCAGGAACTCGCGGGTGAAGGAGAAGACGATGATGTAGAAGCCGACGAAGGCGAAGTCCCTGCCTCCCTTGCCATACTGTATCGGGGCGGCCGGGTCGGCATCGGGAGCGCGGGCAAGAGGGTAGGACAGGAAGATGGCGGCATGCAGCGGGTTGGAGTCGGTGGGGTTGGTAGCATAGGCGGCGAGGAAGACGACGATGAGGATGAGCGGATTGAGCCAGGTGTGGCGGATGGAGAGCTTCAGCCAGCGGCGCATGAGAGACTTGGCCTTGCGGCGCTTGGAGGGGCGGTGTTGCTTGGGGAAGCGCTGCAGGCAAAGGGTCAGCGGCAGGCATTGCTGCGCAGCATGGACAGACGGCGTACCTCGTCGGCGGGCGGCTGGGTATCGAAGGCCGTGGCAAGGCTCACGGTGCCGGTATCTCCCCTGGGGTCGTCGCCAAGGTTGCTGCTCTTTCGGCGGCGGCGCGCGGCACCGCTGAGGGCCGAGGGTTCCTGCAGCGGGTGGAGGGGCGGAAACGGCTCGGTCTGGTCGGAACGGGCCATGCTGGGCTGGAGAGCGGCAGGGCAGATGGACGGCGGGAGGGCGAGTGTCGACGATATGGAGCTCGGCGGCAGAAAATCAGCAGCAGAGCGGCGGTCGGGCAGGGCACGACTCGACCTCCGCAATTTCCGCGCTCCGCCTAGCCGCACCCTTCACCGCCGCCAGGGTCCACGGTTTCCCGATTCGCCCTAGGCGCTGTTCGACGCATGTGATCCGCCATTAAATCATTATCTTACACCACAGATGACCTCTTGCCCTGCTCTGCCGTCTCGCCCTGCTCTGCCGTCTCGCCCTCCTCTGCCGTCTCGAGCTCTGCCGTCTCGAGCTCTGCCTCCTTTGCCAGCTTGCGCTCAAATTCCGCATTCGTAATTGAGAGGCCTGGTGCTGCACGCTTGGGGTCTGGCGCCGAGTGCCTCACCAGTCCAAGCGTGTCATGCACAACCTTCGCCGGCCACTCCCCAGCATAGTCAGCATCGAGCATGTCTGCCCACCTGATGCTGACGCCATTGACCCCCCATAGAGCCTTGGGCGGAGGCGCCTTGCTGCCGCTCTTGGCCATCCTGCGTGCCACCTCTTCCCCCACCGATTCGATCGCCCTCCACATTTCCTTCTGTTCCCTTTGAGCCTCCTCTACGCGCTGTGCCCAACCGCGCCTCGCCCTAGGGGTGAGGAGCTCCGTGGCCAGGAATTTGTTCGCCTCTCTGATTTCTTCGGCGAGCTTCAACAGACCGCCATTCTCTGCCTTGTTCGCCAGTTCGACGTCCTTCGCTAGCGCCTCTGGTGTCGCCTCGGTGCTGAGCAGCTTCTCCTTTTCACGCTTCAAGTTCTCGAGATGCGACTCCTTTTCATGCAAGCTCTCGAGAAGCGCTTCACGCTCCGCGCCCTTGAGAAGCAACTCCTTTTCACGCTTCAAGCTCTTGTACACTACGAGGATAGGCTTCCGGGTGGAACCGTTCAGCTTGGGATCATCCATCTCCAGCTTCTTTGCTGCCATTTCCTGTTCAATCTCGGCCAAGCGACTCTTGTGCGCCGCCTCCAATGCTTGGACCTCTGCGCGCAGCTTCTGCACACGGCCTTCTTCATCGTGCGTCCTCAGCAGGGCAGCAAGATCGGCTATGGTATTCGCCTTCTGGTCCATGATGATCTTCGCCCTCTCCTTCTTGGTTGGTGCGGCCTTGCCCTCTTTGATCCGCTTTTGCGTTTCGGGGGGGAGCATGGGGTATTCCTTGTTGGTGTCCCAGTGTAGCTCGTGCAGCTTCCGGAACTCGCGTAGCTTTTGGTATACGGATCGGCCTTGGGTCGGGCTGGGGAAGGTGACAATGGCCATAGGACGCCACACGTCTTTGCGCAGGGCTGCAGGAACCGTCTTCTTGCCGGCGTAGGCGAGTTGCGATAATGCGTCGTGGTTCTGATCACCATTTAGCGATTGAAGCGCCCCGCACACCCAATTGGTGTCCAGGCGGGGCAGTGGATGCATACATTCAAGCTGCGCTCCAGCGAGCAGACGGTCTGGTTGGTGCGGATGTTGTTGTAGATGAAAATGTGCCGGCCCTGCTCCGTGGCCTTCTGCGCGAAAAAGGCCTTCTTCGCGAGGCGCGCGGCCTGCGCGGCCTTGGTCAACTCCATGATGAAGGCCGCGGCGTGTGTTTGGCAGAGGCGGAGCGAGAGGAGGGGCGGTGGTGTGGTGCCGACGGTGGACGAGGGAGCGGGAGGAAAAGTCGCGAACATCAGGCTTGGCCCGGGCGCGCGCGCTTGTGATGACGGCGGGCGCGCGGGCATGCGGGACACCTGCACAACACCTCCTCCCCGACCCGACACCGCCATGCACGGCGCAATGACTGCGATTCCGGGGCAGCCCAGCTCAGCACCTGCCATTTGAACCTCTCTGCACCCATCGCCAGCTCTGCCGTCGCCCCGCACGCCCGCCGACGCGTGCGCCGAAGCCAACACCATGCCAGGAAGCTCGAGCGGCCCCGCCGACCAACATGATCTCGGCCGCCGGGACCGCCCCTGGCTGCTCCCATACGTATGCCCCCTCGTGCGCCCACTCCAGCCGTTGCCTGCCCGCTGAGATGAAGTAGAACCGGAAGATTCGCCATCTCCAGGGAATCACCATCCGGAACTTGGCCCTTGTCCAAGCCACCGGCCGCCCCCGCCGGGGCACCATTGACGACGACGCTATACCCTCGTCTCTGAAGACGGCTACGAAGGCCCTGGCCCAGCGCGAGAGCCGCAAGCTTGAACACTCGCGCTCCTCGCACGATCTACGGGCCAACGACCTTAGGCCCATCAGCGAGTCCGCCATGACCGATTCCCCAAGGCCGGACAGCAAGGATGCTGCTGCTGCAGATGTGTCTCTCAGGCCTAGCTTTAGCAGAATGCGGCGCAGAAGCACCATGGAGTGGTCGGGGGCCAGTCCGTTGCAGCGTCAGAAGAAACTCGAGGATGTGACGGGCGGACGCATGGCCAATACCTTTTTCTCGCTGCACGTCGACGGCGTTGATGAGCCGGTCTACGTGAGCGAGGAAGTCGAGAAGGCGATGAATCCCGACTTTCGCTTCTTCGACCTGCATCCGTGGGGCCCGGCCGTGACCAGGCTGGACGAGCTCGCTGTCAAGGTCTGGGTCAAGAGCGAGGCCATGGCCGAGCACCAGCACCTCTTGGACATGGCCGTGAACTTCCGCTCCTTGCAGTTCATTGGCAAATCAGTAAGTTTGCCATCCATCGTGCCGGATCTTGGTAGAGTGACTCGTGTCTTAGCTCGACAGCTTCCATCATCCCTTTCCTCAGAACTGCATTCTGTTCCACTTTACCGACGGCATATACACCAGCTTCATGGACATTGCTTCCGAAGACTATCGTCTCGACTTTGCTGCCGCCCCGGCCAAATCAACGTCCGCCGCCCCTCAATTGACCTCCTCATACGACCAACTGATGAGGCTTTCCACACTGGATGACTGCATTCAAGATGCCTTGGCCACACGGGACCGCCTAACAACAGAAATCAATGCCATAATTGAGAGCAACGACGAATTACTTTCCACGGTAAATCGGGTTCCTGAGGCGCAGGAGAGGCTCAAGCAGGTCGAGGCAGCGGTAGCTTCGCAAAAGAGACGTCTGGAAGCTGCGAGGAAGAAGCGCAACGATCTGCAAGCCAGCATCAGGTACCGTCGTGAGGCCATGAAGAAAGGACGAGAACTGCAAGCGCGAACTCTGGGAGACATTGAACACGGCAAGGAGCAGCTTGAGGAACGGAAAATCACTCTCCAGCAGACACAGGACGAGATTCTCGGCCACAGAAGGCGTGTCTGTGAGGACTTGCTCAATATCTACCCCATTGAGCCCATACCCGGCCGTTCGCTGTCTTTCACCATCAGAGGCCTTGCACTGCCCAATTCCGAATTCGACGACGTCAGAGAGGACGTGACTGGCGCCGCTCTTGGTTACGTTGCTCAAGTGGTTGCGCATCTGTCCGTCTACCTCTCCCTCCCATTGGCTTACCCCGTGGATCCAAAAGGATCGAGTTCCACCATCGACGACCCCATCTCCATGACCACCGGGCCCCGCACTTATCCTTTGTTCATGAGAGGCACCGTCAGATACCGGTTCGAGTACGGCGTGTTCCTGCTGAACAAGGACATCGAGCTCCTGTCCAACGAAATCGGGCTCAAGCTCCTGGACATACGCCAGACGCTCCCGAACCTCAAATACCTCCTCTACGTCGCCACGGCCGGCAAGGGCGACATTCCTTCGCGCAAGGCGGGAGGCTTCAGGGCATTGCTCAGGTATCCTGGCACTCCAAATGACTCCCGCAGAGCGTCTGAAGATAGCACGGCTAACGGTGCTACTCCTCGTCATCAAGAGAATGGAGGGGTGCGCGGCACCGGCTCCTCCTCAGTGGCATCGGCGAAAGCGGCGGCGGCGTCGGCAACTGACAAGGGTGGACCAGCGGCGGCAGCGGCGACGGCGACGGCGTTGGTCAAGGGCAGTGGCAATGGCATCAGCATCACGACCACCCCGAGCTTTAAGATCCAGAAACCGGCCGCGCTGGGTAGTGTGTCGTGAATCGTGGGTAGAACATTAATGAATGACATGAAAACAGAAGTCGTGGCTTTTTATCGTGGATATCGGTGTTTTGTGTGATGGGGGTTCTGCTCTCTCTTCGCGTAAATGGTGTTACGCTTCGTCCGCGCTGCACGTCCGCATGTGTGGGCCGTTGGCGGCGCTTTTTGGAGGGCTCTTGCGCACCGTGATGCAAAGTGTCTACGACGTGGAGTAATCGCTGCATACAAAGCACTCCGGATATTGAGCCGGCCCCGGGCCCAACTCGTACACTGGTAGGACCTACTCCACCGGTAGGGAGATTGCGATGCTGCAGGATACGATCCAATGGATTATCAAGATCCGAAGACCATCGTGGGTGTGCACTGAAGAAGAAGGGTGAGAGGTGATCACAACTGCGACTGGCTGGTACGAGCATGAGAATTTTCGGGAATGGGGGTTTGAAAGTGATCAACACCGGATCTAGTCACAAGCTCAATGTACTTTTTCATCCCCCATTTGGTCGAAGTAGTCAATCGCCTCGAGCCGCTTTTTTTTTTTTTTTTTTTGGTGGTTCCGAGCGGCGTTTAGTTTCCCGCCAAGAGGATGTTGAGCGGATTTTTGCTTCGACGAGTCCGGCGGTTCTTGGCGATGCCGTTGGCTGCTATCTGCCGACCACCTTCGGCTTGCTACCGGGGCTCTCGAATCTCTTAGCTTGGTCGTATGCGGGGATCGTAGAGGGAGCGGGGAGGAAGATACTGGAGAATATGATCATGGCACGCGATATCAACCACAGGCAAACGAGGAAGAGAGCGGAGGAAGGCTGACATGGAGCCTTTGAGACTTGCATGGGTGGTTGAAGTGTATGTATGGATGTTCCTGTATGATTTTGAATCGAACATCTTCATCCGGATACCTACTTCAACTGCCGATGAGAAGAGTGCCAAGACACGGCTGATGAGGGCTTATGTCTGTTGCGGAACACCAAAGGACGAAGCATTTCGTAATCCACGGTATGATCTGTGGGGTAGTCTCTGCATAGAACTTGGGACAGCTTCATTGGCTTGGCTGCTGACCAAACTTGCTTGATTGAAGCCCCGCCGTGTATCCAGAGGACCGCGCGCGTGCCAAGCGCTGCTTAATTGGCAGCAAGCGTTCTCTTGGCGTAAAACTGGGGTATTGCGAAGCTAGTGGATTAGACCATGGGGCCCGCCGTGGACGGAGTGTTTGGTGAAGGATTCAAGGCGCCCGCGCGGAAGCGGCTGAAGACGTAGCTGAATGGACAAGGCTGTTCACTTCTCCGCCACAGATGATGCAGGAAAAGAACCGAGCAACAAAATAGAAAAGGCGAAGGATAATGCTTGCATCTTCATCTGCAAGAGGTCACCGGTTCATTTCGCAACACGAGTGGCGGTGCTTGGGCGATAGGAGCACCTCGGGGAAGAGCGCCACGGCGCGTCGAACTTTGGCCAGCTGAATTTCTCGCCTCGAAAATAGCTTGAAGCCATGACGATCGTGAACTGTTGAGCTGGTAGCGAGAGGCGCAAGCGAGAGCTGCCGTGCGGATGGCGCCGCCCATGGATGTGCGGGTTAGTCTCCAGCGAGGGGAGAAAAGAGGGTAGCGTGCGGCCAAAACAGGCCAGCAGTTGTCTTTTCGGCACAAACCGAGCCGCTGTGGCTTGTCTGGATGGCCATGGCCATGGCCAAGCTTTGCTGTCATTTATAGCTTGGGATGTGATGCGTGTCACTGCTGGGTATCTGCCTGATCTGCAAGTCGCCTTCAGCAGATGTTCTAGACGCACACCGCCGCCTTGCCCCGCACCAGCAAGCCGTATTTCTCAGCGATGGCGACATCGGATGAACCGTGAGTGGGCTGTGGGGTTTCCCAGGAGGGAAATACGAAAATAGGATCGTCATGCGGGGGAGCTTGATGCCAAAAGCATGAGCTTAGTTCCGACATCAGCTCCCAAAACGTGGTGGATGAGACACGGCACAACAAGAAACATAAGCGATGCCAAGGCTTCTTGCATACGCTGATGGCACGCTAAAGCCGGAGGCCATGCAGAGGGGGATTATCACTCAATAATCCAGCTGGCCAGTACCTGCGTCCGTGCATGGTCGGACGCCACGCAAAGCTAGCGACGCAGTACCCACGGAGACTATGGCGGAGCGGCGGCAGCAACACTTCAGCTGTCAGCGGGGCGGACGCGATGGAAGGCGGCAGAGTACAGTGTCTTTATTGGTGGCGGTCCGCTCCGGCTGAGTTGCCGCTTGCCTGCAGAAGCCAATCTTGGGCGCAGGCGGCGGGCTTGTTGTCTCTTCCGGCTGCTGCTGCAGACCTCAATCTCATGTTCAACCACAGGACCGTTAGTGAGGATGATGAAACCGAGGATGAACCTCGGGAACCGGAGCTTCCCCGCGCAGGAATGCTGCAAAGTGTGGTCTGTTCCTGGGCCCGAACAGTTGTACGGTGGTACCGAAAGCCAAGCTTTGCTTTGCCATCACATGGGCAGTCGCTGAGAGGCGGAGGATGCTGGCCAAGAGATGCGGCGTCAACGGGGCGAGCAGCTGAGTGCTGCTTGGCAACTTTTACGAGGACGAGCGGAGCGAGGTGTCGTGGCTGGCTTGGCATGAGTACTGTGTGCCTGAGTGCCAAGGAGTGGTGTAACCTCTTTCGTGCATTGCTGTAGGGGCATTCCTGGAGATGCAGTTCTTTGATTGGCCAGTCCGGTCCTTATACCGCTCCCCGACCCAAGAAAGCTGTTAGTTCATGCATTCAGCTGGACGACTTGCCCGATCGGGACATGGCTTGAAACAAACCCTGCCGCTGCAGCACTTAGTGCAGTGCCGGTTGTTGCTGTCAACAACAAGGCTGTTAACAAGTCAGTTTCGGGTTTTCCGCACAGCGTTGTGCGACCCGTGGACATGCTCCCCTGTAGCTTACCATCCGAACGACGAA
Source organism: Diplodia intermedia (assembly GCA_021495925.1). Taxonomy (NCBI): domain Eukaryota; kingdom Fungi; phylum Ascomycota; class Dothideomycetes; order Botryosphaeriales; family Botryosphaeriaceae; genus Diplodia; species Diplodia intermedia. The sequence goes on along the minus strand of JAKEKT010000007.1, from coordinate 366,210 downwards.
ACGGTCGGCTACGCTCTTCCAGAGGTACACTAGCCCGCCGGTCGTCTCCGAACCACTGGTTCTACAGAAATTGTCCGCTTCTCATAGGCTCGCTCTCCATTCTGTCCATTCAGCTGGGCCCACTGCACGAGGTTGCCACATGGGCGCCTCTACAGTGACCAGGTAATTCGCCGCATCTGGACCAGAGCAGTCCCGCCAAGAGGGAGCCGGCCCGGGTGAACTGTGTTAGTTTTCCGCCAACTCTCTGAATGGAGCCCACGTGTGGGAAGCTACCGCGCCCTCGTGGGGGCAAACTGCCGCCTGGTCAGCCCTAGAGCCGGAGCCATAACGGCCCAGCTGACGCCACATCATCCCATGTCAACATGTAGCCGGGATGATGGCGTTTGCTGGCTTGGACTTTTCCACGATACGATGCACAGACTCCACACACTGACAGCTCTGGACTCGACAATGCGGTAGAGAGTTCCGGGACCTCTTCAGCTCTTGTCTCGAGAGTGTTGGATATAAATGTAGACAATCGTTCCGTTGTCAGTCGAAGAAGCAGAGCACTCAAGCCTTCTCAAGCATTCACAAGAAGCCATCACTTTTGAGCTTCATCTTTCCTCTGGTCCTCTTCACTGAAGGATCGCTTGCTTTCTCAAACCTTCTCAAATCCCCTCAGCTTCCAGCGCCATGCTCTTCGGATCCGTTCATTTGGGCGTGGGCGCCCTTCTCGTTGCCGGCACACTCGCTGGTGATGACAAGTGGCTCAGCCCGGTGTACAAGAACTTCTACGAATTTCCTCTCCCTACTCCCCCGGTCAAGGAGAAGAAAGCGTACGTATCTCAAGTTTCTTGCCTTCTTCCGAGTGGCTCACTGACTTGCTTAGCACCTACACCAATCCCAAGACTGGCGGCGCCATCGACTACTACGAGATCAACATTCTCCCTCTCCAGCAGCAAGTCTACCCAGGCCTTGGCAAGGCAAACCTGGTTGGCTACGATGGAGTCTCGCCTGGTCCGACCTTCAAGGTGGAGAGGGGAACGGAAACCGTGGTTCGCTTCATCAACCGCAGCGGTGGGCGTGCGAACAGTGTCCATTTGCACGGTTCTCCATCTTTCGCTCCATTCGATGGCTGGGCAGAGGATACGACCAATTCAGGCCAATACAAAGACTACTACTACGGCAATTATCAAAGTGGGAGGACGCTGTGGTACCACGACCATGCAGTTTTCCACACGGCCGAAAACGCATACTTTGGGCAGGCGGGCTTCTACCTCCTACACGACAAGAACGAAGATGCGCTCAATCTGCCGTCCGGTCCTTACGATATCCCGATGGCCCTGTCATCGAAGCAATATCAAGCCAATGGCGAGCTCTTCTCCCCGGCCGGCGAGACCGTCAGCTTGTGGGGCGATGTCATCCACGTAAGTCATCATCTTTTCTTGTATAACAGTCGCGTCAATGAGGGAACAGCCCACTCGTATGAAAAGGTTATTGTGAAATATATAATAACGCAAGGACCAGGTCAACGGGCAACCCTGGCCATACCTGAAGGTTGAGCCTCGCAAGTACCGCTTCCGCATGCTCGACACTGCCATCTCCCGGGCTTTCCAACTTTGGCTCGAGGCCGACGGTGCTCTCGGCCAGAAGATTGAGTTCAATGTCATCGCCTCTGATGCTGGTCTGCTCTCTTCTCCGGTCAAGACTGACCTGCTTCACATCGCCATGGCCGAGCGTTGGGAGATTGTCGTCGACTTTGCCCAGTTCGCCGGAAAGAACGTTACCATGCGTAACAACCGCAATGTGCAGGCGGACGAGGACTACAACAGCACAGACAAGGTCATGCGCTTTGTGGTCGGTAACAAGGTCACGACTCCCGACGCGCCTCTTCCCAGCACCCTGAGGTCTGTGCCTTACCCTCCGGTTAGAACCGTCCCCGACCGTAGCTTCAAGTTCGAGAGAAAGGGCGGCGAATGGACCATCAACGGCGTCACTTTCGCCGATGTTGAGAACCGTATCCTGGCTAAGCCCAAGCGTGGTGCTGTTGAAGTATGGGAGCTCGAGAACAGCTCTGGCGGGTGGTCCCACCCAATCCACATCCATCTCGTTGACTTCCAGGTCATCTCGCGCACGGGGGGCAACCGCCCCGTGCTCGAGTACGAGAAAAACGGCCTCAAGGATGTTGTTTTGCTCGGTGAAAACGAGAAAGCCAAGGTCGTTGCGCGCTTCGGGCCAAACAGAGCTCAGCCCTATCTTTTCCACTGCCATAACCTAGTGCACGAGGTAAGTCATAGTGTAGAGACGGGGTTGGTGTTTTTGGCGGACAAGGCGCATGACTTTCCCAGTTGGGTTGGCGCCGAACGTCCGCCAGAACAAGCCTTCCTGTATCACCATTACATATCCATGCTAACTTGGCTCGATAGGACAACGACATGATGGCCGCCTTTGACGTGGACAAGCTGGAAGACTTTGGCTACAACAAGAACGAGACGCTCTTCCTCGACCCTATGGATCCTCAGTGGCGCGCTAGAGACATCACCGAGGCCGACTTCACCGATGAAGCCATCCAGTCCAAGCTCGCTGCCTTTGCAGCTGTTGATAGCTATGCCGATCAGCACGAGGTCGAGTCTGCTCTTGAGGCGTACTGGAGCACTGCTTCGACAGGTTTCCAGACTGTCACCACCTCGAGCAAAACCAGCTCCAAATCAGGTGCCACTACCACCTCGGCCAACACTGCGACTATCACTTCGTCCTCAACAACCAAGAAGGACGACAAGACCAAGACTTCGAGCACCTCAAGCACGAAGGCTACGACTACTACCAAGAAGTAACGATTTGACTACACGAAGACAGAACCTGGGTTCCTATCACGATTGGCGTTCTTCTTTGGATTTCTGGGCTTTGCAATGCCTTTCTGTAAATACTTTTCCTTTCAGATCCCTGTGCATATTTCGGATTTTGGGGCTTTCTCTGCCACTGTGCATATCCGGCGGGGAGCTTTCCAGAGTACATATGATGATTCTACAGTCTCTTGTAAATAGCATCGAGTCTACCAAGTGATATCATTTCAAACAAATCTGGCTCTTAATATGGTGGGGAAGTGAAGCAGTCATCTGAACAGGAACGCTGCACGTGATGGAGCGCGAGGGACTTGCGACCGAACATTTGCTTCAACTGGCCCGTGAGAAAAGCCACGAGATCCCAACCTGTTCTGTCGCCCATGGCGAAGCTTCAGCTGACCTGATGCGTTTGGCGGGATGGGATTGGCGAGCGCGTCGTAGCCTGTGTGATTCAGGAAGGCACCACTAGCCCCCCCGTGCCCTTCCACATTTCAACCACGCACCACCCTCTTCCATCTATATTACAACGCGCATCCACACAATCCACTCCATTCTCAACCCACACCGTGACACACCAACCACCCAAGCTCACACCCGTACACCCACGACGAGAAACCATGCCTCGCTACCAGGTCGACCAGAAGGTTCTCTACAAGGCCATTGGCGGTGCGTCACCTCAGTGTCCTGCCTCACTCACTCAAGCTTCCACTCACACGCCCCACTTCCCAGGTCCCGATTCCAACACGCCCGTCTCCCACGGCACCATCATGAGCGTCATCACCAAGGACGCCCGCATGGCCGGTCACAACGTCAAGGCTTCGGAGGATGACCCGCGCTACGAGGTGAGTTGCTTCTTCCCTGCCCACAGAGAGATGAGTCCCACTTTCCACTTCGTCGCAAACAAGCCCCGCGAGTTGAAATGCGCCACGCCTGCGCTTCTTCACCGAACTCACCCTGCACTCTCACTCCCCGAATCGCCATTGCACTCTTCTTGCACCACATAGCCAGCATCCAAAGTGCCAACCAGAGCCAAACAGATCAAGAACGACAACACCGGCAAGAACTCTGCCATCTTCGAGACCAACATCATCCGCGTGATGAAGCCTTGAGTGAAGGCGCGGGGAAGCCCGTGGTTCGAGCAGGAGCTCCACCCGATGGCTGAATATATGGTCTACATTGCGGCAATGGGATTGGGAGGTCATATGGCAAGCTCTGTTGCAATTTTCTGAGCACGGTTGCCTGCCATGACAGCCTCCAAATGAAGGAGATACATTACAAAATTCAAGACATTTTCTCTTAATTCCATGCCCAAGACTGCAGAGGCACAGGGGGTGAAAGGAACTGGCTCACCCGCATCTTCCTTACGCAGATACTGCATCACCACACTTATATAGGTAGCTGAATACAAGATCTAGACGTGAATGTGAGTTTTAAATGCGCACATTTACGTCCGAATTTTGTATTCAACTACGCGCGGGTATAATGCACCGTGGAAGTGGGCCAATTTCTTTTCTCACTCGCCGTGGAGGGGGACCAAGCATTCTGCTATGTTCGGCCGTTACAAGCTCAATCCCCCGGGGCGACAAAGACACTCTTGAAAAGCTCAAAGTCGCAATCCTCACACAAGGGCCACGGATCTCGTCCGCGGTGTCAATTCTTACACACGATCTGTTTTCCTTTGCATGGAGACCAGAAAACTTTAGCTTACAAGTCCGCAACGGATTCCACGTTCCCTGCGTGTGCAATCGAAGCAAGTGTCCGGACATAGATACGGGCTCCAACTGACGACACGTAAACCTTTAACGGAATAGTTTCATGAAGGATGAAGCGTTTTTTTTTCTGCAGACACACGATTGATTCCATGGACGATGTCTAGAGGTACCATTCCCCACCGTACGCCAAAACTCCACGCTGCAAATCCCCAAAACGAACTGCCATGCGCACCGCATCCAACACACGTGTTATCCGGGTCCGATTCTCGGCCTGCGCATCTCGTCAGCTCCCCGTAATTACCCCAGCGTCACCGCAGGGGGGTTACTCACATGTCGTGGTGCTCGCTCAGCGTGCTGAGGTACTTGTTCAGCTCCTCGACGCGCTCCTTGTGCGTCTTGACGCCCTCGCGCTTCAACCTTTCATCCAACTGCACAGAAAAAGAAACATGTCAGCCGAGAACTCCCTTTCCCTCTCTCCCTCTCTCTCCGCGCAACAGCCACCGCGAGCTCCACTGCGCGCGCGCCGTGTAAAAGGGTAAAACAGTCCAACTCACCCTCTTCCGCCTCCTCTCCTCATACTTCCTCTCCGCCTCCGTCTTGTGCCTGTGCGCCGCCACCGCCCTGCCCAACCGCCGTTGTTCGTCCTCTCCGTCCTCTCCACCACCACCACCAGACGACTCATTCCTCTTCTTCTTCTTCTCCCGCTTCTTCGAACCATCACCACCACCACCACCACTATCCAGCTTGTCCTCGTCCTCATCCCCGTCCTCATCGGCGAGGGCGCGCTGCAGTGCCGATCGCTGCTGCTCGTCTTCTTCTTGTTCCTTTTTCGCGACGGCGGCGGCGGCGGAGGCGGAGGCCGTGGCTTCGGTGTCGGCGGTGGACGTTGTCGGTTTCGTCTTCGTCTTCTTCCTTTTCTTCTTGTCGATGGCGGAGCCGCCGCCGCCTTTGAGCTTGAGCGCGCCGCCCGTGAAGGCGGTGTACTCGGAGCCCGGCATTGCTTTGCGGTGGTGGGCGGGTTGTTGTGTGGAAAGGTGGATGGGGAGGTGGATGGGAAGATGGGAATTGCGCGCGTCGTCGTTGGCGGCGGACGTATGACGCGCCGGGCGGTGGGTGCGGGCGTGAGTGAGTGGGTGGGTGGGTGGTCCGTGTGTGGGGTGGAAAGTGGTTGCCGCTGGGTGGATTCGGGGTTTTGTTTTCTTAGACTCTTCTTGTTTATTGTTTTCGACGACGTTGTTAGTGCAAGGTGAGAGTCATTGTGGTGATGCTGTAAGTCATTTTGATGGTATATTGGGATGGGTTGGTGGGTTGATGTGGATTTTTGCCCTTCGAATGAATGGTTTGGTTGACATCCGGACGTTGTTGCATCACTTTCAGCTCTACATCTTTGCCCTGAGATCTGCTTTAACTAACCGTAAAGCCCAGCTGCTTATAGGGGCTAGCGGATGGGATTGCGCCTGTGGGTAAGTTTGATCATTCTGTGTCACGTCGAGTAGGCTACACTCCCGACATGGACAGCTGAAGTAAACATGACCGGGATGGGAGTATATTTTACAATTATACAGGAACACGCAGATATTTACTTGAATTTCCGATAGGAATTGAGCACTATGGTAAAATCATATTTGCGCCGTCAACCCCCAGGCTGAGGCACACACATTAGTTGCTGCCCGGGCTAACTGCAGCTCTGATGTCAAGCCCGTCACTTCAATGCATCAGCTCAAAATTTTTCTGCCCATGCGGATGATACATGTTTTGCGTATGGGCTTCACTGAAGCTTTCCATGACGGTATTCCCATCACTTCTCTTCGATTGTATCGCTGTTTGGAATTACTTTGCGCGACTGTAGTTGTTGTTGGTGTTCTTTCCCCTCTTTTCCTTTTCGCGTCGAAGCCATGCAAGGTTATTAATCCCAGGAGCACGCCGACGAGTCATTAGAAGACTGGGTCTGGGTTGAAAATGGAAACGCCAATGTTGGCATTCTATCTGGTAAAGCTCGATGTCAAGTACATAAGTTTACTCTGTCACCTTAGCCGCAATTTTTCAATTGCGGTCAAGTAGCGTCTCTGTTCAGCACTCTATTTTAGATCGCATACCCGGGGCCATACGCCATAACTGACCTCTCATATCCGGCAGAAAGAGATGATTTTAGCGGTGAAGACAAAAATTGTCTATCCGGGACTGCCATGCTGATGCCCTCGGAGGAAGTGACTCTAGCACATGATGGCGGGAGAAGATATTCTTGGGCTGTTGGCCCGGGGGACACTTATCCACACGCAGTTTACGTATCAGAGGAAGATTGCCCGTATCATAAAACAAGGACCTTGGGCCCCGAACGACGATGCATTGTCTCCAGAGTCCGGAACAAAGTCCAACCATGGAAAAGATACATGCGGAAGACTTTATGGATGCAAAACAATTGTCTGAAAAGGGATTAAAGCGGGAAGGCGAGCTTTAACAGCAAGCTGAAGGTCGAAGCGTGCCTTCTACGCAGTCTTCAGCACGAACATATCATCCAAGTCGTCGAGACCTTCACTGATGGCTCCAGAAGCGTGTTCGAGACTATCACATCTTCTCCGTGTCTTCATAAGGCCCCGGCCTACCCCCACAGCCAAACCATCGAGCACGGGGACATCCAGCCACACAACGTCCCGATCACGAAAGACAACCGGGCGCACCTCACGGACTCCACAACAGCACGACGAGCAGCCGCCGCACGCAACAACAATCCCAACACCATCCCGCCACCACCATCAAACGGCGCCAGCCACGCAAGAGAAGACGTTCCCCCCTCCGCCTCCGCAGCGCCGGCCCTCCCGTCCCCCTTCCAGGACGACGACATCTACGGCCTCGGCTGCGTTTTCCCTCGAAACTCGCACAACCGTCGTCTGCTGCGACGTCGTCGGCATCTTCGACCCGGGACCACTTCCCGCTTCGCCTCGCGCGCGCGCGCGCGCGCTCTCGTCGAACCTCGCCTTCCCGCATGCTGGATCCCGCCGCGCCGGGCGTGCCGGGCCGAACGGCGGCGCCGCCGCGGCTGCTGGTGCTGTTGCAGGCGTTGCGGTGGGTTCGGCTTCGAGGCTACACACTGTCCATGTCGGGGACACGGTGGTGGTGGTGGTGGCGGCGCTGGAAGCGTCGATGGAGAGAAGAAAGGCAGATGGGCGCGGCCGCGGCCGTGGTCGCCGCTGCTGTATGTATGTATGTACATACAACCTCGAGGCCGTCTAGTATTGGGACCTCGACGCCCCCGGCCCCGTGTCGCCGTGGGGAGGGGGCCAAGGATGTGTGTGGACGGCGTCGCAGGGAACGGTGTCGTGCAGGGCGCCTTGTGGCGTGCGGCGGAGCGGACCGGTGACGCGTTCCGGGTTGGTGGGACGCCGTGCAGCTTCTTTCTGGATACATTGTGGTGGTGTGGGGGGCGGCGGCACCTCGATCCCTGATCAGCACCATGTAGGCTTCATGGGGACGACAGGGTGCTCTTCTGTCATCGTCGGTACTCCACATGTGGAGTAGTCGGCTGTGGCCGGTGATGACTGTAAGCTTTGGGAGTGAAGTTCAAAGCAATGATGATGCGCGGTCTCCCGATGATGACGCAGGTACCTCCAGCTCTTTGGTTGGTAGACTGATGAGAGGAGTCAGGAACTATCTCGGGCGTCCCACAGGGCTGCAGATCTTACGTCTTCGCCCGTGGAGAAGATGGCGTAATGCGGCCAGACAGTGTGGTCGTCCAAAAGTCATGTTCATTTCCTTCTCTTTTTTACCATCAGTATTGAAAAACGAATAGTCAGTAATCAGTCATACTCGCATAGAGCAAGTCGGCAGAGCTACCGCAAGCCACGGTAGATCGATATCGAACAAGCCTCGTCCAAATCTCCTGGGGCAGGGCGGGAGAGGCATTGCACAGTTGCGCCATCGCCGCATCCCTTACTCATGCATCGTGCTGTGACCCTTTGCCCCACAATCTCTCCGTTGTGGCAACCAAAGACAAGGTACCCTGCCCACACCGCAAGAGAGAGAGAGATGGAGGACGGGAGAAAGAGTCAGTTAGTAGCTGTGGGCGGGCCTCCGCAAAATTCTCCGCATCCGCATCAAAGTGGCCTTTGACCCGCCACCGCCGCACGCCTGATGTCCCCCATGGGGAAAATCGGTGTGGGAGAAGCGCAAAGGATCGGGGTAGATGGAGCAAACAAGCCAATGGCAAAGGCTGGCGCAACGGTGGAGGTGGAGGATGGGAGCCCGTGTGCACCCGAACGGCGCGAAGGCAGCATCCGCACCGGGACCGTTCGGAGCCGCTCGCACATAGTTTTCGATGATGGGGAAGAGAGGCGGGGAGGTTACAGCGAGAGCCAGTAGTCAGCTCGTTGCGATCAAAACGCGACAAACCATCGAGAGGGCAACGAAAGTGGGGACTTAGTCATGCAGCTAGCGGGCGGGCGATCAAGAGCTGACAGGCAGGCGCGCGTCACGCCCGGCCACCACCCAACGGCCGCCTTGTCGTTGATTCCTTCTTTCTTTGCTCGTTCCTCAACACACGCCCCAATCCCAGCCCGAGCGTAGAATTACTTCACAGCACATTCGGCCCTGCCGCGGAGACGGAGACGGGCGGCCAGGGCGAGGCTGTCGCTGCAGGCAGTCCACGAATCAAACCCGCCGATCTCCGCAATCCTCCCAGGAACGCCACGGGCATCCATCGCGCGGGGAGAGGGGGGCGGCATGTGGCTTCGCAATCCTCGACCAGCGCTGCCAGAGATCTGGGCTCTTCCCGTGCCGTGCCTCCCAAACGCCGGCGGGAAAGGGGGCTGTCACAGCTGTCAAGTCTGCCAATGCTAGCGTCCGCAGCTGCATTGGTTCGCCGCAGCTCCCATACCCGTCCCAGCCAAACCATCTGCTCTCGGGCTTGCTCGCGTGGCCGCACGCTCCACATTTGCGGCTCCGCACGTTGGACCTAAAGACTATCGGTCTCAGCTAGCCCGCTATTAGCTATTGCGTTATTCTGTCTACGTTCTACTTGCACACCAACACACGTACACCGCTTTCGCGGCTCTACGCGTTTGCCCCCATCCCCGCGGTCCAGCGCGAGTGCATGGAGCCGCAATCATGAGGATTGGCCGCTAATGGAATCCTGTAGCCCGCATTGCCCATCTGTTGTGCCTCGCTGTCCGGGTCCCCCTGCCTGTCAACCAGAAGAAGGGGTTGTCAGCACGAAACGGCCAACCCTGCAGCTCGCTGAGGCTATCACCATGGCCTTTTGCGCGCGCACGCTTTCCCCCCCATCCGTCTCACCAGATAGATAGACATCATGATAGTTTCCCTCCCGCTCGCGTCTCAACGAGTAACGCAGCGGAACCGCAGAGAGGTGGACCATCAGCGGATGGACGGGCATGCACGCCGTCGGCCGTCGTGCGAAGCTGATCGTGCATCATCCCCGTTTCCCGTCCAACGCCAATGGAGAGCTCTGCGGTCAACAAACGACCGCGCGCGCCCCATCATCGAGCGGCAGCAAATAGCCCAGCGAGCCGTCAGCAGCAAATCCATCAAACGAGTGGTCGCGTGAGATGTTTTCCCCCCACCGAATGCTCTCTGATGACAAGAGCAGCAAAGCAAAAAGCAGCTCATCAGTGGCTAGCCTTTTCATCGCGACGACCAGCCTGGCCGGTGCAGCAGCCTTTTTTTTTTTTGGCTGGCCAGCCAACGGTTCGTTCGTTCGTTCGCCCCGCCAGCCAACCAGCCAGCCCTCTCTCCCTCCCCCCCGCGACGAAACGAGCTGCGAGTCAGACTCACACACACGCCGCGCGCCCACCCCCCTCCCTGCCGCTCTCTCGATCGAAAGAACGGGATCCCCGGTTAAACAGACGAAAGCATACGCAAGCCTCTTTTCCTTCCCTTCTCCCCCCCATCCTTCCGGGGCCCCACGCGCTATCTTTCGCCACGTGTTGTACGCCCCTTCCTTCGACTTCCGTCCCTGCTTTTCCGGGGGTGGTGGAAATGGGCTGAAAAGAAGGATTTCCTGGGGGAGGGCGGGAAGAGGAAGGGAAAGATGGAGAGTGGGGGCTAGGAGGAGGAGGAGGAGGAGGTGATGGAATCGCGGGGTCGTCGTTCCGTGTTCCGGAATGACCCTATCCAATCCCATGGACCCCCCACCCCCCCGCCCTCTCACCTCACTCTCAGGCACATTCATCCAAGATACACAATACTCGGGTTAAATTCTGTAGATAAAAAAAGAAGAGAGGCGATAATAGGAGGTTGCTCCGGGCCAGAAGAAATGTGACAAGAGGTCGTGTTGGGAAGGTGGTACGATGGCCACGTGCCTGCCTGCCTATCATCCATCTCATCCAGACTGCCGTCTTCCCGTCTTCTTTCTTCATCGTCGTCGTCGTCGTCGTCAGTTTTGTCGCGGAAAGAGCCGGGCGCGCGATCGTCCCACCCATCCAACCATCACGCATGCCCTATTTTTTGAGATGCTGCAAGGTCGAGAACTTGCGGTAATACCTGCAGCTGGGAGCCTGCAGTTGGAACATGCATGGAAGGAAAATGAGATTGGACACTGGTGGGCATGTACTGCGGGGTAAATGGAAGGGAGAAAAAAAAATTGCCAAGTCTCTCGCGCGGCACAGTATCGAATGTGATGGTGCCCTAAAGACAGGGTTGAGGATAACAGGCTGGGAAAGTTTCCGATTGACGGCTTGCCGCTGTCAGACCACCCTCCAAAGCCTGAAGATCTTGACGTTGCGACGGACTGTGATATCATGGATACATCATTTCTGCTTGCAGAAATCGCTATGGTTTGAGCGTCGTTCAAGGTGTCATGTAGCAATTGCTCTAGATGTTTCATGTACTTCGCCAAAAACTTGCTGATTAAGAGATGCTTCCTGTAAACGACGCGGCAGGTATCAAGAGTATCGGAAATTAAATGACCCAAAGATCAAACAAAGGAGCCGCCAAAACAAACATGAACCGCGCTGTAAACGAGTAGCGACAGATACGTCCAAAAAGCGCTTGAGAATTTTCTTCCCGGAGACCCCCAGTCATCCCAAAAATCGACTTGCATGCATAAGCGATGCATGGAAATCATGTCCCATCCAAAACAAAACACCGCATACACCCTGGCCATTCCATAAATCCCAACGATTCCCTGTCCGAATATCCACTGCAACACCGAGAATTTCCCGTCGCTGAACTCCGTCCACCCGTTTTCATCATAGCCCAAAGCTTCCATCGAGGTGGATGCCATTGGCCGACGGACTTAGGTCGGGGATCACAAGGCCCCTATACGACTCAGAGTTTGCGGACCCGAAGTCGCAATCGAAGTCGTTGCTGCCGCTTGTGAGGCTCTCGTCGGAAAAGCTAAGTACGCTTTGCGGCGGCTGCTGGTCGGGCGGTCCCACCGTCCATACGCTCGGCGACCACCCGAGGTTTCCGTCCGAAGTCGCCGACAGGGGCGGCACGTCGCCGAGCGCGTCGACCGGTGCGCCGCCGTAGATGCTGTCGTAGATGTTGGTCTGTCCGTTGTCGATTCCACTGAGGAGTCGCTCCCAGTCACCGGGCGAATGTGTTTCCGATTTTAGGTGTGCCGCCATCGAGTAAGTGTTCGACTGTGATTCGGTACCGAATGAGAGATAGTCGAGGTTAAGAGTGGACCCGCCCGCGCTTGGACGCCGGACTTTGATTGACGGAGCAGCGCCGAGCGAGGCGCGGTGGGACAGGGGTGACATGGTGGGCTCCGACCGCGCGTGGGGTGGTTCAGAGTGGACTGAGTTGATGCTGACGCCGCTCTGGTTGCTGTGTTCAGTCGAAAGGTTGGGAAGCGTGGCCCGCCGAATGTCGTTCGACACTTCCTCCTGCTGCCTGTTGGGGGAGAAGCGCGACGCGATGGCCTTGAGGTGCTTCTGCGTCGAGCGGAGAGCATCCTGGGGAGCTCGCATGTTGTTGGGAATGGGGAAAGGCTTTGATGGGCGCTGCTCGGTATTGGGGCTGACAGTCGCCTTTGCCACCTTACGGAATACGGCCGATCCAGGAGATTGAGAACGTTCGAGGAAGCCAACAATGGCGGCCATGAGCTTCTGGTTCTCCTTGATGAGCTTGCTGTCCTGGTCAAGATCGAGGCTCTGGAACATGAGACCAAAGCCTGACGTCACGAGCATCTCGTGCTTGTTCAGGCAAAGGGCGAAGCACATGCTCCTCTCCTCCAAAAGCTGCAGGATCTGAACGGTAGCCTTCGAGGCACCGGCGACAGCAAGAGTAGCGGCGGATGCTCGTCCTCCAATGTTGGCACAAACCGCAGGGCGCCAGATCAGAGACCTGATGTACTGGTATGCAAGAGACTGAAGAAAATTAGCTTTGAACTGAAGTAGATGATTGTATCAACATACCAGAATGGGCGAGCGGCTGCTGACAATGTTCGTGCTGGGCTTGTCTTGCACGAACTGAAGCTTCAAATGAGAGGCCAAGTTGTTGTTCCACTCATCCAACTCATCCGACTGAGCAGCCATCTTGCGAAGGGAGATCTCATGTGACGTGGCCGCCGGGTAGCTCTCGCAGAGAACCGTGCCAAGGATGCGCGCAGCGCGGAAGAGAGCCAGGGCGCTGGACAGCTTGGTGAACTCTCCAGGGAGAGAAGGAAGGAAACCCTTCTCCGTAATATATTCATCATCGGCATCCACAGGGAACTCGCAGTGAATGTCCTCCTCGCGCAGTTGCTTAGGCTGACCAAGTTGAGCGGCAGTGAAGCTATGACTGTCAGTAATACATCTTAGAAGAGCTTGAGAGAACATACCAGTCAAGAGTGTACTGTGTCCAGAAAACCTTCTTCCTTGTCTCGCTGGTAAGAACGCCAAGAGTGAAACGCTTTTGCGACTGATGAAGACCCAAACGGTGTGACAGGCTGACGGCAATGCCCTTGTACTTCAGCAGACGGTTGTAGTCCGCCCTTTGAAGGCAAAAGATCTGTGCGAGAACAAGACATTGCAGGGTGACGAGGGAGGTGTCATCGATGAACGAGTTCAATGCAGCGTGCCATTGTAGCTCGACCGATTCCACGAGCGACTTGTCGGGGGACTAGTGGCACGTGAGCAATTTGCCTCGGATAATGTTGTAGTGGAACTTACGTTGTTAGCAAGAGCAGCGATACCAAAAACAAGGTTAAGCTGCGCAAGAGCCTTCATGTCCGAGAGGGGTTCCGAGCTGTTGACAAATTCATCGTACAACGCGAGGAAAGCCGGTCGGTGTAGCACTGGGAAGAGAGGCGCCCATTCTTGGAAAAAGATGTTGATTAATTGATCGGACACAAGGCGTGGTGGTGCTTTGAAAGAGACAGCAGACAGATCCCTAGTCTGTTGGGGTTTTGAGTCGGTTTCAAGGAATGCCTCAGGCCGGACTGAGGGGAGCGAGCGGCCGGTCTCTTGGACGCGGCGATAGAATGAGTCTGCTCCTGTTAGCGGCGCCAACGGAATGATTCACACGAAATGCTCACCAATCAGTGTCCTTCCGCTCGATGTGCCGACGAAATACGAGTCTGAGCTGCCGTCTTCCAGGAGAATTGGCGATTGCTGAATCTTGAAGAGGTCGTCCTTGTCGGGCACCTCTTCTCTCGGAGAGATGGGACTGGGAGAGGGCGAAGGTCTCCGGCCGATAGAACCAGGGGAGTTGGAGTGCATGCGCGACAACATGTCGATCTTCTCGTCCTTCTCGTCCAGCAGTTCCTTCAGCTCGCGGATCTCGGACTCGAGGATGCGCACGCGCTCCTCGAGCGACTCGGTGTAGCCGCGCGGGAAAGCGCGGCGACTCAGCTTGTCGCTGGTCTTGCACTCGAAACCGACGTTGGTGCATTGGGAGCAGGAGGGCCGGATGCCATCGCAGCGAATCTTCTTGCTGCGGCAGCGGTCGCAGGCCTGGGCGATGCGGGTCTGCGAGTTGGTGCCGACCTTGATGACCTTCATTGGGAGAATGCCAGGCATGATGGGCAGAGGGCGGCGCGAGGGGCCGACTCTCAATATAAGGGTGCGTAGTCTCTCGTGGTGACAGGCGCTGGACAGATAACAGGAAGTCGAGTCAGGGTCGCCAGGAGCGCGCTATGGTGCGGAAGAATCGGATCGGGGTGGGTGGCAGGCGTTGGATCCGCTACTGGCTGGCGCGATATCGATTAAGTAGGCGGGCGGAGGGCGGGCGGTTCGAAAGCTGAGATTGGGCCTGGGAGTTGGGAGAGGAAGTGCGGGAGCGACGGGGGAGACGAGCTTTGGCGTGTCGGTCTCTTTTCGACGCCGCTAGCGGGTCTGGGGTTGGGAGGCGCGGATTCGAGTTGGGATGGCCGTGCTGAAATGCGGGGATTGTGCAGCCAGCGCCGGGTCCGCACTGGGCGGCCGAGATGCGTGTGGCTGCAGTGGAAGAAAATGAAACGGGTCCGCGCCTGCCCTGGCCCACGCAGCTGATCGCCCAGCATGCCCGCTGCTCAAGCTTCGCCAGCCGGGCCGACCACCAGCACTCCCTCCTGCCGCCGTCACGATCGCCGCCAGATGTGCAATACACGCTTCCTCATTCACCGCATCCCTTGCCCGCGCGCCCAGCTCTGACCAGCGCTGACGTCTGCGCTGCTCTGAGCACCCTCCTCCCCACATCGCGCCGGGACGCCTGGACTCCTTGACACTTGTGACACGCCTGCCATTGGAAACACGCGCGCGCGCTGGTGCTGGCGCGATGCCTCGGTGGGACCGTCGCTGCACGGGCAGTCCCTTTCGTTGATGGAAGGCTGAGCTCACTCGCCGCGCACGCCCCCTCCCCACCGTCGCGGCGCGCTCGCTCTTCACCGGAATCTGGCTCGATGGCCGTACCTCGCAGCGCAAGCCAGAGGGACCCGCAGCGGTGGGAGACGTGCCTCTAGGATACCCCAGATGCAGGCCCAAATGCGGCAGTTGGGCATGCATATCGCCTCTGTGCGAACTCAAATGTCGACCTCAACGCTCTGCATTAGCCTGCCCGGCCAGTCCCGAGAAAAGAGCGCTTGTCTCGTCGACCCTCGTAGGGCTTGCCGACACGGGCATCCAAACACTGCCATGTGTTAATCGCCACTCCCGCAGCGTGCCATCCAGCCCGGCCCCGCGCGTTCCTGGGTGGCAACGCCAAAAGGCTCCATCATCTCGCTCTCGCCCTGTGAAATCCGCCACATCTTCTAGAATCCACGGAGATTACCAGACTGTGCGTGGCAGGTTAGCGGTACAAGCCAAATCCTGTGTGAATTGCGACCGCGTACGATGCCCGGCTAGCTTCGTTAATCGTTACTTACATAATAACCCTGTAACGATGGCTACCGCTAGATTCGTATCGCCCTGCCGTTTTTGGTGCCTCTCTGCAATCACAACACACCAAGTCAAACACCGTCTGCAGGGCGAGCATTAGCAGGATCAGTCCTGCTCCATGTCACTAAAGCCATGGCCATCGACGATGAAGGCCCACCCCACCAACCACCTGACTCGATGCTGATGCGCCAAGGAGGCGTTGGGGAAGCGTCATCATGTCGAAGGTTGGCTAGCCTGCGGAACGCCTACGTTTGCCAACACAACCCTAACCTTCATCATCCGTAGCTAATGTACCCCGCAAATCGCTAGTGGACGAGAGTCAGGCGAAAGCTAGCTCTGATGTCTGCCGTTTTCTTGGAGTCACCGACTTGCGTGGCTTGCTGAGAAGTCGATTCGCCATCCGATGCTCAAGGGGGAAGATACTGATCGCATTTTTCACTGTACCCTTTCCCTTTCCTTCTATCCAGCTGTAATTTTGCTCTGCTGTCATTTCATTTTCTTCAGAGCTCATCTTCCTTTGATGAGTTTCACGGTCATAATCCCACGCCCTGGTTCAATCAAGAAATGTCGTTGACAGGCAACCAACAGTGTTTGGGCGGCTGTTCGATCGATGTGGCAATAGAGCACTACGCGTCTGCCGATTTTGGTTCCGTTCAACTACAAATCAGCTAGTGGCATCGTGTGCAACGCGCCGATCTCTCTCAGAGCGACCAATTTTGTCAAAACCCAGCCCATTTGCGTAGATCTTGCTTCGTTTCGGGAACCAACGCGTAAGATCATGCCGGGGATCGCGATAGCTCACCATCCCCACCATTCCCCGCATTTTTTCGATCCGCCTCGACCACGCCTTAGGTAAAATCCTCCTCGGGCTCTTGCTGTGCCATGGCTTGCAGGTACTGCTGCACAGTCTCCGTCTCGACGAGCTTTTCCTTTTCCTCTTCGAGATCGCCATACGCTCTCTCAAGCAGATCCCTCTCCAGGTCTCTCAATCTGGTGGTCAGCGACCACATGCGTTCCCGGATGCCAATGCCGTCCCCTCTCTGAGCGGTTTTTACCTCATCATCAGTGCTGTACAGCAAGCGTAGCTGCGCCTCAACCCTGTCCTGGATGAGAGAGACGGCTCGAAGCCTGTAGACATTCCATAGTTGGTGCGTCTTGAGTTTGTCCGTAAGCTTGTCGGGCTCCTCAAGCACCGCCCCGTCCCAGTAGACGCGAAGTTCACGCCCGCCATCTGTGGTCTGCGCAACCTCGAATTCTAGTCCGTCCTCCTCGTTCACCACCACAAGCCAAACAAAGTCACTCTGCCAACCCGTTGAGCCTGCAGGTGCTTCGGCATCCGCAGAGTCGAAAAGACGAAATCCTGGTGCTGCCGTGTTGATGTGCAACTTGGCGCGTTTGAGCGGATCGTCGTTGGGGATCTCCAGATCCAGAAAGAGTTCCTGGGCTGATGTCATGCTGTCTTCAATGAAGCCGTAAGAGAAGAGCATCTCACATGCACCCTTCTTGTCTCCGTATCTGGGACAACGTTAGTGCTATTGCGAGAGACCAATTGTTGTCCGGTGGCCACTGACGTGATGGTGATCTCGTCACCCTTCTTCAGCTCTTTGCCATCGCGCAACAGAAGCACAGCATTTCCATCCGAGTCTGTCTCGTAAAGCGCAACTGTAGCATCGCCACTTGCGTGGTTCGCCATGTCCACACAGGGAACCATACTGTCACCGATGCCTGGGAACTCCAAGGCGCGAGAACGGTACATGGCATCCACTTGGAGCCAATCGTCGAAAGACAGGAGGCCATCCTCCTCGTCCCACAGCTCTTCGGCACACCATTTGATGTGCTCAGTTGCGGAGCGCAGCTGCTCGAATTCTTTATTGAGGCTTTTGATCTTGGCTTCGATTGCCGGTTTGAGCGAGGTGCCGGTGAGCAGGTCACGCTCAGCTTCGGTCCAGAATGTCGGCAGAAGTTCTTCCGGGAGGAACTTGACGTATCTAGATAGGTTAGCTCGCGAACGCTTTTGCATTGAGCGCCCACATTACTCTTTCAGTGGATTATGCACTCCAATTTTGGTACTCGTGTTGGGGCAACTTGAGATTGCCTGCATGAGCAGAAAGACTAAGATTGCAATCCTAGGGCTCTGTGAGTATATATCAGCCGCAGTCCAGTGTTGAGAATGTGCTAATAATAACCCGCTTGGACGGCGGGCAGATCAGAACGGTAGTGGGCTCGCGTTATAGAATTCCAGACGCAGCCTCATCGCGCTGGATCTCGTTAGAAAGCCGACACGCGAGCGGTTGACACATGGTTGCGCGCCAGTTGGACCCTTGTGCAACGCGAGGATACGGGTTCGCAGCAACGTGTTGGCAGTCCGTGACCGAACGGGACTTGGGGAAACATTGGCTCTCCCCTTTTCCTTTATTCGCGCAGGAGGCATGTGTGGGGGATGTTTGTATTGGGCGCAAGGCTGGTGCAACCTGAGCACCGTGTCTCGAGCGCTGTAGGAGTGGAGCTGAACAGCTGGCGGAGACCACACCGACAGGCGTCGGAAAGCCAAGCATAAACATTCCGCCAGGGGAGAAAGACTCAGCAATATGCCGACGCGCCGCTGAACGGTGCATGGCATCTACTTTGGTAAGGCGGACAACAACAAACAAGCAGTAGCTTTGCGGGGAGGTGGACAGGTGCATCCGGCAGGCTCGGTATGATGTCATCCTTCGAGCCTTGGGCAAAGTTGGCTTAGGCCTTGGGAGCGGTTGCTGTGGATTCATCACGCGGGCGGACGAGGCTGCGTCATGGAAAGAAAACATGGTTTGAACACTCACCCTCCCAAAGTCAGCCAGCGCGTCGACGACTTCTCGCAGCCGCTGGTCGGCTTTGGCGTGCATGCGGACAGCGTCGAGCGACAGTACAAGGTCGCGCGGAATGATCATCAGCGGCTCTGCATTCCCGGCGGATAGGGTCCCGTCAGCAATGACTGTGGAGCCGCGCAGCTCGAAGCCTGGGAGAGGCCCGACGGTGATGCCTTGGAAGGTGACGTCGTGCACGTCGGCCCAGACCCTGAGGGCGGACACGGGCAGCCGCAGCCACCCCTCCGCCCTGCCACGCGCGATAAGCATGCTGGGCGCGAAGTAGGGCACGCGTGCGGAGGAGGAGCGGTGAGGACTGGTCCGAACACGCCCCTTGCGCAGGCCGACACGCTGAAGAAAGCAGCAGCTGGGGAGTCAGTCGGGCGGGTTCTATAGCAACGCGACAGCGACGGGGGCCGGGCGCTCACAACAATGCCTTGCTGGCGGCGGCCAGTTGTTGATGCGGGTCGCGGGAGGTGGCAGGGCAGGCTGCAAGATTGCTGTTCGCGCTCCCCAGCAACTGCGCAGCAACCGCCGCACGGGCCATCATAACAAAGCCCGAAATCCACATCTACCTCGTCCACCCACCACGCCCGTTCTTCTCACAACAACCCATCCCATTCATCGCTACCAGTATTTCTTCGCGCTTCCCCGCCGCTTTCCCCGGAGGTCGTCTGCCGTCCGCCTCCCCCTCTCATCCCATCCCCGACGCGCCGCCTCGCGCACTGCCGCCGCCGCATCCTGCCCTCTGCCGCCTATACAGGTGGCTACCATCCCAATCGGCTCTGAGTCGCAATGCCTTCGCACCACGCCCACGACGAGGATCGCCACGCGCCTCAGCACTACGGCCAGATCATCGAGTACATCCAAGGTGCGTGACCAGAGATGCCCGCCCGAGACGCCTCGATGGCCTAACCAGTCCCAGACCGCCTGTACCTCGCCTCGTACACTTCGACTCCCAACGCACACACCCCGTTCCCCTACCCCGCCTCCAGGGAACGGAGGTCGCCAAGCAAGCGTTCGTCCAAGGCCCAATCGGGCCCGACCTCGCCTTCCAAGTCCCACCCGCCGCCGGTCTATTTCTCCGTTGAACGCACCCTTCTGTACAACGCCTTCCACGCAGACTTTGGTCCGTTCCACATCGGCCACCTCTACCGCTTCGCTGTCCAGCTCCACGAGGTGTTGGGTGACCCCAACAATGAAGACAGGCCTGTTGTTTTCTGGAGCTCTGCCGATTCGAGGAGTAAGGATCTTCTCTGTTATCATTCTACGATCCATTGCTGACATCGGAATTCCAGGTCGCGCTAACTCGGCCTGCCTTCTCGCGTGCTACATGGTCCTGATCCAGAACTGGCCCCCGCATCTTGCGCTTGCACCCATTGCGCAAATGGATCCCCCGTGCATGCCCTTCAGAGATGCAGGTTACAGCCAGGCCGACTACGTCCTCAACATCCAGGACGTTGTTTACGGCGTGTGGAAGGCCAAAGAAGAGGGCATCTGCAGCCTGAAGGATTTCAGCCTTGAAGAGTACGCCTTATCTACCATTTTCTTCTCCCGCAATATTCTAATCGTCATGACAGGTACGAAAAGTACGAGCGCGTTGACATGGGCGATTTCAACTGGATCTCGCCCGACTTCCTTGCATTCGCGTCGCCGCAATTCGCACCAGCCCACGTCATCCCCCCTTCATCGCCGATCTATGCTACCATTCCGAAGACCGTCGCAGAACTGCAGCACGCTAAGATCCCGACGCCGTTCAAGAATGTCCTTAGCCATTTCTCCACACGCAACATTGGTCTCGTGGTCCGCCTCAACTCCGAGCTTTACTCTCCTTCCTACTTCACCGCCCTTGGCATCCAGCACCTGGACATGATCTTCGACGATGGCACATGCCCGCCTCTTCACCTTGTCCGCAACTTTGTCAACCTGGCCCATGAGATGATCACTGTCCGCAAGAAGGGCATTGCCGTGCACTGTAAGGCTGGTCTCGGACGCACCGGCTGCCTGATTGGAGCATACCTTATCTACAAGCATGGTTTCACCGCCAATGAGATCATCGCTTTCATGCGTTTCATGCGCCCTGGTATGGTTGTTGGGCCTCAGCAGCACTGGCTGCATCTGAACCAGGGAACTTTCAGGGAGTGGTGGTTTGAGGACTGCATGAAGGAGAAGCTTGCTGCTCTGCAGCCGGCAACGCCCACCAAGAACACGGCGAGACAGCGTCTTGCCAGCAATGGTCAGACGCACACGCCTCCCAACAACAGCCCGAAGCGTTCCGCACTTGGAGAAATCTCTTCGAACGACCAGCGCGCGACGTCCATGTCAGGAAACGGGGTCAACGACGAAAATCTTCCAGCACCAACGCCAGGCCAGCCACGAAAGACAAGCAAGCTTTATGGCAACGGCAGTACTAGACACAAATCACCTCGACGAGTACAGGAAGAGGAGCCATACATACTTCCAGATGTAGAGGCCGAGACTTCCCCGACAAAGGGAGCATCGCAGGAAGGGCCTGAGGAGGAAGAGGAGGCGCAGCTTCGACTGTTAGCTAAGCGCGCTGCCTCAAGGTCACCAAGTTCAAAGTCACCCAAGTCTGTAGGAAGCAACACCAAGAGGAGGGCTGTAAGCTGCACCACGACGACAACAACCTCGACAATCACAACCACCTGGAACGGCAACGAGAGCGATGTTGAGAATCGATCCCTACGACCAAAGACGCCGTCAGGAAAAAGCGGCAGTGGGTCCGGGGCGATCAGCGTCGGAAAGACAAGGAGCACACCAGCGAGACGCAGCACCGAGGCCAAGACAGGCGTACGAAAGACCAGCGGCAGAGTGGGCAGCTTAGGCAGTGCAAGGGTCAAATGAGTTGATCCGGTCGACAGTTGTGCATGAGCTTCAATTGTTGACCGATATCCTCAGGAACCCCGGCGTTGGCGGTGTGCATGGCTCTGGAAGTCGCACCGTACAGGATGCCTTTCTTCGACGGCGCGTGATTGTTCACTTTGTACAGAGCACGCGTACGAATCTTATGAGGGTCGCATCGGCCCACGTGGTGGATGCGGGTAGGCCTTACGACTTTGTTTGTTGATGAGCATTCAATTATACAGAGACGCGAGCTCTCCTACATGGAGATGGGAAGCGGGCGAGCAACTCTAGGGTGGTTATACTCGGTATTCTTTGGGCGGTTGGCGGCACCGACAATAGGGACTGTGAACGGCGTTCGACGGGGAAGGATAACGAAGGTTTTCTTTTTTCAGTGACGGCAGGTGTTTCACTTCATTCGGTTCTTTTCCTGCTAGGTGTCACTGCGGGGTTCACGGGCTTTGGGAGTTCGAGTCCTCGGCTTCTTCGATCTTTTCTTCAGCTTCTGTTTTATTGTTTTGAGCGTCATCATGATACATGACGAGATAATGATGATCGAGGATCAACTTTCGACTATTTCAATGTCAAAAACAGTTCAACCAACACCCTTGTTATGCATTCCTTGATCCTCGAAGTATCCCAAGCACTGACGGTCATTATCCGAGGTAAACTTCAGCTGTTCACATGGCTTCCCGCCTTGGAGCGCGAGCAGTTCACCGGGTAACCACATCTTTGTAATACGCACACGTGAGTGGCCGGAGCTTCGACATGTCTTGGCGACGCCCCGCTCACCGCCTTCGCCCTCATTGGACGCAGCCGTCGCGCCGCTCTTGCTCTCCGGCGAGCCGCAGCAACCACCTACCACCTCAAGCGTCCGTCTCCCGCCAACCTCGCTACCACCCGCGACCACCTTATCGTCGTCGCCGCCCCCACCAGCAACCCTTCGGACCGCCGCCGCCGCCGCCTCTTTCCCTCTCCACTCCGTCCCGCACAATGACCATCACCGAGTCCATCAAGAGTGCCGTCGGCCTCGGCGGCAGCAACAGTGAGTGACACCAACCCAACCCACCCCAGAAGCACCAAGGTCGGAGAACAAGAACGCGCGCGTATCCCCGCCGGCCGCCCGGCGGGCCGAACCTCTCTCTCTCTTTCTCTTTCTCTCGGTCTCTCCACACGACTCGATCCGACCACGCTCCAATTGGCCCCATCTACACGCACGACGACGGGCCGCCGCCAATTGCAACCCCGCGAAATCCGACATCCCGCATCCAATGGAAGACGAGAGAATGTGGGAGAGAGAGAGAGAGAGAGAGAGAGAGAGAGAGAGGGAGGGAGAGAAAGAGAAAGCGGGGACGGGGGGGGATCGGATTTCAAGGAGCACACAATTGGTGACGGAAGGGAAATGTTTGCGTATTTTTTGCGGGAGTGGCTGGCTAATTGGGTGCGGCGATGAAAACGTAGGCGCCTCCCGCGAGGAAATGACGGCGGCCAGGCTGCCGCTCGCGTACCGCGACAGCTGCGCGCATTTGCTCATCCCGCTCAACCGCTGCCGCCACGAGGAGTACTACCTGCCCTGGAAGTGCGAGGTAAGGATATGTGGTTTTTTTTCTTCTCCTCTCTTTTCGTGGTCGGTTTGTCGGGTTGGGGGTGTTTTGGAGAGGTTGGGGGGGAAGGGTTGCTGCTGTCGCTGGTTGGTGGTTTGCTGGGAAAGGTTCTGGGAGGGGTTCAAGAGCTGGAGAGTCGTGGGGTCGGAGATGGATGGTTGGGGCATTGGGAGTTTGGCGGTCGAGAGGGTGTGTGTGGATCGGGGACGAGTTGAGGGCAGTGTGCTCCTGGAGTACGGGGCTGTTGGACAATCATTGGCGGCGGCAGCGGCTTCGGACGAATTGGGGAAGAAGACGAAGGGGAGAGGATCCGGGTGATTGAACGAAGGCTGACATTGTTTTCCCTTCCGCAGGACGAGAGGCACAGCTACGAGAAGTGCCAGTACGAGGAGTTCAAGAAGCGGGTCGCAAAGATGGAGGAGCTGAAGCAGGCTGCCGAGTACAAGAGGGCTAACTAGAGAGGGGCTGGACCAGTGATCAAAAAGGGGGCTGTCGATTGTCGAAATGCCCACCCACGCGCTTGGGATGAGTGATAGGGAAAGGGTGCTCAAGGAATCAGGCCAGACATAGACGGGAACTCGGTGGCTACCGGTCTGCTACTACTACTGTATATCACGTTGCGGAATTGGAGCCCTGACGAATTTGAGTTGAGACTTTCTCCTGCGCGGTTCGTAATTCAGAGCCACAGCATCGGGGAAGAGCTGAGTGCACATTCAAGATCATCTATCTCATAGCTACGGTCAAGTAGGCAAGGCGTTGAGGATGCATGGAAATGCCAAACAAGAAGTGCCATTGTCAGCCGTGCTTGCAGAGCTCAGATCCTTCGCCACTGCTGTGCCTGTATTTCACGTGTTGCGTGAGTGTGCCTGCCCTCGACATGATTCCCAGTTTCTGAGACGAACGGGCGCTGCTTCCATGTCTTGCAATGAGGGGCCCGGTCCTCGTCGACCCCGAGATGGCGGCTTCTACGTCGCAGTGTACTCTACTGCGGACACTTTTACCGTTGCTTCGTGGGCATGCAGCGCTCCCTGTGATGCACAGTGTTCCTGCACTGCTCGTGGAATCTGATATAATCTGGAAATAATCACATTGGCTTCGATTGCATGAGCTACAGCTGATTTGACGATTGAACGTGCTTGACTTTTCTGCGTGAAAGGCGCCTACCCTTGCAATTCTCCGGAAAGGGTGGCACTGCTCTGCTTTCCTCGAACCCGAAGTCTCCTTCCTCTCGGAAGGGCTCTCCTTCCGGGACACAGAGAAGCACCGCCCATTCCTGCTGCTGGACTGTCACGGCGATCGAGGAAAGCTCGAAGATGCTGGCAATGATGGCATTTATAAACAACCGCGATCTATCTTCTCTCCCATCAACCGTCCATCCACTCTTTTGTTCCATCCCCTCAGGGGTCATCCACACGTCAGCCTTCCACTCTACTTACTGTCTTTCATCTCTCTCGTGTCCCACCCCTCCTGCCTCGCACCACTTGCTCTTCCTTCGGACCTCAGCACCGCACGACGCCTTGCCCTCCAGCGAACCGAGCCCACACGTCTGCGAGCGGTTGCCGGAGACACAAGCGGTTCGTTCTGCGGAGAACTTCATCATCGGTCTTTGCCACACAATTCTCGGCCTTCCATCAGGAGGCTCGATCCCCACTCAGCTTCGGCTGATTTCCCCACGGTGGCAGGCTCCTATACCCTCGGCGAATGGTCAGCGATACCGCAAAACATACTTGGCGAGGTTGCGGAGGAAGGGGATGTGTTTCATGTGGGTACCCTTCCGGTGATGAAAACAATACGCTGTTCGTGAGCTTCGGCGATGATGAACTGTTGAGTCTCTGAGGGAGGACCCACTCAGCTTCGGCTGATACCCTCTCTTTATACCCTCAGCGCCTTCTGGCCGGCCGCGACAGGCCCACGGTTCGTCCTCCGCTCGCAGAACCGAAGCCCCTCGAACCGGCCACCTCGCACCAAGGGTCTTCAGCACCACAAAACGGGATTGCGGAAGAAGGGGGACATTGTTGTACATGTGGGTAACCAACCGGTGATGATAACCTCGTGTAATCCTGAGCTTCGGCAGTGAAGGACCACGTTGAGTCTCTGAGGGAGGACCCACTCAGCTTCGGCTGATACCCTCTCTTTATACCCTCAGCGCCTTCTGGCCGCCGCGACAGGTCCACGGTTCCTCCGCTCGCAGAACCGAAGCCCCTCGAACCGGCCATCTCGCACCAAGGGTCGTCAGAACCACAAAACGAGATTGCGGAAGAAAGGGTATGTGTTTCAGGTGGGTACCATTCCGGTGATGAGAACAAGTCAACAGTTCGTGAGCTTCGGCGGTGATCAATTTGTTGCCCCGTGTTATCTGAGGGAGGACCCACTCAGCTTCGGCTGATACATACCCTCTCTTTATACCCTCGGCGCCCTTCTCGCCGTCGTGACAGACCCACGGTTCGTCCTCCGCTTGCAGAACCGACCTCGAACCGGCCATCTCACAACAAAGGTCACTCGCACCACGGAACACAACTGGCGGGATGACGGAGGAAGGGTGCAAAAACAATGGTTGGGCTTCAGGCGTTTTGGTTGTTGGTACGCGGGTCCCTGGACGCCACCAAGTCTGCACCATGGTCTCGCGCAGTGCCGCGACGTCATCGGTCCGGGGCTATGGTGGGAGGTGCGATGGGTTTCGTAGACAGAATGGATCGACTTCTTACTCTGATGTTCTGTGCAAATGCGGTGATTTGATGAAGTCTTCTTTCTTTCCTTCTTGCTGTTGCAGCATACACTTTGTTCCAAGCCCAACACCATGCACAGCAAGAACGCTGACGTTCGCCGTTAGTCTTCTCTCCCTCGGTGCATTATACCCGTGGGTAGTTGAATACAAAGCCCGGACGTAAATGTGCGTATTTAAACTGACATTCACGTCTGGATCTTGTATTCAACTGCCTATATAAAATGTGATGATGCAGTATCTGCGTAAGAAAGATGCGGGTGGGCCATTTTCTTCTGTCATTCATGAGAGTCCTGGACCGGTTGACGGTCCTCTCCAGGGACCGCGACATTCCCATGGATGATGCCGCGCCAGGGGAGGACACCATCGAATACTCCGATGCGGAGTAGGGTGCGGCTACTTTCGGCGCACACGTCAGCGGGCGGGTGTTGATGAGAGGTCATGGGAACGCTTTGTGGGTACCAACTTGGCTGGTTGGTCTTCACCCCCTTTGTGATGCAGCCTCCGTCCCCTTCGCAGCCCAAATTTCCAGCACTTTGGATGTTTCATGCGCCTATCATTTGAGCAGAAAGTCCTTACTGCTTGAAGCCGAGTCGCACAGTGAAAAGGACTTTGCCCGTTGTTTCTATGTCTAGATCCTTCGTGCGTGTCCAGCGCATGCTAAATCTGAGAAAATCAGATAGCCCATCTGAGGGCGGAAGGTACAGAGTGAACATTTTGAACCTACATACACTTTCATATACAATATCTAAGCTCTAACCAAGGTGTACCAGGTTTGCAATTAAGCCCTTCCAATAACTAAAAAGAATAGGGGGGTATCACAAAGAAAGTTGAACAGCCACTACCCAGGGGGGAAAACCCCCTTGCTTTTGGGAATACTGTTCAAATAATAAAACAAAGGTAAGGCCGCCTCATCACAACATGGTACGCTCCATAGAACCTGCAAATCAAGAAATAGCTGTACCAAAAGAGAATATCCCAAAAGACCCAGAGATGAGGTGCAGAAGGAGGAGTGGAGTAGAAAGAGAGACACGTGAGCTTCTCATGATGAAGTCCGTACCGCGGCGATCTCGGGAGATTGCTGGACTTGAGATACTCTTACGGAGGATGCTCTTACGGGTCACCATCGAAAATCTTGTTGATCGACCCAAGAAGCATCTTCCAGACATTTCCACTCGCAGACTCGGTGTCAACGATGTCCCTTTAATGCCGTTGTTAGCGTTGCAGCAAGTGTTACGTGTTTGGGGGGCAAAGTACCTTGGCAAGCGCAATCCGCTGTCGAGGTGCTGTAAGGTGTCGAGCCCATCCTGGTGGCTCCCGAAACTAATGAATTGGATGCCAAAGTCCCTTGGCTGAGTCTCCGTCCTGAGAAGCTCACCCACAAACTCCCTGATCACTCTTTCGAGGTCGCAGTTGCTGTCCGAGCACCAGGCTCCGTCGGTCAGGATGTAGCAGGTCATCGGCTTGCCTCGCTTGGATGCTCGCTTCCCGAAGAAGCTTTTGCTACTGCCGCTTCCGAAGAATGACGCCCGAAACGATTGGAACACAGTCTCGAGTACCATTCTCAAGTTTTCGTGGCCCACGCCCTGTGAATGTCTTTTCTTGACAGCTTCGGTCAAGTCGGATGACTTGTTGGAATGAAGTCGCTTGCTCGAAGAGGAGAAATACAGATCCAGGCCGTCGGGATCGGCGACTTTGACGATGTATGCAAGCAGAGAGAATCGTGAGGCCAAGAGAGACCAATCCGCGCTTCGCATAGAGTTGGAATCATCAACTATGAAGACCTGTTTTGTCTGCTCAGTACCTCGTTTACTCATGACGTCGACGGCTGGGCACTTACATGATCACGTTTGCTGATCAGTTCCATGAATCTTTCCCCGCCCTCCGGGTCGCTCTTTGGTCTTAGCCCTCGTGTTCTTTGTGCCTTTTCCCAAAGGTATGCTGCATCCACAGACCAGTAGGAACTCGTCCTCTCGGGCTGACAGGTGCTTGGTCGTCCGGTAGAGCTTGAATACTGGTTGGAATGCCTTGTATCGGATGGCGAGTGAGCTTGTGGCGGTGACCCGGCGTCTTGCGGTGTTCCTTGAATCCTTTCCGGGCTGTGCTCAAGGCGTTTCATTTCGCCAGTGATGGAGTTTCCTGTTTCGATCCGGATGCTCCCTCTCGAGATCGGCGCATAGGCCGACTGAGCCCGTGAGTTTGGATGAGGTCCAGCCTGCGGTTCTTGGGGAGCGTCTTTGAGCGTGGGGGTCCTGGACGACGATGGACTTCCATTAGAAGAGCTCCACATGGAGTTTTGCCTTGCGTCTTTGGCCTGCTTGAGAATATTCTGTGACTTTACCCACAGCTGTTTCGCAGTGGGGCGCGCACTCTCTTCACCGAGCATCTCTTGGACCATGTTAAGGAGCACATGGCGGGTGATATGGTCTGTCCTGCGCTTGCTTTCCACAATGTGATGGTGTGTGCGCTCGACGGATGACAGCATTTTCTCGCCATTGTGGAAGCTTGCGTCGTCCTTGTGGTTCGGGATTTTGTCCGTTTCTTCCTTGCGGTCGGCGCGATACCTTTGCAAGCCGTCCTTCCCGAGAACGAGCCACGTTGCTGCCTCGCTGTAGACACAGCCGAGAGACCATATGTCGACGGACTTGGTGACGCGCAAGCTGGCAGGGCCAACCAGGCTGTCATTCCGGTAAGTTTCTGGAGCTCCTGGGACTGGGTTTCAGCAGGCTTCGGCACAGCAAAGGCGGAAAGACTGAATACTCACCGTATGTTTTCGTGCCCCATGCGTCCGTATCAGTCATCTCCCCAGTTGCGGACTGGGGCTTTCTGAAGTGGCTAAGCCCGAGGTCAGCGAGTTTGAACTCGTACTTGTAGGCAGATGGCCTGTCGTTGCTGATGACGAGGATGTTGTCGGGCTTGATGTCTTGGTGCCAGCTGTGATCCCGTTGTCAGATAGGCATGGCTCAGTCCCGAGGGGGTGGGTGACAAACCCTTGGAAGAAGTCCGCATTCTCCAAGTCCTGGTCGTTGAGATTATGGATTTTCAGAAGGGCAAGGATCGGGAAGAAGAGCCCACGCCAGAAGGACAAGATGTCCTCTTCTGTTGTGGGCGGCGGGACATGGTTGAAGTACTGCTCAAGAGTTCCTTTATCGGCATACTCCAGGAGCACATTGTGCGTGCCCCCATGAGTGAAATTCCCATGGAAGCCAATCAAGCCAGGTACGAAACCCTGGTTGCTGCCGGCAGCCAGAACCCGTCTGAATGCGCGTATCTCGTTGGAATATAACGATTTGGCATCTCTTGTGCAGTAAGTCTTGACGACGTAGGTGTGGGCATGACGAAATCCTGCGTGCTAATGGATAATCAGCATTGGAGTCGTTCCAGAGGCCAGTATAGGACATCTTCAGGGTACCTTCTTCTCAGAGCTACCGTGCGGCTCAAGCTCATCGTAGGCCTGTGGGAGAGTTATCTTGAAGATATTTGATGTCCCCCCTCTGCCAATTGGGTCCTTTGTCATGATGGGTAGGATTCGAGCATCTTCATAGACCAGGTTCATGTTGTAGGTAAGAGGCTGGGCGCAGAACTGCCATTGCACCTCTTTGAACCGTCCAAAGAAATCAGATCCATCATAGGCAAATGGGAAGTTTGCGGGCTTGTGGTCGAAGGGCAGTCGAGTATCGCAAAGGCTGGTGTAGCGAACAAAGGTTTCGATCTGACGGCCTTGGCCGATGATGAGCAAGATGCAAAGAACCTTTGGGTATTCTTTGGAGATGGTGCTTTGATACGCCTCCAACCCTCCGTCGGGCTTGAGCCGCTGTAGAAGTTGGCTGATGGTCTTGCTGGCTTTGAAATATTCGACGACTCTTTGTTGGGGCACGTAGGAAGGATCAGCAGCTGCCCCTGGGGCACCGATTCCCTTTATCTTTTGGCTCTCGATCCAGACACGAAACTCCTGGTGGAGCTCCGAGTCGAGCTCTGAGTCGACCATACTGGAGACTGCATGCGGTGGCGAGGGGCGTCCGAGTGGGACCGCGATTCGCCGGTCGAGCGCGGGAGCCAGGAGAAGTGCCGCACGGTGTGTCGGTCTCGTTGGTCCGGGGGAGTCGCGGGGAAGGTGTGACGCGCGCAACCGTCCGCGGAAGGTGGGATGGGGGGCGAAAGATTTGCGGCGCAAGCGGGGACGACGCCGCAGGTACTTTTAAAGAGGCTGACAGCCGCCAAGGCAGAAAGCTCTCGAACTGCCGCAGCTCGACGAGGCTGAGATTTGGGCGCAAGGCTACGGGGTTGCTGCCTAAGGTGCCCGTGCCGGCGAGGCGCACGATCGACGAGAATCGCGCTGCAGCCGGAGGCCACCCTTGCATGCGTGCAGGTGCGGGGGCTATGCATGCCGATCCACCAATGATTGTTTCCGACTTATGATGTCAGTAGCTGGCCAGCTGGAGTGGTGAGGCTTACTTGCTCCAAGCCGCAGCAGGGCGCAGTGAAGACGTGCAGATGGCACAGTCTCTTTCCACGCGCCACGATTTGAGCCCCGCAAAAGCGACTACAATTCTACATCGGAAGTTGAAGCGAATGCCTGGACGTAGATGGGAGACCCAAAACTGTACAAATATACCCGGACATTTGGTTCTACTACGTACGCAAGCGAGACAGATGTAGGTAGACCCGAAAGGAAAGAAAAAAGTTACCACACCAGAGGACAGCACCGGGTCCGAAAGTAAGGGAACCAGGCCATCCTTATCTTACAAAAACTAATCATCGTCCAGCGGCGTCAAACAAGGCACATTGCAGCGTCCTTGGCCTGCTGCGCACGCGTCAATCTGCGATTGAAATACCACCAGGCCGAGAAGGTGCAGCAGCTCAGGGGTAACGTGATTGCAAAGAAGAACTCAATAGCACCAGTTGATACAGTTCTTTCCTGACCGTCTCCGTCTGCCGAGCCCCACCTGATTATGTCCGTACTCATAAGAGTCTGCGTCGAGGTCAGTACGTGCTGTATAGCTTTTACGGGAACACTTACACAGATAAATGTTGCTGGAAGAAAAAAGAGCGTGACAAGCGTGATGATCCTCATCGAGACGGTTTCTTGTTGCGTTTGCTGCGCGACCGCATGCATACTTTGCGCCGAGAGCCTGCTGGCCTCCATGTTGTGGTACTCGAGGGCGCCGAAGAGCAAGTTTTTCCGGTCGGCCAACACCCGGACCAGGGACTCCGCCCGGCTCTTTTGAAGCCGCAAGTCGTTCTCTGCGCTGGAAGCGCGTCTGAGAAACCTCTCTACGTCGTCGCCGCAGCTCATGCTGATTTCGTCAGAAGACTCGTCTGTGCGTAGCAGTTCTTGGTAGAATTTCTTCATCTCGCTGATCACGCTGAGGTTGATGTTGATGACCAGAATCGCGCCGTTTGTCTTCTCTTCGAGATATTGAGCCCTCTGCAAGTCGGCAAAGCAGAATCCGAGCTCGTCATTCCCGCCAGCGGCTTCTACTTTCTCTTGCGTCCGTCGCTGCGCGTAGTACGAAGTGCTGGCGAACTGTCGTAGTTTGCCCGGAAGTTTGGCCCATGAGTGGGAGGAGCCGGAAAGCATTTGTGAGCCTTTTTCCGTAGCGAGGCTGGATAGCCCTGACCATGATCGCTGAGAGGGCTTTGGTGATTGCATAGTTGGCAGAGCAGCAACCTTAGACTTTGGCAGTCTATCGACGTCGGCGGACAAGACTCGCCGTGTCTTACCTTGAGCCTCATCCTCGAGGAAGTCGATGTAAGATTGCCAGTTTTCTCCTGCCCAGTCGATGTAGATGAGATGAGTGTTTAAAGATGATGCGAAGGACCGACTGTTAGTATCGAATTGCGAGGCAGCCGCCCGGCTGGATGGATCCGTGGCTTCCTTGACCCTGTTTTCCATCAGGCCATCGCCTTTGACGACGATCCATGACGCGCGCCCTGTCACAATGTCAAAGGTGTGATGTATGGCGGTTTGCCGAACAGACCATGGCCAGTCTGTTTGCCTGGGAGAGTGCTCGACCGACTTCAGGTTGTAGCAGAGCCGAAAGCCCCTTCCCGAACGTCCGATCTCGGGGATCCTCGTGCTTGAGTCTAGTAACCTGGACTCGGAACGGAAACCGCCATAGTGAAGCTCTTGGGCATGTTCGCGTCTTCCAAACGTCAGGACAAAGTCGAGAAAAGCGGGTATTACCTGATGATAAGTGAAAAGGAGGGACATCATGGGCCGCGAGATCAACAGCCTGTCTCTTGAATTGCGAGCGTGGATGAATCTGATTGATTAGTGCTGGATTCCAGGTGAAGACAAGTGCAGATACTTACGTAAAACAACATCGGGGGTCCTTGATGCCAGGGTTAAAGTTCGTGTCGATTTTGTAGAATTTCCCAAGCTCATCTACATCGCTGACACAGCTTGTTCTGAATCCTGAGCCAAGAGATGGTGTATCAGACGTCGCATCGCGTAAGTAGTCGGAGTAACGGAACTCACCACATCCTTGCTCTTCGCATGTCCAGAATGCAAGCTTCGCTTTACCATCATCACAGCAAAGCTTGGTTTCTGCGTCGTTGAGGCGAGTGAGGTAAGATTGCAATCGATGAGGGTAAGAATCGGTAGAGATAAGGTTCACTGGATACTGCCCCACTTGCTCAAGGGAGTCGCTAAACTCTCTTAGGCAGGAGTCCCATCCCATCTTCGAAAGTAGGAGGGTGGAGAGATTGATGGAGTCTGATGGCAATGGGGTGCACCTTTTTCGCCCTTTTGAACTGGCTGCTGTGGCCAAAACCCCTCAGCCTCGACGCCTCTGGGGCGGAGCCGAGTAGTTACACAGGGCTGACTTGACGCATGCAACTGCGGAAGGCTAAGCGCAAGGCAGAAATCGCAACAAAACTGGATCATTTGATATCAGAAGCTTGACACGAGCCCGTCGCGTAATGCGTTTCACCCAATGCAATTTGCCCAATCCAAAAACAGCCCCAATAGTGTTGACCTCCTACCAACGAAGATCCAGAACGTGGTCCCTTTCGTTCTGGTCCTATTAGTAGGCTCCTCATCAACTACAAGGAGAACGCGGCCTTACCGAGTCCAACAGCCTCGGAATGCTGAAGTGGTACGTATCGTTTGACAACTGGACACCGGAACCGGTCAGTCCGATGCGGAATCCAATCGACATCGAATCGGAGATCCAGCCTTACCCTGACTGTAATCGTTTCACCGGGAAATAGGCTTTGTAGGTATTCCTCCAGCTTGTCCTTGTCCAGCCTGTAGGCTGAATGGCTGTCTTGCACCATGGCGGATGACTGATTAAGGCAACGGTGCTTTCGAAATCGGCTTGTGAATCGCAAGGAATGGTCGACAGGGCTTGTCAGAAATCAAGGCGGCCGGCAAGGCTGAGCAAAGCCTTTAAGTGTTTCCCAGCTTACCGCAAGATTGCGACCGGCGTCAAAGGACAGCGGGTGTAGAGCAGTTTCAGTCAATGAAAACCCACAGCCGGAGGCCAGCTGCGCTTGGCCGACCAATCCAGACGCTATGCCCTTCTATCATGAGCCAGCTGGCAGATGAGGCTCAAAATCTGGCTGCTGGTTGGGCAGACGTGTGGGTGAGCTGAGGGGAAAGACGCGGCTGTGTCCGTGCATGCCGCTGCTGAAAGGCAGGTGCATATGCATGCCACAAGAGCATTAGCCTCTATTGGTGCATGGTGCGGGGGCCGCAGCTGACACACATACCAAGGCAAGGCATCGGAGTGCTAGCGCGAAGACTGTGGATTTTATGAACCAGAGGGCTCTGGTCGTATCGTGGTGACATGATAGGCTAAAATGATATTAATCGATGGTAGAATAGGAACTCCAGTCGGATTCTGGTGATGCGATAGGTCAAATTCGCATTGGCCAGATGAAAAATCAAGTCGACGCTAGCACTCGGCTGCGTAACCCTCCTGTACCAAGGCAAGGCATCGGGGAAGCACCGCCAAGAGAAGAATAGCGATCAGAGAAAGAATGCTTGGTGGCCAGCCGTGTGCCTTGAAGCAATCGCTGCATCCAAGTCCTGCGGAGATGAGCCTTCCGATCGAGATCACGGTGTTGCCTGTGGCTGGCGGAGAGAGAGAGAGTGTGTGCTTCGCCTTGCACTACACAGCCAGGCCTCAGCACCACATGAACACCGGCTGGGCGGCGGTGGCCCTCCTGCGAGTTCCTGTACGTCTGCATCGAACCAGCGTCGCCGCCTTGTCTGCAAACGGTCATGCAGTTTCCGCCTCGCTCAACTTCCGGGATGAGGCTGGTGCATCTGCCTGTGGCTGAGAGGAGGCGTCGGTCATCGGTATGCGCACGGGGCTGATGCGAGGCACACATCCAAATCAGCAGGACGTCTAAGGATGCTCAGGTCTCTGGAAAGTCGCAGCATACGGCTGCGGTTCGTGAGAGCTCTTTCCCTTATGTCTCTTCCGTACACAACTGCTGACAGGAGACGAACACGTGCCGTACTCCCCATCTCACGCCGTCATTGACGTGGCTGTGCGTACACTCCCATGTTCATTGTCGCGAGAGAGTAGCCTGATCATCGGATGATGCGAGTTCATGATGCTGGAAGTGGTGGCGAGGTCGACAGCTGAGACTCGTCTTTCGATGGCGTGGAGATGCGGCGACGATGCAGGTTCGACAAGGGCGGAGTGGTGCCAGCTCAGCGAAAAGAGACATTGCTGCAGGATGTCGGCATGTCCGCACAAGGGTTGCCTGGACCAGCAACAAAAGAAAAGGGAGGAGAATACGCCCCCTGCGTTGAGTTTTTTCCACGGGCAGAAGGCGGCGAGGACGGCGGCCAGGAGGGCGGCGATGGTGGGGTGCTGGCCATCTGAAGCAAAACAGCAAGCCCTTCTTCCAACCAACGCCTAAAACGGCAAAAAAAGATGGTTTCTCCGCTCCCAGAATCGAACTAGGGACCTTTCGATCGCATTGAATCGCCGCTCCGAAGAGCTTGTGATAGCAACAGATATTACAGTCGAACGTGATGAACCAACTACACCAAGCGGAGAGACGAGTGCGGTGGACCGCACTTGCTTGGAAGGATTCCAGGTTGATGAAAATTGAAATCTCTGATGCTCAATATATACCGTTGCGTTTTGCTTGATAGTGTCCTTAGTCGAACATGGTGAACCAACTACACCAAGCGGAGACGATAAGCAGGAAAGCCTTCTTTGCTTCGATGAAAGTCCTGGAAAACGGTTCCGTAGATTTACCCTAGTTGAAAGGAATTTGAGGGCCTGATTAGATGCCTTCGATTGGTCGTGGTTAGACCTGAAAATTTCGTTGTGGATGAACCTCGGATATGTTGGCTTTGGATGCGGTGGCGTGGCGGAGCCGAGGGTGATCGTTGTAAGAGGGCTCAGCAAAGCTACAAGAAGCTTGTAGTAAGGACATGAATACCCCGAGAAGAAGGACGGTGTTAGTTTCGTAACATCTCGGCATTTAAATAGTCAAATAACACAAAATCGCAAATATGTGGTTCAAATATATCGTGTTTGATCGTTCTTAGACCTTGAGAGCGACTGTTGGTATATAAACGTATGCACAGGATAAAGACTTCCAGGATTCCGGAACATCGAGGCCAAACGGGACCTGCAAGGGAGACGTTACAGGCGTTGTGTATTACGTCGGCCCTCAAGATACGCGGGGACCCAAGGTCTTGCTGGAGCACTCTTAGTGGCTGGAAATAGATTGCTGCATGGCTTCGGCATGAGCAATCGTCCATTCAAGCCACGAGACGTTGCCCGACGCCGTGACCCCTCAGTTCTTCTCAACATCGAAGACGATGCCGTTCTCCTTCCTCAACTCCGTCGTGATGCACAGGACAGCCCTGCTCATCTCCTCCAGCCTCGTCTTCTCGCCGGTATCCTTCTCCCGGATGATCCGCGCAAACTCGGCCGCCTCCTCCTGCAGGTTCAACTTGGCCTTCTCGCCCGCCAGCTGCGTCTTCTCCTTGGTCCGCGCATCCACGAAGACGACGCTGTCGATGTCCGTCACCCCGTTCACGATCAACGTGCCCTTCTCGCCGTACACCTCGCTCGGCGCCGCCGACGTGTATATCTTGCTCTGGTTGATGTCCACCGCGAAGCCGTCATACTGCAACCGGACGAACCCGCCACCGTCCGCGCCCGTCTTGACAAACACCGGGCTGTACGACTTGGCCTTGGGCACGCCGAACAGCGCGACGGCGGCCGCGATCGGGTAGACGCCCAGGTCGACGAGGCAGCCGCCCGAGTAGGCGAGGCTGAAGATGTTGGGCGTCTCGCCCTCGAGCACCTTGTCGTAGCGCGACGAGTAGGCGGCGTAGTTGAGGCTGGCGCCGTACAGCGGGCCCAGCCGGGGCAGGGCGTCGCGCAGCACCCCGAAGTTGCGCTCCTGCAGGTGCCGGTTCGCCTCGATCAAAAACGCCATCTTGCGCCGCGCCAGCGCGTGCAGCTGGTCGTGCTCCGCCACCGTCGACGTCGCCGGCTTCTCGAGCACGACGTGCTTGCCCGCCGACAGCATCGCCTTGGCTTGCTCGAAGTGCAGAGAGTTCGGCGACGCGATGTAGACGGCGTGCACGTCGGCCGCCGCGCCGAGCGCGTCCAGCGTCGTGTACGTCGCCGTCGCGTTGTGCTTGGCCGCGAACGCCGACGCCGTTTCCTGCGCGCGCGAGTAGACGCCGACGAGCTTCCACGCGCCCGTCGCGTGCGCCGACTCGATGAACGAGTCGGTGATCCAGCCCGTGCCGATGACTGCGAAATTGAGCATTTTGGAAGCGCCGATGATGAGCAGGGAAGGAAGGGGACGAGATGTAGGAGGGTGGTGTTGGTGTTGGAGAGAGTTCCTGTCCCGCTAGGCACCAATGCCCCGCCAACCCACTTACAGCATTCCGGGGTGGAGCTTCTCCCGCTAGGACCTTCCAGGCATCCCGGAAAATGGTACACGGTCGCGCCCCGGTATCCGAGAGTGCCCGCCAGAAGCCTCCCCCCCAATTAAGGCCCAAATCTCGTCAGCCTTGGATTTGGGCGTATTGGCGGGGCAAAAAATGGTCCGTGGAGGCCGTTTCCCGAGAAACGAGCTGTATCTCTAACAAACCCCACACCTGTGATTGGGCTCCATCACGGCGGATTGCACAAAAAAAGAAAAAGAAATCCCAACTTACGTGGGCAGTTCAGTCCTAGGTCCAGAAGCATATGCATAGATTCAATACGTATATCGGCGTCCAGACAACGACTTCAACTACCCATATACGAGGGCTTATAAGTCCAACATCTACGTCGGGACAATCACTTCGACTGCGCACGTAAACCTGTCACGATCACATACACTTCAAAAGCATCTTGGGAACAAAGAGTAGGCGTGTGAAAAGATCGAGCATGTCATGCGTTCGTCTTGTAGCATTGACTATTGGCTGAGAGTGTGTGCGCGCGCGAGAGAAGACATAAAAAGATATACAATGACTGGGTATCATGGCTCTCATGTACTGTGCTGCTGTGTCTTGTCGCTCGGAGGTTGTCCGCCAGACGAAATCAGAAGGGGAAAAACGCCTGCTACAAGGGTGCCATAAAACGTCAACGCCGTAATACAGAGTAAAAGAGAGTCGAGAAGAAAAAGAAGCAGGAAACTGAATGTGCGCTCCAAAACAAACTCCGGCTATGCTTGTGGTACAATGCCAACTTCGCTGAAAGGAGGTGCCCAAAGCCGATTGTTACAAATTTTCTCTTTTTTTTGTGGATTCTTTGTGCTGCCTTTGGCAGATGCTTGTTTCGTTGTACTGAGCAACCCGGTTGCCAGGCAGTTTCAGTCTTGCCGTATGCTTGCTTCGTCATCAATCCTCCCAGATGGTTTCGAGGTCGAGGTCTCCTCTCTTCTCGGCACCGCAAACACTCCATCGCTTGCGCTTGTCGCGGCTGTTCATGCTGAATCCCATCGGCCGAGCACGAGGAACGTCGAGACTGCTCCGTCTCATCCCTTCACTACCCCGCTCGGCAGCCTTGGCGGCAGCCTCCATCTTAGCAATCTTGTCAGCTTCAATGGCCTCCTCTTCTGCGTCGGGCGAGTCTTCAATCGTCTCCAAGCTGGAGATACTGGGACTGCGGGAGCGCGTCGACGTCGGTGTAGACGGTATGGACGAGGAAGAGTGGGAGCTGGGGTAGGCAGCAGGGAATGGCTCGTTGAACTTGGTGGCAGAGAGTGTTGGCGAGGGTTGCGAAGGCGTCGATGCAGAGCTGCCGCTGAAGGACGAATTCGTGCTATGGAGCGGCGACATGGGCCTGCGGCGTTGACGGCCGAAGTTGTTCCCGGCGTGCATGGTGAGGTTTGCAGGGCCATCCAGAGACCGACGCGGGGCAATGCTGAGCTCCTGCTCCTCTGAGATTATGCCAATGTCCGAGACGCTTGGGGCGCTGGAAGGGGGGTACGAGTCGTCGAACTTCAGCGAGGCGCGGACACGAGCGGGGGAGCGCATGGGGCTAGAAGGCCTTGGGATGGCGGCGCTGTTGACGGTGCTGGTCGGGCTCATGGGGGTGGGCGAAGAGTGGGCGCGGGTCATGATCGGGGCACTCAGCGAGGTGGAGCGCAAGTGCGGCCTGGCGTAGGGCGAGCGGTTCCTGGTTTGCGGCGACATGTGTGGTGACAGCAGCGAAGAAGACGAGGGGTCGGTGCAGCGGCGCGGAGTCTCTGGGCGGTTGGGGCGCACTTGAGGTAGCTCCTCGAGGCGGTCCTTCTCTTCCAAGCGCAACTCCTTGAGGCTTTGGATGGTTGAGTCAGGCACGGGCGGAGCCGATTTGGCCTGGTTGCGACCCACGAAGGGGCGGTCGCATGGTTGGGGAGCGGTCTGGTTCATGGTGCAGAGATTCGGTTGGGCTGGGCGAGGCACAGCTGAGGCATGACACGGTATCAAGCGCGACTGGGACAGGTTGCGCTTCGGCTCGTTGCGCTTCGGCTCGTTGCGCAGGGCGGTCGCGAGGGCGGAGGTCGTGTCGCTTGGGCGGTCGCTTGCCGCGCAGGTGGCGGGAGCCTGGGGCCGGAGGGTTTTCAGAGCGCGCGTGGAAGCTGGAGAGGCACGGAGGCACGGGGCACGAGGCCTTGAACCAACGGTCGAGACTGGACCCCTAGGGAATATTCTGGCTGGCCCTGGCCAGACCTTCGGCCGGTGGATGCCGGAGCAAGCTTCACGTAAGGGCGGCAGGCGCGCGAGAGGCCAGGTGCATTCTGCGCAAAGCAGAGTCAGGCGCAGCGGCGGCGGGGGCAAGTGAGAGAGCGAAGGATGAGATGTTGTTTCTTCAGCCCGCCGGGTGTTTGGAAGGTGTGAACGGCGCCTTTTGCAGCGGTAGGCAAGCGCAGGGTCGGCAAGCGCAGGGTGCGGTCATCGGTCATCGCGCCTT
The DNA here is from genome assembly GCA_021495925.1 of Diplodia intermedia. Classification (NCBI taxonomy): domain Eukaryota; kingdom Fungi; phylum Ascomycota; class Dothideomycetes; order Botryosphaeriales; family Botryosphaeriaceae; genus Diplodia; species Diplodia intermedia. The sequence continues at coordinate 326,975 of JAKEKT010000007.1, read as the reverse complement.
AGGTTGCACCCGAAATCTCCAGCTACACCGCTGCCATCCCAACACCCCGCGTCATCCTAAGCTCCGTCGCCGCCCAATGACGCCCCTCTGCAGCCAACAGGGAAGCCCGAGTCCCTGACGATCGCCATTAGCCTGCCCGAAAGTCAAAGAAGCTTGAGGCCTGGGTGGAACCCACGGCGCCAGCCCAAGCCCCAAGCCACACGCTGCGACCGCGAAGCAAACGGCTCAAACGCTCGCCGCGCGACCCCCCACACGCTGTGCCACTACACGAACAACGCTGCGCACCGACCGCCCGTCGCCAGGAGGGATCTTGCCTGCGCCGTAAGCGTTCCTGAGTCGCCCTCACATCGTCGCCCACGTCACCCGCCGTGCTTCTCGATCGCGGTCTTTTCTAAAGAGGCTGGAACACATCCATGGGAATCGCGTTTCATATCGACTAGCACAGCCGCATTTAAAGGTGGTGAAGAAAGCGGGCCGGGGCCTCGGAGATGGCCGCTGCATGAAGGGGCGTTCTAAAAACGGCACAACTTAGTAGCTGCCCACCCTAGTTTTGCAAAGCGCATTGTACATGCCACTCGGGTTGGCTACTGGCCGACAAGCTAGCGGCATTATTAACATCTATAGTTATAGCCATCATGATGGCATACGCTCTCAGTCGACTCTGCCGCGGCGAAAACTCTTCACCCAGCGCAGGTCCCGCTTGCTGATCCCCATGGCGGTGCTGCTACCGCGGGCCCTGCGCTTCCTTGCGCTCGAGCTCTCGTCGCTTGCAGTGTCTGCCGCCGTAACGTTGCCACAGTCCGGCACCTGCAACTTCGGCCCAAAGACGTCCGCCGCCCAGATCAGCACCCCGTTGCTCCAACCGAACCCCTCCACCACTTCATACTCGCCGCCCCCACCCGCCGCATTGATGTTCGCGTCCGAGTACTTTTCGAACATGATGCCGTCCCCCTCGGCACCGGCGATCTTCGGGAAGCCCGGCGTAGAACCCCCCGTCGCGCGCCAGGTGCAGAAGGAGGAATCCAGGTACCGCTGCGCGATCTCAAGCGCCGTGTCCTGCGTCCAGATGTACTCCTCGTCGTCTTCGCCGTATGTGGGGGGGACGTTGAGCAGACCCTTCATGAGGATGTACTGGAGGGGAGGCCACACGTTCGGCTGGTCCCATTGCTCTCCTGTCTCCAAGTTGGTAGCAGCAAGGCCGCCCGGGTTCTGTTGTAGCAGCTGCACCACGTGCGAGTACGCGTTCCTGACGGCAAGGGGGTTGTTCTTGAGCGAATCTGGCGCCGCTCCTGTCCAGAACGGATAGTACTGGGCCGGCGTGAACGATAGCTGATCGCTTGCAGGTGCCTCCGAGCCTGACGTCTCAGCGGTGGTCGAGTCGTTGTCCGAATGAATATAAACATCTTGACCGTTGGAAGTCAAGTTGTAGTCAAAGTAGGAGAAATGCGTCTCGTTCCACATCAGGTCATACATGGCCTCGCTGCGATTCTTCGCGCGCTCACTCCACTGAGCCGCCGCAGTGTCGTTGCCGGTCAGGTTGTAGAACTCGGCCATGGCCGCCTCAGTGCCGTACAAGATGGAATTCAGGTCCACCGGCACCACCTCCCGGACGTTCAGGCTGCGCAGCGGGAAGTAAATATCCTGCGCGGCATCTTCGGGGTAGCGCAACCAGCGTGACGAGTAGTCCCATCCGGACTCCGCGCCGCTGGCCAAGTTCGAGTAGAGGAGCGCCTTGGCCGAGTCGTTGAGGTCCGTTCCCGGATAGACGATGCCGCTTTCCGAGTAGTAGGATTCGTTGTTCGCCGTCCGGTAGTCCTCGAGGTAGCTTTCCGGACGGGGCTCCGTGTTGGCCACGGCGTAGTGGTTCAGAGAATACGTCCGGTCGCCCTTTCGGATCTCGACGGTGCGGTTGGCCGTCCAGAAGTCGTACTCCCTCTCCAGGACGGGGATGGCGCGGTCGAGGATGGTGGCGTTGCCGGTGTAGTCGACGTACGTCTTGACCATGAGCGCCAGCACGGGCGGCTGCGAGCGGTTGAGGTAGTAGACGCGCGCGCCGTTGGGGACGAAGCCGACGGCGTCGACCAGGTCGAGGAAGTTCTCGACGATGTTGCCGGCGATCTCGGTGAAGGAGCCGCGGGTGCGCAGCAGGCCCTCGAGGATCCAGAACGAGTCCCAGTAGTAGGGCTCGCGGAAGCGGCCGCCGGCGACGACGAAGGTGCGGTTCAGCGGGATGAAGGAGTCGACGCAGCCGGAGCAGTTTTTGGTGTTGCCGCCCGCGTAGCGCCGCGTCAGGTCGGGCCAGATGTCGACGACCTTGGCCACGAAGTCGCGCACGTCGGCGTCGGCGACGGCGTCGAGGAAGGTGGCGTTGACGGTCAGCTCGTCGGGCGGCACCGCCTCCAGCTCCGAGCCGGCCGAGCCGAAGTAGGTCGCCAGGAAGGTCTGGAGGGCCGAGTTGTTGGTGATTGGCTGGTTGCTGCTGCTGAGGTTGGCGAACGCGGCAAGGACTTCGTCCAGAGGTCTGATTGTGGGCCTGTTGTACGCGATGACGTTTTGTTAGGTTTTCTGGTTTTTTTTTTTTCTTTTTTATGTTTTTGGCGAGAGACAAGACAAAAAGGACGTACAGGTCGACGAAGGTCTTGGAGTCGGAGAATGGCGCGGCCAGCTGCACGGCCTTGAGAAGCTCGCCGTGGCAGTAGATGGGAGACTCGCACGGAGCCGTCACGTTGCCATTGACATATAGGGCTGCGGCGGGGGCGGCGAGGGCGGCCAGCCCCCAGACGGACGAAGCGACAGTCATGCTATGGTCGAGGAAGAGTCGCTCGTCTGCAGGAGTCAATGGCAAGTGAGACGGGCAGGATAATATTTGAAAAATTGAGGCGCTCCTGCCTGCCTAGTCACTTGGCTGACGTGGGGCAGGCTTGTGCGACGTTACGTACAGTGGCTTCGGGCAGTCTCCTGTTGCTACCTGGACTTACCGCATTTAGGCTGCCTACCCCTCATCGCCCGGGGTCAAGCTCGACGATGGCTTGATCGGCTAGCCGTTTGAATCCAGAGCTGCACATTGCGGCTGCGAAGAACTCGGCAAAGGCATGTGCATGGCCTCAGACGGCGAAGCCTAGGCGCAGTCGAGGGTTGACGGGAGGAGACGAGCGATGTTATGCGTGGATGCGGAAAAGCAGGGCGTGGGTCGTGAAGTCAGTTTGGTGGAGAGACGCCGAAACATGCGGGGAGCGGGGAGGCCGAGCGGCGCTCACGGCTGCAGAACGCCGCTCGCGTCACTGCGCAGTTGCACTCCCCACGTGCGCCTTAGGTCTACCCCAGATCCCCGCGAACGCCATCTCAACGCCCGGCTGACTTCAGCAGCAGACAGAATTACAACCGCTGTCGAGTCCAAGGCTGGGATGGAACTGCTCGCGTCAAGTACTCCAATTCACGTCCACTTGTGGGCAGATGCCGGTGGGCTCAATTGTTTTAGCGTCCCGTTGAGCCTCATCCCGACTTGCGCGCTAGCGGCACCGGCATCGCCCGAGTGCCTGCACCACCTCGAACATACATCCTCTCGCTCACGTGGCTTGTGAGGTCATTGGTCATGTTCCTGGAAAGGGAAACCACTCACAGGTCAACAATAAATGAAACATATATTATTATACTTACCAGCCTGCTGGTTGAGCTTACTCTTTTGAAAACCGCGGATCAAGGGCATTGACCTGCTCGAGCCAAACAGAACTCGGACCATAGCGGTTCCTGAAGTCAGCCACCACATTATTCCAGTAACCTACGTTGTTGGTCGCGTGGCTGTACTCGGCGCTAGCATTGCCATGTTGCGCGAGCGCTCTCTCGGAAATCTGCTCAAGGATACCCAGCGCGATTTCGGAAAAGGGGACCGACTCGATGATCGCAAGGCCGTTGCTCTCAGCCAGCTTATTACGTGACTTCTCGCGCCCGAGCGGTTGCAAGATGTTGAACCATTTCCGGAAAAACCATATCATGACTTCGAGGTCACGCTGCACCAGCAAACGCCCGAAGATGTCGAGTTGGACGTCTGGAGTGTTGTTGATGTAATGCTCCATCGCACAAAGCGGGCACTCGCACGTGAATCCATAGCATGCGAGCGCCCTCTGCCGCGCATCGTAGTCGCCGCCGACCTCAACGTACGGGGTGGTGAGCTCCTCACCAGCTTTGATGTCGCGTACTGTGTACATGTACTGCTCTCCTCCCTTGGCAAAGCCAAAGTTCGATACGTTGTAGCTGCACATGTGGTTCAGCCGAGACTGCTCGTTGAACACGGCACTCATGAATTTCGACTGGGGCGCTGACAGGAAGCTGTTCGTCAGGTAGATACCCATCAACCTGGATATGTCCTCCATATCTTGCGTCCATGCCGTCGACCCGGGCGCCATATCGTTCCGGACAATCTGGCGTGCTACCTCCACGTACGCGCCCTCGGGATACAGGTTCTCGAAGAGCCTCCGGTCTTCGCTGGGCCGCTTGAGGAATTCGCTGTGGAACCGGGTTGGTTGTTGGAGTAAAGTAGGTGCATTTTCATGCCGCGGTTTAGGAATAGTCATGAGCGGCATTTCGCGCATGATTATCGTGCCTCGCGGGATATCCTGCGTCGCGAACGTCGCCTGTCCAGCTCCCGCAACCTGGCGGAATGTGTACATAGACATTGATATAAGGTTACGCGCTTTCTTCTGTCTGTTGTCGGATTATACTTCTCAATTCGATTTTGGCTCGCAATCAATGCAAGCCGGATTCCTGGAGGTAAGGATAGGGTTCGTTGATCGCATCTTAACTGATCAGCCCTGTGCTCCTGCCGATGCTTTATATTCTGGGTCTCAAATTACTCTCCAGAGCTAAGCTCGGGACAAAGGAACAAAGGGTGATTGTATCTTATTCTTTGTTTCAGCTTACTATCGATGAGGACAAACCCTTGTTCTCTCAATTCTGTTTGACGCTGCAGCCGCCATTATGCCTCTTTGTTCCATTGATCGGGCCAACAAGGGGGCAGAGTGTGACCCACGACTACACATGAATCGCGTTGCCAAGATGAGGTATGGGCAACTGTATTGACACAGAATTAAGTCATTCGTGAAATATCTCTACTCGTGCTCATCTGACTACTTCTCCGGCCAACGTCTATCATCTTCTCCAAATCAAGAGACATAAGGAACAGGCTTCGCACTCTCAATATCGACGTAACCGTAGTGCACCAAGCCCGAGTCCTCGCCCATCTTCTTCGCCCAGGCGCCCATGTCCTTCATGAACGCCCTCTCATTCTCCTCGGAGCTCATATCGATGGGCTCGTGATCCTTGCCGAGCTGGCGAATCTGCGAGCCGGCGACGACGTTGGTCGCGCCGAAATCGTTGTCGTCCGGGCGCTGCTGGATGGCGGACTTGACCCTGCCTTCCAGGAGGTCCTTGGGCAGCCGCGGCTCCTGGCACGCGGGGCGGCCGAGGCCGACGCCGTCGACCGACTTGAGCGCGTCGACCATGGCGGCGCCCGTCTTGAAGCCGCCGGTGACGTACGTCTTCGTCTTGCTCAGCGCCGGCGTGATCATGTCGGCGAACTCCAGGAAGAAGGCCTCGCGCTTCTTTGTGGATTCCCTGGTAAAAAGTGCCATGTTAGCAAACTACCACACCACGACGGCAGGACTGGAGGATGTATATGCCGTACCTCTGGTGCGAGAAGGCAATGTGCTCGTACGTGCCGCCGGAGAGCTCGACGAAGTCGAACTTGTTCTCCTCGAGCAGCGCGCACAGCCTCTTCGCGTCCTCGGGCTGGAAGCCCCTGTCCTGGAACTCGACCGAGTTGAGCTTGATGCCGAGGACGAAGCTCGGGCTGGTCCGCTTGCGAACCTCGCGGCCAATCTCAAGAATGAGACGCTGTGCAGGAAAAAAAGAAAGAAAAAAAAGTCAGCCTTGCCTCTCTCTCAACCCACAAAAGACCCCCTCCCCCTCCCCAACAGGTGACTCACCGCCCGATTCTCCAACGCCCCGCCATACCCATCCGTCCTCCGATTCGTCGTCGGCGACAAAAACTGCGCCAGCAGGTACCCATGCGCGCCATGCAACTCGACGCCGTCATACCCCGCCCTCTCCAGGTACTCCGCCGCATGCGCGAAGCCGTCGACGACGCGCGCAATCTCCTCCGCGCTCGCAGCATGCGGCCTGTTGAACGTCATGCCCATGACGTTCCCCTCGAGCCTCACGTCCGACGCCGACACGGGGTCGTTCTGGATCCTGCTCTCGACCTGCCTGCCGGGATGCGACACCTGGCCGACGACCAGACAGCCTTCCCTGCCCGCCTCGCGCGCCAGCGCCGCGAAGGCGTCGAAGCGCGCGTCCCCCGGGACGGGCGCGGCGCCGCGCGGGATGATGGGGTTGCCGGGCGCCTCGAGCTGGTCCGGCTCGATCATGATGTTGCCGGTCAGGACGACGCCGTACTGCGCGCGCGCGCCCCAGCGCCGGTAGACGTTGACGAGCGGGGCCGACGGCACGCCGCGCGCGCCGGGGTCGTCCGAGGGCGACCACGACGAGAGCCGCTCCGTCATGGCGGCTTTGAGGAAGCGGTTCGGCGCCGTTTTGCCCGAGAAGGGGAAGGTGAGGGGTTGGCCGAGCGGGGAGAGGTCGACGGTGGCGTCGGTGGGGTAGCGGGTTGGTGCCATGGTTGTGGTGTTTTTTCTTTTCTTTTCTTTTTCCTTTTTTCTCTCTCTCTCTCTCTTTTGGTGTTTTTTGTGTTGTTTTCTTGCGGTGGGGTTGTTCAATGGTTTGCTGGGTATGGCAGATGTTTAAGGGACGGGGAACGAATAGAGCGGGGCTGATAGAGCGGTTATCGGGTTTGTTTCAAAGGGTGAGGATACAAATGCGATGTCAGGCCACGAGGTTGCTTAGAAATTGGTAGAAACAGCACCATGATGACGACAAGAGTCAATAACGCCGGACACAGCTGCCATTCTTGCCCGCTGCCTCGGCATTTGCGCCGGGGCGGGTTGATTAGAAATTCGGGGTGTAAGGGGACCTTTAAGTCCTGGGGAGAATCGCCCAATCCGAGGTGGCGGGGCAGGAATCGACGTCATTGATCCCCGGTTTTTGGCAGCTCGGCCGTCTAGATCCCCGCCGCGCGCCCGTGTGGGGCCCGGGTATATCCAAATGATTTAACACACAGATGTTGTTTCCGGACAGCTGGATCTGCTGGTTACGGTCCCCAAATGCTGGCGTAGGTTTTCATTGCGCTGGAAAACGGGGATCAACTGGTCATAGATAGTTGTACTCGACGAAGGGCGATCTGTGCTTTGTTGTCGACCAAAAGCAGGCTCATTGTTTGATTCAGCAATGTACAAATCCATGCGCAGCTGGGCATTTGGACCTCTGATATCAGCGAAAACGTGCGGTGAGGCACGGAAGAACACGTCCCTGTCCGTGCTGCAACAATAAGGGATTTGACCTTTAACATTACGAGCGCTTACCGAATCTGGGCCCTTGCTGTTTCTACACTCCCGCATTATTGATTGTTCGAAGACGTAGGGGTAGCCTGGTGTGCATCAGTTATTGCTATCTTAATAGTCAGCGCCTCTTTTCTTTGGGATCCTCCTGTCGAAAGACGACAGGCACCTCTTCAGTCCCTTGAGAAAACCATATCGACCCACTTCAGTTTAACACCATGTTGCCCTCCGCTCTTGCTTCGCTCTGCTTCGAGAAAAGCGAAGGGTGGATCTACATGTGAACTTTTTGGATCGCGTGTAGTCATAGATTGGTGGAGATATAGGGTGCGCAAAGGCTTCTATCCCACGACGCACTTCATTTTATCTTCCAATCTTCCTTCCTGACCATTGTTCAGTCGCTGATATGCTTCTTATCTTCTTTTTTTTCAGCCTTTCCACTGGGTGTATGAAGAAGGGGATTCTGAAATTCGAGCAAGCTTCAGGTCAAGGGCCGTGTCAGACTCCGGGCATGATACGATCTTCTGGTTTGATCTATCGCATAGACCGGGCAGGGCGGGCGAAGGTAATTGCTCGTCAGGAGGAAACGTTGAGTACATGGAAGAGGGCGATGTTGGCAGGATGACGTTGGGGGAGGGTTGCCGCCGGATCAACTCACTCTCCGCGCACTCCGGGGCCCACGCGAAAGGCAGCACAGAGAGCGAACAAAAGGCCTCAGCGCAGACGAGAACAAAGAAAGCAACGGCTGCATGATTTCGATGCAGCGCTACTAGTAGAAGCATATAAATAGATGCACACGCAGCGTGAGAACTCGGACGGCCGAACTGACCAATGACGTCAAAGCACCCCTCCATGCGGCGCCGTCGCACGCACGCGCGCGCTGTCGGGTGCTGTTGGTCCCTCCGCTGTTTTAAGTAACGTCTCTCACGCTGCGCGCCCGCTCACTCTTTCTCACCACCCACCGCCGCCGCAGCGCCACACCAACCCCCGCGCAGCAGCCATGCCCAAGAACAAGGGAAAGGGCGGTAAGAACCGCAGACGTGGAAAGAACGAGAACGTGAGCCTTTCCCCGCCCGCACAACCAACGCCCGCCCGCCCTGCCGCCGCCGCGCCACTCCACCGCCTCACGCTCCCTCCGTGCGCGACGTGGCTGGAGATACGGGCGGAGAGGGGCGTCTCGGTGCTCGACGCAGAACACAAGAACAGCGCTGACACGGCCTCTTCGCGCCCTGCAGGACAACCTCAAGCGCGAGCTCGTCTTCAAGGAGGAGGGCCAGGAGTATGCCCAGGTCGTCAAGATGCTCGGCAACGGCCGCCTCGAGGCCCAGTGCTTCGACGGCGAGAAGCGCCTCGCCCACATCCGCGGCAAGATGAGGAAGAAGGTCTGGATCAACCAGGGCGACATGTGAGTGATTTCCCCCTCCATCATCCCACATCGTATCGATGCCAGCTTTCCCATCGTTGCACACAAAAGGGAGAGAGAGAGAAAAAAAAAATCGACAACGATCGCTGACGTCCACGCACAGCATCCTGCTCTCCCTCCGTGAGTACCAAGACGAAAAGGGCGACGTCATCCTCAAGTACAACTCGGACGAGGCCCGTTCGCTCAAGGCCTACGGCGAGCTGCCCGAGACGGCCAAGATCAACGAGACCGACACGTACGGCGGCGAGGGCGACGAGGGCGGCATCGGCTTCGAGTTCGACGAGGACCGCAGCGACGACGACGAGAGCAACCTCAAGGAGGCCGACATCGACGACATTTGAGCGTCGTGCGCGGTCATGCGTCCAATAAAAGCGGCTTGCTTGCCTGCTTGTTGCCGAGGTCTTCTCTTTGGGGGCTCGGGTTGTTTCCCCCCGCACCCCCCTCCGTTTTCGGGATTTTTCTGCGCGTGGAGGCTGGTGAAGACAAAGCCGTATTTCTTCTAGCCCTTGGGTTTTATTTCAGAAACTCCGGTTGGCGCGGACATGAGTTCGTGCCGGGCTTCTGGGGAGGGAATCATAGAGCGGTGGGAGTTTCGGGGCAAAACATTGTCATTTTTGTGTGACTGGCAGAAGAGAGAAGGAGCGCATCACCAGCCGGACAAAGACTTTTCAGCAGAAGAATTCAATTTGCGGATTTCCCGTCCTCGAAATCGTTGAGCAAGCAGCGCCCTCTTCCGTGTCTTCTTCCTTGGAGAGAGATTTACAAAAATCGATTTGGAAACATAGGGCGTTGGGTGTAAATAGAGAGCTCGCGCTCCGCCCTGGCTTTCTTGGTTGTTCTACAATAAAAGGCCACCGGCCTTCCTCCCAGGTTCTCCGATAACGCCAACCGAGTATGCTTTTCCAATGGCAAGAATGTGCTTATAAGCAGAAATCATTTACAGTTGTCTCTTGTACACGGTCGAAGCGAGACTCATGTAGCGTCAGGGCTGAGCATGTGCTTAAATTTCTCGATCTGGACTCTGTTAGCATTGGCATTGCAGGGGGGTATTCTCGCAGGACTCACTTTCGTGGAGAGGTACTTCTCCACCTCCTCGCTGCCCTTCATGCCCTGCTTCCACGCGAGCGGGACCATGGCGACCCTGTCGTTGACGACGACCTCGCGGTTGGGGCCCTCGACGGCGGCGACCTTGTCGGGGTTGTTGGTGAGCAGGCGGATGCCGGCGTCGCCGCCGAGGCCGAGGTCGACGAGCATGGCGGTGGCGAGGCCGTAGCTGCGGGCGTCGGCGGGATGGCGCAGCAGCAGGTTGGCCTCGTACGTGTCGTTGCCCAGGTCCTGCAGGTTGTACGCCTTGAGCTTCTCGGCCAGGCCGATGCCGCGGCCCTCCTGGCGCAGGTAGACGATGACGCCGCCGCCCGAGCTGGGCAGGCTCATCAGCCGCGCCGCCTCGTCCAGCTGCTCGCCGCAGTCGCAGCGCGCGCTCCACACCGTCTCGCCCGTGTAGCACTCGGAGTGGATGCGCACGAGCGGCGAGGCGGCAAGTGAAGATGTTTCTTGCGGGGAAGAAGAGGCCGCGGCGACGCCCGCCTCCTGTTTGATCTGCTCCAGCCGGCTGCTCGTGCGGCCCGGGAACAGGCGGCCGACGTAGGCGCCCCGGATCATGCGGTCGCGCTCCGTCTCGCCGGGCCGCGGCGCGTCCAGCGAGCGCGAGCGGATGTCGTTGCCGAAGACGATGGCCAGGTGCTCCTTGCTGTCGACGTCGTTCTGGTAGACGTGCAGGAACATCTCCTGCCCCGTCGTCGTCGGGATGCGCGCGCGCACCACGCACTGCACCTCGGGCAGCCGCTCCACCAGCGCCGGCCTGCTGTGCTCGTCGGCGGCCGCCGCGGCGCTGTGGTCGACGGGCACCGAGGCGGCCTCGCGGCTCAGCGCGGGCGTGCTCCGGCCGCCGGGCGTGGCGGGCGGGGTGAAGGCGGGCGAGATGATGGAGGGCGGCGGCGGGTGCGAGTGCGCGTCCTCGTCATTGGAGTCGCTGGTGTTCGTTCGCGGCGGGGTCGAGGCTTCGAGGTGGAAGTCGGAGACGTTGCGCGCGGGCTGTGGCCGACCATCCGCGGGCGCTGGCTGCGGGGTGTGGAAGGGCTGGAAGGCGGGCGAGGCGTGGGCGGGGAGGGTGCCTGCCATGGTGCTTAAAGGACGGGTGGAAGGGAGGTTAATTGGGGTATCTTGGGGGTATCTCGAACAGAAGGCGGCGGGAGAATTGAGGGCATATATTTACAGAGGCGGCGGATCGATGAGTCGGCGCCGACGGGAGAGGGACCACAGGGCATGAGGAAGGCCGGCGGCCTCGGCCCGTGCGGTTGCGTGCTTAGGCCATTCTTCGCTGCTTCATCAGCAGGCGTAATCCGCCCTCTGCTCCCTGCTCGGACCGGCTGCGCGCCGCACCCGCCCTTCCATCGCCTTCGGCCGCCGCGCGACTGCTACCGTCGCAGCTGCACCGCTGCCCTCTGCCCTCTGCCTCTACAAAAGAGACGAACGATCGCCCCGGACTCGAGGGAGATTGCGGCGGAAGCCAAGTCAGCCCTACGGCCAGGCGCACCCCGGCTGCACCATGCGGGACGCCTACCTCACCCCGTGCCCGCTGCATCAACGCGGCCGTCGTCATGGCGCCGGCATGCATGCGGCCACCTCGATCCATCCCGGCATACGCGCAGGCTCTCGTCAACTGACCCCTAGGAGTGCATGCAACGGTTGGCTCCCGGAATCTGCTGCTAGCGACGATCGCGCTGATCGGTCAAAGCTTCGTTTTAGCTTTGAGGGGAATCGCGTGTGCGAAACGACGTTTACATGCAGCCAGCCTCTCGCTGCGACGGCTGGCGACGTCCGTTTATTTGATGGTGCCCGGCCTGCGTGCCGGTGCCACGCAACGTGTGGTGCTCGAAACTGCCTCCACCCCGTTTATCTACACGCTGGTCCATCCGGTCAGGACGATCGCTTCTGCTCCCTGCCTTGTTCGGTTACTCCTCGTGCGGCCTCCCCTTTCGCCGTTATGCTACAGCCTGCCGTGGGGTCTCTGCGGCGACCGATCGGCGCTGTCGGCGTTTCAAACCACTGGCATGACGCGGAGAGCTGAGGGCTCGCGTCCAGCTTGTTTCGACGTGATATTCAGGGACTATCCGCTTTCGGATGCCCGCTGAAACTACCTTTGGCTTCTTGACTGTTGATGGAAAGGAGATAACTTCTGCATCTCTGCTAGCTTTCCGCTGCTCGCTATACTCTCTGCCAGACTGCAAGAATGTCCCTGGGCCTGCAAACATCGCCTCCATTCAGGCCGATCCCGTCTCCTTGGAGGCCGACGCAGGCTCTTCTAAAAGGAACACATGTAGACGTTCTGGGAATTGCTTGCAGGCTATCAGGCTGCAAATACCCTTAAGTATAACTCAACATCGCAAACTTTCGCATCGTCCTTCCGTACGCTTGTTGCACGTCCCGTCACACAAACATATCAGCCATGTTCCAAGAATACGTTTCTGCCTTGCATCATGTTCAGCCCCAATGTAATTAAACTCGCCAGTCGAAGCGTCAAATTTTGCAGATTCTTCCCCAGCCTTGAGTCTTCAGCCATAGCCTTGTTTGTTGAAAGCCTCTAATTCACTCCATATTTCAACAAAATGCAGAACATCTGCACAGAGCGCACTCCAGCCAACACGGAAATATCTCAACCCACCACTGTCAGCGAAGCCGAAAGAACAAAATAATCTGTATGGTATATCGAAACGGATGCTACTGGATCCAACGCTGAACTGCTATAGTCTACGATTCTTTTACCTCCAAGAGAAAGTAACACTGAGTAGCAGCTGCATGCACGTACGGTCATACCCACGGCTGAGAATGTAGGCACACAGTGGCAAAGGTGAGTATCGTCTTACTATTTGCGATTAGCGCACTTCGCTGACCAAGACCTCTGTAGCGATCGGTTCGCAAACATCCATCGTTTTAGCCCATGGTTCCCTCAATGCAACCCAGAACACTACCGTACGCGGACTCTCTCCAAACGCCTGTCAAAGCAAAGAAATGCTCTTCATCTTCAGATATTCATTTTTTGCCTGGTGCTAGCGTGCAACGTTGGTGCAACAGCATGGGCCATTGGAAACGGATTTGGAAACGACACAGCAGTCGTTTACCGCGGTACATGCTAGGCAAGCGGCATTCTTCTTGACTCCATATTGGAACACTGAGTGTGCACGGGCCGAAGAACTTCGGAGACTTAACGTTGCGGCATGGCAATTGCTCTACCGTGCATTGATTGTATGCGAGACCGACCAGGACACAGATGCAAGCTATTCTCGGAGGAACGCCGTGTGTAGATGCTTTGAGAACTGCCTGCAGATTTCCAGGCGGCAAATGTGCTCCTGCGCTTATCCGATGATGGAAACGGGCGCGTATTGCGGCGTGGAGTAAGCGCTTCCACACTTCAACAATTCTTTTTCCGCACACTTCTCCCAGGTCAATGGTAACGACTGATCTGTCGCGCTTCAACGAGACATACTACTCGTCAATAGGTTTTCGGTAACCGAATCCCCGGTCCAAGGCTCGGCGCGCGCTTATTGCGGCACAGTCAACACCACGGCGATAAGCTTAACTGTGTCTGTCTTCTTTTCTCTCTGCAGAGCCCACATGCCCAGCTACGAATTCTTTGCAAAGCTGTTCTTTCCGGTTTCCCCTCTACTTTGAACTCGCATGTCTACTTTTGCCTCCTGATGGACAGTCCAATGAAAGCTACCAACGGGATGCTGCATACGGTCTTCTCTTCTATTCTTTCCAGGATCTCACACTGGTCGAACCAGATGTCCGCGCCTCAAAACTCTTCCTCAAGTTTCGATACGTACACGCAAGAACAATCATCAGTCAAGGAAAAGGCTCTGCCATCACACCGCGTCACCATCCTACGCCGGCTTGGATGGTATTCGATCTTAGTCAACGCCTCAGGAACACTCGTGTTTGCTGCTGCTCTGGCATTCCTGGCCTTCTTCTGGTGGTGCGATCACGACAACGTCCTGTGGAGGTGGATCGTACTTGAAGACCGCACCTCCACCGCCATCGTCATTGCTGCCCTTTCCATCCAACTCACCGTTTCTGCACAGTCGGCTGTTGCAGTTTCGATGCTTGCGGCATTGACGCTGGAGAAATGGGGTTCTCCTCTCCAGCAATCGCTTCGGTTCTCAACGATGCGTTACACGAACACCGGCCCGATCGCATCCATCGCTGTCTTCTCCCGTAACTGCAGGAGCATTGCAGGGGCCTTGACTTTCATCCTTGTTACTTTGCTTGCAATTGTAACGCTGACCTCGCAATTCACATCCACTATCCTGCTCTTGGACGTCTCCGCTGGCATCGCCGTGGGACTGCCCCAAACCTCAGAAAAGAAATACAGCCTTGAGGAAATCAATATCCATAGCGAAAAGGACCAGTGGGCTCAGGCACCGTCCTCGTACGAAGCATTTGCCGAGGCCCCGACAGACCAATCTGAGCATTCACACACCCACGGCGACACAGGTCCTTTCGCTTCGGGCCTTCCTACCAATCTCGTCCCAATCTTCGCGAGCGACGCTTCAGAGCTACTCGGGCCCGGCTTCAGTATTTGATGCCCGCGTAGTCTGCGTTCCTCCTGTTTTTACGAATGCAACCGTCATTTGGAATGAGTTTTGGGCGAAACGCTTTGTAGGCCATGTCACGAATCCCCCCCATCCTCTTCTCAACGGCTCGGGGGTTTATGACGGCAACATAGGACAAGCGTTCGACTGCGAAGGTATGAACTGGGATCCGTCTTCATCATCTTGGTACAATATCTGTACCCTCGGAAACAGCAACACGCTCATGTCCGACGTTTCCAACACCGGTCATTCGTATTTGGTCCTTTATTATCAAGAGTTGGATGATATGCATTTTGTTGAACTTCCGGAAGGATCATTTTGGTCAATGGTTTACACGCCGTCATTCTCCAGCCCTTCCGCAGACGGTTGGAAGGTATCAACATCTGGACCGTGGCTGCACCTTGAGCCGGAGAAGCTCATGGATTACGTATACAAGCCCGGGTGGTCGTACCCGCCGCCGACCATCAACGCAACACTATGTTTTGATGCAATGTGAGAACAATCCTACTCATTTCTGTTTCAAGAGAAGCTAACGAAAGGCGTAGGGGTAATAGCTCTCAGACACACGTGTCGGCCTACTCATCAGGCAATCGGACTGAACCAACAATGACGTACAATGCAAAGGATTCCCAGTTCATATCAACCGACGTTGTGAAGCAACTTGGTGCATCTGGGGAAAGTCTGTCTTTGGAGGAGCGAGGCGTACTGACCTTGGATCGGAACACAGTAATGGAATCTTTAAAACCCGGCGAGGGAGCATCAATTTTCCCTGCCTTGTGGGTCAACCCGGCAATCAGGCCATGCGCGTCAAACGCAGACAAACCCATTAAAGCGGAAACACCAAGCCGGATGATTTGCTTCGCTGCTAAATGTGTCGGAGATGCTCGGTTCATAAGCCCCGGGGAGACGGTGATGGATGGAAAGCTTGCCATGCTGTTCGTAAAAGCACTCAATGAGACCTCCGACCCCAGCATTGCCCTTCAGGGACTTCTGACGGCATTAACGCGCATGATCTACTACGGCTCACTGGACGCCTTCACTGTCAGCGACAACGTCACCACAACCGAATTCCTCACCAAATCCTTTCCAAGGGACGCACATGGGATTACAGCGGTGTTCTTGATGATCGGAACTCATCTCATGCTCATCTCGACCGTCTTCGTGCTCTTCTGCGCCCTGAGCAGGTGGTCAATCCTCGACAACGCCTGGTCATCGGCGGCACAAGTATCGACACGCGCGACTGATGAAGTCATGAGAGTCTCCACACTGGCCAGCGACGGCGATGTGGAGAGAGCATTAAAGAACTTGGGCATCGCAAAGCAGCGGGTGCGAATCCAACAGATTCCCGACACGGGACGCATTGGTGTGTCAGCTTGACGCGTGGGAGTATCGGCTATGAGCAGCGAGCCTTTATATTCAACGTTGTGCATAAGTATAGATTTCGGAATGAGACAATGTATTGTTTACAACATCACATCCTTCGATGCGTGCTTTTCTTCAGAGCCAATCTCAACGCGCAAGATGATATGTTTCACTGCGGATTGAGCCTACTCGCAGCTGCCTCACAGAGACATTGCACCATACTTATGCGGGCAATTAAATCCAATGTCTGAACGCAATCGCATCCATTCAATACCCACAACGACGTCTGGACAATTGATTCAAATACCCACGTAGAAAGCGTGTCGCGTCTTCGGTCGAGTCAGAAAGCTCAAATCTTCTGCCACCTTCTGTGCTTCCTCTGTTCCAGAGCGAAAGGGACGTACGTATGCGGATGCCCAAGGGCTTCGACCCGCCGATCGCCTTGCAGAACAACGTGAATCGATCTTGCTATTTACGAACGATCCAAGTGTGCGACGATTCCCATTCTGGCGCTTGAACAGAGTATGTCATTCGTCAGTGATTTCTCGGTAGCCGAGTTCTCCACGCAAGGCTCGGCGCGCGCTTATTGCGGCGTAGTGACAGTGCTTTGGTGAACACATACAACACCTCGGAGAACTACCCCAGGAACTCATGAGTGCGAATACTTTCTCAGCCTTTTCTTTCCTTGACAAGTTCCCTCCCCCTTTTCCAACTTTTCTCTCCAGCCCAACCCAAGATCCTACAAGGTCATACCAACAGAACAGCATGAAGATCCCAGTGTCGTTCAGGTTTCGTTCTCTCAAACCTCATCTTCATCATGCTTCCTCGGCATCACTCCTCCAGGATATTCCATCTCGGAGCCACAGCCCATCAGCCACGGAGAAGCCACTTCCCCATCATCAAATCAGTACGCTTCAGAGAATTGGCTGGTACAGCCTGTCCATTCTCATCATCGTGAATGTCGTTCTCAGCGTTGCTGTTAGCTTCCTAATCTTCCTGTGGTGGGGGCATCAAGACAGAACCAGCACTGCCTGACGCTGGTTTGTTCTTGAGGACTACACATCCACAACGATCACCCTCGCAGCTCTGTGCATCCAGCTTACAGTCTCGGCGCAAGCGGCGGGTTAGTCAATATAATTTGTCGTGTGTCACGTTCGTGACACTGGATCATTGCTGAACACTACGTATCAATAATGGAAATCGCGGATTTTGCTACATATTTGGTAACAAAAAAACGAAGAAAAAGAGAAAAGTAAACAGGATGGAAAGTGGCATGACGCCTATGTAATCATCGTTTTCATGTTCAAAAGAGCGCTACCGAAGGAATTCGCTAAAAAAAAAACCCCCAGATGCATGATAGAGAGAACCGGATTGACAAAAGACGACTTCCAAGACCAGCAAGGAAGACTTCGGCATAAGCGTTTCCCGTAAAGATACATCAAGCGTGGAACTGGCGCCCTCCAGAGAGCCGCCCATGAGCATGGACGTGCGCTGCACGTCTTTCCTTCATCCTCGCCGCCGTCGCCGCCTTGATGGTGCCGTTCTCACAGACGGTCCCATCCGCGACCGACTGCCACGTAATCTTCCCCCAGTTACAGAAGCCAAAGTGCGACGACCCATTGCAGACCAGCTGCCCGTTGTTCGAGGAGCCGCACTGCCCGTCGCTCGCGGAACCGTCGTCGGTCGGGGTGGCTGCTGCCGGAGTGTCCGCTTGACCTGCCGCCACGGCTGCGTTGCCTGACGCAGCTTGAGATGATGCCGAGGCTGTCGTGGTGGCCAAGGTCGTTGATGGGCCCGCTGCTGAAGCTGCTTCGGAGGAGCCCGACACGGCCGTTTCCACGAGCGCACCGCCGGCGGCACCGGGCTGTCCGGCAGCCACAGAGGTGGGGGTGCCGGCAGCGAGGGGCTGAGAGGTGATGGATGCAGCCGAGGCGAGGTCCGCAGTTGGACACTCGTCTCCCACCGGAGTAGCGGTTGGGAGGGATATCGTCGACGGCGTCGGTCCGTACTCGAGTACAACTCCAGGGTTGAACACCTTCATGACTTGATTTTCAGTGCCATTCCTCGTGCAATTTACTGGGCTGTAGTTTGCGACAAGGATGTCTGGTAGTTGGACGAAATCTGTCGTGTCCTGTGCCCCCCCGGTGACCTTGATAGGAGCGCAGTTCATGTACATCTCTGGTGTGCCGCTCGAAACTGGGAACCATGTCCAGGCAAAGACCGCCTTTCCACTGGGGATCGATTGCGGGATCTGATAAGTGAAGTTTTCGGGTTTGGAGTCAAGGCCTGGGCAGCCCCCTTCGATCGTCTTGATGACCTTGAAAGTTGAATCCTTCTTCGGAGGTACGTCAAGCGATATGCTGAGCTGACAGGTGCCTCCGCCGTGAACAGCGGGTTGCGAGATTTGGTCTTCGTTGACCTGAGGGTAGAAGATCAGCGGCTGGGTCTTACCAACCGCCATCTCTGGGACTTCTCCAGACCAAGCGAAGTTGCTGGTGTGGCAAGGGAAATTATTTGAGAGTGGGCTTCTGTCAGAACGCAACGCTGCATCGTCATAAGGCACAGGTTGCCTCAGAGAAATATGCGCGTCCACTAACAGTGAGGTGGCAAGACCAAGTAGCACCCGGGTGAAAATGTGGGAGCCCATCTCGGAAATCGAAAGTTATCCCAATTGGAACTGAGGTTGTTGAAAAGGGCGATAACAACGTAAGTGTAGGGACCGTGGGGGGTAAGAGAGTACAATGAAGATGGAAAACGATGCTAGTCCAGCTAGGGGGCAAGATGTTTGTCGAAAACTGTATGGATATCGGATCCGGGAAGTAAACGGAGAAAATGAGGAAGCCGTTAAAAAGAGGAAAGAGAGCCGCAGAGCTGTTTGAAAGTGATTGAGTTAAAATGAGATGCGGCGTGAAACTGCTCCTCTTAAGTACCGTTTACCAGGGCTGCCTTCAGCCAAGAACGGGAGCACGGAGAGATGCCTGTTTGAGTGTTACTCCACCGATATGCTCCAATAGCCGCCACCCAAGCTTCGACGTCAGTGCGGCGCGGATGATCGTCCATGGTGGCTGCTGTGCCGCAGCGAGTCGCCCAACTCTGTTTTTGGCAACCTCCCCACGCCCTTAACGCCCGGGAAAAAACGCCTCTTCGCCGCATCTTCGCCGCGAGCTCTGAAACGGGTGCCGAGCTTCGCTTGCAAGGCCTGGTAAAATGCGCGCCGGCGTGCACTTCCACGTCGAGCGGCATCGCCGGCGTTCACTTCTCAAGCCAGAAGCCAATTCTCCGATCCCACATTCAACTTCCACGCGATCCTTTTCTTTGCAGATCGTGGGAGCATTCGTGCTTGCTGCCATGTCTATTTTCGGCGGCGCGCGCGCAAACGATGGATGGGGATGTGCGGTCGAACTGGTCCGTGTGGTGTGAAGAAACCGGGGTCGTGCGGCGCAGCGGCTCCACCCGAGCGGGCGCTTGCACATGCATGCGTGCATGCATGCACCCCACCCCGGTCCATATCGCGCCAAGGCGAATCAATCACAGCGGATCACCGGCGCTTAAGTCGCAGCAGCAGCATGAACCTTCCGTGAATAGACTGAGGGTTTGGCGAACCGCACAAGGAACGGGTGTCGAAACAATCGAGCCCACCACTACCACCACCAGAATTGACGACGAAAACTCCGCCGACTTGCTCACTTGCATCATTCAACGGCACAACATCATGAATTTGAATCATCCATCCATATCTGACTCATCTCTATCTCGAAACCCGCGCCCAATGCTCAAAAGTCCCAAACCCCTCTCCCGGCTTCCCTTCCCTTCCCCCCACCTCCACCAACAACGAACCCCGACTGAGTCCATCCATCCAAAATACAAGCTTCCGCAACTACCCCAGCAGTCGCGACCCAGGAGAACAATCCAAAAGCAAAAGGCGAGAGGGGGATGGAGAGGGAGAGAAAGAGAAAGGGGAGCGAGAGTAAAATGATATATACCATGTTGATTTTCTTCTTCTTCTTCTCTCTCCTTTCCCATGATACATCACATCCATGCCCATGCCCATGCCCATGCCCATCGCATCCCATCCCACAACTCGCCTCGCCCGGTAACAAAAACTCCCCATCCTCCGACCCGGTATAAAGACCCTGTCTATTTGCTTTATCGACGAGAAAGAAGAAGGGAAGAAAAAAAAAAGACACAGACACACAGACACACGCACCACAACCCCTTTCTTTTATGCAGTGGAGAAAAAAGGAACCAAACAAGGAAGAATAAGACGCCGCTGGAAATGCTACAGAGAAAGAAAAAAAAAAAAGCGCAACCCAAAAAACGTGCAGTACGAAAAAGGTGGTTGTTACAAGAACAACGACAAGAAGAAAAAGAAGAAGAATAAGCGACAGCTGCCAGAAAAAAAGAAAAAGACCAAGCGGGCAGGCCGGCAGGCGGGCGGGCAGAAGATTAGACAATAAAAAAAAAGGGGGAGCCCTGGAAACGAAACGAGGCGGTGTTGTCCTCTCCCTCTCTCTCCCAAAACAACAGCAAAAGAAGAAGAATCGAAGAATCGTCGTGTCGAACCCCCTACTTCCTACTTGCCCGACGCCCCCGCCCCGCCTCCTCCCGCACCCCCTCCTCCTCCTCCATGCTGCCCACCACCACCACCCCCCATCGCCCTGACAAACTTCTTCCCGAACAGCATCCGACTCTTCATCCGATTCACCTCCTCGGCCTCGACGTCCGCGTCCTTCTCCCTCGACCGCGAGCTCATGGCCGTGATGGCGCGGTGCAGCGTGTTGGGCCCGTGCCGGATGCTGGCCGTGTCGCGGTCGTCGACCTGCGACAGCTCGTCGGCGAAGCTGCCCGCCACCGACGAGTGGTCGTCCAGCGACGCGCCCGCCCCGAACCGGTTGCCGCTCGCCGACAGGTTGCCGTTGCCACCCCCAAAGGATTTTTCGCCGCTGGGGGTCCACGTCGTGCCCGTGACGCTGCGCGCGCTGGAGCTGCCGAACGAGTCGGCGTGGCTGAGGGTGCTGTCGCGGCCCGACGTGAAGCTGCGGCGGGGCTCGTCGGGTGCCGACGACGCCGTGTCGCCCGGGCTGCGGTCGCGCGAGCTGTCCTTGTCGCTGTTGGTCGTCATCAGCGAGGCGGTATCGCCGCCTCCGCCTCCGCCGCCGCCCGTGTTCAGCAGGATCGAGGGGTTGGTGATTTGCTTGAAGCGGCCCTTGTCCTTGGGCCGGTGGTGCGAGAACTTGTTGTTGAGGATGGCGCCCGTGTGCGACACGAGGGCGCGGATGACGTCCTTTTTGAGCGCCATGGCGAGGTCGAGGTTCGACCACGTCTTGTTGCGGTACTCGATCGTCGGCATGCGGAACACGAGGTCGTGGATGTCCTCGAAGTTGCGGTTCCCTTTGCCCTTGTAGCTGAGGCACAGCACCATGCTGGGGATCTTGATGTACGCGAACGTCATGTAGTTGGACGCCCGCTTCATCATCTGGCTGATGTCGTCCGCCTGCGACCGCTCCTTGCGGTTCGAGCTCGGCGCCCGCGTCATCGCGAACCGGTTCTTGGCCTTCTCGTCGTTCATGCCGCTTAGCTTGGTCGCCGAAGACCGCCGGCTTGAAGGTCGTGCGCTGGCGATGGTGAGAGTGTCCGAAGTATCCTTGGGGCCGGCCGAGCTGTGCAGGTTCCTGAATAGGCTTGTGCCGGTACGGCTGGATGCATCGAACATCTTGAAGGCTCCGAAGTCCAAGCCTCCGCCTTCTTTGCCCTTGCGAGCGGACAACCCAGACGATGATTTCGGACGCTTTTCGTCAGGAAGTGCAAGCGTTGGCTGCAAGCGCAACTCCAACGCGCCAGGGCCCGATCCGTCAATCGAGGCACGGTGCGAGTATGTGCCGGAAGGCACCTCAGGAGAGGCTTGACCAATCGGTGACTCTCCTTCAGCTTCACCTCCAGCGGCAGCAGCTGCTGATGTTCCATTCTCCCCTTCCTCACCAGGCGGCGTCTGCTTGACCATGAAGGGTGAAAAGTCACCGTTTTCAAAGGCATTGGAGCCCACACCAGGGAAGATGTACTCGAAGAGCTTCTTGCCAATCTCGCGTTCGAGCTGGACTTTGAGCGGGAAGATGTTGACCTCGAAGTGATCCATGACTGGGATACCGGCAATGGCCTCAAGCATGTACCAGTGGACGCGGAGCATCTTGGTGTCTCTGCCATCGGCAACATTCGCCTTCTCATCCAAGTACGGTGCGATCATCTCCGGGTACACGGCTTCCGGCAGCAAGTTCAGACCGTGGATGCGCTCGACCTCCAAAGAGTTAAGGTTTGAGCCATCGCTGTTGTCGGTGCGGTCGAACGATGCATTGCCGAGCTGGACTTCGGCAAGAGATTCGCTGCCTTCACGGACAAGATGCCAGACGATTTCCGAGGCGGTGATGAGGTAGCGCAGGAGTCCGGTCGGTTGCGATGCCTCGGCCGCGCGGTCGTCGCTCTTGCGTTGAGAAGTCGTAATGGCCTTCATCATGAAGAACAGCTCCTCTTCATTTTCCGACAGCAGTCTCTCCAACTCGATGCGGTTCTTCCAGCCCTCGCGGTCGAGGTACTGCTCGTGGATCTGGAAGCGATTCTTGATCTCCTCGAGCTGGTGAATGCGTTCTTGAAGGGAGACGACGAGCTCTGGTGCACCGTCGAGATCGCTGAAGTCAGACGCGAGCATGATCTTCTCAAGCTTCTCACTCCGCTGCCTCTCGAGAGGTTCGCTGTAAAGTAGCAGGTCCAGGACAATGATGTACACGGCGTAGTACTGCATCGAGTCGCAAACGGCACGCACATGAGGGAACTCGACCCAGAGATGATCAACACGACTCTCCGCACTGTCGACGCAGTGCGCATTGCCCGAATCATCTCCACTTACGTCTTCGTTGTACTTGAGACGCAGGGTGTTGTACTTGTCGTATCTCAAGCTTGCCGAAGTTCTCTGGACGACCCTCGAGAAGCCGTACGGGTTGGTGTCGAACTCGAACATGACTTCAAACGGCACCCATGGTGGCCAAGAACTTCCCGCAGCAGCTCCATATCTGTTGCCAGAATACATGTGCAAGTACTCGGTCGAGAAAGTCTTCGTGCTGGTGACGAAAATCTGCAGGCTGTCCATGGCGGCCGAGAAACGACGCTGGACGAGGCCGCTGACGTCGTCTTCGACGTTGTCTTTGTCCATGACCTCGATGACCTTGAGCTGCATGCCCTTTGCAGCAACCAGCACAGCCGACTTCGGGTTCTTTTCGCTCTGCAGTTGGATCTGGGGTGCGATGAGGCGGACGTGGTACGCATTTTGTGCAGTAAACTCCTGTGCGATATCCTCGTTGGCATTGTCCGCATTCGGCTTCTGCGTCTCCTCGTTGCCCATCTCAGAATCATTCGCGTTGACAAACTTCTTGCCATCTTCGAGCAGTTGCTGTATGCGGTCCCTGACATCCACATCATCATCGGCCTGGGGCGATAATGGCGTCGACATGGTCCGTGGTCTTGCGCCAGGCGATTCTGGAGGTTCATCCGCCTTGTTCTGCTCTTCCACGATGTCGAGGATGAACTTGACTGCTCTTCTCGACATGTAGTAGACGAAACCGCGGCGCTGGCTGACTTGGTGGATGTACCGAAGAATGATATTCCTGAGGGCATTGTTCCACTTCACTTGAGCGTTGTGGATCACGAATCGGTTGTTGAAGTCGCTGATGTAATCCGCAAGAGGAGTCGAGTCAACGCCCTTAGTATCCTTGTCGGTGGCATCGTACATCTCCGGAGCTTCGAGGTATTGGTCTTCACCCTCAGAGCGCGGGACAGCCGACCGATCATCCCGCTCCAGACGGCTGACCAAACTGGAGTGCATGGACTTGAGAATGTCTCGTTTCCTCTTGAGATTGTCGTCGTGGTGCTGGTACACCGCTAGCCTCTCTTCAAGCTCCCAATCATTCTCGCTGGTAGATCGGAGAATTCTGAGCTGCTGTTCGCCAATGTCGCGCTGACTTTGCTCAATCTGCTCGCAAACCGTCTTGAGACGATCTGAAATCAGATTGCATTGAACCCGGCGAGGGTCGTTCTGCTTCGACATGACACAGTAGTGCGTCGGCTCATTTCCGAAAGAACTGGATCTGTGCGGGTCACCAGAGATGTTGTCTTGATGATCAGTCTGGCGGAAGTAAGTGAAGCGAGGCGCGAAAGCAAGAGGCAGGATCTTCGTCTCGGGGTTACTTTCAGATGGAAGGATCCAATCCAGTTCGACGAAGTCGTCCATGTCTATCCATGAGAGATCGTTGTCCGGGATGGTGAACTTTGAAAGATCGACTTGAGGATCATGCGAATTCTGGTAGGAAGCCAGGGTGTCTTCGGTAGCTTCTTCAATGTCACTTTGTTCTGTGCCGCTGATGGTTGCCGCGACAGCTCGGATATCGGCCGAGATGAAGTCCAGCTGAACCTGGTTGATACGCATTCCCGTCGTTGTAGCTGGCTTGTTTGCGGTTTGCGCCGACGTCCTGAATTCCTCTCGTCGCTGGTGGATGTCGACCATGAAACTGTCGAGTCGGACCTTCAATCCAGTTGCGGATACCACGCTCTTGCCATAGTCGTCCGGATCCTTGTGCTTGTAGACGTGACTCATGTAAAGGGGTGACAAGAGGATACTGTACTTGATGGTCGCAAGATGACGGCCGAATTTCTTGCCAGACTTCTCCACTCCCGGCCAAAGAGGACCTTGTCGGACCGGCAAAGACATGGCGCCGGAGAACAACGACCACCAGCTGTAGAAGTGGCTGAAGAATCTGGGCGTGAGATGGACACTGTTGTAGTTCGGCGAAGCCTTTGTGTTTGCGACCGACCAGTCCCTGTCGTGCGGGGCGGCGATTGCCACAGACATATGGATGTGATGGCTGCGGAAGCCTCTGAAAGCATCGTACTCGTTGCCCTCGAACGGCTTGGCGTAATCGGGATGCTTGAGAATGACGTTGTAATGCGGTCCGAAATCGAACGAACGCTTGCCATCCTCCTCGCGCTCAAACACAAGACCAATCATCACCCTGACGTTTCCAGAAAGCTTCATGGCCGTCTTGCGGAACGAAGCCCCTTGCTTGAAGCTGGAACCGCTGACGATGCTCTCCGAGTCGGACTCTTCTTGCTCCACCATTCGTGCGTAGTGGCTCAAGTCCGGAACAGCGAGAATGGCAGTTCCGCTGTCCACGGTGAGGAATTTCTTCGGGTCGTCTTCTTGACAAATGTTCAGCTGAACATCGTTCCGCAGACACAACGTGAAACCGGCGCCGTCTCCAGTGACCTTGTAAGGATCGCGGGAACCCTTGAGAATGACATGTACGTCTCCGTCGCCCTTCCACGCAATGTTGATCTTGGAATGGAAGGACAGCCTGATCTTGTCCCAGAAGCCGACCTTGTCGGAAGGATCCATCGCTGCTTTGGAGAAGCCTTCGATGACTTGCATCATATCCTGGATGGCAGGCTGGTACGAAGTACCCCACGTTATCCTCGTTGGGTAGTTCGTGTTGACTTCCACCTTCATATCCGAATATGTCTTGACCGGAGCAATGGTACGGCGGACGCTGACGGCGAAACCGCCGCTCTTCTCTCCCGATTCCAAAATCTCCGGCGGCACAACCTCAACATCGAGCAACCGGCTGGACTCCCTGTCCCTGTATTCTTCGGCAATAACGAAATCCGTCTTCAAAGACAGACTAGGGAGGCGGGTGGATTGTCCGGTCCGAATTGCAGGCACATGGACGAACGGAAGAGGGTAATCTCTCAAAGTCAAACGAGCCTCGCCTAGGTTGATCTGGACATTCATGGGGATGAGCAACGAGTATTCCATGTCGGTAGGCATGCCCTTGCCGATGCGGTTTAGATAGGCGGGCAATTCGGACATGGGGAAGCTCGGCTTATCAACGATGAAGTTCAGGTCGCTGACCAGGAAGGCCAACAGCGCAGGCCGCTGGGGAATGGCCAGAATCGTCTCGGTCTGCTCGGGCTCCTCTGGCATGTCGTCGATACCCCAGAACATGGAGCGGATGTCTTTGACGGCTGCATTCTGGAACTGCATGCCTTGGTCAATCCTTCTCTTCCAGCTCTGCGCGTGAAGTTTGTTCAACTTGTCGCGGGCCTGTTCGATGTGGATCCTCGCGCTGTCGTCCAATTCTGCCGTGCCGTCCACGTCGTACCGCATACCGCGTCCACGCGCAGTGGGGGATGTGATGCGTGGCTCGCGGTCAGCACTTTGACTCTTTCTCCCCACATCAGGACCTCCTCGCCGTTGCGCGCTGCGGCCACGGGGGTGTGCAGATCTCGCACGCTGGCTAGTGTTACCACGACGCTTATCACTTTCCGCAAGCTTTCTGGCTTTGATCTCGAACGCTTCCTCTCTTGCAAGTCTCTGCCTTTGCTCGAGCATGCCGAGTCGGAAAATGGTCCCGAGCTTCCATTCAAATCCACCTTCTTCGATCTCGAAGAGGAGAGCTTGGCTGCGGATGGAGATCCTCGGCACCTTCTTCGGACCCTCCGGCGGCTTATCAAGAACGTACTCGTTGGACTGAGTCTTGAAGCGATGGTGGAGCTGCTCAACGGTCTTGATGGTATTCGTGATGTTATCAAAGACATGGTGGACAACCAATTGATGTGGCACAGCGATGCGGACGGCCTCTGTCGCAACGTCGATAGACTTCTCTTCAGTGATGGTGGTTCCAGTCTTGCGCCTCGAGGACCTGAGGTCAACGCGAAGCGCCTTGATGCTGACCATGCGAGCCCAAATCTTCTTGAGACCAGGAGCTCCCGTGTATAGGCGGAACATTTTAGCCCGAACAAACGGCGATGCCCATCTGTGGCGCCCTGCATCAAAGCCTTGGATCTGGAGCATCAACGGTGGGTCCCCGGGCATGGTGGCTTTAGCCTGGATAAACGCAACACGGAAGTCCAAAGTAACAATCTCTGGCTTGGACGGCGTGGTTGGCACGCCTTGCACAGTATCGGCGGCTTCAGTGTCTGGCACAGTGAGATGTCTCCGGTGTGTCTGTGGTGCTTCGGGAGCAGGAGCCGCGAAAGTTCGATCGGCGTACTGCTTGACAAAGGCTCTCTGTAACACCATGACGGCAACGCCAATCGCAAAGTGTCTGTACAAAGAGTAGTGCACGAAGAGACTCTTCGCAAAGGAGTTCACATGGAAGACTGGTCCTTGGATATCAGTCGAAGTGGTAAATGCCACCTCAAAACGTGGCAGTTTGAGGAAGGACTCTTCTTCTCTAGAGTCGGAGGATTCGATGACGAACCCTTCCAGCCCTGTGACATGGATCGCCAAGCGCCTGCCGTCGGTCTCGGTAAGATTTCTTTTGCGGGGAGCTGGCGAAAGCGGAGGCGAGGATGGGGACGTTGCTCTCAGCTGGGATTCCGTGGGCACGGTCCTACTGGTCATCCTACGCCGTGAGATCCTCGATCCAGCATCTTCCGTCTTATCAGCCTTGTATTCTGCTGTCCACGAATCCAAGTGTAATGCGCAGCCGCGGGAGTTCTCCGAAACGTCATGGTCGATGCCAGCAACTTCCACATTGAAATCGGCACCTTGCACCTGGAAATGGGTGAGCCACTTTGGTAGTTTTCGTAAGAAATTCGGCTTGTTTTTCGACGAGGATCTACCCGCCTTGGACGCCTCGTATGTGCGTAGCTGGGCGACGATCTGGCGCACACCTTCGCTGATCTCTGGACGGACCATGAAGATGCTGAACGTTTCGAAATTCAATCCCACGACGACCGAAACCTCGGGCGAGGCATCTAGCTGGACCTTGAGCTCAGTGGCGTCTGTCGCAAGAAGATTATGCCTCTCGCCGGCTGCTGTTTGATAGTAGAGCTCATGCGACGCCAAGCGGAAGAAAGAGGCTAGGGAATAGTGCAAATCTCCGCCGGCTGAATGCGAAGACTCCAGATCCAGAGATACAGACGACATGTTGGAGATCAGCAGATCAAATTCTCCGTTCTCCTTCTTGTCGGTCTGCATTGGGGGCAAGGTAACTCTGATGACGGGCTCATGCACAGAGAACTTGATATTTGCTTTCGGCAATAAGCGAGATGCAATGTGCTGCTTGTCGTGCGGACCCGGGCGTGCCGCTTTTTTACGATCTGAACTTTGCAGCAGCGCCAGTATCAAAGGTAGATGCCTCGGATCAAGGTCCAGGGACGGAGAGGTGACAACAAAATTAGCAAACAGGATGTTGGTGTTGCGTTCTGTGACGTCCCTTTCCCGGTCGATCTGGATGGTCTTTGAGGGGAGCGTGGTCTTGAGCGTCATGGTAGCCATGGGAATGTACAGAAGCCTTTCCGGGTGATCCTGTCCATGGTCAATTCCCACGGATATCGCAATAGCCGCGATGAGCGCCTGATGGGCGATGTCATGAGGCGCAAAGTACATGAGATGTGCCGGGCTCCGGGGATCCAGGCGCAGAAGGTCGAATCCAAATTCCTTCATAGACATGTTCAGGTATACCGGGCTTTCCTTTGTGCTTCCATCCCGAATTCGCTTGGTCAAGCCGAAGAAACTGACGGCGAACTGGATCTCCTGTATTCCACGCAAAAGGGAGCTGACAAACTCTTTTGAATCCGAGACGGTCTGGACGATTTCCTCATCGCGGCTTCCTGGGCGTTCCAACTCTTCCATGACATCATTAAACGAGTAGCCAGCACCTGTCCCTGCGGCCTCGTGGCTAGCGTCCGTCTTCTTTTTCTCCTTGACCCTCTCCAAACATGTGTGAATATCGTCAAATGGCACGTTAAGGCGGCCCAGCTTGAGGGCAATGGTAGCGTCACGTAGTCCGTCCAATTCCTTGTACAATAAGCCATGGACATTAAGCGTGAGGTGGTCCAAAATCTCGGTGGACTCCTGGCCCTCGGGGCTGAAGAGGATGTTGCGAACGGTGAACATCCACTCGGCGGGGGTCTGGTGCTCCGACTTGGCCCGCCTGTGCTGGAACAGGCGGCTGCGGTCGACCATCTTCCGCCTGGTGTCGACGGCGGCGGTGAACTGCGCGACCTGGACGGTGCCGACATCCTGGATCACCAGCGACGACGACGTCGCGACCACGTCGAACAAACGGATCCAGTCGAGCTTCCTGTGCAGCTTTTTTATCCGTTCCTTGGTCTCGGTCAACTGCTGCCAGGTCCTGCTTCTCTTGTGGCCCTTCCTGAAGTCCCCCCTCGACCCTTCCGACGCCTTGCCGCCCTCCTTTGTGTGCGCCAGCGATCCATTCGTGTGGGGTTTCGATTTCGGCGGGGCGGGCCCCAACTTGTTGAGGTCGACCGAGACCTTGAGCTCCTCGAGCACGAGGCTGACGTAGGTGGGCTGGGCGAAGGTCGGGCGGTGCAGCGATATCCTCAGGCCGCGGAGGTCGAGGCGGATGCCGTCCTTGGGGGTGAAGGAAATGCGGCGCAGGCCGTACCAGCCCAGGCGCTGGATGGAGATGCCGGTGACGATGCGGAGGAGGGCGAAGACGACGAAGGTGGAGAGGTAGAGCAGGACGAGCAGGCCGGACAGGAACGAGAGGGTGGTAGCCATGGTGTCGCCCGGTGCTGCGCCATGCGCTCGCGGGTTGGTGTTGGTGGTTGTCCGGATTGAGGAGAGGTGGCTCGCGCGTCTCAACTCGAGGGGGCGAAAGGGGCCGGGCTATGCGACCAGATTGCGGGCTATCGTGGCCCCATTGCCTGGCGGAGTGGGCGCGGGTTGCGAGGGCAGAGTTCCTGGGAACTAGAGGCGCGGCAGCCCCGGCTCGTGGTTTTGGCGGATTCGACTGGCGACGGCCAGGGATGACGTCGCTAAGGCTGCAGGCTGATGCAAGCGCGGCTGCAGCGTGCTGAGGCAGGCGTCGGGCGGCGGCGTGACGGCGAACGAAGGTCGCTTTCTTTCCTCAGAACCCCTCGTTGTTGCAGGTTGCAGGGAGGCGGACGACGGCCTCCGTGCGCTGGCTGGTGTACGCTGCTGGACGCGGCGATCAGCTTCACCTCCGCGGCCAAGCTCCGTCCAAGCGCCTCGCCCCTCGGCCGGCAGCCGTGGCATCGCCGTGGCCGCCCCCCAGTTCGCGATGCGCGCCTTCGAGTCCGCTTCTCGAATAATCCAGATCTAGCACCTGCCGATCCACGGCCGATTGCGTCTGGAGATCCCAATAGCTCCCCGCCGACACGACGCCGGCCCAGCTGCGCGGCGGCTCCATGCACCACCTCCAACTCCGCGCCCGACGCCGTGCTGCGAAAACACGTCGTGCGGCTGCCGTGAGCAGAGGTTCCCTGATCACCGCCGTCATTTCGCATCCCGTTTCGATTCTTCATGCGCCATATAGTGGAATCCTCCGAGCCTCGTCCGCACCGACCACGCCGTCGGGCGGATTTAGGAAAGAGAACTGCAAGCATCCGCTCGCAATAATCTGTGTGGAGTGCGCCATTGGCCGCGAGTGACGCGGAGGCCCACACGGAGAGCATAAGCGAGAACACCAGAACAGTCAGTACTGTGCTACGTACACGTACGGTGAAGCTGAGTCCTCTCTCCTGAGAACCACTGCGCCAGGAAACGACGACTTTCTGGCTGCTGTCCAGATGATTTGCAAGCGGCATCGGCAAGGAAGCCGGTCTCGCCATCGTGCAAGGGTGAAGCTCCTCCCTGCCGCGTGGCGAGGGAGCGGAGGATTAGTGGGTCTGGAGGCACAATTTCAGGGAGAGGCCGCTGCATCGCAAAACATCGCAGCCTCGCACCATTTGCATCCTACGCACATAGACATGTCTGACTCGAATACTACAATTGCATTGTCTGTTCCGCTACTCGCGTCGATAGGGGTCCCACGTTGTGTGGCTTGGATCAGCCGCACGCGACAAGTGATAGCCCCCTCGGTTCCCTGTTTTTCGCCTTGTGTTCCCGAACATTGCCTTCTTTGGTAAAGGTCCTTTCCTAGACCGGGTCCCTGTAACCTCCGACTGGGATCCGCTGTCTTGTTGGTCCAAGTATCAACGTCCTCAATATGACACGACTCAATATGTTCATCGAACCAGGAACGGGCCACGACACATCATCCGGTGAAGACGTCCCACGTCTCGCAATCCAAAAGCCGCTCAGAAAAAAAATCCGATTCGCTCAAGGGATCTTGCCCAAGGCTCTCTGCATGATAATAGTACAGCATCAAAAAATCCTCTACCTCCACCAGCGGATGGGGCCGCCGCCGACTCAGCAGCCAGCGCCCATCAGCGAAAGCAGAGAGGTGCCCATCTAGTCATCGTAAGCCTCCTCGTAGGCCTCCTCATACGCCTCACGCGCCTCCTCCAAGTCCTCCTTGTCGCTGCTCGACACGGAGCTGCCGGAGCGGGTCTCGTCGGGCAAGTCATCCGTCGGCGGCGGGACGGGGTCGTAGTAGCCCGAGTCCTGCGGCGGAGGGGGAGGAGCAGCCCGGGCGTTCTCGTCATCCGAGTCCTCGGTCATCTCGTGAGCTGATATGACGACACACGACATCGTTAGCAATCCCCTCACCATCATAAAACAACAACAGGATAAAAAAAAAACCCCTATAATAGGGCGAGAGAGAGGGAGAGAGACAGGACAACTCACCAACAACAGCGCCCAACACGGCGCCGCCAACCACCCCCGCGCCGGCCGCCGCCACCATCGCGCCCGTCCCATGCCCCTCCTTCTTCTCCTTCCTCTCCACATCCCCGTAGTACTCCTGCTGGTTCGCGCCGTGGCCGCCCTGCTGGCCGTAGCCCTGGTCGTACCCGACCGGCGGCGCCGCGTTGCCGTACTCGTTGTAAAACGCTCCGCCGGGAGCACCACGCGAAGCCTCGCCGCCGAACCCGGAGGGAAACTCCCACTGCGTGCGGCCCGTCGCGGGCTCCGCGTAGTAGGCGCGGTTGCGCGACGCGTCCCAGTGGCTGTACCAGCCCTGCGGCAGGGGCGCGGGGTCGGACTGGGGCGGCGGCGGCGCCGGGGGTGCGCCGTATGCTTGCGGTGGCGCCGGGGAGCCGTAGTGTTGAGGCGGCGGTTGGCCGTATCCGGGTTGACCGTACGGGGGCTGGCCGTAGCCTTGCTGGGGAGGGGCGGGGGAGCCGTAGTGTTGCGGCGGCGGCGGTTGGCCGTAGCCGGGTTGACCGTACGGGGGCTGGCCATAGCCTTGTTGAGGTGGGGCCGGGGAGCCGTAGTGTTGCTGCGGAGGGGGCTGGCTGTAGCCGCCCTGGTCGTAGTAGCCGCGGGAGGCCTCTGTGTGTGGGGACGGGGCTTGTCAGCTACGAGGTTGGAAATGCTGGAGGCATTGGCGTTGCGGAAAGGGGGCCGCATTCGGACACTGGTATGGGTGTCCAATGTTGTTTCTGTGCCGGGCTTTCCGCGAAGTGGTGGGGGTTGAGGCGGTTGAGGATGGTTTAGGTTGGGGGGATTCACTGACCTCCTTCGCTGTGCTTGTCCTTGTCACTCATGCTAAGGCCTTCAAAGCCCTTTTTCAGATCTTTGAAGAAACTCATTTTTGCTGTTGTTCTGCGGGGCAGAAGGTGGTGGAAGGTGGGGGTGGTAAGTCGGAGTGGGATGAGCAGGAGAGAGAAGGAGGAATTGAGCTTGTTGACGGCGTTCTTTTATATGTAGTGGATGCTCAGCAGTGACGATGGCGGGAATCGTAGGGCAAGAGAAGCTCCACGTAACGCACACACACCGCAAGGGAAAAGCTCCAAACAACGCACCACACCAGCATCCCGCGGGCGCCGCTCCCGGAGAGAGCTTCAGCCACATAGCCCCTCCTTACCCACAGCAAGCGAGCAAGCACCGCCCCTGCACGCGCCAGCAGATGCCCCCATTCGCAGAATGATGAGACCCTGTGTCGTCGCTCACCATCACTGTCCCGCCGTCATCCGTGGCAAAGGACAGCTAGCGGGAAGATGGACAGCGTCTCCCAGCTCTGTCGCGTCCGATAGACTGGATAATTCGCGCAGCGACACGGAGCAGCAGCGAGCACACTCGGATAACGGCACCTGGAGCTGTCGGGAAAAGCTTGGACGCAGCCTGAGGCTCTTTTCTCATAGGCTCGGGCGGCCCCGTCGCCCTCCCCGCCAAGCCCTTGTGATTGCGCCAATGTGGCACGCGTGGGGATGCTCGCCCGAGAATTGGTGATGGCTTGCTGGTTCGTGCGCGCTTGTCATCAAGACTTTGCTGGTGTGGCTGGTGACCCTGTACATACATGCACGCACAAGACTGCGGCTCAGACGTACCTATTGCAAGCGGCGAATGGACGTAGGCGAGTGCTCCGAGAGATATGTGGGTAGTTAGGAAAGGTTCGGGACAGCTTCATCATCTTGCGTTCCAATAATGCGGCGTCTTCGGTTTTCGATAGGTTGCGAGCTACCGTCGAAACACAGCAGTGCGTCGCGCTACCGTGTCCAGTCTTCTTCAAACTTCCGCGGTCCGTCCGGCGAGTCGCCAGACTTTCTCCATGGAAGGGCCGTTGTGATAGGGTCAGGAGCTAAGAATAGAGCGGGGAAGTGCTGCCCCGCGCCTGGGAAATGATGACTGGTCCATCTGCTGACGCAACGTGCGGCCTTTCTGTACACCTGTCAAGTTCTCAGGGGACGCGGAGAGAGGCAAGGAGGCGTGGAAAGCACCAGAAATACGATAATGCAAAGTAATGATATTCAAAGCGTGGAAGACATCGCCCTCTACCAAGGGCCAGGACTTGCAGTCTGTCTAACGTACCCTTAGCGGTCTCCGTAAAGAAAATCCATCCAACGAAAGCCAGAGCCCCTTCTAGGGCCGGCAAGAGGAACTCCTGAACTCCCAGTAGACCATAAATCGTGAAAATGCCAGTCGTGTCGTGCTCTCCAATTCGTAGATAGTCGTATGTTGGTTGGTACCAATGCCCGCGGAAGCGACCCAAACGCCAGTAATGCCGATGCTGTCTAGAAAAGTCGACACATAGAAATGCGGTGCCGAGAAATGATTCGTTCGTGACTGACGCGCACATGCGATCGAGCGGGTTGAGGTGTGGCGCAGGCCAGGGCCGAGATGATGCGATGGACGCGGGCCGTGAGCTAAACCCCGCCGTATCGCTCCTCCGCACCGGCTCCCAGCAATCGCTGCTCCTCCGCACTTGGAGAAGACAGCCCGCTGTTGCCTGCACCTCCGTCGACCGAAGGGATCCATCCTCTGAGCCAGCCCGACACTCGACGCCATCTCCATCGCTTGCCGCCCTCCTCAGGCACAAGGATGGTCGAGTCGGCAAGCGATCCTTCGCCGTAATACCAGAACTGCGCACCGACGGCGCCGTCCATCAGCAGCACGCCCGCCGCCCCCAGGAAGAACGGCATGGCTCGACCGACCCATTCGGCCTGCTGGCTTCCCTCGGGTCCAGCCCAGCCGCGAGCTCCGTGGGACGGATATGTGCCCCACGCGCACGGGTTCGTGGCGATGGACGACGAGTAAAACAAGTTGCCCATGAAGGCCGCCAGGAAGAGAGTTGGGGACAGTCCGGAAGTGGACTTGCGCTTGTAGTTCTTGTACAGCTGCGGCATGCGAGAGCCAAGGTACATGACGGTGCTGATCCAGGACAGCAGACGCCCAGCCACCTGCGTGCCGGTCTCGGTCGCCTCTTGTTGCTGTGCGATGATGGGGAATGCCGGGCTGGGTCCGTTCAGAGGAGAGGCTTGGGCGACAACGGCAAGGAGCATGGAAACGTAGAGCACGGTGCGCGGAGAAGGGTAGGGCGAGCTGGAGCGGCCGAGGCGACGGATGGTGCGGCTGGACGGCGTGGGCGCTGCGTCGTCCTCGTCGGCATCCTCACGCTCCTTGGAAGGCGAAGAAGAGTACTGCGGGCTCCGGAAGACGTCCTTGGGTTGCGAATGCGGAACGCGCTTCACGTCAGCGCTGTCGTCGTCGGAGAGGCCCACGCCGTCGATGAATTCAGTCATATCAGCAGCCCCATCGCCGTGGTGGTGGCTGTGCGAGCCTCTCCTCCACGCGCGCACCAACGGCCGGCCATGGCGCAAGCGCTCGTACCAGAGCCACTGCGCGACCAGACAGCAGTCGACAAAGCAGTAGTAGCACGCGATGATGATCTGCCACAGAGCCTGGTCTGTGAACAGCGAACCCAGCAGGTTGGACAGGTCACCCAGCAGCCATTCACCGAGGAAGAATATGCTGAGCCCCGAGGTGCTCTTGAGGGTGTAGTTCTTGTAGATCTGCGGGAGCTGGGCAAAGAGCCACGACACGATGCTGAGGGTGCCGAGCAGCGAGGAGATGAAGGCAAGCTTGGTGGGGACGCAGGTGTGGAAGGCGGAGGAGAAGCGGAAGAGGAAGTCGGACTCGGGCTCGCAGTAGGCGGGGAGGGAAGGCTCGAAGACGGTGCGCAGGGCGGACCAGGGCGGGGAGGAGTCTGCCATGGTGGGCGCAGAGCAACGAGGAGAGTGAGGATGGGAGCTGCGACAGCGATATGAGGGGTGACTATATCAGGAACGCGGCGCACTGAGACTGTCTGGCGGATGACGCTTGGGCAGGATGCGCGCGCCCGAGGGCAGCGCCGTATTTGGTCATGCGAGGGCGCTTCCTAGCAAGAGGTCGCGGCTGATAAGCAGTGCTGCCAGCCAGCGAGGCCGGAGGTGATGCGCGGGGGAGTGAGGCTAGGCGGCGCTCTTATCGCCGCGCAGTAACAGGCTCACGCCTCAGCAACCCACGCGCCCCTCAGCCTCCACCGCCGGTGTGTGACTCCATCTTTGTTCACGCCTTCCGCCCTGCCCTGGTGGACCCCGATCTCGGACTGCCCGCCGTACTCGATCGCGTGCGACCGCCATGTTGCTTTTTTTCTTGGACACGACGTGACGGCGGTCCGAATGCGCCAGCCACGCGCAAGGATGCGCTGCCTCGGCTGCTGGCCGACTCTCCCCGTGGACCCTTCCGTCGCTGCGTCAGTCAAAGACGTATAAAGGTACTTGGGGACGCGGTGCACGCTGCCGCGGGTTCCGCTGCGTCGCATCACGCACATTCCGCGTCCTGCCGCTGTATCTTCCCGCATGCGGAAACCCGGTCCGCCCAATTCCAGCTCTCCTGCCCTCCACGCCTCCACCAGGTCCCGAAGCTCGACACAATAATAAACGTACCTTCCGTGTCTCGCCGGCCGCACGTGAGCCGGAACCGGTGACGATGCACTTGCCCAATGCGGCATGAGCCAAGTGCAGGTGACTGTTGCAGCCGACAGTTCGAACCAAATCTCAATCCCGCCGGTCCTGGTGGCGGCATCGTAAAACCGAGCTATTTGTCAACACCGAGGCGCAACTGGGACCGTGGCAACGCCGTCCAAAAGTTTGCAGAATTTTGCTGAGATTACTTGCTGGCAGTAACATGCTGCCATTCCCGACATCGCCGGAGTCTTGCAGTCATATCGAACGGCGACCCCCACGTTCGCGACTCATACGCCCTTGATGATGCTCCTTTGTCCACTGCGCGTACCTTCGGCTCTAAATTGGGCATGGATCGCTCGCTGCTGCTATGGACATTCTACCACCCCACCTCGAAGCGTAACCTGATCTTGTTTCACTGCTTTGCTCGTTGCACATGCTGAACGACCAGGGTCTGTGGGGGCCCGCCTGTCGATCTGCGCGGAAAGGTGTGGGTCCCCCCAACGAGGCTGTACCCAGTCATCCAATCGCAGAAACGACGAAACCAATATCCCAGCCATATGTGACAGTTGTAGAACAGAATGCACGTCAGGATACCTCGCCAGGTAGGTATGAACAATTCCTTATCCAAGTGAACTACATGAGTATTATTTGTCTTTAGTATCAAAACAGACATTACCGTTTCCAAAAAGAAGGAATACATATCATATACCGACTCAAGTTTTCCGCTTCACACATCCTCCTCGACTTCGTCCCGAACCCTAACATAATCCTCTTTACCATCCGTATACCGCGGCCTGCAAAACCCCCACACACAACACATATCAGCAACCCCACTCTGAAAAAACCACGCAAGACACCAACCAACTGCAACCAACCAACAAACAAAACAACGGAGAGAAAGGAAGGGAGGGAGGGGGGAGGGGGGAAAAAGACTCCACTCACCGCAACCAATTCGCCAACCCCACGACCACCGCCGTGCCGACCGCACACGCGCCCAGCAAGCGGGCCCACGCGGCATCGCCGCCCGGGGCGGCGGCCTGGCCGACGGCCAACGCGGCGAGATCGTAGACCAGACAGACGCCGAAGATGGCATCGCTCGCGGCGCCCGCGGCGCCGAAGCCGACGGCGGTCAGCGCGCGCAGCGCGGGCGGCGGCGACATGTTTCCGCGGAAGTACGCGGCGGACGTGTTGTGCAGCAGGTCGAGCACGCCGATGCCGGCGAAGGTCTTGGCGACGGCGTGGGTGAGGAGGGACGGGGTGGACGGGGTGCGCAGCGCGGGCAGGCGCGTGGTGATGTAGAGGAGCTGCGAGAGCGTGTTGGCGAGGACGAAGAGGTTGGCGGTGCGCAGGTTGGACGCGTTCCAGAAGAACATCCAGGCTGTGGGGGAGGGGAGGGGGTGGGTTAGCGGGTTCTCTTCTTCTTCTTCTTCTCCTTCTTCTTCTTCTCCTTCTTCTTCTTCTCCTTCTTCTTCTTCTGCTGCTGCTGCTCTGCAATTGCAAGGATGACTGTGACTTCACACACACACCCCCATACGACATCAACACCAACGACCCTACCCCTCCCAAAGAAGCAAAAAAGGAAAGAAAAACCACTCACTCCCAATACACACATTCCCCAACGCGTACACGGGCACGTAATCCACCATCTCCCGCACGTCCCTCTCGCTGCCGTCCTTGCGCCACAGCCTCCACAGCCACGCCAGCTGCGCAATCTGCTGCGGGAAGAAGAACAGCGCGATGGCGTACGGCTGCGGGCTGAAGAAGGACAGGTTCGCGTCGTGCACGTCCTTCATGTTCGGCCGCGACAGCATCCCGTACTGCTGCGCCGCGAAGTCGAACGCGAACGACGCCGGCGCCACCCACCGCGCCGTGCTGTGCGAGATGCCCATCATTCTGTTGTTGTTGTTGTTTTTTTTTTTTAAAAATCGGCTTTCGACGAGGTGGAAAAGGTTATATCGGAACAGGGCGAGATGGTGCTTGGCTCGACGACGCCAAGATGAGATGATGATCTGAATACCGAATGCATGGAAAATCAGCTGTACGCACTTCTCTTGTAAACTTTATCGATCCGAATTCACTGTGCTCCGCGAGTCTTGACGTAGTCATTTTGGATTCCTAACCCGGTAATATGACGTAGACGACTTCAAGGCTCGGCGCAACCAGAACTCCGAGTCACGAGATTCTGTCCCGCGCGGCACCTCAGGGTCAGGGGCCATGAATTGGCGGTGGGAAAAACAATACAGGTATAAAATGACATTGTACAGAACCAACGATCCAATCTATCTATGTATGAACGATAAGTGCCAACCCGGTAAACGTAGAGGAAAACGTGAAAGAAAAGTGTCACAGCCCGAGCCGACCAGCAACCCATAATATTAGCTAGACCAAACAGGAATGAGTCTTGTCAGTCTTAGGCTGTTCTTTCACCTCTAGCGACATGTGTCTTCATCGGCCAGACCTGTTGGTACATAGGTATGAGACGTGAGTATGAGGGCGAACACGTTGGGGTAAATATATGCACAGGGATTTTACTCCCGAGACACGTCGCGTCCGAAAACCTTGGCCTTGACCCAGTCGACCAGGACAAGAACACGGTTGCGAGCTAGGATACCATGTTAGCCAGGTGCTCAAATGCACTTCGAAACTGCGGGAACTTACTGCTGAAGCACATGCTCAAGTACGCGCTCCTCCAGAAAAAGTAGGTAAGGGTACCGCCGGTTGCGAAGTTACCAGTGAGCCAGGTGATGTCGGCAACAGCCTTCTCGCTGCCAATGTACGCGAGAGAACCCTGGTGAGAGTACTCGAAGGGACCCATCTGCTTGACGCGGCGCAGGCGCTTCTGAAGATCCTTGATCTGGCCAAAAATCTCGTCACGAGAATCCTTGGAAGGAGCCTTCTCCTGAGCTTCCGAGAGACCGATAAGCTCGCCCTCGATCTGCTCGGTCTTGGCCATGTTGTTGAACAGACGAGCGAGGAAAGCACCCTCCTGAGCGGCGACCTGGGCAGTAGGAGCATAATTGGCAACGGCACAGTCACCAACGGCCCAAATGTTCTCAGTGCCCTTAACCACGAGATATTCGTTCACAGCGAGACCACGGCGAGAATCCTTTTGCGCCGGAATCTGCGACATCAGATCCTTGACAACATCGCGGAGAGCATTGCCAGTAGCCCAAACCAGGAGACCGTAGGGGATGCGCTCGAGCTGCTTCTTGCCGTCGGGACCAGTAGACTCAGCCTCGATGTACTTGTCGGTAACCTTCTTGACCATGGTCTTGGTGCGGATGGTAATAGTCTCCTCCTTGAAGGTCCGCTCGGTGTAGTCAATCAGCTGCTTGGAGAACATGGGAAGAACCTGAGCAGTGTGATTAGTCAGGCTGGAGGCATCTCGGACGGATTCCAGTGCTTACGTTGGGAAGAGCCTCGACGAGAGTAACGTGGAAGTTGTCCTGGATATCGGGGATCCACTTCTTGAGATCACCGTTGAAGAAGTCCTGCAGCTCACCGGCGAATTCAACACCGGTAGGGCCACCACCGACGACAACCATGTGCAGAAGGCGCTTGACCTCCTCGGGGTCCTGGTCCTTGAAGATAGAAGTTTCACAGCAGTCCATGATGCGCTTGCGGATTTTCTGGGCGTCACCGACTTCCTTCAGGAACAAACCGTGCTCGCGCACACCTGGGATACCTGCGATCTACGTCAGACAAGCTCAACTCGGCCCGGCACGCGACATACCGAAAGTAGCGTTCTCAGCACCAACTCCGACAACGAGCATGTCGAAAGGAACCTCGGTCGCGGAAACGTCGCCCTTGATTTCAGACTCATCGTGGATGTAGACAACCCTCTTCTGGTAGTCGATCTTGGTGGCCTCGGCTTCGTAGTATTTGACGGCAGCCTTCTTGTGACGCAGGAAGTTACGGATCGGCTCCATGATGGAGCGGTGTTCGATGGTACCAGTAGTGCATGACGGGAGCAGCGGGGTGAACAGGAAGTAGTTGCGGGGAGAGATGACGACGACGTTGTAGTTTTCCGTATCGAGCTTCTTCAGGAGGGAGACGGAGCCCCAACCAGTACCTGTCGCCAACGGTCAACACGCGCACTCGGCAGTCTCGCGGCGGGGCAGCGCACCGAGGATGACGAGAGTTTTCTTCTTAGGATCGGGCTGCACCTGGTCCGGGGGGTTGCGCATGTCGTAGATTCCGTACCCGGCGTAGCCAATACCAACGATAGCAGAGACATAGGTCGCGCGCCAGAGCCAGCGCAGCATGCGGAAGCCCTTCTTCTTGGGCGCGGCGCTGTCGGTGGAGGCGCAACGGAAGGCATTGCGGAGGGCGGGATGCGCGCTCAGCGGGGAGGGAGCAGAGGCGCGACGCAACTGGGGAGCAGCCAGCTGAGGGCGCTGGTGGGTCGCGAAAGCACGACGCGCAGCGGCGCGCAGAGCGTGCTGGAAGCCGGCCGGGGCCATTGGCCTCAGGGCGGCAGGAGCTGCCATTGCACGCGTCGGATTGACAGGGCGAGGGATGGTGGTTGAGGAGGGTTCAGTCAGAAGCGGCGGGCCTTTTTTTCAGCAGCGATGACGATTTTGCTAGCAGGGCCCTGCACCGTTAACGGGTCCTCAGCATCCGCGCCGCCCGCTCTCAATGGCAGCACGCTCGCCGATAAGCACCCGCCAACCACGCGCCGCCTACCCGCTGGAGAGATCCTGTTTCCACTGCGCCCTCTGGAGCGCCCTTCAGCTCTGCATTGGGGCCACGGACGAATGGTGTTTCGCGGGTCAAAGGACGGCGCTCAGAGCACTTCCCGTGCGGAGTCGGAAATCCGTAGCGCGTGCCGTGACTCGAGGGTCCAGCTGCGGCTCCGCTGCGTGCAGAGCGACAGCTGCTTTTTGAATGACAGCACGCATCGGGTCTTCACGGCCCACCGGCTGCAGGCTCGTTCTTTGTTCGGGCGGGTCCGGGGGAACGGCGACACGGTTCCATGGCGACGACAATGACTGCGGGGACCGAGGTTGCGCTCGTGCGCACGAGAATGGCGAGAGGCCGGCGGGAGGGTTGGGGAGGACTGGCGACGGCGGCGTTGGGCACTTATATGCAAACACCAAACGGATGAGACCTGATATCACACCAGCATGGACCGACGCTCTGGATGCGCTCCGTTTGCGCGGGTTGCCCGCACGGCGGATTTTGTCATTGTTCCGACGCCCGCCTGCATGTCCGCGCCCTTTTCCGAGGTAATGTCTTCCGCCTGCCTCTGACTGAACTCGCTGCGCCGGGAGCCTTTGGATTAGAAAAAAAAATCTCTCTACGTGACGTTGAGGGAACGCGAAAGCGCGGCAATAAAAGGTAGGGTCCCTCTTCCGACGACACCATCAACGCTACGCTTCCCAACAACTAAGAAAAAATTTGACGAAAAGCCTGCCTCTACAGTTTCTCTCTCGTAAATGTTGCCCCGTATTTGCCTTGCAGCTTCCACGTCAGCTGCCCGCTGTTGACAATCTTCACCAGGCCGTCTTGATACGTGCTAGCGATGTGGATGCCGCTCCCATCCCATATCTTGCTCTCAATCATGCCTCTCCCCCCTGATGCCCTGCTCATCCATGCCTCCTGACAATACCATTTCTTCGCCTCCTTCTCATCTAGCTCTGCCATCGCCAACTCTCTGGCCCCAACGTGAAACACCACCGAATGGCTTAACGATGCCATTGCCGTGTAGTTGTCCCCTACATCGAGATGGTTCGTGATGAGGAATAGCCCGTTGCGGTCACTCGCGTATAGATGCGCGCATGCATGCAAGTTTGCACTCGCGGAGACTGGCGGCATGCTCCCGATGGTGGTATAAAATTGCAGTTGCCGGCGGTCCAGGGGCCTGCGAGATGCGTTGTACGCCTCCATGTCAACCTTGCGCAAGGAAAGTCCCGGGAACGGATCCGTGTAGTCGTCGTTCTGCGCCGACGATTCCCAGTACCTTTGCATCCCCCCGTCAGCCTTCATCTCCTCGCCGACTGCTCCATGCCGCCCGGACTACTCACCAAGGCGAATCGACCCCGGGCGCCTCGGGCCATTCGTCCGGCCGTCTGTTGCCCAGGGCTTCCTTGTACTTCTCCCACAGATCCGTCCGGTCCTGGCAATCTACGCTCCCCGCCGCCGCCTCCTCCTTCTTGAACGAGCACGTGCACGTGAAGCAGACGCCCGTCTTGTTGTGCTCCTGCACCACCTCGACCGTGCGCGTGCAATACCGGCCGCCATCTCGGACGACTCTTACCCTGTAGATGAACGGGTAGGCCGTGTTGCCCGGCAACGTGAAGTATCCAGTGACATTCTGCGGATTGTTAGTGCTCGAGACAACAGTGCAAACTGCCAAGGACGGAACGCGGAAATCCCGGCCAGATTCGAGCAACCAGCATGCTCTCAGGAAAGCTTCGGAGAGCCGAGGAGGAAGGGAAGAAAAAGCAATTAAACGGAGCAGCGCCACCCACGAGACTAGAGCACGCGGATCGAAACGTTGTGGTGGACGAAACAGGCAAGCGGTGCTCGAGGAAAAAGAAATGAACAAGGCCGAGTTGGGGCAGATGAGAGGGGGTAGGGAGGAACAAGGTTTCCGCCGAACGCATTCAAAGCTTCACGCAATAATGCAGTGGTAGGGAGGGGTGTAATCTCGTCACACGTACATGGACCACGAAGCCGTCCTCCACCGTCTGCGCCGCCGCCCATGCCGCCTGTGCGAACACATGGCCGCCGTACGCGGCCGTCCCGCCGCCTGGAGCGAATGCCTTGGCCACGGATTTGAACGACGACGTCCCGTCCGCGGCCGTCTTGTGCAGCCGAATCAGCTCGGTAAACGGGATGTAGCGGTTGCCGTTGATGGTCGAGTCGTCGTGGTCCTGCATGATGTATGTTGCGTGGATGACGAGGGCCGGGCTAAGCTATGGCTGGAACGGCCAGCTGATGCGGACGACGGCTGGTGTGGAGAGCTGAAAGGCGGGAAAAACTGGGTCACACGCAGCGCTGCCAGTCATGAGGATTAAGAGACCCGTGGAGATGTAAGCTTACGAGACACTCTGGTGATCCCCAGCATTTAGTCGTGCACCCTCGCACACCCGCCGACCTCGGTAGCGCAGCCGCCAAGCGCTTCAGGCACCACATCTCACGTGGATTGGTCATGTCGAGTTGACCGTCCCATCAGCCAATGAGCGTACAAATTGAGCGAGTTCAACATCTGGATTTCCGATTCTCGTTCTGCCGGTCATCTTTCGACCGGCACCTTCCTTCCTGTGAAGTTATACCTATCTAACCGGATTCAATGCAATCC
This sequence comes from Diplodia intermedia, assembly GCA_021495925.1. NCBI lineage: Eukaryota > Fungi > Ascomycota > Dothideomycetes > Botryosphaeriales > Botryosphaeriaceae > Diplodia > Diplodia intermedia. The sequence continues at coordinate 283,643 of JAKEKT010000007.1, read as the reverse complement.
ACCCATCGTCACACCTGCGTCAGCTCATACAGCTGATATCCCAGCAACCCATACTACCGAAATAATCCATAAACCTGAAAACAAGAAGCCTCTACGGGCGAAGCCAGCGGCAAAGTCTGGGTATATTCTGCAAACGCCGTTCCCATGCAACATCCACCATCGACATTAGCAAAAGCTGGAGGCCAGAAATGATTATGGCGCTCCACCATTGCAATGCAATTGCTCGAACGCGAAAATTGAAAGATGTCTGCCCCATGTGTATAGGACATGGGCTTCGTGCAAGCCCATCTAGAACGCCAAAAAAAATGCAAATGTGACCCTGATCAGGATCCATGTTCGTCAAACTTCAGACAGGATCCGAAGCAAATCTATCGTGAGAAGTTCGGCTGAGGGAGAACAGGCCACTGGTTGAACTGGTTGGTCGTGGGCCAGGCGTCGTGGTTCATGTAAGGCAAAGGACCAGCCCGGCGCTCGTTCGACGGCCTGCCAAGTGGCTGATACTGCATTTGATCGAAGCCAAGGCGCGGGGGGTGGCTGATCGATGTTGAAGGAGGAGGGACCAACAGTGTATTCACAGTCCTAACTGGCCTGTAAGGCGAGCTGCGTTGAGAGAGATAGAAAGAGGGGGAGAGCCTGTTCTGCTTGGGAGCGCCTGGACCGAATCCAGGGTGCAATGGTGAGTTCGCAGCAGAATCGGCAGGCAACGGGCTCAGCTGACGCGAGGGCCCCGGAACGGATGATTGAGACTGCGAAATCGAGAGCGTAGGCGGCAGCGTGGCGGCGGGAGCCGGAGGCATCGAGGACGGCTGGGACCATTGCATCGGGGGAGGGTAAACCAGGGAATTTGACCGGGTGTTCGGAGGCGGGAGCTGCGGAACAGACAGATTGGGGAGAGGCGGCAGCATCGGAGGGACACTCGTTGTGGGCTGCGCAGTCGGTTGAGTCAAAGTGGGCTGTTGAGGAATGCTCGTGTATGCTGGTTGGTTTTCCGTCGGAGCAAAGTTCCTCAACGTCCGTTTCGGTGCCGGTTCCTGCGCCTGATCGTCGTAGCTGCGCTTCCTTGAGCCAGGCCGCAAGTTGAGCTCGGGCAGTGGTCCGATCGGAGAGACAGCCGCGGAGCAGATGTGAGGCAGCAGTGTTGGCGTGTTGGAGTACGAGTTGTTGTTCGGCGAGAATCCATTGAGGAAAGGAGGTGAGGCCTGCGTCGAATGCGGCGGCGACGGAAGGTTTGGAGGCACACGAAGGGTCGGAGTGGGAGGGCCAAGTGCTCTGGAGGAAGTTTCCAAGGGTGCCCTGGAAGCTCTCTCGAAGAACGTTCCAAACTTGCCAAGAGTGACATGCCACTCGCTCCACTCCTCCGCTGAAGTAAACAAGTTGTACTTCATGTTGCTCAGGAACTCAACCTCCATGATGTGCACTTCCTGAACCGAGATCCCGGAAACATCCGCCCAAGTTTTGTTCGTGTACGTATTGTCGTCCAAAAACTTGTTTCCAAGCATCAATGCCACGGTGAGCAGCCGATACTCGCTGCCGGGCTTTCCCTTAACACCAGGGTTGATTGTCTTGAGCCGGTAGATGAACAGGAGGGCGAGAATCACCACGTTCTGCGTGACCTGTGTAGTAGAAAGGATGGTCGTGACCCACTTCCGGAAACCCGTCGTAGGCTGTGCGTCAGGAACGAGGCTGGTCGGCGGCGGCGATAACGAATCGAGGGCCTGGTGCAGAGTGGATGAGTTTTCGAACCAGAAAAGGCACGTAATCTACCGAGGGTCAGCTTTGGGACACCAGGATTAAAGACTTCAGGAACTCACCTCAGCGGCAAGCTGAGGCATGCTGGTCTGCGGGGTGTGGATTGACGTGGGAATCTGCAGAGACGCAGCAATGGATTGGTTCGAAGCTCTCCTCGCATTGCGGTAGTCCTCGGAGGTGTGGCCATTGGCGTTATTGCTGCTGCCACGCATGGACGGACTCGGCGGGTGGTAGACGGGCTGAGGGCCGTTTTGGTAGGCGGTCCTGTGGGAGGTTGTCATGGCTTTGGGGTTCGCTTCCGGAGCTTGGTGGACATGCTGCGACTTGGTGAAGGCGGCATCGCCAGGTCTTTGAACAGCATAGCTGCTGGCAGGCTGCGGCAAGGCATTGTGGCCTCGCTGCACGCTGGTCATGTTGACGGGAGGGGCGGCAGGGTTGCCAAGTGCGCTTGGCCGTGCCTGCCAACCTTCGCCGGGAGCGTACAGAGAGCGGGAGTCCCGCAGCGGCAGCTGCTCGTGCTGGGGCTTGTGGGTGCGGGCAGGCGGGTAGACGGGAGCAGGCTGCGAGCGGTCCAGAGCGAGGGCGTGAGGCATTGACTGCGGTCTCTGTAGTTGCAGCATGAGGGCGGGCGGCGGAGGGTGGAGGCGAAGACGGTGGATTTAGTGTCGTCACCGGCGGTGTTGGGCTGCCGAGGAAGGAGCTCCAACGGGCTTCACAACATTGCCAGAATGAGTGAAAGGGAAAATGCTTCGGCGCCCTTTGGTGCTAAGCAAGGAGCGGAGTCGGCGGCTCCCAGATATGCTCGGAAATATGTAGCGCGGTTTCCGCAGTGGCACGCTATGGGTGGGTAGTGGTGATGGGTGGTGAGGGCGAGGCAGGAAGGTGGTTTAGTAGGCAGCAGGAGAACAAGGCGCGAGGTAGGGTGCGGGACGATCAAGACAGGAAGTGAGGATGATGGCGTTTCGCTTTGCGTAGGCTGCGCATCGCCTGGGCGGAGAGGCACCGGTTTTGATAAAACGGCATTATTCAGGACTAGTCAGGCGTCGTGATTGCGGCCGTCTTCGAGCGGAAGGTTCCAGGCATTGGGGGGCACTGGGGAGGAGCAAGCCCCAAGAGGCTGATCCAAATTGATGTGTGGAAGCGGCAGCACGGCGTGGTTGATGTCAGAGCAACCAACGACCAGCGCGGTGGATATGCAGCAGCACAACAAGGATGATTCCGAAAAGAGAGCGTGTCGCGCTGGGCCCGGGGCGGCGGACAGGCGCAGGCGTGCCGTGGGCGAGCGCGCGGCACCCACTAGCCTGCGGGCAGGGGTTGGGGCAGGCGCAAAAAGAGCCGGCCGGGCATGTGCGTGCGCGCGTGGTGGATGGAGGATGGGATGCCGGTGTTAGATTGGGGGCGCTACTCGAGCGGTTACGGTGCAGCCGCTGCTGAGCGCTGCGCTGCGCCCTAACCGCATCCTCCAGCACCGCCGAAGCAGAGTCAGTGCGGCTTGCCCTTCTGCGGCGAGCCTGATGGCCGCGATGACGGGCGCCCCATCCATGCCCGCGCCCGGTCACGCCTGCGCTCAATCAAACCCAAGCGGATGATTAGGTCATGGGCTGTCTCGCCCGCCAGCGCCGCCAGCGCCCGCCATTGGCCGGCCGCGGTGGAGCTCGAGGCTGCCAGCAGCAGCGCAGCACGCTCTAAACTCTGCCGGCGATCCAGCCTGCGCAACGGTGCCTGCGAGGGCGCGCGTGTGGATGTGTGCAGTGGCCGCCGGGTGGAGCAGCTGTGCGCGTACCTCCCGGCCAGCTGCCAGCCGCCTGCTGCCTCCGCGCTGCCTGCTGGCCTGGCGCAGCCCCATGCCGTGAAGCGTCTTCCGTCTGAATGCTGCCACACCCGACCCTTGTGCGGTGCGCCGCTCAGCGCTGCGCTCCTTGTTTCGCTCGCTGCGCGCGATACGAACGCGCCGGCGTGTGGCTCGCTGTCTTACCCTAAAGTCATCTATTTCCGCGCCGAAACCTTGCCGCGCCGCGTCGTCGCTGATCGCGCCTCGCAGAATCCTGCTGCAAATTTGCTGGTGTTGCTCGGTGAGTCTGCGGGCGTCTCGCCAATACCTTCTGCCCCGGCGGCCAGACGCACCACCCGCCCACAGCCCGGCGGCCGCCCCCTTGGCGCGTCCGCGTATTGCTTTTCGACTCGGCATTCCGCACGCTGGTGTTGAGCGAGCGGCCGTGCGCCGCAAACCGCGCCTGTGCTCGCGGCCCCCCAGAGAACCAGCGCCCAGCGGCCGAAGCAAGGAGCTGGCCCTGCGGTGCTCCAGCCCCCCGCCGCCCAATCAGCGCCGCGACAAAGCTCCCGACGACCACCCGCAACGGGCAAGTCTCACCTGGCCAGATCGGCACCGCTCACCACCCACCCAGCCGCGGTGGGGGTGGTCGAAGGCGGTAGGGATGGCGAGCCTCGTCCCCTGTCTCGTGTACGCGCAAATTCCAGCGTCGCCGTCCAGAGCGCACCCGCGTCATCCGAGATCGACGGAGATTGTGGGCGCCTCCTGTGGCCGACGGAGCAGCAAGTCATACGAGCTGGAAGCCCGGCGCGGCGAGGTGATTGCTGAGGCACGCCGCGGACGGGATAAACACACCCGACTCAGGAGGCTCGAGGCCGAGGGGAGCCAGGCCCGAAGCGGAAGCGTAATGGGCGGCGGCTCGGGGCCTGGGCGTGCGTCGCGACCGTGTGCCTCCCTGCGTATCGTCATAATTTGACATTTTTTTTCTTTGCATGCCGCGTGCTGGTGCAGCTGGCGCGTCGCAGACAGGGTGACGGAGCCAGGCGGCGGCGGTCGACCGGGATGGCCGCCCAGCGCTTTGCATCCACATCCACGCCGGCACGCGATCTGCCCGGCCAGCTTGCTCGCTCTGCCTCCATGATGATTGCTTGCTGTGCAAGAGAATTGAGCCGACCTACATCCGTCCTGCAGGGGTGGTACGCCCTAGTGGATGGGTAGTGGGATCCGATGATGTCTGGGTGTTGTAGCTGTACAGGTTTAAAGCTCGCGTCTACGTCCCGATATTGACTTCACCTGCCCACGTCGGTAGGAAGAGGATAGCGTCCTGCGCGGGGCACACGAGGGTCCATTCTCTTGCAACCCACTGCGTTGCTCCTGCCCGGGCTCGGGCGCGGCGAGGCGAGCTGCGCGGCATGCCCGGTCGGGGCTGGGGCTGGAGCTGGAGCTGAGCTGGAGCTGGAACTGGAACTGGAACTGGAACTGGCCTGCAAACAGCAGCGCGTCTGACAGTGACAGGCCGCGGGCGTCGTTACGTGATGCGAGCAAAGGCTGAGCTTACGCATCCCTGGCGCCCGACTATCGAATAATGCGGTCGCGTAAGGACGTATGGCGCAGGCCGGAGCGCTCGCCACAGGGTTGCCGGTGTTGTTTGCTCGCCCTTCGCCCACACCTGTCCCGATGCAGCAGGCGCTCTCCACTCGTCCTCACCAGACTCCGGCCGCCGCTCGCCGCCAAATCTCTCGACGCATCCCAAGGATCTGTCTGTTGCCCGAAGCGCGCAGCATGCATCACGCCGCGTCCTGCGAACCCGAGTCCAGGGCGCCAGTTTCGCCGGTCCGATGGAACACTACGCCCCCAGCAGCAACGCGACATGGATCGCACGACAAGCCAACCAGCGCACCGCCGTCGCCGCCTTGCACCTGATGAGCGCCGCCTAGCTTGCCGTGTGCCCGGCCGCCAGCGCAACGCGTCCACCAGCGGAGCAGCGCCCCGGGCTGAGGCCACCGAGCCCGCAGCCAGCAGTCCGCGCCGCCACACGCTCGCTCCGTGTGCCCCGCCGCTCGCCCTCGCCGCTAGGGCCCTGGTCACGGCTCGCGATCATCCAGCATCGCCGCCCTCTGCTCCTTCGGCCACTTCTTCTAGCTTCTGCCAGCCCCGCCGCCAGCGCCCTCCTGGGCCTTGTCCGCCTGAATCATGTGCGACGCCTCGCTAGCCGCCCCCGACACGCCTGCCGGAATGCAGTCCTGCGCCGTCTCTGCTGGCTTACGTCCTGGATGGAGTCACGATCGCCTGCTCGCCCTCGAGGCGCAGCAAATATCTTCGTCGTCTGTCTCATGCAAGGCACTGTCCATGCTCCCCGGCCCCGGCGGTTGTCGTCATGCCGCTATTATTGGCTCGACGTGTCCTCGGCTGCTCACATTTCCCAGCACGGCTCGTAACGCTCACTGTGTCGGTCTGCCGGCGTTGGTTCCGTCTCAGTAAACACCACTTCTTGGGTGTCCATACTCCGCTATTTTATGGACCGTGGTCATGAGAGGCCCAACCGCCCGCCAAGGGTCCAACGCTTCGTAAAGCAGACCGGCCTGCCTCTGGCGAGGGTCCTGATTCAAAGCCAATATCCCTTGGGGCGAGAAGCTTTGTTCGTGTCCAGTTCGACCCGCTGCATCATCGTCAGCCGGCGCCGAGGGTTGACTGCTGGACTTCCCTGTACGGCCGCGGTCCCCGCCTGGCGGCTTGAAGATCCCTGGTCGTCACGTTGACCGCCTCCGGCAACATGTTGAAACAGCAGGTAGCTACCGCGTACGTGTGGATGGTCGGATCGCGCTGATGGGGCTAAGTCCGACTGCTCCCCGGGCCTTGCTTTTGACCGCTTGCATTACTTCTCGCCACCACGCCCACCTCCGGATGCACGACCTCCGGTTCGCGGCTGGGTTTGTGTTTCGGCCACCACGCCTCTTTGCTGCATCAAAGGCTGGCCCCTCAACCTTGTTCGACATGACTGGACGATGCTTCCGCAATCAGGCTGACGAGACGTTGCCCCCACTGCCTTCGCCCAGGCCCAAGCGACCTCGGCTGTGCATTCCGTGCCTCCCCAGTGCAATAATAATATCTAACAGCAGTACGGCACCGCGAGCACGGCTGGTTCCATGGATCGACCTATTGCAAAACCATGTGCGACCGTTCGGGACCTCGTTGGATTTCTGCATGTGGCCCCGCACAGGAAACGATGGGCAATTCTCCTGCATTCCCATACGTGCGCACCACGTCGGTCAGCCTCATTCCGTTACTTGGGCACCTTCCGTCAGCACTCGCATCAAATCTCACTGCCCAGCAATCGCAGGCTTGTTGACCGGCTCGGTGATACTACTAATTTTCACGCGGCCAGTGACGGAAGAACCAACATGCATCAGCCGGCAAGCGGAATGCGGATTACTCCAACGACAGCGAGGTACCCGCTCAAATTGCGGTCCCGTGCCCCCCTTGCCATCATTGGCTCCTCACGTCTAACGCTGCAGATGCGCTTGTGTTGTACCTTGTACCTGCTTTGCTGCTGCAGGAGGCTTTTCCAGAAGGAGTGTCGCCGGCAGTAGAGAATGAAACGCCGTCACCTGTGCACACTTGCGCGTTCAGCCTTCTTCATGCCACCGCTTCCATGATCGACCCCATTATCGCTTCTCCGGAATCAATAGCACGAAGCCTGATGGTGGCCACCGCGCATCCCTTTGGAGGAAATAGCCTCACAGCCGCGCATGCTGGCTGGAGTGATGCCCACGCATTGGTGTCTCATGACGAGAGGATGAGATTGCCAGTCAGCGCAGAGAGCCTGGCTGGTTCATAGATTGCGATGTACTTGCCAATCAGGGTAAGGTGACGAGCAAGCTGCTGGAGAAACATGGCCAATGGCGACGCAACACATGAGCACTTGCATTTAGATTTGGGTGTGCAGCCAATGCTTGCACAAACCTAGGCGCACCATCCTGCTCAATGCTCAAGCTTCCCGTTACCACGTGCCAAATGACAAACGCCCAAAAGCCTACCGTGCAGCCTTTTATGATACATAGTCTTTCCGCAATGCTCGCCTGGCTCACCAAATCCGGTTTTCGGCCTTGGACGCTCCCTTCGTCTTCGTGGAACCCTTTTTCACAGCCTTGCTTGAGCCCGGCGTCTTGAAGAACAAACTTGGGCCTTCTCCCGCGGGTACCAAGTGACTAAGATAGCCTCGGTGGGCAGGATCACGGTAGTACTCGATGTCTTTTCTGGCCGTGGGATCGGGCAGTCTGTACTTGAAGCTGCGGGATGCGGATGCCAATTCACTCGGCATTTGGGCTGAGACGATGGGGTCGCTGAGCCCACGCAGGACATGTTTGATGGCGTTGGGGGAATAGTATCTTGTGATTACGGAACCCCCTGCAGCTTCGACCGCGGCAATGGCGGATGCGGAGGCACGCGAAACTACGAGATTCACCGGAGTGCGTAACTGCTCTGAGCCCTGCGGTAATACATCAGGCTGGGTCCCCATCATTAAAGACCAAAAAAAAAAAATCAAAAGTGCTTACCCTGGCCAGCAACTTGACGCCGTCCTTGACACCATGCAGGCACCTAGACTTCTGAAGCTCCTTCATGGTTATGGGCTGGGAAGGGTCGATGCGGCCTTGATCGATCCATTGCTGCAGGCGGTCCAGATTCAATGGACTCATCTCCACGGAGAATCTAGCGCAACACCGTCATCAGCGAGGTTCTGCACACCATTGGGGCAGAAACATACTGGTTGACAAAACCCTTCTCCGGATGCGTCACCTCGTATGGCGTCTGGCCACCATTCATGCCAACAGGCACCTTTCCATGCTGCTTCTGACCCTTGTGACCACGCCCCGATGTTTTTCCCTTCCCCGAGGCGGGACCACGGCCTCGTCGTATCCTCTTGTTGTAGGCACCGGGAGCGTCAGACAAGCGGGCAAGAATGGAAGCGGCGCGGGCCTGCTGGGGCTGCTGGAGCAGCGGGGCGAACAATGACAGGCATGGGGTCGGCGTGGACGTCAGCGAGCTGAAGGCGCGCAGGGCGGATAATCTGGGCGGCATCGTGGGTGAAGGCGGTGGGCGCGCGCACGAAGCAGTCTTGCACTGTAGTCGCAAAGAAGTTCGGTCGCGCTTGTCTTGGCGCGCGATCCCTGTCGGGCGGCCAACACTTCCGTCGCCGCCCTCTCCCACGTCCAGCAGTCGCCTTGAGCCATCCCAACAAGCACTTCCACTCCTTTCGGACCAGCCAGCATCGAGTTCCACGCCAGCTACCGTTAGCCACCGCCGCGATCTGCACCTGGACACGCGACGCTCAACCCTCAGCCGACACGCTTACGCCGGCTTGCGCTTCGGTCTGCAACAGCAGGCGGACAGCAAAGCCAGGACTGCACGATAAGCACACTCACGCGTCCATTGCGCCGCATGCATCTGGCCACTCGGGCACAACGTAGCCGTGAGCTGGAGTCACTCATCTCGTCGTGTCCAGCCCGCCCCAAGTCTAGGCGTCGCACGCCGGGCTTTGGTCGGGCGCATTGGTGCGTATGCACAGCGCCCGTTTGAGGCCGGGCCCCAGGCCCCAGAGCAGTACGTACTTGGACGCGTGCGGATATTGCTTGCACCCTCAGCAGTAGTCCGCCGCGCTGACGCTTTGTTCCCCGTCTGCGCCAGTTGCGCCGGGGAATCGGAAACGAGTGAATCCAACTGTGATGAATGCACGGAGCCACGGCCCCCAGGTACCACGCCCCCGCTGCAGAATACAGAGACTGATAACCGCGGCTGCGCGATCCTATGAACCCCCAAGCCACGGGCCCCCTGCTCCTTGCAGCCCTGGACCGACATTGGCTGTGCATGCCTGCACGTCCGCAAGATGCAGCACCATGAGGAATCGGAGATCCACCATCCACGCGACGGCATCCCGCTCCACCGTGGCTGTGACAAGACGGCCGCTTTATTGATAGCTACTGGGTGCCTTTCGTTCGCTTGACACGTACCCTGCGCCCCAAGAGCACGGCAGAAGACTCGCGCTGTGCCATCGACTGCCCAAACCCCCTTCAGGTCTGCCCCTTCCCCTCCGGCGCCTGGATACACAAGCCTGTGGTGGCAAATCATGTTCCTTGTGCGTCCAGCTAGTGCCGCATGAACACAGCCTGCCAAGGACTGCCTCACCTCCGCCCTGGACGTACAGGGAGCCGCCGTGGGCAATTGCTTGCGGGACAGTCCGTTTCAACGCAGCATGAGAAGCTGCGCCTTCGCCCGGGTGTCCCAGTTGCCTATCTCTGCGGTTCCGTCTTTGCCTGCTGGAATGTTTGCGCCGACTGACCGCGACAAGGTTCAGGCGGCAAACCACGAAGCCTATCTTCCAGCACATGACCCCCCTTTGCCGGCACTACCAGTCCATCTCGACGGACAGATGCTTCGGTCTCGTACGATGATTAGTTCTCGTTCATCCTGTTTCGCAGAACTCGGACTCGCGCATGGAACTGGTCCCGCTGGTCTCGAATTCATCAGGGTGAGCACGGCCGGGGGGTGAACTCAAGCAAGCTCGTCGGCAAGCTGCAGCACCACGCACGCCACCAGCGGCGTCTCAGGCCGATGATCTTGGACATTGTATACGATGGTTCCTAGCCATGATTGGCGTCTGCAGCTGACGAGTTGCAGTACGTGCAGTCCAATCCGGCCAATATCTCGGTAATGGAACCCCCATGATCTGCCTCTCATTTCTCTCCCTTTCGCTTGCATGTCGCACACTCACAGCCATATGTACTCACCGACGGCTCCGGAAATATTAACACCCCATATTTTCGTCTCCATGACCCGGGTCCCCTTTCGCTTCTCACACCCTGCCCTGTAGCAGCCCTCGGCAAATGCCGAGATCCGAATCACTGACTGACTCGTCTCCATCAAAGCTTCTCTTAATGTTCGACCAGCCGACGGCCCCACACGCGCACCCGTTTTCAGCGTCCGGCCGACGGAGAGAAAAGCGCTCCGACGTTTGAGCCGACCAACGTCACCGAACATCCGGCCAAGAAAAGTGATCTTGAGACCTGCATGGTTTTTCTCTTTTGCACTTGTCATTGCTGTTCGACGGCTCTGGAAATGGCTCCGACGGCGAGCTTGGATGATCTCCAGTCCTGCGCGTAATTGGTTGTCACAAAGGCTAGGCTGTTGCTGCCGCCACTCCTGCCGCCGCTGCCGCCTTGTCTCTTCTTGCATGGCAAAGAGAAGGGAGAGAAGATTGTTGAATGGAGCCCGTAGCACACCCGTGGCCGCTTGTTGAGACGGACTGAGTCATCAAACTGCGAGCCAGACCCTCGAAACAATTGCAATGGCAATCAGAGGCTTCGGAAGAGCACAGAGGAAAGCATGAGATCATCATTCCGCCATATTGCGATACCATACGAATTCGCTTCCCACGACATGGATGGCAAGTGTTGATCGAAGACGACGTGACTCAGCGAGTCAGCTTACGGTCACACAGCGAAGTACGGCTGTCAGCATGCATCCCACTCGCAGATTGCTACGTATAACGCACTCGAGGGAATCGCGTACGATTCGAGCGTCAGTCACGCGAGAACGAGAGGACAGGGATCGGGACGCCAAATTGCTACTTTATGCGCAGAAAATGTCACGGGAGGGTTTCGTATATAGCTCCCAAGGCACGGAGCAAAGAAAGGTATTCGCAGAGTGATTGGCTGCGGGCCGCAAGACTGCTTCAACGGAGCTCTTGAAGGATGCGGAGGAGTTGTATAGCCCGCGCCAATCTGCTGGGGACCGTCTACAGCAGGACTGAACAGTTCATCAGGTAGGGGAAATCACTGCACAATCTTGGTAGAGGAGCTCGAGGACTGCAAGGTGCTCGGGAAAGAGCTTGGTTAGGAGCGCCAGCACTCGATGGAAAGGTGTGATTTCAATAACCAGGAATTGCGCTTGAAGGTGCGAAAGAAGATGATGATTGCTTGGTGGTGGAGGTGTGTAGTAATAGCCATATGTGGGTAGTTGGATCCTATGTGTGGATGCATATGCATAACCCTAAAACCAAATCCGCGTCCAGGCTATTGCTTCCCACTACCAACGTAAGTGGCTCAAACTTTTGTGCTTGTTAGGAATACTTGCAGTGCGAATGTGGATAACGTTAGGTCGGCAATAAGTCATGTAGCTTAATAGGATATACTCGAGGGTCTCCGCTTATACATGCCAGACTTTCACTGCTACATCAACCATCAATTCGAATTCTTGAATCTTTCCAGCGAGCCAGAGCGAGATTTTAGATGCGCCACTTGAAGCAAATCGCATGGCCTACCACCGCATATCAAGCCGTGACCCAGCCCTTCTTGAGATTCGCACTCGGTAGCTACACAGTCATGAATAATGCAAGAGATCACAAGCCAAGGGTAAGGGCGCGACACGCCGAAGGAAAGAAAAAAGAACGTTGTGGAATTTGAACTCTTTATCATCACCTTAGCCCCCAAACGCCGAATTTTGCCTTTTTTGATGCGTATCCTGGAAATTCGCGCCCATGCGAGGAATCAGACTCAGTCAACGATCATCATGGTATCATCACCTCCGTTCCCAACCTCCGGCTCCACCGGCACTCCCCTACCACGACCCTCCAGAAGCTCTCGTCTCACTTCGGGGCCGATTGCTCTGTGCCCTCTGACAAGCAACAGGTCGAGCAGCGCTTCTCTTTGATCTTCGGTGATGTCGTTTCTGTAGCGCTGCGCGAAGGCGAGGAGACATTGGTGCCAAAGAACAGGTAGTCTGCCCTCTCCCCCCCTCTGTTCGACGACATTGCCTTCGGAAACCAGCTCCATGGTGCCGTCGGTCGAGAAGTTTGCGTTCTTGAACCTGAGGAAATGGAAGACCAAAGCATCGATGACCTTGTAGGGAAGGGCGTACTTCTTTTCAAGGAGAACGCGAATGAAGATGTTGGTGGCACCGCCGTTGAATGTGTTGACGGACATCTGCTCTGCAGCTATCTCGCAAAGTCTGTGCAGGGCAGCAGCAGAGTGAAGTACCGGAATGGAAACCCTGGCCAACACACTGCCGACAATGTGTGCCTCGCGCAAGGTGCAGTCGCCATCGGCAACGAGGGGGAAAAGAACACCCTTGAAGAAGGCGGCGGGCTTGTACAAAGCCTTCTTGAGAGCCTTGTACAAATGCACGTTCAGCTTCTTCTGGGGCGAATCGTGGATGTCGGAGCGTACGCGTTCGAGCAGGATGGTGTTGAGGAAGGTCTGGACGGTGTGGGGCTGCGAAGAGACGAAAAGCTTGGTAGCCTCGTAGCAAACGTTGGGGGTCCACGATTCAGGGCGGGTTATGGAAATCAACGTCTCCCACTCAGGAAGGGTAGGAAGAATCTTGAAGGGCTTGGGCAGCTTGCCAGACTTCCAACGAGAAAGAATCAAGCCGACTCTGCGAACTATTGTTAGAAATGACCAAGGGCTGGGGATTTTAGGTCTCGTACTGAGTGTAAACCTCAACGACACGCGCAGGAAGCTCGACGGCGTCCTCGGGGTCGCCACCGCCAACGAAGCGGGGGCCATCGCCGTTGTTGGCAGCATCCTGTGCCTCTTTCTCGGCAATTTTCTCCAGAATCAAAGCTGCCAAGTTGGTGCCACCCGATTGCTCCTCTGACGCACCAGGGATAAACAAATGTGAAGGGTCCGAAGTAGGGTTGAACTTGTTGAACAATTCAAGATCATTCGGGTCAATCTCCTACGAGGCATTAGCCAGCGGTCTTGAGCAGCGCAAGCAGCCCTGGGCACGCACAACTTCCTCGACGATCTCCTCGTCGTCCTCGTCACCCCATGCCTCGTCGTCTTCTCCGTATGCGATTTCCTCGTCGTCCGATTCGGGTCCGTCTTGCATGCGCGTCTCAAAATTGAATGCTGGGTTTGGCTGCTTCGGACGGCGCGACTCCAGTTCGGCCTCCTCCTCCTCGGCCAAGTCTTGACCAATCTTCAGAATCTTGCGCGAGGCCTTGGAGTCGACATAGCCCTGTTCGTCCGCATTTTCGGTGCGCGTATTCTTCCTCTTGCCGGCCTTTTGCTTCAACGGGTTTGAGGGCGCATACTCCTCGGCGAGCGGGTTGTGGCGGAGACCGTGGCGCGCAGGAGCGCTCGATGTGGCTTTCGGCATTGTCGCGGCTGTGCGAAGGCCCTAGGCGGCGGATTTAGAGCGTAGAAGCGCAAAGGCAAAGTGGTTGCGTGGGCGTGGGAGTGGAGGGTTGTGCGCTTGAAATTTGTCGAGAACGGCGGCGGCGGCCTCTCACCGCCCGGCTTCCTGCCAGCGCCATCCCGGCCCGCACGCACGGACTGCAGTCGCGTCTTCTTTCGCGGCGCGAACCTGCAGCTCCAGCGCCATCCAACAGCAACAATCACAATGGCCGATGCCCAACCGCCCTCGCGTGGCACAACCCCCGGCCTGGCAGCTGGAATCAAGCGCCCGCTCGATGAAGACCATGTCCCCGCCGTTCCCTCACCGCTCAATCCCGACCCAGCGGCCCGTCCGCGCCCTGCCAAAGCTCCGCAGCGCGAGCAGCGCGAGAAGCGCGATTCGTTGAAGAAGCGGGAGGCCCAGGCCAGCTCACGTGGGAACACTCCGGACATCAAGGTGAAGAACAAGCTGGCCTCGGCGCCGGCCCCGCTCAACTACATAGTCGAGACGGAGAACCTCAAGCCTCAGGACTTTGAAGCTCCCAAGCCTCCCGCTTTCATCTCCCACGAGCCACCGCTGCTCACCCCGGACGGCCAGCTCGAGCTCAAGAGGCCGCTAGATCAGTGCGTCGCGCCCTCCTGGTCCTGGAGGACACTGCTAATCACCTTCCAGTGCATCCAACCGCAAGCAGTTCCGTTACTATCCCTGCGTAGCCGATCCTCTGTTCCGCCACAAGCAATACTTTCGCCAGACCGACACCAAGCCATTTGCACCCCGACTCAGCTTTGAGGATAGCGACAAGTGGATCCATTTTGACGACTCCGCGACCGTCTTCACCAACGAGCGCGGCTGGCGCATGAGCCGTGCCAATGTCGTGGCTCGCGAAGGACGGTACTACTACGAGGTCAAGATTATTCGCGGCGTTCCCAGTGAAGGCCCGCCGGTACCCAAGGGGCAGGAAGGGAATCCACAACCACACATTCGCATGGGCTGGGCCCGTCGGGAAGCTCCGCTTGATGCCCCGCCTGGCTTCGATGGTTACAGCTATGGCGTAAAGGACATCGGCTTCGAGGCCATGCACAAGTCTCGTCCAAGTAAATTGTTCAACGCTGCTTCGAAGGACTCCAAAGGACCCAAGGCACCAGCGGGAAAGCCTCCGGTTGAGCACGTCGAGGAGGACCACATCCGGGAAGGGGATGTAATCGGCATGGAGATTGTCCTGCCCTCCATCTCGCTTCATCGAAAGGTTGTCGAAGGCATCTACAACCCCGCTGTTGACGTGAGCGATGGATTCGACGACCCGGTAGAAGGAGCTCACGACATCATCCGTGATCGCATCGCCGTCCCTTTCAAGGGCAACAACTGGTTTGAGGTGAACGAATACCAGACGACCAAACCCATGGAAAGTTATGCGGACCGCGCCACGTTCAATTCAGTGACTCCTAGCCCGAATCACAATGAAGTGCCCTTAAGATCCTTACCACATTCCGCAATCAAGGTTTATCGGAACGGCAAGCTCGTCGGAAGCGCTTTCGAAGGCCTCATGTCGTTTTTGCCACCCGCCTCGTCGCCAGTGCCTTCATCTAACCCTCTAGTCAGGGCTGGTCTTGATGACGGTATGCTGGGCTACTTTCCCGCCGTCGCCGCATTCTGCGGTGGGATTGCTCAGGTCAACTTCGGGCCAGATTTCTGGTGTCCACCGCCCGGCCTGGAAGATGTCGACATGGACGGGAGCGACAGTGGCTTGCCGGAGGGGAGGAAGCTGCGGCCGATCGGACACAAATACAAGGAGCAGATTGCGGAGGATATTGTCTGGGACATCATCGACGACGTGGGCTTCTACGTTGCAAACCCAGGTGATGACCAGAACAGCAGTCGCATGGGCGCAATACAAGCGCCTCCGACGGCGCGCGGCATTGCAAGTCTGAAAGAGGACGATGGCTTCTAGAAGAAAAGGGTCCCTCGACAGGTCCACAGTTAAAGTTCCAGCCGGCGCTATGCGACCACCGAACGGACCTCTTTCACGCCCGAGCACATTGGCTCGTTTGGCTCACCGCCTTGGTGCTTAGATAGGCGGTCTCCCTGATTGGGTGGCGTGAGGACCAATGACCCTCCGGAGGGGTCCGGCCACGAGTGCGGGGCAGCTGACGGCTGCTCTGACACGCGCCTGGTGGTCTTAAAAGGCGCCTGCCTGCGTCCATTTAGGCCTCCTTTTGCTCGCCAAAGACCGCCAATAGCCTGCTCAATCCCCAAGCATATCCATCAACCACCTCAACCACCACTTCCAGCAAACGCCCGCAACCATGTACGCCAGCACGGTTCTCGTCAACTCTCACGACTCGGCCTGCCCCAAGTGCGGTGCCACGATCCAGGGCGGCGGCAAGACCTGCAGCTCCTGCGGAAGCGTACGTGGTACACCGAGAATCCAGGACTGCCCAGAAACTTACTTACCATTTTCCCGGCGCGCAGACCTGCCCCGTCTAAGCGGGCCACACTCGCCCGAAATCGCAAACGGTGATGAGAGAGAAGCATGGATAAGCAGGAGTACTGGGGCGAGGCTTGGTCCGACGTTGGCGTTGAGGCGGAGATCTGGGTCTGGTTCTTCAGTAGTAGTAGTGACGGCGAGGAGTGGTTCGGTCAGGAGGTTCTCAGGCGATGGCGCTCAATATGACACCACTGTTGATGCCTTTGGCAATGAGCAGGTGAAACTCTGCTTCTGCGTGCGGTGACGTGACTTAACATCCCATGTCAGGCTTGTTCACTGGCGTTGGCCAAGTGTGCTGACGTTGAACATCGTAAACAGCTCCGACTTCTACCGGAAGTGTGCACCTTACCCCGGTGCTCTTCTGATTTGTGCCATCATAGAGTTGCTGCTGTTTTTCTGAATCAAACTAGTAGAGATCACTGTTGTAGTTAGGGCGATGCGCTCGTACACTCCCACATCGCAGCAACCCTGCACCAGACCCATCAGTATTGATGTTGATTCCAATGAAAGCTCTTATTATACTGCACGGTCGAGCATATAGTCATCAGCAAAACCACCGCGTCATGTAAAGGGCTGATAAGCGGCTCACAGAGCAGTTCCCGTATCGAAGTACATTCTCGGCATTCTTCGCGGCCCGCCTTTTTGGCTCGCTCCAGCTCCTTCCAACTACACCAACTTCCTCTAGCTATTTCAATATGTAACCTATCGATTTGTACGCAGCGCACCCCCAACGTCCTACATAGCGCCGTACCCGCATAAAGCTCTCTTGAATCGTCCGACTTTCAATCCTGTAGTTAGACAGCGTTGTGTTTCGAAGAGGGGGAGCTTTATCCAATATGTAAAATATAGAATAAGTAGAAAGAAACATGAATATTAGGAGTAGCTAGAAGGAGCTAGAGCGGCTAGAGCGATCAACTGGAAAGGGCGGAATGCGGAGAATGTGCATGGAACTTGCTCATAGCCCTATCTGCGCAGTCTGCTAAGACCTAGTAGTTATTGTAAACGTTGCTCACAGCAACCTGAAGATCTTGGCGCCGGAGGGAGATGCTGATGTTGTGTAAAAGCAGCCAGTTCTTCCGCATGATGCGTGGCGGAATATGAATTCAGCGATAAGAGATTCACGTTCGTTATCGATAAGACCGGAATGTTGGGGAAAATGCGGAAATAGCGCGGCAACACTTCCGCCATCCTTCACCAGAACTCTGGCAGGTGAGGGCGAGCTTGACCACCGAAACCGCCCAGTCATATGCCCAGTCGTAGAGCGTAGGGCGCGCGGCTTGTCAATTGCTCTCGCAGACCATAAATATCCGTCTTTTTGGCGGCTTTCAATCCCCACTCCAGCACAGGCCCGAGGTAACACGACACCATGGACTCGAACCAATTCCGCGAAGCGGCCCACGCCGCGATTGAGGAGAGTCTGTATTCACCCTCTCACCCATCACCAATCTCCAGCCATTGGCACCCCCAATCCCACTACAACCGCACGCACCACCCGCTAACACACTCGCCTCCTCCCCCGCAACAGTCATCCAATACTATGACACGATCGAATCGCGCCGGGTCCTCTCCAACGTGTCGCCGGGCTACCTGCGCGAGCTGGTGCCGGCGGCGGCGCCCGCGGGGCCGGAGCCGTGGGCGGCGATCCAGGCGGACATCGAGCGGGTGGTGATGCCGGGGCTGACGCACTGGCAGTCGCCCAACTTCATGGCCTTCTTCCCCGCGCACTCGACGTACCCGGGCATGCTGGGCGAGCTGTACAGCGCCGCCTTCACCGCGCCCGCCTTCAACTGGCTGTGCTCGCCCGCCGTCACCGAGCTGGAGACGGTCGTGCTCGACTGGCTGGCCCAGCTGCTCGCCCTGCCCGCGTGCTACGCCAGCGCCGGCGAGGGCGGCGGCGTCGTCCAGGGCTCCGCGAGCGAGGCCGTCGTGACCGTCATGGTGGCGGCGCGGGAGCGCGCGCTGCGCAACCTGACGGCGGGCCTGGAGGGGAGGGATAAGGAAGAGAGAATCGATGCGCTGCGCGGAAAGCTTGTCGCGCTGGGCAGCGAGCACGCGCACAGCTCGACGCAGAAGGGCGCCATCATCGCGGGCACCCGGTTCCGCGCCGTGCCCGGCGCGCGCGAGGACGGCTTCGCGATGACGGGCAAGGCGCTGCGGCGCGCGCTGGAGGACTGCGCGCGCGACGGGCTCGTGCCGTACTACCTGACGGCGACGCTGGGCACGACGTCGACGTGCGCGGTCGACCGGTTCGAGGAGATTGCCGAGGTGCTGAAGGACTTCCCGGACGTCTGGGTGCATGTCGACGCGGCGTATGCGGGTGCGGCGCTGGTGTGCGAGGAGTATCAGCATCTGACGCCGCCGCTCGCGCACTTTGACAGCTTCGATGTGAACATGCACAAGTGGCTGTTGACCAACTTCGACGCCAGGTAAGACATACGTACAGCAGGGGGGGAAAGAAAGACCTAACTCGACATCACAGCTGCCTCTTCGTCAAGAAGCGGTCCGACCTCACCACCGCCCTCTCCATCACGCCCTCGTACCTCCGCAACTCCTTCTCCGACTCGGGCCTCGTCACCGACTACCGCGACTGGCAGATCCCGCTGGGCCGCCGCTTCCGCTCGCTCAAGATCTGGTTCGTGCTGCGCTCGTACGGCGCCGAGGGGCTGAAGGCGCACATCCGCAAGCACGTCGGCTTCGGCGAGCTCTTCCACCAGCTGGCCCGCTCGCGCCCCGACCTCTTCGAGCTCGTGTCCGGCCCCAGCTTCGCCCTCAACGTCCTCGGCGTCGTGCCGCGCCGCCGGTGGCTGAAGAGCCGGGCGGCGGCGGCGGGCGGTGACGCTGCCGCTGCTGCTTCTCGTCAGCGTCGCGTCAGCGCCAGCCAGCCCGACCCCGACCACGAGGCCTACCTCAACGACTTCACGTCCGACGCCGCCGAGCACGCGCTGCTCGACGCCAACGAGATCACCAAGGAGGTCTACGAGACGATCAACACGCGCGGCGAGATCTTCCTGACGAGCGGCATCGTCGGCGGCGTCTACGTCATCAGGGTCGTCGCGAGCACGCCCAGGGTCGAGGAGAGGCATATCCGGAAGGCGTTTGACATCCTCGTGAGCACGGCCGAGGAGGTCTTGAATGGCAAGGCCGGGGGCGGCGGTGCCGCCGATGTGTCGGCGTAGAAAAATTTTTTGGTAGAGAATAGAGCTGGAGGTGGGGAGCTGTTGTCTTGGATGTTGGGGCTGAAGTCGATTATGGGAAGAACGGTAGATACCATGGAAGTAAATGTACGCTGTAAGGATTCTGTTTGGTTTTTGCTCTCGGTCTGTTTGGCTTGTTCTTGGAAATCACAACGGGCCGCGTTTTGAAATTTCTCTCCAAACCGTTTACGCAATCGGGATGCCGTACGATGTTGGCATTCTTTCCTGGCATCGATTTCAGGATCCTCTTTTACCACTTGCGCAACTCTGGAATATAGCGTTGACGCTGACGACTTGTCAGGACTCTGCTTAGACCAGGTCGCCATATCCGACCTTCTTCTACAATGGCTATCCGATTCGTCGGGTGTTTGCTGTCGTAACATCATCATGCAGATGAATGAGGAAAGAGGTCAGGAGTGAGAAGTTCTCATTCACGGCCAGAAGCTTTAAACAGGCTCTTTGATTGGAGCGAAGTGTATTTCAACATGTCACGATAACGTTAGGATGCGGGGTGAAGAGGATCCAGTGGTTTTTGAAGGGCTTTTCCGTGATTGACATCATTGAGGATGTAGAGCGATGGAATATAAAGTTGGACACTTTGACAGTAATCAGCCGTTAAGCATGATCCAACTTTCCTGCTTGGGCAATCGACCGCCTAAGCATCTACATATTTGATATTCCGCTGACATGTCTTAGCCAGCAATCACTCTTTTCTATCCCTTAAGGCAAGACTTGATCATCTGCCCCAGCTTCCGCAAGATATTGCTAGGTAAATCTGCCATCCAGTGACAGTTCTTAGAAGCATCCCGCCGTCTCTCCCTTAACCGTCGTTGGTTTCGTTGTGCCTATAGTAGGCCGGTTCGTACACCTTGCCCCTAACATCCCCATAGAACCCCCCCATACGCCAACGCCACGCATGGAAAAGCTCCGCCGTATCATTCTTGATCCAAGGATCCCACCACTTGTTATGCAAGATCCTCACCCCGTTCGCGATGTCCTCGGGACTGGATCCATCACCACGTAAAGCTTTCGAAAGAGCACTGCAAGACCAGCAAATCGACCAACGTCGCAACGACATCTCGCCAGAAGGCCTTTCAAAGACATTACAAATACGGTGTGATACTACTCTATCTCTCCGCCCCAACGCGCGAGCAACCCAACAACACAGTTCCCCCACCAAGCTCCCACAAACCACTCAACACCACCAACACCGACCACGCCTCCAAACCCCAGGTAAGCAGACGCCTCACAGCCCCAAAATCTCAGCAGCCCGTTCAATCCCCGCCGCAGCCCTGAAGACCTCGGAGCCAGCGAGCGTCAGATTGCCCGCCTCGACCGCCTCCGTGACACCCGGGTACGTCACGGGCGCGTAGCCTGCAAAGCTCGGTCGTCAGCACACAGCAAAACAGCACATGAAGAAAAAAGCCACGACAAAGGGGGGAGGGGGGAAGGGTGGAGGGAAGGCAGCGGGGGAGGAAAAAAAAGAAAGAAAGAAAGAAAGAGCGGGGGCATTTCACGAAGTAAGTCAACTCACCAGTATCGATCCCGGGCGCGAACACGACGTGCCTGAAAAACGCGCGATCGGGCAGGCCGCCCTGCGACGCGAAGCCGCGCTGGAAGTCGCGGTACCTTGCGTTGACGCGCGCGGCCAGCGCCTCGTCGCCCGTGACGGCCGCCTGCGCGGCCGCGGCGGCGACTGCGTCGGCGGCGCCCCCGAACGCGTCGATGGCGGCGGCGAGCGGCGCCAGGTCGACGACGATGGTGGCGGCGTCGGCGTCGGCAACGGTGGCGTTGAGCTCGTCCAGGTATAGGCGCAGCTGCGTCGTGTAGTTGGGCAGGTCGAGCGGGATGATGGCGTCGTCGGCGAGGTGGTAGGCGAGCAGGGCGAGGAACTGGCCGATGGCCTTGTGCACGGCGAAGCCTGGGTCGCCGTAGGCCGTCATCCAGTGGTACGTGTCGTAGTTGGAGCTTTTGTTGTGGAGAGAGTGCGTGTTAATGCTCTACTCTAACCACGCTGGCTGTTGTGTGTGTTTTCTTCGGGGGGCTTCTTTGTTGGGGAACTTACTGGTAGTGGTAGACGGCGTCGTCGGGGCCGTTGCCGGCGCCCATGTCGATGGAGCTGATGCCGTTGTGCAGGAAGGACGTGTAGTCGGAGCCGCTGCCCAGGACGCCGAACTCGCCTTCCGTCAGGCCGGCGAGCCAGGTGTCGTAGAGCGTCTCGTTCAGGTCGCCGGTGCCGGCGTACGGCCAGAGCACCTTCTTCATCACGTCCGTCGCGATCGTGTGCAGGTCCGGCGTGGCCGAGAAGTCGGGACGGGGCCCCGAGGCGCCGACGTCGATGTTGAGGTAGGCGACGCTGGTCGAGGCCAGCCAGGGGATGTACTCTTCCACCCATTCCGTCGACCCGTACAGGCCGTACTCCTCGGCGTCCCAGCTGGCCAGCACGATGGTCCGCCGGGGCTTCCAGCCGTTGGCCAGCAGCTTGCCGAATGCCTTGGACAGCTCGATCAGGACCGCAGAGCCCGAGTTGGGATCGGCAGCTCCGCCCACAATCCATGCGTCTCGGTGGTTCCCGATGATGAGGGTTTCATCGGGGCTGGTGCCGTTGATGATGCCAATGGCGTCCCAGATTGGCGTGATCTCCTCTCTCATCAAATTGGAGAGGTCAATGGTGGTTCCCGGAGCAGGTCCAGTGCTGTAAGTGACATTCAGACCGCCTACCCAGCCTGTGCGGTTAACCTCCTCCCCGGAAGTCCCGTGACCGTCCAACGCAGCAAGGAAGGGAACAGCATCCTTCCAAGAGATTGGGACAGATGGGATGCGCGGAGTGACGGAGATGGTATCAGCTCTCGGAGAATTCTCCTTTGAAGGATAGCCGGGAGTGGTCGGATCGCCAGGGAATTGGGAGAGGAATTGAACAGAGCCTCGTTGGATAGATGTCGGATTCCGTGCCGGGCCGTCGGGATAAGCGGCGTAGCCGTTTGCTTCGGTAATGTTGCCGTCGTCTCCCGGATCCGTGAAGATGACAGCCCCGATCATGCCATTCTCTTGGGCGTTCTTGACCTTGAGGCCACGGAAAGGGCCTCCGTACTTGGCGAGCGCGATCTTGCCCTCCAGAGGCACCCCAAGCGCCTTCAAGCGTTCGAAATCGACCTGCTGGCCTCGACCGACGTAGACATACTCGGCGGACGCGTTGCCGGACCAAGACAAGCCGTGGAAAGCAGGGACACTGTTGGGATACGAAGTCGTCTCATCTTCCGCCAGCACCTCCTCGATCAGCGTCGCCGAATAGCTGCTGCCATTAGGGAAGTTGACCGAGACAGCCTGTGAGACTGGGTAGTTGAGAAAAGCCCAGTATTCAGCCAGGGAAGAAGGAATGCCGAACGATGACCATTTATCCGCAGTCCACTGGGCTATGCTCTCATTGGTGCCGGCAATGTGCAGCCCGTGGGTGTAATAGTAGGACCACGAGTCGATGGTGGTGTTGTCGAAGGAATTGACAAGAATTGACTCGGTCTCAGACAAGACAGGAGGGAAGGCAGCCTCTTGACGAGCGGCAAGCTTTGAGTGGCGATGGGAGCCGATGCTGCGGGGGCTGAGGAAGTCCCTTTGGCAGGCGACGGCCCCTGCCACGAGCAAGGAGAACACCGAGAGCATTGCAGCCATTGCGCGAGCCGATAAGCACACTCAAGGGGATGGACCATCCATGATGCGGAGAGAGGACCTCATATACCTATCCTTGAGGCCGGCACCAAGCCTCATCGCCCGTGCTGCCTGACGTAGCTGTAGAGTGACATGATGCAACCTTGTCAATGTTCGACCAGGTATCCGCTCCCCGCCTTCCGCTTCTAGGCAATTTGGAGAGTGCTTGGCGCGGGGAGAAAGTGTGCCAAGCTGCTGAGGAATCAATTCCGCGCGGATGTACCGGTAAAGAACAGCGATAAAAGGCGCGATCGCTCCTTCAAGGCAGCAGCGGCAGTGAGCTCGCCTCCAGCTCGTGTTGCGACTCCGAATCGCGCAATGGCAATGCACGGCTGACATGGCGTAACGAGTCCGGCCAAAGACATTCCTTGCAGCAGCGAGTCGCAGCATCCTTCCACATCCGAGCCTCTCGCCCAGCCGCTGTTTGCCGTCACCGCCCACCCTTGGCAGCCATTATGAAGGATGAACCCCGCAGAACAAGATTCCGGAAGCCTATGATGCAATCACCAGCTGGGACAGACTGATAACATCTGCTGCTTGAGTCGGCTGCATCCTGCAAGGGGAGCGGGCAATCCCGACACCATTAAACTTCAAATCTAGCCGCATCTGCAAGCGAGTTGGACAGTCGATTGCACACTGCTCGAAATCAAAGGTCGTTTGTATTCAGGAAGACTAGACATACCAGGCCACCGAAATCAGCCGTAATCGTTCTCTGCCTTCTATCACTACAGGAATAAGTGTATTGGGTATGTGCTTAGGGACGCCGGCGCATCAAAGACTCGGCCAGGTCTTCATAGTCGTCTTGGTCTACGTCAGGCTTCTCGATCATCTCCAGGTCTTCATCAGCTGTTAGTGATTCGTCAGCTGCCTCCTCGGGCCGCGGTGGAGGATCATACCCAGTGGCCTCCTCGTACCAAGAGGTCGACGTCGTCCAGTTTACCACCAGCTCCACGGCCGTCTCCGCCATGCTGTAGTAGTTCGGGTGTTGCTTGGGGTCAAACATGCCCGTGTGCGCCCACGTCTCAGCCGTCGCCTTGTCGTTCACGATGGGAATGAAGTGCTTCTTGATGTCTGTCTTGGGGACAATGCAGAACGTGCGCTCCTGGCCCAGGACGCCCGAACTCCATTTTGTTGCCGAACTGCCCTGCTGCTGGACGGCCAGTCCGAGCTGGGTGTAGAGGTCTGCGAAGCCGAGCTCCAGCGTTTCCGAGAGCGTCACAACGCTGGCCAGTCTCTTCTTCATGTCTTCCTGGCGCGCCAGACATCCAACAAATTCGAGGTGGGAGCCAACGAACTGCCAGCCCTCGCTCAACTGCTCCCGTTTCATGTAGGCCGCCCCTCCTGCTGCAGCGAGGGCACCTGCAGCGCCGGCGAACATTGCTATCTTGCCAAACTTTTGCCACGCAGGCACTACGGCCGTGTCGACGTTGGAGTCTGCTGACGACGACGTCGCCGCCGGGAGCGTTTTGCTCGCAGCGAGCACGTCTGGGTCTGCGCCCTGCTTCTTGCCCCACCCGAATGTATCTGCTACGCTGCTATAGGCATTATAGGCAGCTGTTGCCGTGTTCCAGTGCCCTTCTGCCCCGTGCGCGACAATGCCGGGCGAGATTCCCAAATACGGGGTGTCGAAAGCGAGAATGCCCTGGATGTATGGAAACAAGAGGGTCGTTTGGGATGTGGAGCTATCCGAGTCGGGGTTGATCGGCTGCTCGTTTGAGATAGAGAGGAGCGTCTCCGCCGCCACGATACCGCCTGTTTTGGAGTCAGTAAAGCTTGCCCGTGCTGGAAGTTGGTTGAGGGACTCGCCCATGGAGTGGCCGCACAAGACAACCCTCACCGACGGGTCGATGGTGGGCGAGGAGGTGCCATTTGCAACCTCGAGGTCGATGACCTTGTTTTGCAACCTGCAGAAGTTCAGCCAGACTCCACGCAACAGGAAAGCGCCGCGACGGAGCGGGTCTGCACGTAGGCGCGCGCGTCCTGACCGTACCACTCCTTGAATTTCGCCACGCAAGACTTGCTGTTCGACACGGTCAGCTGCGGGCAACACTCGGGCGGCGGGCGGCAACATACAGATCGCCGCGCGTTTCGTACTGCGGGTACGTGAGGGTCAAGACGTTGACCTTGTGGAGAGTGCTGTCCAGCACGGCGCGCAGGTGCTGGGGGAACTGGTCCGGGTCAACAGGATGTTCGGTTGAGGTTCAAAGCGCCTCTGACTTTACGGAAGGTATCATCGTCGCCCTGGGTGCAAGGTCAGCATGTTTGTTCCTCGCATCATGGCTCGTGCGGAAGTGACCTTGAAGCCGTGGATGAAACATAGAAGCAGTGTCTTCTTCATCCTGAGCTGTGTTCCTGCATAGTATCGGGGCGTGGTGGAGGAGACAGCATTATGTCACCGCCTTGCGCGGCTGACTATCGGCGGCCAACAAGCGTGCCTTCGGTTTCAGGTGCCCGCACGTGACGGCGGGCCACGATCTGGAATCGCGGATGCAGCTACGACGTCGGGAATCTGTCTGCAGGAACAGACCCGCCGAAGAACACAGGATTGGGCCGCCCGGGAAACGGCCGGAGCCTCTGTGACGGTCGGTGCTGTCTGCTGGAGGCCGTGCGAGGTTCGGGCTAGGCTGAGATGGAGGGCAGCTGGCGGGCGTGCCACTGCCAACGGAGCTCCCGCGCAATCAGCCCCGCGCGACACAGCAGCAGATAGCGGGCGGCTCGGCGGGTCAAGTCGCTCTCGAGAATGCAAGCCTCGCCGCCAAGCGCTGCACCAGGCCCGTCTGGCACGCGGACGGGCTGCCTGGCGGCCCGCGCGGCCACACGCCGTTTCACCCGGCGCAAATCCGTCGCCGTCAGGCATTCGCCATGGCTCAAAACACCACCGCTACGCGCCCGTGTAGAACGGACATGCCGCAGCCCTGGAGATCAGGCCCGCTTTCGCGCGAGTGCCAGCGTGTCGCCGCGGGCAGATGGCGCTGTTAAATGGCGAGCCGCCGCGCCCCCCGGTGTTTGGAGTATTTTGTCGTCTCCTTGCAGTCCCCGTACCATGATACCCTCGCTTCCCCAGCCCCCCATTCTTTGAGTCTTGGTGCCTCATCTCACGACGGAGAACGTGGCCGAAAATCCAGCAGATCGACGCGGCTCCGTGCTTACATTGCTTGCCTGCTTGATGTTGCGCGCCCACGCCTGTCGTTAGCCGCCTGTCCTTCTCTTGCCCGGAGCTTGCCTACGCCATCTCCGTCGCTCGTTGCCTGCCTCACACTGCGCGTGTCTCACCAGCACCCTGTCGGAAGCCTGCTTGCCGACTCGCCCTCCGGCTTCTGCTTTCCAGAACCTATCTATTGCTCGCTGTCCCCTGCTGTCTCCCAGCATCAGCTCTCGACATGATGCCTTCCAGCGCAGCGCGCTTCGCCGTCACCCTGCTTCCGCTGTTTGCCGCCGCAGTCCACGCCGTCTCTCTGTCCGACTTCACGCCCCGGGTCGACGGCCTGTCCGACCAGTGTAGCACCGTCTACAACCGCCAAATCTCCGACTGTTCTGCCTCCGACCTCGAGACCGGCGTGAACTGTTCCGTCGCGTGCATCAGCGGCCTGCTGTCCATTGCGTCACAGGTCAAGTCTGCCTGCGCCGACGACGATGTGGCAGAGACGTCAATCATCGGCGTCTTCCTTCTCGGCAAGGGCCCCGAGATTCTCTGCTCCAACATCGCTGCCACCACCATCGGCAGCGGTCACACGTCGACCACCTCTGCCTCGCACAGTACCAGTACCGAGCAGACCAGCACCAAGGAGCATTCCAGTCAGACCACCGACGCCGGCACCACCATCATAGCGGGCACAAGCACAACCGCCGACTCAACCACCACTGCAGCGGCAACCACGACGACTTCGGCAGAGACTTCAACTTCAGCAGCCGAGACCACCGCAGCAGCAAGCACGACATCTACCGAGTCGAGCTCGGAAAGCACGGAAGCAGCGTCGAGCTCTACGGCAGCAACGACGAGCTCTGCGGCGGCAACGACATCCTCAGGCGGTTCGGATGTCAACGACGGCAGCGGAGGCGGCAGCCCGTTCGATCTTGCAATCGGAGCTGGCTCTCCGAGAACAACAACATCAACGCGGCTGCTGGGCACGGCAATGGGCGTGTGGGCTCTTTTGGTTTTCTTCTTGTCGTGATGGAAAAAAAACGGGCGACTTCGCCACGGGACTCTCTTCTATTCTCCCATTGTTTTTGATACCACTGTTTTTACCGGCACTTTTAATGCCATGCTGCGCAACGCTTCCTGGACGGCGTAGCACTTCAACCAACAAGGGGCGATTTTTGAATCGCATATTTCAACGACGGCTGGCTGTTTCCGTCGAGGCATACATGGGCGTTGGGCATACAATGCATCGAAGCGAGCCAATCCGCTGAAAAACGAGACGGATTCGGAAAGTGGAGGAGGATGCAATTGTATAGACGGGGGGCAGTAGCGGAAGCCGAATGGCGTGGGTTTCGGAAGTCAGGACAGCAGCGCCTGGCGGCTGCGTAATGGTTGGATGGTGTTAAGGACCAACGATCTGCATGATACCGACTTATGAGGATTAAATGAACGGCTTGAAATGACACAAAGACCCAAGTAGTGAGTTCTTCAGACGCAGCCGGTGACTAGCAATGCAGACCAAAAAATAGCTGCTTCACATCACGAGTCGACCAAGCTAGAGCCCTGACGCATGTGGATCAGTGGCCCGACAATGGCAGACAGCCGCCACTGCTAACGTCATCGATGGCCATGTCGGCGTTGAGTCCTCCACGTCCAACGCCAAGTGTTCCAGTTACATTGCGATTCTCATCCGCAAGAGCAAATGACTCGAGCTTGCGCAGCGGCCGGCAGCAGAACGGAGCGCTGGTCGGGCTTGCGCATGGGCCGGAGTTAATAATCAAGCACAGCAGACGTCAATCGAATTCCCTTCGTCAAATATCAAGCTCAAATGATCATATGACCATGAATTCTGAGGACAGTAGCGCTAGCTAGAAACATTTCACCATGAGCGACGATGTAGAAAGTGTGAGCTCGGTGACCAGCCTACCCGTTCCCGCGTTAGGCCCTCTCTAAGGAGAGGGCTTACTTGCTTTACTTTTTACCTCTATTTTTCGCCGTTTTCTAAGCTTTCGCTTCGTTTTATTTATCTTTTCTTTATTTTCTACGCTCTCTACCCCCTTACTAAGCTTTTAAGCGCACCGTTCCTAGTATTCTCCTTGAATCCCCTCCGGCACGCATGTATTTAGACATGTAGAGAGAAACGGGCCCCCTAGAGGGACCCCGTCTCTAATAGTCTTAGACTCTAGAGGGACGTTAAACTAAATAATAATAATAATAATACCCGTTCCCGCAAACCGCTTTCTATTTATTTCCCTAGTACAGGCACGTAAATGTGTGAAATTCACATCCTCTAGAAAGATTTAGAGAGGATATTGCCTACTCCCATGATCAGCTAGAAGACGAAGAAAGGATATGAAGAAAACATGAAGAAATACGAAAGACGATGAGTAGTGGCCTGGTTAAGGGCGAAGGAAGCGCAGGTAGTGGTGGAAGTGGCCGTGCGCCGGGGCGCATTGACCTCGATCGACGGTGGAGGCTTGAGGCTTGCGCCGCGTCAAGGCCGTCTCTCTCCCGCGCGCACCGCAGCACCTCGCCCTCTAAACTTTCTTTCTGCCCCCGCGCCCCGCTCCCCACCATGGGCAAAGGCACCGACAAGCTCTACATCACCCACTCAGAGTGGGCCTCCGAAGATGCTTTCTCCGCCAGCTACGGTGCCGGCGTCAACAAGTCCAAGGTCGTTGGCGCCTCGTTCCGCCGCCTTCCCTTCAACTTCTGCGCCCTCTCGCTGCAGCCCTTCGAGCACCCCGTTTGCACCGCCCAGGGCACCATATTCGACCTGACCAACATCCTGCCGTGGCTGAAGAAGCACGGCACGAACCCCGTCGACGGACAGCAGCTGAAGAGGGCCGACCTCATCAAGCTCAACTTCGCCAAGAACGACGATGGCGAATACGTCGACCCCGTCACGTACAAAGTCTTCACGAACAACACCCACATCGTCGCGCTCAAGAACTCCGGGAACGTCTTCGCCTGGGACACCATCGAGCGGCTGAACATCAAGGCCAAGAACTGGCGCGATCTGGTCACCGACGACGAGTTCTCGCGCAAGGACATCATCACGCTGCAGGACCCGCAGAACCTCGAGGCCCGGGACCTGAGCGCGTTCAAATACCTCAAAGACGGCGAGAGCAACCTGACGGAGGAGCAAGAGCAGGAGCGGGCGAGCGGCGTCAACGCCGACGCTCTGGGAAGCTCGGCCAAGGTGCTCAAGGCGAAGGAAGCCGTGGCCAAGGCGCGGACGGAGCGCGAGAAAGCGGCCAAGGCCAGGGCGGAGGGCGGCGTGGCGGCGGCGCTCGCGCGGGCGCGGGCGGAGCAGGGCGGCGGCGACGGCGCCAACGCGCTGCACCAGAACAAGCCGCTGCCGTACAACGCCGCCCAGTACACGACGGGCAAGGCGGCGGCGTCGTTCACGAGCACGGGCGTGACGCCGCACACGTCCAACGAGCGGGCGCTGCTGTCGGAGGAGGAGTACATGCTGAAGCCGCGGCGGGTCAAGACGCCCGGCTACGCGCGCATCCAGACCAGCCTGGGCGAGCTCAACGTCGAGCTGCAGCCCGAGTTCGCGCCCAAGGCGGTGTGGAACTTCGTGCAGCTGGCCAAGAGGGGCTACTACAGCAACATCAGCTTCCACCGCAACATCAAGAACTTCATGATCCAGGGCGGCGACCCCACGGGCACCGGCCGCGGCGGCGCCAGCGTCTGGGGCAAGAACTTCAACGACGAGTTCGAAGGCCCGAACAAGCACGACGCGAGAGGCGTCCTGAGCATGGCGAACAAGGGCAAGAACACCAACTCGAGCCAGTTCTTCATCACCTACCGCGCGGCGAAGCACCTCGATCTCAAGCACACCATCTTCGGGCGCGTCGTCGGCGGCATGGACACGCTGTCACGGCTCGAGAACGCACCCACCGATTCCAAGGACAGGCCGGACCCGCCGATCACGCTCGAGGACGTCGTCGTCTTCGTCGACCCGTTCGAGGAGTTCCAGAAGCAGAAGGCCGAGAAGGATGCGAAGGAGCGCGAGAAGGAGGAGATCAAGAAGGCGGGCGGCACCGAGGACGACAAGACGACGTGGACGGGCAAGCGCGTCCGGGGCGATGGGACGGTCGACTCGGGTGGCGGCGGTGGAGGCGTCGGCAAGTATCTCAAGGCGGCATTGGCGGAACAGCAGTCGAACGACGTGGAAGAAGACGAGATCGTGGGGGAGTGGGACGAGCCGGAGCAGCCGGTGAAGAAGAAGTTCAAGGGCGGTGGGTTTGGCAACTTTGACAACTGGTAGAAATGGCATGGGGCAAAATCTGGGGAAATGAGGAGTTTTGGCGTCGGAGGAAAAACACTGTATTGGATCAAATCCGGGACGAGCGGCTGCCTTTACATACTGTAGAGATATGAAAATACCATTTATGTTGTTCGCATCGCGTCGAACAACCACGTGGGGCTGGAAGACATGGGCCCGTTATCGCTTTCAAGAACCGCTTGTCGAATCTCTCGGAATGCCACCACCTGATCCGGTTGCAGCATCGACTCCCAAAACCGACAAGCCTCCCGCTGGCAAACTTTCCTTGTGCAGAAAATCAGACTACGGCGAGTACAGATCCCGGCGGACAGCCGGTTGGCCATTCTCTCTGGAATACCGGCTCGAGCTCGTCGGCACGTACTCTCATTTGGAGTTGTCGGAGTACACAGACAAATTGCCAGAAGTTGCCGGTATAGCTGCCGAAGTATACCGCCTTTCCGATGCCACGGGTAGTCCCACGGGGAGATATCTTGCAGGGTTGCGGGAGGCAGATCTGCCTCGGCAGTTGCTCTGGATAGTATCACACCGCTCCAAGCCAGAATGCGGTCCCTATCGTGCGCCATCATGGTCGTGGGCATCGGTTGCTGGGAACAGATACAACTCGCTATCCGTGGGTCATGGAAGAATACTGTTCTGATCCGGAGACACAGATGATTGAGTGTTCAGCCACGCCGCTTCATGCCGGGGCATCTTTCGGACAAGTAAAAGATGGCTTTTTGAAGATCGGAGCCAGGCTGGCCAGGGGCACGGCTATGAACGAAGCGTTGGTCTCTACAAACATTGACATAGTCACAGACCATCGGGAATTTTGTCAGATGGATGGTATGGTCTTGGACGAATCGGTAGAGGCGGCCAAGGAGGAGGCTATCGCTTCATGGTGGATCCAGCTTGGAGAGTGTTGTGGTTTGATCCTTGAGGGAGTAGAACCAGGGGAACATCTGTATCGACGAGTGGGCGTCTTCCATTCGGAGAAGGCGTCTTTTCCGGACGTTGAGCCGTCGGTGCTGACCATCATCTGAGAGAAATCATGTATGCAGTGCCGGCACAGTCCAATCGCGTTCAGGGAGTAGTGATAAACTCCTGACACATATCTCATTGCGGTGTGTCGGATGAGGCAATTGCGGCCAGTTTGTATCGGCCCAGCCATTTTGTCGGCATAGTCATTCGACCATGAACCTGATTGACATCCATATCGCGAGCCTCAGTCCGCAACCCTCGCCCGCTTTCCGTCCCGCTCGTCCCTGTCATCACCATGTCTCTTCCGTTCGCCCACAGCGCTTGCATTAGCACCAGTCGCACCGGCTCTGCCCTCCACCTCCCCGCCATCTGGCCTGAACCGTTCATCAACTCCTTTGAGGTAGGCGCCGCCACCTTTTCCTCTACGATCACCGAAATCGCCCCACCGCCCAGTGTCTTCGCTCCTCATATCCTTATACCTCGTCCTGCCCTTCTTGCCGAGCTTCGTCATATCCCGAATCTGCATGTACTCCGGCAGCGCCTCCTTGTTCCGCACATCGTCCACGTACCGCGAGCCCATGATATCCCTGCGATCCAGCCCAGCATCCTTGAGATCATCCTGGAAGAAGGCGCCCTTGTGGAAGTACTTCTGCATCGTACTCATGCTGCCCTTGCCCGCGCGCTCCTCCTTCTGCCGCTCGATGAACTCGCGGTCCTCGGCATCGCGCTCCTCCTGCGTGAGGTTGCGGCGGCGCTCCACCTCCTCGCGCTCCCTCTCGGCCTCCTCGATGGCCTCGCGCTCGCGCTTGACGCGCTTCAGCTCGCGCAGCTTCCACGCCGCGTACTCGGCCTCGGGGTCCACGCCGTCGGCGTCGTCCACGTCGTCCAGGTCGCCCAGGTTGTCCTCGTCGTCCCACTGCTTCTTGCCCGCCGCCCGCTCCGCCGCCGCGCGCTCCAGCTGCTCCTGCACCAGCGCGTCCGCGCGCGCCTTGCGCTTCGCCTCCGCCTCCGCCCACTGCTCGTCCTCCGTTTTCGCCGCCGCGGCGCCGCCAGCAGCACCGTCGCCGCCTTTCCGCTGATCCTTCCGCACGAACACGGGGCGCAGCATCTTCTTCCGCCGCGCCGCCGCCTCGTCCTCGCTGCTGCTCTCCTCCTCCTCGGAAGACTCGTCCTCGTCCTCGCTCTCGCTCTCGCTGCCTTCCTCGCCACCACTACCTTTGGCACTCTCCTCCTCATCGGTCTCGAAGCCCTCCTCCGCCGCCGCCCGCGCCGCCTTCTCCGCCTCCAGCCGCGCCGCCTCCGCCGCCGCGGCCTCCTGCCGCCGCGCGTTCAGGTCGACGTTTTTGAGGTTGCTCGCGATCTTCGACGACGCGTCCTTGGGGAAGGACGACGCCTTTGGTTGCGCGGCCGCGGCCGCGGCGCTCGGGGTCTTTTGTTGCTGCCGCTGTTGCTTTTCCTCATCTTCCTCCTCGGCGCCCGAGTCTTCTTCTTCTTCTTCTTCCGAGGACGAGGGCGCTTCGGCGGCGGTGGGCTTGCCCGGGCGGTAGCGCGCCGGTCGGGTCGGGTTGGCTGTCATGCGTTTGGGCGGCATTGTTGGGGGAGGGATTGGTTCGATGCTCGATGGCGGGAGGGCCCGGTTGAGGGAGGGTCGGGGTCTTTGCTTTGTGGTGAGAGGGTGGGCGTGGGCGTGGGCGAGGTTGGTTTTTGTTGCTGGAGCGTCGAGAGCGAGGATGGAAAGTTAGCGGACGAAGCTTGCGCCAGGATGCCGCCGCCGCCAAGCCTTTTGCTCAAGCCAGCTCCGTAGGGCTGAAGACTATGTGAGTGCAAGGGTACGTGCAGGGATCTTATCTAATCAATGGCATCTCCGCTATCGCTCTCCATGTGATTGGTCAGTTTGGCAGCACCACAAGATCATCGCTTCCGGATCGACTATATATTTGACAAACGATTCTCTCAACTACCTGACCTTCATCTCTCAAGCGTCTGTTCCTCTTCGTCTGGTGGTTAAAGAACCTTCCTCTGCAATGGACGTCCCAGTCGCCGCCAATGTGCTCGGCACCATCGGTGCTGTACGTGCTCCTCCCTTCGAAGTAGACACAAACCCCACGAACAATAGCTAACCACCCGCCCCGCAGGTCTGCTGGTCCATCCAAGTACGCCCATACCCACCCAATAAACCAAAGGACAACCCCGCATGCTAACGCCGGCCGTCCCCCCAACCCACAGCTCATCCCCCAAATCATCATCAACTACCGGCGCCACCACGCCACCGGCCTGCAGCCCGCCATGATGATGTGGTGGGCATGCGCCGGCGTGCCTCTCGGCGTCTACAACATCGTATCGAACTTCAACATCGCGCTGCAGATCCAGCCGCAGCTCCTCACGCTCCTCTCGCTCGCGACGTGGATCCAATGCCACCACTACCAGAAGCGGTGGGCGGCGCTCCGCTCGCTCTGCATCGTGCTGCCCATCGCGGGCGCCATGGCGGGCGTCGAGGCCGCGCTGGTCGTCGCGCTGCGCGTCGGCGTCGCCCGCGGCACGCGCTGGCCATTGACATTGATGGCGGTGCTGGCGGCGGCCGGGCTCGCCGCCGGCGTGCTGCGGCACTATTGGGACATCTGGCGGCACCGCACCGTGCGCGGCATCTCGTTCGTGTTCGTCGCCATCGACGCCGCCGGCGACCTGTTCAGCCTCGTGTCGGTCCTGTTCCAGCCCGAGCTCGATGTGCTCGGGCTGGTGACCTATGGCGTCGAGCTGGCGCTGTGGCTGGGCGTGTTTGCGTGCGGGGGCTACTTCAACTTTTGGCCGTGGCTGATGAGGAAGAGGAGAGGGGCCGCCGGTGGGAGTGGGAGTGATGTCGATGCTGCTCGTTCCGAGCGTGGCGCCGACGACGACGACGACGACGACGATGACGACAGACGCGTGGATGCTGCCGGGTCGGGAGAGGGTGCGGCGGAAAGCAGCGCGGTGGAGCTGCATGACTTGCCTTCCTCGACCTCCGTGTTCAGGACGCCGTCATGCGAGCTGGCACTGGCGAGATCAAGGACTGGGGGGAGCCGAAGGTCGTAATGGAAAGAGGACATGTGGCGGGATGAGGCGTTTGGTAAAGAAGGCAAACATATGTACATACGCAATTAGCACGGCGTACTTGCACAGATCAGAGAGAGGTTAGACGTTGGAGGACCAATCAACGAATCTATAAGTATGACTCCTTAATGCTGAGCAATTCTTTTCTTTTTCCGTTCCGAACGCCACGATTATGCAAAACAGGCCCAGGGATATCCCAACAACCGGCGCACACGATTATTTGTTCCTCTTCGCGATCCTCTTCTGCGCCCTCACGTCCTTCTTCAGTCTCGCGTCCACCATCTTGTACTTACCCTTCGTGCCCTTCGGTCTGCCCTTGAGACCCCTGTTGCTACCGCTGGCGACGACGACGGCAACCTGCTTCCTGGGCTTCTTCTTCGCCGCCTTGCCCATCATCTTGGAGATGCTCTGCGCCTTCTCCTTCTCCGTCATGCCCTCGTCGTCGGCAAGCAGCGCGCTCTTCTTCTTCAGCTTCTCGAGACGCTGGGCCGCCTTGAACTTCTTACGCGCCTTGGCTTCCGCGACCTTCTTGATGGGACGGGCGTTCACGGCACGCTGCTTCTCCTTGATGGCTGCAGCCGCGGCCGCCGTGATGGGCCGTTGGATCTTTGCGTGCCTGTTCTCGTCATCCAGGAACCAGTCGGGCAGGCCGTCAACGTCGCGGAGAGAGTAGCGGTGGAAATTGTCATCCAGAAGGTCTTGTTTCGTCTTCTTGCCGGTCGCGAGCTGATGGGCGAGAGTCATGGCCTCGGCGGTGATGATATCGATATCGGGACGGCCGTCCTTCATGGGCACGTCGTCCTCATCCCACTTGCTTTCGTCGCGTTTTACAACCTCGAAGCCGCTCTTCTCCTTCTCGTCGTCAGATGACCATTCGTCCTCGGATTCCTCCTCAGAAGCCGCCGTTTGCTTCTTCGGTTCTTGGACCTTGACCTGCTTCTTCGATGCCTTCCCGTTCGCCTCCTCGGCCGAAGACTTCTCTTCGACATCGATGCCACTGTCTTCATCTTCTTCAGCGTCCAACCCATCTATGCCCTTGAAAAGGTCCTGGTCGAAGAACATTGCCGCTCGTCTCGTG
Source organism: Diplodia intermedia (assembly GCA_021495925.1). Lineage (NCBI taxonomy): Eukaryota > Fungi > Ascomycota > Dothideomycetes > Botryosphaeriales > Botryosphaeriaceae > Diplodia > Diplodia intermedia. Next base: position 248,011 of record JAKEKT010000007.1, on the reverse strand, counting down.
AGACCGTCCCCAGTCTTTTCCTTCGGCGCAAGGTCCGTCACCAGGGTTTGGGGTCCATCTTCATCGTCAGAAGACGAATCGCCATCTTCCTCCATGATCTCATCACCACTGCTCTCGTCCTTGTCATCATCCGAGAAGCCCTGGAATTCCTCGTCGTTGTCTTCCTTATCCTTCCGGGCCTTCTTCGCACGATACTTTGCGTCGGATGCAAGCTTTCGCTCCTGGTACTGATCATACATCGAATCGAGCTCTGTTTCCAGACGGTCGGCTTCGGGGTCGCTTTCATCGTCATCCTCGTACTCGATCTCCTTCGGCTTCTCGTCCACAACTGTGGTCATTCTCCCCTTTGCGATCTTGTTGAGCCCGCCGGCCTTGTCGACAGCCTTCAGTTGGAACATGGCATCCTCGCCATTAGGACCAAGTTGTTCCAAACCGATGTCCATGGGCGTCGTCATATGCAACTGCAGGCGCTGGACCTCTTTCTGTTTCCGCTCATTTTCCTTTCGCCTCTCCTTCTTCCTCTTCGTATCCTCATGCACCCTCAAGCGCTGCAGTTCTTCCTGAACCTGCAGTTCTTCATCCATCGGCTCAACTTCTGCCACCTCCTCTTCCTCCTTCTCCTCCGGCTTTGCGTTGGCCTTCTGCTTGAAACCAAAGATTTCGCGGAGCTTCAAACGCCACCTGAGCAGGCGCTTGAAATCGGAGCGTCCCAAAACCTTCAGATCGGCGCAGCATGCACGAATCTCGTCGGTGGTCTCGGGGAGCTGAGCAATTGTGGCCTGAGCGATGTCTCCGTTGGGCTTTTGCTCGAAGGAAAGCTTGTTCATTGAGCCAAGCATGGCGATGGGATCGGTAGTCTGGACGAACTCGCTGACGGTGGCTTCGTGAAATTGAGTATAGTCACCCTCCTCGTAACCCTCACGCTTCCTCTTCTTCACCTCGGGGTTGAAGACCTTCGCCTCATTGTTCGGAGCTGGGGCGGCAAGTTCGGCAAAGACATGGCGGGGGTCGACGAACTTGGGGTCGAGGTGCTTGGGAGCCTTGAAGCCCCTGCAAACGACGAAGATCTCGGCAGAGACATTACGGGACGACGGGGGCTTGGTGGCCTCGACTTTCGTGAAAAGCTGGTTGAAGACCCAAAGCAGGGAGTTGTAATCCTTGGAGCGGAAGACCTTGGTGACGAAAGTACCACCCTCGCGCAGAAACTCGGTTGCGAGTTTCATGGACTGCAGGGTCAATTCGGCCTGGGAGAAGGCATCCTGAACCCAGGCAGTACCGACGTTGGGGGCACCGTCGTGGAGCACAGCATCGGCCTTCATTGTCTTCAGGTGTTGTCGGAGAGTAGCGCGGCATTTATCGGTGGTAATATCGCTCTGGAAGGTGATACACCTAGGAATGGCCTTGATCGGGGCTAAATCGACACCAACGATGAGACTGTTCGGAGGCATGACCTCCGCGGCGACTTGACACCATGACTGAGAGGGTTTTAGCGAATGCGCGCCGGGGTTTCACGAGGCTATACTCACTCCTGGCGCAGCACAAAGATCAATCAAGACCTTGCTCTTCTCAAGGAAGTTGTACTTCTTGTTGAGCTGGATAAGCTTGAAGGCGGCACGGGCGCGGTAGCCCTTCTCCTTCGCGAGCTTGTACCATTTGTCGAGACGACCCTTTCCGTGCTGTGCGTGTTTGTTAGTATCGCGGGGGGCTTCTGAGGGTTCTGGGAGCACGTACCTTCTTTTGGATCGCCATGGCGGATTGGGGGCAGTGGAGTGTCGCGAAGACTTCCTCGCGGTCGCGCAAAGGCAAAAAGTCTCAGAGAGCGCGGGCGGTGGGCGGCGGCAGAACGGACCCTTGTCGACGGCACGTGTGCGGGTCCACGACTCGTGTAAGGCCGGTTCCCCAGCCTGCGGGTGACGTCTGCGCTCTGGCACGGGCTCCATCGCCCGCCGCATCCCCGTCCTACCCTGCCTGCAATTCTCTTCCACGCCCACGCCGCCCTCTGCCCTCCGGTGCTCCCGCATGCCTGAAGACTCGAAACGGCGCCTACCCTTTCTCTTCCGTCTTGCAGATCGCGCCTCTATGGGACCGCGCAAGAAGTCCAAGCCGAGCCCCAAGGCACCCAAACCCGACAACAGCGACGCTCAACAACCCGGTCCGCCTGACGCCTCGCCGGAAACCCCGAACGCACAAACAAAGCATGCCTCAGACAAGCCGACAGAAGCGGGCGAGCCTGCTTCCAACCACTCCAGCCAGAGCGGCGACCCTCGTAGCCCTGGGACTCCAAAAGGAGTCGCCCCACGGCGTAGCTGGTATGCCGGTGGGAGCTGGAGAGCGAAGGCAGCACCTATTGCTCAGGTTGCACGCGAGAGCATATCGTCCGCTGCTGGCGGCGTGACGTCTGATTCCTCTAGCGACGTGAGCAAGCCGGACAGCGTCAACAAAACCCCCATCAAGTTCCTGGACAGACGGACCTCGACTAAGAGCACTGCATTGGCCGCCTCCACGACAAATGTGATCGCAACGTCGAGCCTCGCAAGCGAATCAAAGGCTAGTCTGGCTTCCGAGCCCAAGGAACCTTCCAAGGAGGCTGAAATCGACCCTCCCCTCCCTCCAGACCCTATGAAAGACAATGACAAGACAGGCGCGATGACAACCGAAAGAGTAGAACCAGAACCGGAGCAGAAGGCACAAGAGCAGAAAGCACCAGAGCAGAAGGAATCCGGGATAACATCGTATATTCCAGCGATATCAAAGGGGTTGTATAGCTGGTGGTCTCGGCCGGATGATTATGCGAGTGGTGATGATAAGGGGGCGGATAAAGGCGACGTTGACATGGAGGACGCGAAGTCTACGCCGCTGCCGAGTGCCACACCGACGGAAGACAGTGCAAATCCGCATGACCAGCAGGATCAGGACGGTAGCGCTCAAACAGAAACAGCCCCGGATCAAACACCACCGGATCAAGCACCAGTGGGCGAGGCCGCTTCCAAAGAAGGCGTCGACGAGAAGGCAGCTCCATCAAGAAGTAGCTGGTTCTGGCTTTGGAGCAACTCACAAAACGCTCAGCAGACTGCGAATACAGTTACCGAGACGCCACAGCAACCTGAGGCAACTACGCAAAATGATGGCGGAGAGCAAGACAGCGCTCAACAGGACCAGACCCAGGAACCTTCTCCCACAGAAACCAAGCCTCCCGTACAATCTATACCCAAGACATCTGCTGGGTGGGCATTTTGGTCGCGGGCCAACCCTCACGGCGATGAGACGTCTGATACCGAGTCGACCCATAAGCAAATCGGTGAATTGGCTGTGGCAGACACCCCGTCCCAATCTCACCCGGAAGCCGCGCAGTTTAACGAGCATCAAGAAGAGCAACCGAAGGCTCCAGCAAGATCAATTGTCGGTTCAATCCGTAGAGGTCGTGGAAAAGGACGTGAGGTAGACAGCAGGCCATCAACCCCCGCAACTCCCTCAACTCCCTCAAAAGCTACGCCAGACCAAAGCCCGACTCGGAAGACCGTTGAGGAAGCGCCTGCGAAAAAGTCCTCGAAGGAAGGTGTCAAGACAAAACAGCCTCAAACAGAACAGGCAAACCCGAACCTTCTCTTGCCGGAGTTTAAGAGCACCTATCGCATGCCCCAGACCCCTTCTTACTGGGGAAAGGTTCGTAAGTATTTTCTTGGTGGCCACGAACCAGAGTCTCCGCATTTGCAACGCGCCAAGGAGCCTCCGCGGATAAAGAAGGCCCTAGCCATTGGTGTTCACGGATACTTTCCAGCTGCCATTCTACAGAAAGTGCTTGGCCAGCCCACGGGAACCTCTATCCGATTTGCAAACGCCGCTGCAACTGCCATCCAAGGCTGGACGGAGAGCCAAGGTTACTCGTGCGAAGTAGAGACGGTTGCTTTGGAGGGCGAGGGATACGTGTCGGACCGCGTGGATACTCTGTGGAAGCTGCTCGTCAACTGGATCGAACACGTCAAGACCGCGGACTTCATCCTCGTGGCTTGCCACTCCCAAGGTGTCCCCGTCGCGATAATGCTTGTCGCTAAGCTTATCCAATTCGGTTTCGTCAATGCCGCCAGGATCGGCGTTTGCGCCATGGCGGGCGTCAATCTCGGTCCATTCCCCGAATACCGCAGCCGGTTCTTCGGGGGTTCGGCCGGCGAGCTTTTCGAGTTCTCGAGACCCGACAGCTTGGTTAGTCAGAAGTACCAGGGTGCTTTGCGCGTGGTCTTGAACTACGGCGTGCGGATCATGTACGTCGGCAGCATCGACGACCAGTTGGTGTCGTTGGAGGTAAGACCAAATTATTCGCCAAGGCAGCTCGAGAAGGACGAAAGACTAATCTCCGCACTCTCCAGTCTTCCATCTTCTCTAACATCTCCCATCCCTATATCTATCGCGCCGTATTCGTAGACGGCCGCATTCACGCCCCGGATTTGTACGTCCAACGCCTTACCATTCGGCTACATGTTACTGACAAACACATCAGCATCACCCACCTCGTCGGATTCGCCCTCAAACTGCGCAACCTCGGTCTCCCGGACCACGGCCTCATCCGCGAGCTCTCGCCCGCGCTCGCCGGGTCGCTGTACGGCGGCGAAGGCCACAGCCGCCTCTACAACGACGTCGGCGTCTACAGCCTGGCCGTCCAGCACGCGCTGGAGACGACGTCGCTGCCCGGCGCGATGAACCCCGGCCTGCAGATCAAGGACTACGAGGGCACCGGCTCCACGGGGAGCAACCCTTACTTCCTCCCCTGGGCGATGCGCGGGTTGCTCGAGGAGGACTTTGTGCGGAGGGAGCTCAGCAACGAGGTCGAGGAGCTGCTGGCCATGTTCGAGAGCTGGAAGCCGACGACGAAGCCGTTGAAGGATATCAAGTTCCGGCTGGAGGTCGTCAAGAGTAAGCTGTGACGGGGGTGGCGTTTTGTTTGACGGCGCACATTCAGAGAGCCTGGCTTCGCTGTAGCTTTGTGGCCGGATCAAGAAGAAGTATATAATGTTACTTGGCGTTCGATTTGTTTGTAGAGTGGCGTCAGGAAGTCATCTGCGTTTTCTTTTGGATTGGCTTGGACGGGGGGGCTGGCTCAGGTAGGGGGGTTTTGGATGGGATCAAACGGCTGGTTGGTCGGTGGGGAACTCCTTGAAAGCGTACACACATCATGCATGGCGTCGAAGACTATACATATACGTAGCGTAGAGCAAATCTGCTTTTAATAGACTTCCTTTGTTGATGTCTCAACGCATCTCTTTCGTGTCGCTTTTTGCGCGGTATTGCGGATACATAGTTCCTTGATTTAATTTCTTTTTTTGAATTTGAAGCTCGTCCGCTGCTCACTCAGTCTTCACTGTAGAAAATCTCCTTGTAGCGATGCGTCGCGTCGACGACTGCTTCGGCGGCAGTGAAGTCTGTTGTAGTCGAAGTATCAGTGATGAGGTCGCTCGCGACAAGGTTGAGGATAATGGGCCGAACGCGAGACTGATGTCTGCCAGAATCAAAGAATACAGATGACATGGTATCACTGACAGGAGACGGGGGACATAGAGGCGGAAAGAAGACAACGCGAAGAAAGAGGAGAACAAAAAAGGCAGACAGAAAGAGGGGGAAGCGAAGGAGGAGAAACAGGATGTGGATGCGTACCGATATTGGAGCCGAAGTCAGTAGAAGTGAGGACGCGCACGCTCAAGTCGCTGTTGACCTTGCCAATGACCTCGACAGCATTGTTCAGAGTGAGGTGGGAGTCCTGGGCCAGCGTCAGCGAACGGGAGCCACGAAAGGAGGCGCAGCCTGACGAGGCAGACTTACGCGGTTCAAGTGCAGGTTGATGGATCCGCCGGCATCGATGGTAGCCTGCTCGCCGCGCAGCTGTGACACCTTGCCGAGGATGCGCACGGTACGGTGGGTGAACTTCTCGAGGAGGGGCGCGGTGATACGGGGCGTCTGCTCGGCCATGTTGGTTGTTGTATTCTGTTTTCTCGGTTGCAGGCTGACTGGCAGTGGCGGGGGAGAAAGGATGGCAGAATGAGTAGTCGCGTAGGAAGGAAGTCGCGTCAGCGACGCGCGCGCACACGTGAAGTGAAAGGCAGAATTTCGTGGCCGGATCGTCCAAGATTGGCCAATGCGTCGGCGTGCGGCTCTTGCAACAGCGCAGGCGGGCCACGGGGCGCTGCAGCAGATCCGGAGACTGTGCAGCGCTGGCTGCTGCCTGGGAGCGTGGGGCTTCTTGCTCACACCGTGCAATTGAGTCAGCGCGGTGGCTATGCGCAGCTGTCGCGGTGTTGGCCGCGGCAAGGCGATGCGTCATACATGGAGCTTTATCGATACCTATAAAGGCGGTCAGGGCTGCCAGAGCTCGCTGCTCCCCACTTGGTTGTTCTTGCGCGGCCTACCACCCTTCGCCCCAGCTATTCCTCCAATGACCGCAACTAGGAACTGCTCTTCCATGGACTTTGCCTGGTCTGTTCTGATAGCCGCGCGAATAATACGACGCTTGGACGTAATAGCTCAATAAACATGCCAACCACCCGCCACGAGAAGCAGCAGCTTCCTGCCCACGATCGCCGGAAGGGCGAATCGGTGCGCCACCACCACCCTTCCATCCTTCCTCCTAACCCAAAGCCGCCGCGCTGACTTGCTGCACCTCGCGTCCGCGCACGCAGGCCCTCAGCGACTTCGCCGAGTATGTCCAGAAGCAGCAGGCCCGCCGCGGCAAGCCGCTCGCCGCCGATGCCGCCGTGACCGAAGAGCACGACGAGCTCGACATCATCGACGAGCTCGGCCTCGACGACGAGTCCGGCGCCGCCGTGCGCCTCAAGCACATTCTCCTTGACAACGGCGACACGGCCGACGAGAGCGTCGCCGCCCTCGCCAACCACCTGAGCGCCCGCCTACTCGAGGGCCATGGAGAGGCGCTGTTCGATCTCGGCCTGGAGGACAATGGCGACGCGATGGGCTTCTCCAAAGCGGACTGGGACTTTGCCCTCGCGCGGCTCGAGAAGGCGGCGACGGATGTCAATGCCGACTACCGCGTGCTGATGACGCGCAATGTCGGTGGCGACGTCGACGTGTCGCCCGGCGCCAAGAACACGAGCGTGTCGGGCAAGCTGATCGTGCGGAAGAAGCCCGATTCTGTCGACGACGTCATCGAGACGCGGATAGCGGTGGTCGGAAATGTCGATGCTGGAAAGTCCACCATGCTGGGGGTCTTGGTCAAGGGCGGCTTGGATGACGGCCGCGGAAAGATGCGTGTCAACCTCTTCCGCCACAAGCACGAGATCGAAAGCGGCAGGACGAGCTCCGTTGGCATGGAAATAATGGGGTTCGACACGAAGGGTGAGGTGGTTTCGTCTACTGTCCCCGGCAGGAAACTGTCGTGGGAGGAGATTGGTAGGAGATCTGTATGTGCTGCGTCACACCACTGAAGTACGAGGAGCGCTAACAGTTGGCAGGCGAAAGTGATTAGCTTCACTGATTTGGCAGGGCACGAGAGGTACTTGAGGACCACCGTCTTCGGTATGCTTTCCAGCGAGCCAAACTACTGCTTGCTGATGGTTGCTGCCAACAACGGATTGATTGGCATGAGCAAGTAAGAATCCCGCACAATGAACGCCTCATCATGAACTAATATTTGAGCCAGAGAGCATCTCGGAATCGCCGTTGCTCTCAACGTGCCAATCATGGTCATCATAACGAAAATCGATATCTGCCCGCCGAATATCTTGCAGGAGACCATAACCCAGCTGACAAAAATTCTGAAGTCTCCTGGAGCGAGGAAAATACCCATCTTCATTAAGGATCGGGAGACTTGCATAAACACTGCGGCTCAATTTGTCAGCAGGCGGATATGCCCCATCTTCCAGGTCTCCAACGTGACTGGCGAGAGCGTGGATCTGGTCCGTACATTCTTGAACATCCTTCCTCACCATGGAAACTACGATCCGGACGCGCCCTTTGAGTTCCATGTCAACGACACTTTCTCGGTTCCTTTCGTTGGCACCGTTGTTTCTGGCGTCGTGAAGAGCGGGATATTGCATTCTGGCGACACTGTACTGGTTGGCCCAGACTCTCTGGGTCAATTCATCACGACCAAAGTGCGCTCCATCGAGCGCAAACGGATACCGGTGCCCGGGTGCGCAGCTGGCCAGTCTGCATCGCTAGCACTCCGTAACGTACGGCGGAAGGACGTTCGTAAAGGTATGGTCGTCTTACCGCGCATCGACCCGGCGGCCCCTCCTCCGAAGGTGTACCGCGAGTTCATTGCCGAAGTCCTCATTCTCTCGCACGCGACCACCATCAAGACCAAATACCAGGCCATGCTCCATGTCGGGCCTGTGTCACAAACGTGCGCGATCATTGACATTGATCGCTCGTACATAAGGACGGGTGACCGTGCAACGGTGGCGTTCCGATTTGTCCAGCGTCCTGAGTATCTTACGGTTGGTGAGCGGATATTGTTCCGAGAGGGCAGGACGAAAGGGCTTGGAATCGTGAAAGCGGTCGGATACGATCCGAAGAAACCGCTGAACCCGGAGGCGGCTGCTGAGCGCGAGAAGGAGAATGGAAATGCGGCGAAGTGATCTTCTGATGATTTACCATGAGTCTAGTCTTTTGGTAAGGCGCTGTTGCTATTTGTTTGGTTCGAAAGTATTTTCTTGGGGTTCGGTGCAAACAAGCACACACCTGTTGGTTCTCTGCAGCATAATGAGTTTGCATGTTTGCCTTCAGCATTCGTAAATGATCTCGGGCCGGCCTCGCGCCGCAATGGATACACGTACAGTCTTTGAAATTTCATTGAATGGGTTACCACTGTTGTTTTGGGTTGAAAGCTGAGCGTCTGGATGTGCTAGTACGAGGTGATCAAGATGGAGACGTGGGCGCAGGATTGGAACAGCGAAACAGTGAATGGCCAATGTCTCGTCTCGAGAAGGGCAGAGTTGGTATCCGGGGCGGCAGGTGTACGGTAGCCACCCGTGAGCTGTTTGCCTCCGATGCGCCTGCCGACCTACAAAAACCTCTTCGCGCGCAGACCCTGCGCGACCTATCACCCACGCACCCGATCCTGCCGAACATCGCGGCCATGCCCGCCACGTCTTGTAAGTCACCCAGATCTGACGGCCTTGGGCATGCGAAAGATAATACCTGCGTTTGCTTCTCAACAGCTCTCGCCGTAGAGCGTGCCCTCCATCGTCGGCTGGAACACAACAAACGCCTCCAGCGGGAGCAGAACACAAGTGCCTCCGACCCAATGGACGGAGTAGAGGAAGAGCCTCATCAACCTTCAGCGCAAGGGAGCCTTCCGCCCATAGCTGATCCGGTCGCTTCAACCACCACCGTTTCTGCCATCCAGCCACCGGATGTTACCGCCGACGATGCCATGCGCCCTGCAGATCCGCATCCGGATCCCGCATCTGCTTCCTCCGAACCCGAAATCTGGAGGCTCGCAGACATCGTGATGAAGCGCGCCAGCGTCCCATGCGATGACCCACGCCTTCAGCTGAGCGTCATCAACTTCAAGAATGCCATTGACAGGCAGGAAGAGGAGCTCAAGCGCCTAAACGCAGACTTAATCCATTACCGGTCGGTATACGACGACCTCAAGAGAATTAGCGAGAGGATCCCCGAGAAGGAGGCTCAGCTGCAGAAACGCGTCAAGGACCTCGAGACCGAGAACAGCAACCTTGGGTGGATGCTGCAGCAGCTTGCGCCAGCAGCCCATACGATCGAACTGCAGAAGGAGCAGATCGAGCAACAGACAGCGCGGAATGAGCAACAGGCCACGCAGATTAAGCAGCAGACCACGTGGAACGAACAACAGGCCACGCAGATCGAGCAGCAAAACACACAGATTGAGCAGCAGACCACGCGTATCAAGCAGCAGGACACACAGATTGAGAAGCAGGCCACACGACTCGAGCAGCAGAAACTGCATGTAAAGGACCTTCAGACCGAACTCGAGCAGCTTAAAAGGCGCCTCGAGCAGGAAAAGGCAGAGAGAAGGGAGGACAAGGACCGGGTCAAGCAGACACTTGAGCGTAATCAACGCGCTGAAAACCATGCAGCTGATAGCCAGCCTTTCCGTTGGAGGATCTTCAAGAAACCAGATCATCTTGACCCAGAGGAAAACTCGCGCCACTATAGGCTACCTGAGCGACCCTACAACCGCCGCAGGAGCCTGTCGCCGGACCGTAGCCCTCCCGACCGCTATGCTCGGGAACGCAGGACTTCTCCGCCTCGGGCTCCATACCGCCCTGACTATGAACCTGCCCGCCACCTCCGCGGCGACGAGCCGGCTGACTTTGACCACTCCAAGCCACCCCTGCGCCATCCGTCAAGCTACAGCTCAGTGGCAAGCAAGCCTATGCTTGGAATCCACAAGGTCGAGCGCTCTGAACACGTACAATACCCACTGGCTCGTTCTGAAAATGCCAGTGCCAGCGATTCCCGTAGAATCTTCTCGGGGCCCGATACAGTCGCTGGTGCACGCGAAGACGACCGTGACTTGAAGGTACAGCCACGCCGAAGGCTCGTATGTGGTACTTGTAACAGTAAGGCCCGTTGGAACGCATGTGACGGCAAGTTCCCCTGTAAAGCATGCACGAAGACCAACTCCCGATGCTACTACGCGTTATGCCACAAGTTCAAGGTCGGAGAGCGTTGCTCGCGCGACCCGTGTTCCATGGTACACGACGAAGCCGGCTACTCTTAGGCGGACGTACGCCGCTTCCTTGTCAAGGAACTACAGGCACTCGGCTTGCCAAAGCAAGTTTTACTTCGATGCTGAGGATGGACAGGGAATTTTCCCTGTTATCCTATGTTGATGTCTGCACAAAAGAGTGATCACTGGATAGCAAGTAGCTCTTGCATAATCGGCAGTGTTGGTTTCGTATCCCATCCCATCAAAACAAGACAAGCGCGACTACGGGGTTAGGGCTTGTTTCTGTTCCTTCTTGAGTAATTCGACAGCATTCAGTTGCAGATAGCAGCGATGTTGCAAGGACATGGAGTCCGGCCTCGTGAAAGCCAATCAATTTGCAAGCAGATCGGCATCCATGTCGGCACGTGGTCATAACATACAAGGGTTGGATTACACATATTTACAAATGTCACTCTTGCCGGAAAACCTTTACGAAATCAGGGCTGCCTCCGTAAGATCCCCACTTATTCGTATGTGCTGTGATGAAGGCGACTCTCGGTGTATCTCATAACGGCTATTCCTCCCCCAGGATCGTTTCTTTAGGGCTGGGATCTAGAGCCTGTCTGGCGCTTTTCGCGTGCAGATGATCTCGCATAAAAGGCATCATGCCCACAATCATGGAGGCTAAAAGCATACATCTCTTCTTCATCCCGTTCGGTGACCATTACCAAACCACCCGCAGACCTCCTCCATCACCACCACATGTCTCGCAACACCACCTGCCTCATCACCGGCGCAAACCGCGGTACCTAACCCCTCCCCCTCCATCCCTCCACAAACGACACCCGCAAACCCCACCACCCGCAACAACCCCACACACACACAAAAAACTAACCACCACCAAAAAAAAAAAGGCATCGGCCGCGGCCTCGCCACCGCCCTCCTCGCGCGCCCGCACCACACCGTCATCGCCACCGTCCGCGACCCCACGCACCCCACCGCGCTGTCGCTCCCTTCTTCCCCCCATTCCTCCTCATCCTCCCGCCTCATCCTCCTCCAAATGGACACCGCCTCCTCCCCCTCCATCGCCGCGGCCTTTGCGTCCCTCGCCCGCGACCATCCCGACGTCCGCGCGCTCGACCTGGTCGTGGCGAATGCCGGGATCGGGTGGGCCGTGCCGGGGGGGTTGGCGGGGGTTGCGGTGCCGGGGGGGACTGGGGGGACCGGGGGGAGTGGCAGGGACGCGTTGCGTCGGTTCGTCGAGGTTAATGCGTATGGCCCGTTCGAGCTGTTTGGGGGCGCGGCGGGGTTGATGGGGGAGGCGGGGAGGGAGAGGGGGAAGGGGGATGAAGGGGATGGAGGAGGGGAAGAGGGAAATGGGTGGAAGAAGCCGCGGTTCGTCCTCGTGTCGAGCAATCTGGGGAGCTTCGGGTTGATGGGGGGAGCCACCGGGTACGGGTTGTACGGGGCGAGCAAGGCGATGGCGAATTTTTTGGTCAGGTGGTTGGCGTTGGAGAATGGGGAGGAGATGGTTGTTTGCGCGGTGCATCCGGGGTATGTGGGCTTGGGTGTGTGCGTGTGTGTGTTGGGGGGAGAGGCTGGCTGGCTGACTTGAGAGTGTAGGCCTGTCAAGACGGATATGGGCGACCTTGCCATCGAGCATTTGGAGCAGATGGGGGTGGATTTGAAGCTTGAGTGGTTGTCGGTGGAGGAGAGTGTGCGGGGCCTTCTGGCGGTGGTGAGTATGGGCGCCGAGGATGGGGAGTGTTTTGTCTGACTATGGATGAACAGATCGATGATGCTGAGCGCAAGAATCTAAACGGCCGGTTTATTCAACACGATGGGACGGAACTGCCGTGGTAGATGTGTATTGGTGTGGGATGGATCAAGTTGATGATGCTTTGGAGGAGGATATTTAGGCACAGCGGGTGACAAAAGAAATTGCCCACCCGCATGTGCCTTATAGGAAAATTCTACATGAGATGGGTAGTTGAATATCAGATCCGGAAGTAGACATAAGTTTTAAATGCGCACGTTAACGCCCGGGGCTTGTCTTTGACTGCCTATACATATATATGATGATGCGAGCAAGCGATCCGCTATCCAAGAAGAAATGGGAATGAGCAGGAACATTTATCACAGATAAGAAAGCACAGATCATGCTAACGGCCGAACTGTTCATCAAATCCATCGACAGCCTGTACAAGAGAGAATAAGCCGGGAAGTTGGAAAATAACTAGCGAACTCAGGAAAGTCAAGGCGTACCAACTTCGTCGGGTAACTTCTATGGGGCAGAAGACAGGTTAAGCTTTCACCGAAGGATTTGGTAGACTCGTCGAAGTCTCCACCACCAAACATTTCTTTGGCCCATATAGATCACTAACAGTTGCTGTGGCTTACGGAGATCTGTGTAAAATCATTCTACTGAACTGGCCCCACTTTTGCTCTCAACCAGCTGGATGGAGCCACGACGGAGGAGTCCTTATTGCGCTACCACACATCTGCAACTCAGAATAGACATGGCACCGTTTTTACCGATGCATTGTCACCTCAGCTGTGGCTCTTGAAAATTCCTTGCCTTGGAACGAGAGCGACGTGTAACCTTCCGGTTGAGGGATGTGGTTGCACACGGTAGCTCGAGCCAACAGGGGCTATTTTCCGATTGGTCTCAGGCTACCTGCATCATCCTGGAATATGTCGCGGTACTACTCCGGAAGAAAGTTGTGGAAGGATTCAACGTAAGAAGAGGAGTTGAGTGTGCAGCGACTCGCTGCCTGATTGATGCAGTGAAGCTATTGATGACAGGGAACAGGGGACTTTTGTATATTTTAGAAGGATTGAGGTTATCGTGTAAAGAGATGCCAAGGTTGTCAGCTTATGGAGGCCGTGCGGAGCGGGAGAAAGTGGGGGCAGACAGTGCAATTTACATTGAAGAGTCTAGCTCCGTCTGAAGTGGAGTTGCCACTCCCTCTAACTGTAAACCTCGACGGCCCCGTCCCCCGCAAGTAACACGAAGTGCAGATTTCCATTGACCGACACGGAGAATCGGCACTACGAGAGTTTTGGACCCCATGCCAAGCAAATGCGTTTTTCGGACCTAACTACTAAGGGTAAAGACTGTGCTTATGGGCGTTCAGCTGGGGCGGCTGTGCGGGAGCCGGTGCCAGGCCCGCCAATGGTCAACGGTCGCTTGACCAGGTACGCCTCTGGGCCTCCATCGATTCGTCGCCGATCCCAGCCATCGTGTCGGTGCCTTGCGCATGCCAGGAAGTGTGGGCGAAACGGAGCAACAATTGATAAAACCCCGTCGTGTTCCTTGATGCAAGTCAGCCACCATTTCTTTTGCCATCGCTCGCTTGCCGGTTTGCAATTTCGGCCTTCTGTGCCGCAACTGACATATACATCAAGGGCGTGGATCTTTCTCCCGTTCGCTTGATCAACTGTCTTGCCACCTTGATCGTTCGTTTACATGCAAGTTTGACGAGAATCATGAGGTCTCTGTTGCTACTGTCTATCCTACCTCATATGCCAAATCTGGTATCCGCAGTTAGTTCTACTGGTATGTAGACCTGCGATAACCTCGCTACCCACGTAGACTGATTTCACTAGCAAACTACCTGAACTCCACGGCAACCCCCCAAATCACACCCAGTCCTACGAGTGGTGGAGGAAATGGAAGCTGTGCTGCCGAGTGCTTGCTCCTAATACCATTCTGTGAAGATTGGTACTGGAGCAAGCTATATGTCTCGACGACCCTGACCGCGGCAACCAAGTACATTGTCATCAACAGAAAGACGAACACAACGTCGACGAAGATCGTGTACGCCGACCTGCCAGAGGGCTTCACATTACCACCCACAGATGCCGCGGGAACGCAGGCAGTAGTCACAACCTTCGGAGACCTGTCCACGACAATCGCCTATCCCACCCCCTACCTGAGTTGGGCTTCGGGATACTCTTGGTCCGGGACGCTGCCCACTCTGGACGAGAAGAGCCAGTCTGTGTGCTCGACTGTGACTGGCAAAGCGTCGACCACTCAGACCGTCACTGTTGAAACCCAGTCCATCGTGAGGACTCAGTACAAAACCGAAACTTACGACAACGGATCAGTCTCCATTTCGACCGACTTTGACTACGACTGGGTTCCTAAATCAACGAGAACCACCTCCTACGAGACATCCACATATGCCACCGTTCTTTATGGCGACACGTTCCAGCGTACCGTACCACCAGCCGACTCGGGCGACCAATATGGCTTCCTGTAAGGGCTCCAACGTATTTCCAAGAGCATGGCGCTAACGGTTTTTGTAGCTATACGCTGGTCAAGAACGATACCAGAATCTGGCCCAAGTCGATCGAGACGGATGCGGCATACCTTTCATGCAGCACTCCGACGTACCCTGCCCCCGCCGAGGCTCTGATGACCGCTTCGTTCGTCACCGAGACGTCGACTTCATTTGAAGACGGCGATGACTCTCCGACGACTGAAAAGCCGACAACTGAACCAAAGCCGACCACTTCTCCCGAGCCCGAAGAGACCACGTCCCCGGAACCGGAAGAGACGACTTCTCCAACGCGACCGCCGGCTACAGACGCAGACACCAGCCCCGCACAGCAGACCACCAAGCCACCCTCGCCCGCATCGACGGCCGAAGCCCCCCCTCCCAACACCGCCCTTCCGTCCGGGAACCAAGAGACCACGAACGCCAGCCCTCCCGAGACGGTCGGCACGACAGCCAACCCCCCTCCATCCGAAGCCGGCGGCGGCGCGGGCAGCAGCCAACCCGTCATCATCGACCAGCCGCCCCCCTCCTCGACCTTCGAAACCGTCAACATCCCCACCACCGACGCCGACGGCTCGTCCACCTCGGCCGCGGGCATCGTCATCGGCAGCGAAACGCAACCCATCTTCTCGACATTCATCCCAGCAGCCACCACGACCCAGCAGCAGAACTCGGCGGTCGACGCCGCCCCCGCCTCCTCCATCCCCGTCATCGTCGTCGGCTCCCAAACCCTCTCGGCCGGCCAGACCGCCACCATCGGCACCGTCCCCGTCGTCGTCCCCGCGCAAACGCCGCCCGACGCGTCGGGAGATGCGCCGCCGCAATCCGCGACGGCGCCGCTCCAGGTCGTCCCCGTGCAGCAGCCTTCCTCCGCCGCCGCTGTCACGCTCGCCAACGGCGCCACGGCCATCGTCAACTCCGCCTCGGAAGTCGTCGTGGGCGGCCAAACGCTCCAGCCCGGCTCCAACACCGTCAGCATCGGCGGCGGCGTCGGCGAGAACGGCAACTCCGCAGCAACCGTGGTCCTCACCACCAACGCCGCCGGCAGCAGCGTCATCGTCGCGGACGGCACCACAGCCGCTTTGCCACCCACCACCCAGCCGCCTCCCCAGGTTTCCGCAGCAGGGGTGGCGGGGGGCACGCAGGCCGCCGTCACGCTCGCCAACGGCGCCACCGCCTCCCTCGACTCCGCCTCGGACGTCGTCGTCGGCGGCCAAACGCTGCAGCCCGGCTCCAACACCATTAGCATTGCCGGCGGAGGCGAGAACGGCAACTCCGCGGCAACAGCAGCGGTAACAGTCGTCCTCACGACCAACGCCGCCGGCAGCACCGTCGTCGTCGCGGACGGCAGCACCGCCGTCCTCCCTACGGCGGTGGCGGAGACCGCTTCTTCCGGTGCGATGGTGGTTCTGCCGGGCGGGCCGACGGCGTCGCTGGATGGCGCGTCGCAGGTCGTCGTGGTGGGTGGCGCGACGCTGTCGGCGGGCGCGAACACGATCGCCGCCGCGGATGGGACGGGCGATGTCGTCGTGACGTTGACGACGGATGCGGCGGGGCATAGCGTCGTCGTCGGTGGTGGAGGGACGGTGGTGGCGACGCTTCCGACGGCTGGGAGCGTGACGGCCGTCGCGACGTTGGCCGGTGGGCAGGAGGTCGTGGTCGCCACGGCGGTTTCTGGGTCCGGGTCCGGGTCGGCGGCAGTGGCGGTTTCTGGATATGTGGTCGACGGCACGGCGTTGACGTCTGGGACGAATGTGGTGGCCGGTGGGCAGACGGTCGTGTTGACGACGGATGCGGAGGGAAGTACAATTGTTGTGGAGGGGAGCGGGAGTGGGGGTGGGAGTAGGACGGTGGCGTTGACCGGGACTGGGAGGGCGACGGAGACGGGCGAGGCGACGGAGGGGTTGGGCGGGTTGATTTTGAGCGGGTTGGGGGCGTCGAAGACGGGGACGGCGTCGGGCGGGGGAAGTGGTGGCAGTGCCTCGGCTTCTGCGAGTGAGAGCGGGAGCGGCGGTGAGGAGACGGGGAGTGGAACGGCGTCGGGTGGTGCTGCTTCGGCTACTCAGTCGGACAGTGCCGCGGCTGCTGTGAGGGTCGG
The DNA here is from genome assembly GCA_021495925.1 of Diplodia intermedia. Lineage (NCBI taxonomy): Eukaryota > Fungi > Ascomycota > Dothideomycetes > Botryosphaeriales > Botryosphaeriaceae > Diplodia > Diplodia intermedia. Next base: position 230,991 of record JAKEKT010000007.1, on the reverse strand, counting down.
AAGTGGATGGGCTGTGCTGGTGGAGGGGGTGGTGCTGGCCATGTGTCTGGTGTTCGGCGCCGTTCTGCTTTGAGATGCAGGACGAGTATAATTTCGGAGCAAGTTAATGATTGATGTAACGAGTTATGGGTTCAGGAGATTATTTAATTGACGTCGAATGCACATTGAGTACTGTTTCGCTTCTGTTTGAGCCTCTTGACGATTGCTATCATGGTGTTCATTTTTTAGGATCACCTACTGACTATGACTGCTTCTTCTTACCAAGTATGAGTAGAAAGCATACTATTGCGCTACAGTCAAGGATTTGCTATCATAAGACGATCGGGGTACGCACTTGGCCATGGATTTGAGGATACTGACTGACGGTCAAGACCATAACAGCTGCAACGTCATTCGTAATGGTGCGAAAACCGTTTAGGAGCCACTTAAGCATTTCAAAGCCCGTGGAGATGATTGGCCGGCGAGTACTAGTCGAGGAGCCGCGCTCGCCACAATCAGAGGTAAAGCTCGAGTGCGGGGACCCCACACCCCGCGATGTGCCAAAAGGGCAATGTTTTCCAAACCCCAGACTGTAACCCTCCGTAGACTGGGGCCGTCGACGTCCGTTAGCACGCTCTTTTTTTCACTTTCCGCTGTCTTTATCCACTGCCGCTCCGGTTGGAATCGAAGGATACCATGGAGAAAATGACCGATGCCAGTGAAAAGCCTGCGGGTAACGCCGAGTATCACGAGAACTGGAAGTAACTACACCCGATGTCCCTGAGAACTTCACCTCTCTGGTGGAGACGTTTCTTACGGACCAGGTGGTATCCGCGGCATCATTGTATCTCCGTTCGTCTTCAGTGCTGCGTTCCTTGCCTCTCTTGGCGGCTTCTCATTTGGCTACGATCAGGTTGTCATTTCGATCATGAACGTCATGCCGCAGTTTTGGACCAATGCCCAGAGCTGAAGGAGGGTCTTCTTTCGCCAGTATCACGGTCACTGATTGAAGTGCAACAGGCGGCTTTTGGACTGGCTTTAGACGGGCGTGCCACTCCACCGCCGGGTAGGTGACGTGCGGGCTCGCGTACGTATACATCGTCGCGTATGGCATGTCGTACTCGCCACATATTTGGGTAAGTTATACTCTGTGCTCCTACTAGCTCTTCATCTCACCGGTGGTGATGTTCTTGGGGGAAGTGCATGCTAACTAACACCACCTTTCGTTGTGGATGTACTACATGGAAACAGCTGGATGTGGATAAATGTGGTACATTTCTAGACTGTGAAATCGAACCGGTTTTCTTTCCATATTCTTTCTCTTTTGATCAAGGTCAAGCTATCAATCTTTGAAATGGCATGCTGTCAACCCCTGTACGCTAAGTCAAGACTATGCCAGCCGCCAAGAAAGAGCGACGGAATTTTGTCACATATATCCGTGATTCTTCGAGTCTTCGGAACTCTCGGTGGTTTATTGATCTTGAGCTTGTGGTCATAGCATGCTTCTGGTGGATCTACCACGGTCCGTAGCGAGCCGGATGTCCTCGCCAGAACAGGCAGCGAACGGGGCAAAGGCGGCGGGCCTAGAAGGTAGCTAGCCGCGTCTGGCAGAAGCATATTGGCTTGTGCTGACAAGCGACCCCTGCCACTCGGCTGCCCTGGTGGGCCCCGCTGCCATGGCGGCGCATGCTAGCGGGGGCTTGCACCGCGGGCGCGAGCAAAAAGGTAGGACGGATCCGCTACAACCCACTCCCCATCGACGTGCTCGTACGCCGCGACGCAAGATGAATACTTCGTGGTCAGTCTGATGCAAGGTGCAACGCGTCCACGCCGGGAAAAGCTAACCTCGCCCGACTGCAGTAATAACTGCCGCACCAAGCATTATAAGTGTCCGTCTTCTCCGGGTATGACGCCAGCGAGAGGTCGTGCTGATGGGCGCAGGCGACGGCAAGGTGCCTCAGTGCGGCAGATGCGAGCGAACCGGTCGACCGTGTGTCCGCGAGACTCGCTGGAAGTTCAAGCACCGCTACTTCCCCCGGAACGACGAGAAAAAGCAAAAATGGCTCCCAGTCCCTCCCAAAGGTCGCCGTTCTCGTGCCATCCATCCGCAGCCTGCCGAGACACTGACCAGCAACAGTTGACTTTATCGCTGAAAATGGCATTGACGGCCTGGACTCAGACGAAGACGACGGCACACAGGAGGATTACGGCACCACTGGCCTTGTTCTGAGCAACGATGTTTCTTTGGATGCTGACATAATTCTGGACCCTCTTCTGGTATGTTGTTAGCGGGAGAGCAGGACACATCCCAACACTGAAACTGCTCTCACCAGGCTCATTCACCACCTCCGTTCCCATCCGTCAGCTATGAGGACCCGGGCCCCCTCTCGCCCTTCATCTCCCTCACGTCCTCGGCACCCTGGCTAGCGGACGTCGAAAGGCTCCACTCGATAGCAATCAGCACCCCTCAGTCCACCGCGAGCACGCCAGGGCGACTGCAAAGACCCAACCAATGGCCGCTCCCAGTCGAAGAAGAGGCCATGCTGCTCCGATACTTCATCGAGAACGTTTCGCGTTTCGTACGTCGGGCACACCCAACCTGCCCCTCCTCCCACTGTCCAGCACAACAGACTCACAAGCTCTCTCTCTATCTCTCTCAGTTCGACGTCAGCGAGCCAATCCAGTACTTCCGCGTCGACATCCCGCAGCGGGCGCGCACCAACGCCACGCTCGCCAACGCCATGCTCGCGCTGTCGTCGCGCATCCTGCAGTGGAAAGCCGGCTACAGCCCGCACGTCGCGGACCGGTACTACCAGAAGTGCCTGGAGACGCTCATCCCGGCGCTCGGCGATGAAGCGGCGCTCGTCATGGACGACACGCTGCTCGCGGCGACCATCTTCCTGCGCATGCTCGAGGAGATGGATTGTACGTCGTCCCCTTCCTTCCCCCTCCCAATCCCCCCACCCGTTCCGTCCGTCCGTCCCGGTTAACCCGCGACCCCCGTCTCCACAGCCCACATCTCCGCCCTCGCCGACGGCGGCCGCCACCTCAGCGGCACGCACGCCATCATCAGCATCGCAACAACCTCCACCACCACCTCTCCTCCGCCCCCAACCGGGTTCCGCCTCGCCGCCTACTGGACCGCCTTCCGCCAAGAGCTCTGGCTCGCCCTGCACAAGCGCCAGCCCGTCACTCTATCCGTCCGGCGCGTCTGCGGCTTCGAAGTCGACGAAGAAGAAAGTCGCGGCGGCGGCTTCGCCTTCGCCCCCGCTCCCGACTGGACGTGGTGCCGGCGCGCCATCGCGCACTGCGGTGACGTGCTGGATTGCATCTTCGGCGGTGGCGGTGGGCGCCGGACGTGGGAGGGGCTGGTGGGGGAGAATGAGGCGTGGTGGAAGGGCGTGCCGAGTGGGTTCGAGCCGTTTTTTGGGGGATTCGCAGAGGGCGTGGGTGAGGAGGGGGACGGCGAGGGTGGGTTCCCCGAGTTGAGGTTTCATCTGGAGTGGCACGTCATGGGGTCTGCGTATGCGGTTCTCGCGCGGCTGCTGCTCGTCGTGCACGATCCGACGGTGCCGACGATTGGCCCGGCGCTGCGGAGGCAGGAGGCGATTGCGGAGATTGACGTGAGCTTTTTTTTTTTTTTTTGCCCATCCCCCCGTCTGTCCTGGCATGCTGCTTTACTGACGAAGGGACTGACTACTGTGGCATGCATGTAGAAAAAAGCACGGCGCGATGTTCGGATCCTCTGCGGCATCGGCCTGTCCAACGACGCGGTGCCGCCCGCCATTCTGATCTCTTGCATGGCCGTGACGCTCTGTGAGTGCATGCATGGCGGCGATGTGTCGATTCCGGCCATTGTGATTTGGCCTGTGCGCTGACACGTTCGCTTTCCCAGTCGCCGACCGCTTCACTGATCGAGCAGAACAGGAGCGCCTCTACATGGTTCTGCTCGAGACGGAGAGGAGGCACGGGTGGCCGACGGCCAAGGCGCGGGCTCAGCTCAAGCAACTGTGGGGGTGTTGATTGCCGCAGCCGCTGCTGCTGCTTGCTGCGCCTTGGTGATCAGTGATCAGTAATCGGCCGGCGAAACTCGACGAAGCGAATCGAGATTGATTCGGGTAAGAGAGAGGTCCGTGATGGTCAGGCGGTGACCATATTGGCGGAGTCAAGCAGGAAGAAATGAACTTGGCGTGGAGTGATGGGCGTCATCCTGCAGTGGGTATAATGATGGTCTGGGGCGATCGAGGCACAGCCCCCCCGTCTGGTGAACCGATCATTGAGAACACAATCGGATGACCGGGCTCTCAAGGTACGGGCATTCTAGGGCATTCGGTGAAATTTTTTTAAGTCATTGAACTCCCAGGCTTGGCTGACCATGCATAAGGATAGGAGACAGTCGGCCGAGGGTTTACTTCGGTTAAACCTCATATGGATGAGTGCGGGCATTGAACCAGTTATTCATTGGAACGGCCGGTAGTAGTGGAGACTGGAACCGTTGAGTACTATAAGTTTCTCCGAGTGATTTCGCCGTTAATCGGCTGTTGACTGATGCTGGCAGTGCCGAAAGCTAAGGTAGTTGTGGCGAGATGCTTGGTTGTAGCTTCTTGATCGGCCGATGTTCGCATCTGAGACTCGGTGCAGCTTCAAGGCCCATCCGCCAATGATTGAAACGCCTCGTGACTATCTCATAGAGATATTTTGGCGGATTCATGCGGACTGTTGAATCCTTATGTCTCAATGTGTATGTCTAAGGTTCAAGTCCCGCATCTCCGCCAGCAGATTTGCTCCTACTATGCATGTGGGATGAGTGTAGCATCCTTCGTAGAGCACGGAATAATCACGTTATCGTTTGCACTTTTCACAGTGGATAGCATAAACAATCGATTGAACCCATGTTCAAATCCCGCATATCATCACCGAAAGAGCCGAAATCCAGAACACAATTTCCAACCCCAACAGTTTTTCAGTGTCACACCGTCCATCTTTGCGCCGTCGTTCATACCAAAGTCGATCGTGACCCAGTGCTCCGTCTGACAATACGTTCGCGAATTGAAAGCTCAATCCCATCCACACTCTGCTGCTCATTCTCATCCTCAGGACCTCCAGTGTCATGGCCAACCGGTACGACACAAACTTGCTCCATCCCTGGCGTCTGTTGCATTCCAAACCTCATGTTCTCCCTCCCGGAAGCACGTATCCAGTCACCGACGTCACTGTCGTCGGCCATTGTAGCTCTTTCCAGTAGTCCTTCCGTCTCCGGGCCAACCAGTTGGGAAACTGCTTGCCAAGCATTATCCAACCTGCTGTGCCGAGTTGTCCTGACGAACCATGTCGTTGCGGTTGCAAACAGGACCAAATGCACCAAGAGGTTGGCCGTGACGATCGAAAAGCCGTTGAAAGATGAGGGAACTTGTCTCGACACTATCGAAGTGGTCGAGACTCGCTGCTTGCGAGTGAATAGATTGAGCCAGTCGTAGTAGGCTGTGCTCATCATGGCTGTGGTGAAAGCTTGCCATGCGAGAGCCGGGTTGTTCGTGTCGTTCAAAACATCTTCTAGAAGAGTTTGCCAGCGAATTTCCAGACCATATTTTTCTAACCCAAGCTCCCAGGGAGGAATCGAATGATCATTGTGAATTAACGGATACCACACCAAGTAGTTGAGGAAATCCGAGGCCGTCGACTCTACATTATACAAACGTGGAACGATCACTTCACGGAAATCTACCTTTATTTAACACTTAGTTCAAATCAAGATTGGAATGGATACTGACCCCAGCCTGGAAAAATGAAATTATCATCCTTATTCCACTGCTCAGAATACCTCTGCACTTCAGACCTTATGGGGCTTATATCAAGCTCAAAAACGTTTCTGTCGGTGCTTGGGGAGCCTTCAGCGCCGAGATACCGTCGTAGCTCTGTTGTGTCGAACCTGTTGGTGTCAAGGTTCCATATAGGAGTCGGGTCGTTGACTTGATCGAGTTTCTTCTTCCAAGCCTTGATGAAGAAATCTTGAGGATGGTAAAGTCGATATATGCGATTAGGTTGGTATCTATAACTGTTCAGCGCTTTCTTAAAGGCACACTTGAGATTCTCTTCATACCTACGTGGAATCGAAACATAGCGAGGTTGAAATTGAGAAATTTAAAGAGCCATCATTAGGCGTAAGTTCGAGCCAGACGCCTCTTCTGTGAGCCGGGATGGTCAGATCTATAGTTTTGTCACGATCAATTAGCTGTGTGATATTGTCCAGTCCGCTGCTTTTTATGACTAAGAATGCTCGGCCGAGCTCTATTTCCCAGTGATTAGTGGCACCAGATCGACTACCTATCCATTGCAATCGTTCGATATTGAAGTCTGTTTCGTTCACAAGCGGGAACCTGTTTTGGATTGTTCTGTTATTTGTTGGATCAAACTGATTCACAAGGCCGCCATAAGACCTTGGAAGCCCGCACATTACCATGGAGCTGGGAGATCGGGTTTGCTTCTCAGTGGAATCGTAGTTAATGTACACCAAGGGACACCGGGACCAGTATGCAGTGCCGTCATATCTCAATAGGTCCGTTAAAACTTCCGGAATTTGACCGGGGGACACGGACGCTGAAAGATTCGCGAATCTGTCACCGGTATGTAAAGTGGCATTCGAGATTTCTGGTCTGACACAGACGACACGAGAGTCAAACACGGCGGCGGTTCCTTTGTAGTCGGCAATAGGCGAGTGCTGAGCATCCAATGGTAGCAATGCACGCGCGCTTGGGCCTGTGTCGACTATGGAATCCGGAAGAGAGCTCGGCTTTTCCGTCCACTCTGCAAAAGGAACAAAACCGCGCGGTTGTGATTCCAAATAGCCTTGATGCTTCGAAATTGACATAGGAACATCGTCAATATAATCCCGTAAGGAGAATCCGATTCGCGTCTCGTTGATCGACGTGAACCCGCGGACAGGCATTGTGCGTACATCCCACAGCAGAAGTGTGGACGTGAATTGGGATACGAGTGAAGAAACGGCGAGAAGAGTAACAATGAGGAAGGCCAGCACACTCTTCCGCCACTCGAGGTCTTTCCAGAATGGCCAGAAAGATGTAATTGGGCCCGTATTGGAGTAACGCATCAGTGAGTAGCTCGCAATTTGCTGGAGGAGCACGCCGTTCCGAGTCTTGTTGGAAAGTTCAAGAGAGACCGAAGCCAACATGGCAACCGCGGTTGCTGCTTGTATTGAGACGGCAAGCCGGATCGCAATAGTGGATAGAGTGACTACTTGTCCAAGAGACTCGCTCACGATGACTTTGTGCCAGTTCCCATTTGTTTCTCCACCGAACCAAAGGAAGGATAGCGCGGAAAGAGCCCCCAGGAGCGCAACAATGGCACAGACATTGGTCGCAATGAGCTTGGTGCCGAAGCGTTGGACAATTCCTGGGTATGGGTCTGCCGCGAGAGATGGAAATTCTTCCTCTTGAGCTTGCCTGGAGTGCAGACTTTGTGAAGCCGGGGGCGGTGTCACGGACGGAGACCCGCTGGTGTATGATTGTGGACTGAACGACGTTCGTACGGTGGCTGGATATGTCGAAGAGCCATGAAACGGGTTGGTAAGTTCCATGGCATCGAGATTGCGGGTAGTTGACGCGTCTGACATGACAACAGGGGTTGTTCTGGGAATTTGTGAGGTATACAAGTCCTTGAAAGCTGAGAAGATTGGATGTTCGAAACAGCGTATCGGAGTTGAGAGGGAAGGGAAAGGAAGAGCTTGCAGGCCATCCTTCTTTATGGAGCAGTCCTGAGGGCAGTGCGGAAGGTCTCTACTTAGGTCTTTGTGACACAATAGTTGCAGCCCTCTCCGATTCCAAAAAGTTTGCATGAGCTGAGGGGCAGGCTGAACAAGGTGGGGGCGCACCTGCACGACCTTGTGTTATTCTGCTATTTTTGAAAAATCAGCGCTCGATTTACACACCCTTACTGTTAGTCTACCTCCGGCAAGGCAACACAACACAGCCGGTTTGGTAGAAAGCATTCCTCAAGGCTATGCAACACGGAAACCATTTGCGCAACACACTCGACCAGCCACACCCAGCCTCTGACACCTCCTTGCCTTCAGCTGCCTACCAGGCATCCGTAGCCTGACTAAGCCTTCCTAGTACAATATTCACTGATTCGGCAGGACGCACACGCAGACAAATGGTAACTTATGTAAGGGGTATGCCTAGGGATGACCCCACGCAGTACGATTGAAAAAAAAGTCGAGTTTTATTTTGCGTCGATGCCTCAGGCTCTCATGCAGCCGGGAAAGCCTGAAAGTACATCTACATGTATGTTTGAAAGCTGAATATAAAGATATGAGTACCTGTCTAAGTAATAAACGCGATACAAAGTCTAATAGTCCACACAAACAAAGAAGTAGTAGTGTATGCTTGGATTTTGCGACTCGACGCTGACACCCAAAACGGAGAGTGCGATTTTCGGAAAAGATAACTGAGAGAAAAGCAACGAAGACCAGCAAGGACATAGTAGCTGCCAATGAGGCTGCAAGGGCAAAGACACTGATTCCGCCATCGTTGGGTGCTGTTGTGGCGCGTTTCGCGAAGAAGCTGTGCGACTGCCCCAGACAGTGAGTCTCACAGCGTCCGATCCAGAACCTTCAAAATTCTAGCATCTCTTCTGAAGCAATTTAAGGCTTTTCTCGGTTTTATCTGCACTTACTAAGGCTGGAATTATCCCTGTTTACTATACTTACCAGCTAAGACAAGCTGGCGCCTGCAGGAAGTGGGGAGAAGCTAAGCTTTCCGACATCGATACAGTAAAGTAAGGACAAAAAAGACGCATTTATGAGGACGCAGCAGCAGAGTTCTTAAATCATGCAGACGTCCAGAGATGTGGATTCGGCAGTTGGGAAAGGAATGCACTCTATACTTTGGCGGTACAGGGACGTCCCGCGTACCACTATTATGAATGTCCCCGCCGACCTTTGTTCAGCGGTCGGCGGTGCGAGAACGCGCCACTTGCGACACCACGCCAGGAAAGGCAGCCTGACGCTTTGAGCTTGTGAAGCTGGCGGCGCCGCGGCTGTCTGCTTTTCTGTGGCAAAGGTCTTTCTTGCTATGCTGGGGCACTGAACAGGAACGTGACAGATGCCGTTGGTTTCTTGGTTGAAGTACTACAGATGCTAAGGTAAGGCTCAATCTAAGCTCGGGAAGTGGACGCAATGTACTTCCGTGGATGTGTTGAGATACCAAGATGCAGCCTTATACCTTGTCCATGTCCGACTAATCACTTCACATGTAAATGTCCGAAGGGTACGAAAGATGCAGTTTCGCTCCAGCGTCCAAAGAGCGGTAAGCCAGTAAGCGGTTGTGGCTCTGCCAACCCCCAGACGATCAGGGAACCCATACAAGCAGACTAATTGCCTTCTACTCCATTCACCTGTCGGATTGGCAGCTCTTGGCGCTCCCGCTCTCTGCTCCTACATAAGGCCTCTGCTGCGTCCAGGGCACCTAACCTTTACACTGCACCGGGCAACATCAACCTTGCGCCGCCCACTGACGCGGCACTCTGCAACGCCATGGATTTCGATACACCCGCCGCCAGCTCCACGGCTCTCTCTCAAGGAAGCACCCTTGGTGTCAACCCCAACCCGACGGACGAACTTGTCGCGGCCGAAATCCAGCAGCCGGCCATGTCGCACCCCGCCGCCACTCCGCACGGACAGAACGGTCTCAACCCCGCAGGCGTCTCGACCGACGGCGACGTCGAGATGTCGGGTAGGGTTTTCGGCGGAGGTACCTTGGATCAGCCACAACAACAGCCTGCGCCCGGTCCTGCCAGCAACGGCGGCCAGCAACCCTTCAGCCCGCTCGACCCCAATGTCAACCCCGACCATGCGCAGCCCGGCCACGCGGAAACCAGCGGTCCCCAACCCCGGAAGACGCCGCAAAACAACACCGAACGCGTCTGCGAACACATCCAAGCCAACATGCACGCCGCCATCCAGCGCGGCGACAGCAAGACCGCCGGGCTCCTCATCAAAGCCCTCGTCAACAGCCAAGCGACGATCATAGCGAGCCAGCCGCAGTCGAAGAGGAGCAAAAGAGCAACCATCGCGCCCAAAAAGGCCAGGCGGAACCACGAGAAGCTCGCCATGAAGAAAGTGTGCGATGCCGTCCAGCAGGCACTGCTGGACCGGTTGAACCAGCAGCTTCTCTCGGGCTCGCGCGACGACGTCGACGTCGACGGTGCCGGCAGCCACCAACGCGCGGGCCTCGTCGGGCTCGCGCGCAAGCACGCGGGCAGCCACGCGTGGTCGGTGACGAACTGGGCGGCCCGGAGGCGGCAGCCGGTCGTCGACGTGGACCTGGTGTCGCGCGAGGAGGCGCGCGTGCGGGACGCGGCGGCGGCGGTCGAGCGCAAGCGCCGGCTCACGGACGGGCTCCGCGCGCGCCTGGAGGAGCTGGGCGACGGCATGATCCCGCCGCGCTCCGACTACGCCGTCGACGACACGATGACGGTCGGCGCCATCGACAACTCCAAGAGGCGCGAGGTCAGGGAGCTGCAGCGGCACTTGAGGTACTTCGAGGGGGAGATGGACCCCCATGCTGCTGCCCAGGCCGGGAAGGAAATGGCCAAGAAGGCAAACAAGCAGCAAAAGAATCGAGAAGACTTGAGCGGTTTGATGGATGGTTTGAGCAAGATGTCGGGCTTCTCGCTGTCCGAGGCGGACGGTGGTGACGAGGCCAGCGAGGCTGACGACGACGAGGACATGGACATGGATATGGAAATGGAGATGGCCATGTAGAAGCAGCATTGCGAGGGTATCGGGTGCCTACATTGAATGATCTCAACTAACCAACCAGCTTCCACACACCGAGGGTGTTAAATTGGCACGGATGCAGGGTCATTTGAACCCTGGGATGGCTTGAAAGTAGGGTATATGTGGTCCTTTATTTCTCATCCGAAATTCATCCACCATGCAGTGTGGATACGAACAGGATGTTATCTCCCTTCTGCACTTCGTACCTGTCTTCACCTTCGAGCTCCCAGTCTGCCTCGTTGATGAGAACCAGGATACCAGGTCGTCTTTGGCTGATTAGATACGTGGTGATTGTAGAGAAATGGCTACCACTTACACAGTGTCATCAAGCACAAACAGGTCCTTCCTGGGATCTCTCATGATGTTCTTGCAGAGGTACTGGACAAGGAACGCTACATTTGCAGGTTCGCCATTTTCGTCCTTGGCGGGCAAGGCGATGTCGTGCTTGCGCTGGTTTGAGAAGAGCATCTCCAAGCCACCGCTAAGTCTTTGTCAGCGACTGCAGATGCCTGAATGGGCCAGTACATACGTGAATTCAACCGTGATGGGGATGACGCCGTCATTGCTCGTCGCCATGGTGCGGGGTGATGGCCGGCGGTGCGGCAGCGGCAACAAATTTCTGGCCTCCTCTCGTGGGACTGCGCGGTAGGCAAGAGTGCAAAGGCGTTGGTTTTGGCGAATGGAGGCCGCTGATTGTTGTTCGGCGATGGTTGCGATGATGTCGTGGCGGATCAGGCAGCGTCGCTCGCGGGGAAAATTTACGCGAGCGGCTAGCGCGACGACGCTGCGCAAAGAATTCTGTGGTGTTGACCTCCCTTCATCTCAGCCCAAGCAACCCGCTCGCTCACATGATCACTCCTCGAGTCCACTAGAGCCCGGACCAGGAAGACAGCTGCCAACATCCACATCGGTATTGACTGGCGCGGTTGGCGAGATGGTGCAGGTGGCGACAAACTTCATTGCTGCGGGCGGCAACAGACAGCCCAATGCTGCCGACTGGGACCAGCACCGCTCCGGCTTGCTGGCTTACGGCGCGGGAAACAATATCGCTCTGTGGAATCCCTTGGTATGTTTCAGTCTTCCGTCACTCTCCCATGTCCCTTTGCGTTGTCGTATTTCTTTGATGGCTGTACTCTGTCGTTCCTTCATGTGGTGGCCGCATTGCTTACATCAGTCATCGCCTTTCATATTCTGTGCTGTTTGCCGTTCTTTCACATATAGTGAAGCTATGCTGCCTTTCGCAAGCAGATCCACCCTTTTTTCTCTTGCGTTTCCTTCGTCTTTCTCTTGCCCGTCTTATCTCCCTCTGACATGCAGAAAAGGACCCTACATATCGCGGAAGCTACGCCGCACTTTCGGGCCACACCAAGAACGTCAACGTCGTTAAATTCTTCCATTCTTCCACTTCCAGAGAGACCATAATCTTGAGCGGAGCTGCCGACAACACCATCAGGATATGGACTAGCGACGCTTCCTCCCCGACGGGCTTCTACGAGAAAGCGGTGCTGACAGCCCACACCGCATCAATCAACACCATCGCCGTGCTCCCAGATTCGGACATCTTCGTCTCCGGCGCCGCCGACGCCACCATCCGAACCTGGAAGCTCGAGCACAAGGATGACGGCTCCACAAGCGCCGAGCTGCTCCAAACCGTCGACCTCAAGCAGGACCCCAAAACCGCCTACTTCCCCCTCTCCGTCGCCCTCTCCCGCCTATCCCCCTCCACACTAATCATCGCCGCCGCGGGCACAAAGAACAATATCCAAGTCTACGTCCAACAGGCCTCCTCTTCCACCTTCGCCCTCGCCGCCACCCTAAAAGGCCATGAAGACTGGATCCGCTCGCTAAGCTTCGCACTCGAGCCGTCCTCATCCGACCTGCTCCTCGCCTCGGCCAGCCAGGACAAGTACACGCGTCTCTGGCGCATCCATGCCGGCGAGGAGCTACCCGCCGCGACGGCGGCCGTAGAAGCAGAAGTGGACCCGGCGCTCGCCGGCAGCGTGCTCGGCCGCAGCCTGCACAACAAGGCGCACCGCATCGCCGACGCTGACGGGTTGCCGTATTCGATCACGTTCGAAGCACTGCTCGTCGGGCACGAAGACTGGATCTACTCGGCGCAATGGAGGACTCAGAAAGCAGAAGGGGAGGAAGAAAATGGCAAGCTCCAGCTCCTCACTACGTCCGCCGACAACTCCATCGCCGTGTGGGAGGCAGACCCGACGTCGGGCGTCTGGATCAGCGTGACGCGGCTGGGCGAGATCAGCGCGCAAAAGGGCGCGACGACGGCGACGGGCAGCGTCGGCGGCTTCTGGATCGGGCTGTGGGCGCCGGACGGGCGGTCCGTCGTCTCGCTCGGGCGGACGGGAGGATGGCGGTTGTGGACGCGAGGCTATCGTCACGACCCGTCGTCTGCCGCCGCCTCCCACGATGTCGAGGGAGCGGATGCCGGAGATGACGACCGCTGGACCCAGCGCGTCGCCGTGACGGGCCACGTCCGCGCGGTCCGCGACGTCAAGTGGGCGCGCGACGGCTCCTACCTCCTGACGACGAGCGCCGACCAGACCACGCGCCAGTTCGCGCAGTGGAAGCGCGACGATGGCCAAACCACCACCACCACCTCCTGGCACGAGTTCTCGCGCCCGCAGATCCACGGCTACGACCTCAACTGCCTCGCCCCGCTGTCCACCCCGCTCCGCTTCGTCTCGGGCGCCGACGAGAAGCTGCTCCGCGTCTTCGACCAGCCCGCCGCCGTCGCCTCGCTCCTCTCGCAGCACTGCGCCATCGACGCCGCGGGCGGAGTCGCGGCGGGCAGCGGCGTCGTCAAGCTCCCCGACGCCGCCAACATCCCCGTCCTCGGCCTCTCCAACAAAGCCATCGAAACCGCCACCACCGACGACGCCGCCGCCGACGGGACAACCGCCCCCGCCAACGACGTCACGGCCGGCGAGACCGAAGCCCGCAAGGCCGTGACGCTCGCCCACCCGCCGACCGAAGACCACCTCTCGCGCCACCTGCTCTGGCCCGAGGCCGAGAAGCTGTACGGGCACGGCTACGAGATCAGCGCCGCGGCGGCGGCGACCAGCGCGGGCGGCGGCAACGTCGTCGCCACGGCGTGCCGCGCGACGTCGGTCGAGCACGCGGCGATCCGGCTGTACGAGACGCGCGACTGGAGGCAGGTGTCGTTCGAGAACGACGCCACCGGCGGAGAGCGCGTGCCGAGCATGCGGCTGCACAGCCTGACGGTGACGGGGCTGGCGTTCAGCGGGCCTTCTTCTTCCCCCTCGTCCGCCGGCGGCGGCGGAGACGAGTACCTCCTCAGCGTCGGCCGCGACCGCGTCTTCGGCATCTGGGGTCGCGAAGAGACGGCAGCACCAGCATCAGGAGGGGAACAAGGCCGCCAGCAACCGCAGCAACAGCCGCGCTACACCCTCCTCCACGCCCAAGAAAAAGCCCACTCCCGCATGCTCCTCGGCGGCTCCTGGGCGCCCCCATCCCCGTCATCCCCATCATCATCATCCCCATCATCATCCCGCGTCTTCGCCACCGCGGGCCGCGACTCCAAAGTCAAGCTCTGGCGCCTGACCACAACGACGACAACCACCACCACAAACGACAACGACGACGACGACAACGACGACGAAGACGACGAGAAGAAAAACCCCCCCGCAACAACAATCGACATAACCCACCTCACCACCCTCCCCTCGCCGGGCCCCGTCACGGCCGTGGCCTTCCACCCGGACGTCGTCGCCGTCGACGACTCTCGCGCCGTGCTGCTGGCTTTCGGGACGGAGAAGGGCGAGGTGCTGGTCGGGCGGTTCGCGGCGGATTTCGGCGACGTTGTGGGTGGAGAGGATGGGGACAGGATGTGGCCGGTGGAGAGGGCGGTGGCGCCGAGTGATGTTGTGAATGCGGTGGCGTGGAGGCCGGTTGGTGGTGGTGGTGGTGGTGGGGAAGAGGGAAAGGAGGAAAAGGAGTTGGAGTTGGCGGTGGGGAGTGATGATGGGAGTGTGAGGGTTTATGGGGTGAGGATCTGAGGGTGGGGAAAGGTGACGAGATGATTTCCTTCGGAGGGATGATTGGTGTTGCTGAAGCGACATGGGTGCATCGTTGGCGAATCGATAGAAGTAAAAGGAGTCGGGACATCGTCGTGCAAGCAGAGTAGGAAATGAGACGTTAAACAAAACTTCACAGATTCCCCGACGACACAAGAGCTCCAGCAACTTTGAAAACCAAACTCAATTATGTATAGCGAAGCGTGCATTATTAGTAGTATGTACTAATAGAGAATTCGTCAATAAGCAGAAGGATATGAACCAACGATGCACCAACACAGTGCTTCTCCAGGGCCACTTTACAACTGTGGATGCGTGGAAGCACGACCAGACGGCCAAAAAACGAGAAACATCCAACACCAGCCTTCCAATCCACCGTCTCATGCACAAGCACGCAAAAACCATCCCGTACCCTTAGCCATCTTCCGGTCGATCCAAGTTCCTCCTCATGTCGCGGTGGTTTTTCGTCGGTTCGTTAAAAGAGGGAAGGAATAATAATTACACCCCACGTACCCTGGCCCGTCCTATTGGGCCATTATCTGTCCCCTTTACCTCCAAAAAAACGTCTCGTCGTATTGTTGAACTGTGCAGGCTTTTGAACAATTGCCTCTGCTGCAGTGATTGAATCCTGATCCAAATCCTACTTTTATATTGGTGCAACCATCGACTGCCCTTGGAGGTACAGCCCTTCAAAGGGCAGTGTCTAGTATAAGCGTACGCGATTCATTCCTTTATGCGTTGTTGTTGTTGTTGCTGTTGTTGTTGTTGTCGTTTTTCGACTTGAGACCGAAGTACAAGCCGAGCACGAGTGCGATGATGCAAATGATCAGGATGAAAACGAACAGGGTCCAGCGGCGCAGGCGGTTGCGGCGCTTGATATGTTCGATGCCCTTGTCAAGCTCGATATGCGCCTGCTTGCCCTGCTCGAGGACGTTCTCCGTCTGCTGCTCGGTCCGTTCTACTTGGGGTTCCTGGAGGATGACTTGCTCGTTCAATTGGTTGAACAGCTCGGCAAGTTCAACCATCGTCTTCTCGATGCGCTGGAGATCGTTGTGACGGGCGCGAACGGAGCCGAGGACACTGTTGGCATGTGCAGAGCGGTTGGTCTGAAGCTGTTGAGGTGACAGTAATTAGTCGCTGCAGGCTTTGCATCGCTTCAACCAAAAAAGGCACTTACAGCACTTGCGAAAATTTGCTGGGGGCCATCCGCATCACTCAGAGCTTGCTCAATTTCCGCATCGGTAGCCTCGGGGTTGACGATTTTGATCTGGCGACTGATCTGTTCGTTGTAGCGGACACGGTACTTTTGCTCAATCTCCTGGTAGCTCTGAAGCTCGCTCTTGAAGCTGTTCTTGAGGTTCCGGACCTGGCTGTCCTTGGTGACATTACCGCCGCTGCGGGCAGCATCGGTCTCGAGGAACTTGATCTCGTCTTTGATCTGAGAGTTCAGGAGCGAGGTTTGAGTAGCCAAGTGCTCAAGCTGGGAGTGCGAACTCGTTTCGGCAGTATCGGAGAGGAGGCGCTGGTGGACGGTCGTGATCTCGCCAATCTGGGCGGTGAGCTGGCGAATGCGCTTCTTGCAGCCATCGACGCGGGTCAGGAACTCGTCATTGCCCAAGACGCGCGAAGGAGCTTGGGGCGGGGCGTTCAGGTTGCCCATCTCCGTGTAATTGGGATCTTGCGAGTAGTTGGACGATTCGTGGCTCAGCGGCGGTGGGGCCTGTGCATGTTGCAAGCGCGAAGTTAGACAGATCTATTAACCGTCTGCGTGTCGACAAGCCGTTGTATCACTCAACAGCGCGACTCTTGAGGCCTGGTGGGCTGCGGTATACGAACCTGGCCGCCATAGGGATTGGAGGCGCCATATCCGGCGCCGGTGGTGGACTGGCCGCCGTACGGGTTCGAGTCGCCGTACCCGTCATTGCCGTAGGGATTGCCGCTATATTGCTGGTACGACATGATGGTGGTGTTGCGGGGAGAAGGGCTTGGCCGGAGATGCGGGCAGCTCGAGCTCTCGGATGGGTGCGGATGACGTTATGCACAGCGCTGACGGAGCCTAGGCTTCAACGGAGCGGAGTAAGGGGGCGCTGGCGCGGCTGGCGGCGGTCGGTCCGTCAATTGCGGGCAAGCAAAAATAAAGCGCTACGGTGCGTCTCGGGTGTCGGGGAGCGTTGGGCGGGCGGAGAATGCTCGCGGCGGGACGGATGCGATGGAAGAGTTGAGGAAATGGAGAAGGAACAGAGAGCTGACAGCCGGGCGGGAGTGGAGAGGTTAATTTCTCAAGCCCCGAGGCGCAGCGGCGGAGCGCTTTGGCGACTTGTTGGCCAGTCAGCGACTAAGGGCAACTGGGCCAGGCATCAAGGCATTCCCAAACAGGCGGGTGCTGGGCTGATCCGCGGTCACGCAGTCGCGGTCGCCCGTCCCACCCCACCACAGCCACTCGGAGAGTTGCTGCTACCCGCTCACTGCCGCAATCGCCGCCTCCTCACTTGCATCATCAGCAGCATTCTCAGCAGACGGTGCCACGCGGAAGCCGGCGCAGCACCGCAACTATCGATCTTTTGCGCACGGGTAATTTGCGAGCTGGCTGAAGCGAGGCCATGAAGTCACCGCCAGGCACCGGTGGGCCGCCTTAAGCTTAATTTGATCAGTTGCCCACTGCCAGGGTCTGGCTCAACGAGATTTGCAGCAAACCAACTTTTCTCAAAACATGGTGCAACGGCGTTTCACGGCTAGCTCGCTGCCCTACCCGCGCGGTTACCAGGCAACGCTTCGTTAGTCGCGAAGGGCCAAATGGTCGGTGAAGGCCACGGCGGATCTGTCCTGACCGCTCTCAGAATCACGCCGTGAAGGATGAACGGTGTGGAGGGGCAGCCCAGCACCCAGCCCAATGATACACCGGAGGTCTCAAAAACATTATGTGACATGTCTTGCGCCCTCAAGCCTCCCCATTGGTGACGAGCCACTTTATCGAAATTGTCGTTTCCCCGCATCGAAAAAACCTTCCGCGGATCAAAAGGTACCAGGAACGCATCGAACTGATGAAACACCCAGGCCGTTCGAAACGCGGCGCGCCGCTCCGGCCCGTTTGTTCGCCCAAGCAAGTTTGCCATTCTGGCCACTGCATATCGGTCCCAGCTGGCTGCGTTCACGTGACAGCGCTTGCTTCTGCTTATGGCAGACATACTACGCCGAGGCAACAACCAGCGGGAAGGACATCATTGGGGACGAGGTCCGCAACGTGGAGATGGCGAGTAACGCTCGTCGACTAAACCAAAAGGGCCCGTTTTTATCCCGGCTACAAGCAGGATGCTGCCATCCTAACTAACTATCAACGCATAATAAGCCATTCTGTTTCAACGCGCCGCTGTGCAAGGCCAAGAAGACGATAACATATTCCTTGTTTCCCCGTTCTGACAGTCTTATCCATCCTCACACTGTCAGCAAGCAGCTCCGCCCACCATGTTTCCCACACACGCGCAGTCCTTGTCCCAGCACTCATCCCTCTTCCACAACATTTGATTCCCACTCCCCTTCCCTCCCACAATCGACTCCATCGAAGGAGCATCGGCCAGAAACTCACACGCGTCTCCCATCGAGATCCCGCTATCTTTCCTCGTCGCCGCCACCATCGTCTCCTCGTCCACCGCCTTCACGCCGACATCATACGCAAGCTCCTGCGCCTCGATCCCGCGATCAAAGCTTACCAGCACGATCGGTCCGCTGCGCTCGCTGCTGCCATACTTGGGTCTTCTCAGGAAAACGACACTCCTCTCGTCCGCCGCGGCCACAATCTCCGTCGCCGGCGGCGGAGGCGTATATGTGCTGGCACCAAGAGACAGCGTCGTCGACTTCGACGTCGGCGAGACAAGCGTGGGTTGGGGAGGCGTCAGCGGCGCGTTGAGGATGTCGTGCAGCTTCCTCGCGCAGTTGTACTTCCTGGCGCCGTCGCCGTCGCCGTCGCCGTTGCCGTTGCCGCTGGGCTCGCCCGGCGGCGGCCACAGCCTGACCGGAGGGTAGAGGAAGCGGTCCTCGTACGGAGGAAGCTGTGTGCTCACGTTCACACCCGCCGCCGCTCTGGCCTTGCCTTTGCCCTCGTCGGCGATCCCAGCGCAGGCTTCGAGCGGCAGGAAAGGCTGTCTTTTGCGCGCGCCGATGCGCAGGCGGAGGCAGGGCGGGTCGCCGACGGCGGCGGCCGTCGGACAGCACTTGTCGTCCTCGACGAGGTCGAGGAAGGCGGAGCAGGAGAGGTTGTAGGCGCGGTGCTTGGTGCGGGCGAGGATGAAGGCCCGCGAGGGGGGGAGCCCGCCGACGAGCTGCTGCTCGTCGTGCTTGCGCTCCGGATGGTAGGCGCGGGGCAGGCGCTCCTCGGAAGGAGCCCAGTGCGGGTTGTTTCCCGAACCAAGCGTCTGCACGAGGAGGTCGTCTGCGGGCAGCAGCGGTGCCGCCTGCACAGAGGCCGACGCGACATTCTCGTCCGCTTCCTGCTCCGCGTCGACGCCGGTGTTGGTGGCGTCGGGCAAGCCCGACGGCAGAGCTGAAGGAGTCGGTGAAGCTGACTGCAGCATGCCGTCGTCGCCTCCGTTCGCCACCATCGCCGCCCCTTGCTCACCGGTCCGTTGCCTTCGAGCTGGACGTCTGGGGGGGAATGTAACTTCGCGAGTGTAGAACGTGCGTTCTTGCTTGCTTCCCCCGTTGCGCCATTCGCGGCGCGCTTCGACGATCTGCAGCTTGTTCGTCTTCTCGTCGACCTGCAAGCCCAAGTCCGTCCAGGAGTCGTTAATTGGGCCCTCGGCGTGCTGCCTGCGATAGACCCTCGTGTTCACCTGTACCTCCTCCTTCACCGGTCGATGCAAGGGAAATCTAATGCAGTGGTAGAAGGACGTCCAATCCACTTCCTCCACGACGAATGATGTCTGGTTGGACACGGCGTAAAAGTGGTCGTCATGGATCTCAAAGGCGACAGTAGATCCGAGGTCTGAGCCAACGAGTTCATCCAGTTGGAGTGCGGGAATGTTGGGCGGCAGTGGAGCGTTGTCGGACAGCGACAGGCTGTGTATCTTCCACTCGTGATGTCCGTGAGTGCCCAGCCCGGTGTGAGTGCCGTAGAGCAAGTAATTGGCCGTGTTTCGAACGAAGAGCTTGCTGGCTCCCTCCGGAGGCCTGAGGAGGTTCACACCAGCGCCGGTCATGGGGTCGAATTTGCGCAACTCGACGTAGATCAGCCAGTGTGCGTCTTCGCGCCAGTCCGCGCATGGCTCCGTTTCGCTGTAATCGAGATGTAGCGACACCACCCAGTCGCTGTAGTGCAACAAGCTGACCTCTGGCTCGATGTCCGTCGCCCCGAAATGATTCGTCGACAGCCACTTGACCATCGGTGCCGTATCTACCTTAAAATCCTCGGACGTGTCGAAGACCGAGCGAACACGTATGATGCCATGTGACATGTAGCATAGTACATTTTGCCTGTAGATGATGGCGGATGCGTAGTCCACGACGCAGGCAGAGCTGGGAGTGGCTGTAGCATAGGAGCCGCGTCGGGAATAAATTCGTTCCAGGGCTTCGCGATAGGTTATCTTTTGTTTGGCGGCAAACTTCGCTTCTTGAGTAAAAGGCGCGTGATCCTGTGGATCAAAGTCAGCACGATCTGACGGCAAGGGCCGCGTGTACTGGGAGGGGGATGTTCCCCCGAAGGATTGCTTACCTCTACGACCCGTCTACACAGAGTACTCTCGCATCGCAACTGGTAGAGTTGTCTACAGGTTAAAGTGAGATGGATAACGTCCGAGTATGAAAGCCGTCCTGCAACATTGAACAAAACATCGTAAGGTAATCGATCGAGATTAAGCGTCATGAATTTGCCGATCCAGGTACTCCAAAAAGATATCAAAGCAAGGCGACTGCTTTTTAAGTAGGAAAGTCGTGAAAGTCAGATAACCTCCCAAGTCTAATAGGAAAACGTTACGCTTTGCGTGCCGTAATAGTTTCGGTCGTTTCGATGCTGTACTGAAAGAGTGGTGAAAAGAATGACAAAGTTGAGTGAGATTTCCTACGCGTGTTTTTGGTGTAAATGAAGACGTTGTCGGGAATCATTGTGTGGACGGCGATGGGTAAAGCGCCTAGGACTGCCGTTGTTAAGAATGGAATGAGGCTCTGCCGGCGCGGCGAGACCAGGCGATTCAGGGAAGGCTTTGTGATCTCCTCCTTACTTCCCGGTTGAGTTACACGGACTGGCGCCAGCCTTGCTAACCCTAATAATGAGGGGTTATGACGAGGTACTGTAATACTGAGACGGCTGGGTGGCTGCAGGAGCTACGTAGTAATGTCTTGGTCAAGCATTCATCTGCAAGGTGTGCCGGGCGTAGACCGTGCATAATTAGAGCCGCACTAGCACCGTTTGCAGCGAAAGGCTACGGCGGGGCTGCGTGCCTAGGCAAAAGCCCGCAAATATGATCGTTGGGAGGCGCCAATGCCATTTCGTGGCGGACAGCCTTCTGCCTTGCAAACGATGCGGCTGGAAGTCGAGGCTGAAGAGCGATCGCGGGTGGGTGGCCACATGGCCTCTGAGCAGAGCAGGCTGGGAGGAGGCATGGTATGTGGCGGCGAAAATGGAATGGATAGTGAGGCTCTGCTGCGGGGACCGCCATGTTCTCATTGGCTACTTTGCCAGCCTTGTCTCACGCCGCCCCCACCCGTGTGCTACAGCCTACGTAGGATTGGGCGTCTTGCTTTTCTGTTTTGCCGGCTTCTTGTGAGAGAGTCAGGCATGATTCAGGTGGGGCTAAACGCTCTCGTGGCCTGTTGGGTCGATGCGGCTCTTGCTTACGCCGCACAATGGCTTACGCCGATCGCGCTGGGGGACACTAAGCTGAGAACCAGATATAGTACATCGTGTACTGCGATCGTCAACTGAAACAGCAGAGAGGTGTCACAGTGAAAGAGAAACGTCATGCGGGAGTCTCATGTCACGCGCAATCAAGAGGTACTCAACGAAACACGTATTCGTCCATGGTGGGTCAAGGTTCACGAGGCTGTGAGGGGTTCGCTGCATTGACGCCCCGATAATGAGGCTTAAGAATCAACGAGCATGCGCCGTCCGCTTGCCCTTGATCTGGGCCTTATTGCTGTACAGATCGATTCCTTTCCTGCTACAAACATGTAGTACTGGGGTAACCTCGTGGGCCGAGACGGCATGTCCTCCAAGTGGCCAACCAGCGCTTCGGTTCCGTGGCTTTGAGAAGATAGATGCCAGATGCAGCGTGCTGCCCGTTCTCGGTGCAGACATGAGGGGCCGGCGTACATGCAGGAGACCCATCCTGCAGAGATCGTGGCCCCAAGATGGGTGTGATGAATGCGACCCGTTTGATCGTACACTCGTAGTACGTTGCGCTCCGTTCTCCAATGTATAAATCGGTTTAGCTCGGCACACCTGGATCCACTATTCTTTCTCGGGGGCCTAAGTCCCAGCCAACAGATGGCCAGCCGTTTGGAAGGGTCGAAAAGGGCGGGAGGATATAGCGCCCTTCGCACATCCCGATCTCGGGGCACGTCAGATCGCACAGCCCAAAGACTTTGCAGTAGCAATCCTGCGCGGACGGGCAATGGATGGGCTCTTTGCCGAACAAAACTGCAAATGGACGTGTTAGTGAAACCTTGCGTACGGCAGTCTACCTGCAAAGTCGCCCCGGTTGCGGGGTTTTAGAAGCTGCTGCCCGAATCGGAAGCCAAAAAATGCTGCCCAGGACGATGCACTGCAAAGAAATGCGTAATATAATGCACCAGCGCCCCAGCAAGCAAGGCTGTAGCAGCATTCGACGGCGGCTTCGTTTGAATGGTACCCGCGAACGCACGAACGCCCGGTGGTGGGACAACGGAAGCGCAGTAGTGCCAGCAATCAGGTATTGAGGCATTCTTGCCTGTGATTGAGAAAGAAGAACTTGGCCAGACTTACTATGCCACGAGTATTCCATCACGCGCCCGCTAATTGAGTCTTGCAGAGGCGTTTTCGCCAGCCACTCTCTCAATCGCACGTATTCCTCTCTGGGGATCTCACGAATCTTGTCCCTCGTGAGAGCAAATTGGGCGCAGCAGCTGACGCCAACCTCGTGCGGGACCTCACGCTCCTCGCCAAAAATCTCTTTGAACGCGTGATAGTACGAGTTCCCGGCGTGCCCTTGTTGTTGGTTTTCGCGTGGGTCTTTCTCGTAAGGCTTGATTTCGTTCGGGCAGCCAAGCTGCCATGCGCAACGCAGGTTGACGTAACCCTCTTGTTCAAGGTTGGGCAGCTGGAAATTGCGCAGCACCATCAGGCCGTCATAGTCGGGGTCATCGTTGTGCCATTGGTATCGCGTCGGGTGCAGGAAGAGCGTGTAGTCAGGCAGGTTCTCGTAGTTGTCAATGATGAAGCTGCGATAGGCAACGGAGGGTCAGTAGGGCAAGCGTTTGACTTCACAGAACCCCGCGGTCGACGGCAAATCAGTCCGCAGCACGTACGTGAGATAGACCATCGACTCCCTCCCCTTATTAAATGGCACTCGCAGCTGCGCTTTGGGATTGTCTACGACGTAACGGTATTTGGTCCAGTCGTGGAAGTAGTCGTACAGCCAGGCGACGTCATCCTTCTCCTGGCTGGCAACGACGAAAGCCTTTTCGCCCTCGCGGGTGGCGGGCGTCTGGGCGTAGGTGCCCAGGTCCTCCTCGTAGGTCAAGTCGTCGGTAACGTCATTGCTGGTGGCGCCCCGCTGGCGATTGACCAGATAGCCGACGATCAGAACGAGAATCAGGAGGTAGAGGACGAGGCGAATGTTGGAGGTGCGGCGGCGGGGGCGCATTGTTGGGGTCGCGGGGTCATGGCCGGATGGAGTGCAGAGACAGCGGGTTGACGTCTAGGGGAACATTGATGAGGTGTCGGGGAGCGTGTCGGGAGGCCGCGTGGCGGCGTGGTGCATCCCCTGATGTTCGTCAAGGCGTTTAAAGAAGTCGAAACGTCCCTTTGCCGCGGTTTTCTTGCCGACCCCATTCGCGTGCGCTGCGCTCGCGAAACGTCTGCCTAGCCCGTCGCCGCACGCACCTGTCGATGACAATAAATCAATGCGACGAGCATCATTTCGAACCTGCCGCACAAGCTTTGCGAAGCTCCCTGGCCAAGCACGCAAGGCACGAGGAGCCGCAAGCGGCGAAGAATGCACACTTGCTGCCGGAAATGTGGGGTCGGAGGCACGACTTCACGGGACAGAGACACGCAAAATGTAGCATTCAGACCAGGGGCCGCCTGGCCGTCGAGAACTAGCTGCGTCGCTCGTAAAGAGACAACTTGAGTGGTATCCAACTAAACAATGCCCGTTCGTGTAAATCCTGACGCGCCAACGCCAACTCCGAAACCGCGAGGGTGCGACGTGATGATGCATAGTCGTCTGCCCGTCTGTGACCGGCCACCCTCCGCTTGCGACGTGTACCATGAGCAGCGTCTGAAAAAGAAAATGGAAACGGAAAGGAAGAAAAGCGTGCGGCCGTCTACCCATGCACGAAAACTGAGAATGCATGAAACAAGCCACGGCTACCACGGGCCCTGAGTCGCCCGCGGCGATGATCTCCGCCAAAACTCCCTGTCGGCAGAGAGGACTGCAGGTTTGGGTCGAAGCACCTCACACCACAATCATGACAGCTCGACGCCCTCCATGTCCCGCATCAGCACCGCCATCTGCGCGCGTTTTGCCGCCTCGGCCACCAGGCTGTACTCGTTGAGGTACGCAGCCGTCTCTTGTGCTGTTCTGCCAGCGCCGTCGCGGTTCGGCTGGTAGTCCACGCTGGCCGTCCTGCTGACCTGCGGCGGGGCACGCTGGGCCTGTGCCGCCTGGGCTGCCGCCATGTTTCCGGGCGGTAGCGAGCCGAAGTAGTTGCTCTGCGGGACGGGGGACGAAGGTGGCATGGGGACACCCGCGTGCTGCGCCTGTTGAGAGGTAGCGAAGACGGACGGGCTCGCGAGAGTCGAGAGGCTGCTGGAGCTTTGCGAGGCCGAGCTGACTTGCGAGGCGAAGCCCGGGAAGGCAGGACGCTGTTGTCTATCGCCGGCGGAGTCCATTGTAAGAGTGTGCTGTGGGAGCGGCAGAGGACGGAGGAGCAGGCTCGGGGCTGGAGGTCGGCCGGGAGTCTCTACTTTTCTTATAGGATATGCAGGGCCGGAGGACGCGGTCGGAGCAGGGCCGGGCTACTGAATCGGGAACGGAAGCGGGCCCGCAAGCGAGATGCGCGAGCGTGGTGGATGCAGGCGGTCTGGGATCGGATGGCGCGTCGAGAATCTGGAGACGGCGGTGCCCAGGCTGTACAATGATGCTGGTCTCCAGAAGAGCATCGGACGATCGAGCGCGGGTGAGCAGCCGCTTTATGGGAGCATGGGAGGGCGCTTGGGCGAGGGCGATCTTGCCTCGCTGGTCGCACCACAATCGCCTGCGGCGCCGAGGCGCGCCCTGGAGATTCCTTCCCGGCGGACCCCACATGGCACCAGAGGAGCAGAGCGCCCGGAATCTGCCAAAGTGCAGCGTGGTGCGCCGTCTCGGCAAAACAGCCCTATTTCCGCCGCCGACGCCCGCCGCGAGCATCAGAAAGCCCGCGAGCCCGCTGCCCAAGCCAGCACGCCGCCGACCCTGCCCAGCGATGCCGGTGAGTGCTGCCCAGCTGCTGCCATTGCGCGCCCTGCTCACTGTGCCCAATGCCGCCAGCTCGTCCTGATCTCCGGATACCCGTCCGCCGGCAAGACGCACCGCGCCCTGCAGCTGCTCGACTTTTTCCGCGACAAGATTGCGCAGCTCGCTCCGACGGACGTACGCATTGCGCGCCTGAAGATCCACCACATCAATGATCAGACACTCGGCCTGCACCGCGATGTCTACCACACGGCCCGCGCAGAGAAGGACGCCCGAGCTGCCGAGGCTTCGGCCGTCAAGCGCGTCCTGGGCCGGGACGACATTGTCATCGCCGACGGCATGAACTACATCAAGGGCTTCCGCTACCAGCTCTACTGCGAGGCCAAGGCCATGCAGACGCCCAGCTGTGTCGTAAGCCTGCCCCTCCCCCCTAAGCACAGCTGCTGATAGTCCTAGAGGTGCACGTAGGGACCTCTGTCGACAAGTGCCGGGAGATCAACCAGCGCTTGCTCGCCGATGCGAGCACTGACGGAGGCTACGTCGAGGAAGACTTCGAGAACCTGGTCTTCAGATATGAGGAGCCCAATGGCATGACGCGCTGGGACAGCCCTCTGTTCACCGTCGTGTACGATGACGAGACCCCGCCTCTCGAACAGATCTGGGACGCCATGGTTGGCAATGACGGCAAGGCCAAAGTGGTTAGGCCAAACGCCGCAACAGTCCTGGTAGGCGCTCGCGTGACATCA
The DNA here is from genome assembly GCA_021495925.1 of Diplodia intermedia. NCBI lineage: Eukaryota > Fungi > Ascomycota > Dothideomycetes > Botryosphaeriales > Botryosphaeriaceae > Diplodia > Diplodia intermedia. The sequence continues at coordinate 204,773 of JAKEKT010000007.1, read as the reverse complement.
CCCATCTTGCAAGCATGTTGACACAAGTTGGCCAGAAACCCGCCACTGAGCAGAACTATCTCTACGAGCTCGACAAGACCACTTCTGATATCGTCTCGCATGTCGTATCCTGGCAGAAGGATCATCCGGGCGAGGAGGGAGGCGAGGTCACTGTTCCAGACGCTGAGAATGCGGTAGCCCTCCCCGCATCTGTCGTCTCGCTGCCACAGCTCCAGCGCATCCGCCGCCAGTTCATTTCGTTGAACCGTCAGCACAATCTCTCGAAAAACCGGGTTCGGGATCTCTTCGTTGACTACCTGAACGACGCATTCCAAGCCGCGTGAGGCTCGTCTATGCGAACCGCCATGGCTGCAGCTAACGACGGACGTCATGGCGGGGTTCTGGCCGCGGGCCGACTTAGTATGCCGTGGTCTTCTAGAAAGCCGTGACATGAATAATGGAGCTTGCTGCACTGACGCAACCCAGGGAATCCTAAGCGCAAGTCGGGTACTGCCCCGGCGCCATGTCGGCGACCCGGCCTTTGAAATCAACTTGGAACTCTGCACCCAGCGCTCCAGCTCCCTCCATCCATTGCTCCGCATAGTACGGCGGCCAAGCGGATCAGCGCAGCCATTGTGGGGTCTGGACACGTAGGAACCAAGACCGCCTTTTAGGCCTCCTACCTGTGAGACGAATGAGATGGGAGTCCGGGGATCAGATGAGAGGTCAGCCCAGCCAAAGGCTGACTGGGACGCCCAATGGAGCACTCAGCCTTTGAATCGCATCACCTGCCCTAGATGACGACAGATAGCATTCTGCCAGGAAAAAAGTAATTGTCCACCTTCTGCATACGGCACACTCGCATCAGCCGATCTCAAGCTAGCGCCCTGCCATACTGTGATCATCGCGAACTGGTATCCGGTTATCGGGATGACATCAGGCTCCGTCGCGGCAAGGAACGTATCGCTCACGATCCCCAGGTTTGCAGTATTGTGGTGTCGCAGCGGACGTGTGGAGAGTCTCCAGCCGAAAAAATGCCCCGAAGCAAGCCTCCCGCCGCACTTTTGCCTCGGCGATCCACTCGGATGTGGGGTCTCCACAGATCGGCACTGCGAGTAGCTCTCCGCCCAGCTAGACTTTTTGCCTCCGTGCCTCTGCAGTCCCTTGTGGAGCTCTGTCTCCACTGTAACGCCGCACCGCCCCTCGCCAAACGAGTCAAATGAGTACAAGATTCTAGGGCCTCGTAAGCTCTTACCGCAGCGCCATCCCGGACTTGGAACCCCTTGTTCGTCCAGCTCTCGGCATATGACGGGAGTAGAGTGATTAGCCTACCGCCAACCGTTTCCATATCAACGCCGAGCGAGCGATCGTCATGTCCGACCTGGGCAACTACCGCGACCTCATAATCACATCCCACCCCGGCCCTTCCAACGTCTTTATCCTGACCCTGTCCCGCCCACCGGAGAACCGCTTGAATGCCTCTTTTGCCCAGGAAATAATCCGCGCCCTCCGCGCCATCGAGTCCGCCATCCCACCGGATGCTTCAGGTGCCATCATTACCCGCGGCGCCGATGCAAAATTCTGGTCCACGGGCCTCGACCTCGAAGAAGTCAGACGCAATCCCACCGCCAACAATGACGGCTTCTACCCGCTCCTCGCCACGCTGCTCGACCTTCGCGTTCCTACCATTGCCCTCCTGACGGGCCACACTTTCGGCGGTGCTTGCCCGCTCGCCTTGGCTCACGATTATCGCATTATGAATGCGGACCGCGGTTTCTGGTGCATGCCCCCTGTCGACCTGGGACTGCACTTCGACGGCGTCGGAGCGCTGTTGAAGGCTAAGCTGATGCCTCGAACCGCACGGAAGATGTTGTTGGAGGGGCACAAGTGGACGGGCAAGGAAGCTTGCGAAGAGGGTATTGTCGATGTGGTTGCAGCGCAGGACCGCATGCTGGAGGAGGCCGTGATGCGGGCGGAGATGGTGGCATCGAAGGCGAGGAGAGGCGTTTATGCGTTGCTGCGGGCAGAGCTGTGGGGCGATGCGGCGGAGGCGTTCAGGCGGATCAGCTGGGTGCACGGGAGGGAGACGAGGGGTTATTCGCCTTCAGCAGGAAGAGAATGGAAGGCGAAAATGTGATTTTTTTTTTTGATAAGGTAAGGGGATTCTGATGTCCCATAAGCAAGAATTGCCAGGCCTATGGTGCTGATGTTTTTGTAGATTCTGGATTCTCTTTGAAAGAATACCCGTTCTTGAACGTCCCTCGTCATGTCGAGCCTCACGTGAATACCTCAAGTCTGCTCTAATACTCTCTACAAGACGAGCCACTTATATGCCTGATCAACGCGTTGATCGAGGGACAGGTCACTGCTGTAGCACCGAGCGAATTACGGCAGTTAAATCAGAGGTGAGTATGCGATCGGCGATGTTCGCGAGGCACCCCCGTAATACGCCAACGATAGGTCGAGCAACGAACCGTTTGTGATTCCATCTCAGGGGAGTTTCATATACCTCTACGAAGTCCCGCATCAACTGCAGATGAGCCAAATGCCTGTTTGTCATTCGATTTCCGGGTGGGACAGTCTGTGGGGCGGCGCTTCGCAGGCAACGAAGCAGATGGCTTCGTGTAAGCGCCTACTGGCTGTGCCGCATTTGCACATCACACACACAACGCTTTTAAACCTCCCATCGAGAAATGATGCCCTCCCTCACTACTGCAGGCTTCAGTCCGACAGATTGTCTGTTTTCTCGTGTGCATCGTCCCATATCACACCCCTTTTGTTCATTTACAAGACCCAATGCAGTCGCTCCGGAAAATCCTCTCCTTCGCGAACGACCGCAGTTCCAGGAGTACAGATACTCCAATAAACGAGTCTCGCCCCCTGGAAAATGGACAGAGGCTCAAGCTGTCGACGCCCGCTACCTTTGGAAGGCAGAAAGTAGTAGCTGTGGAGGAAGAACTCCGAGAAAGCATGATTTCTGCGTGTTTTAACACAAGACTTTGTCCGCAGTGCGAGACGCTTAATCTAGATGAGCAGATCGCAAGAGCAGTTCGATCGTCGGAAAACCTTTCCGTCTGGCCGCAATTCAACGCTTCGGTCCGCACCATCGATGAGTCGTGCGATTTTTGCCGATTTTACAGAAGTCTCTATAGTATTGCCGACTCGAAGCCAAACTTCAGATGTTTCGAGGTCCAATTTCCCAATGAACATCATTGTTCGGTACTAAAGAGCTGGGATTTCACCATCACAAAACACGGCAAAACTTCTGGGTACAGCGACGTACAACTCTTGCGCGGAGAGACTGGTCCTGGCTTAAGGAGTCCTGAAACATGGCCGATCAACCGCTTCGGAGTTGATTATGACGAGTTGCGCAGGAAGCTGGCTTTCTGTGATGAACGTGGATCGAAATACGTTCAAAGGCATACTCCGGCCCCAGCACACCCCATCTTCGTCATCAACTGCCGCAACCGGCGGGTGGAGCCTCTGGTACCTGGAACAAAGTACGTGTGCCTCAGCTATGTGTGGGGTCCGCCACGGCCTTCAAACGGCAGAGACCCCGGCTTTGGGCGCCTACCGAACTACACAGAAAGGACCGTCGAAGATGCAATTACTGTCACGTCAAATTTACACTACGAGTATCTTTGGGTAGACAAATATTGCATCAACCAAAACGACCCTACCATGAAAATGGCACAGATCCAACAGATGGATTACATCTATACACAGGCGAACCTGACGATTGTTGCGGCGGCTGGTGATCATGCCGACTATGGGCTTCCCGGAGTCAGTAAACAACCTCGTGCCCCCCGGCGGAGCCTCAAACTCGGCAATTACGTACTAGTGCCATGTTGGGAGGATTCCAGATTGAAGAATGCTCTGCGGCAATCCAAATGGATGGAACGTGGCTGGACGTATCAGGAGGCTCTCCTGTCTCGGAGACGACTATTCTTCACCGAGTACTGCTACCTCCATGATTGCGGCACATGCTACGTCGAGGGGGATGAGGCAAAGAGATACGAGTCTTGGGTTGATTCACCCGAGCTTGTGAAGCATGGACGCGTGAAGGGCACAAGCCGGTGGATGGCATACAACATATCCAGCACCATGCCGGACGTTTGCGGACGGATTGAAGAGTACTCAAGGAGGAATCTATCACACCAGTCGGATGCCCTCAATGCCATCACCGGGGTCCTTCAGACATTCGAGGCCGCCAATCCCCCGGAGTTCCATTACTATGGTGTCCCAATGCTCCAACCCTTCGAGCGTGAGGCCGCTCCCCTCACCAGCAACATGGATGGCTTCGTGCAGTCACTGCGGTGGTGCCTAGACCCGGTAGCAACCAGGAAGAGAAGGCCTGGATTTCCAAGCTGGTCGTGGGTCGGCTGGGAATGCCCCTGCCAGATACAAAGCCTCGCGCCCATTGCACCAACCACCGTCAATGTCGAGGTAGAACTGAGCCCCGAAGACGTAATCGATTGGGCGCGGTTTGCAGAGATGGATTATCTGAAGCAAAACCGGACGAGCCCCTTGTCGCACTGCATATGGGTTGACGCGTGGACGTTCGAGCTGGTAACGCTGGACGTGCCGCCGCCATTCGAAGAAGATGTGCAACGTGCGCATATCATGGGCAACCCTAACATCGACCACATGCAGTTCAAGGCTCGAATCGATCTTTTTTGCAAAGATGATGCGGAGGAAAAGGAGCACCTGAGGGCCCAGTGTGAGGCGGGAAAGCTTTCTGCCGTCGTGCTGGGAGACATCACTCAGGAAGTGACGACACGGTCCATCATCATTGTGGAAGATCTAGGCGATGTTTGTCGGCGTGTTGGCAATTTTGACGACACGGGTCGTGCTATGCTTTGGAATATTGCACCTGGTTTCTGGGATAGGGGCGTTGTCAACGCGAGAAGGCAACGGGTCCGGCTTTCGTGAGTCGTCTACGTGGGCAGTCGAAGCAAATGCGCCGGCGCGGATGTGACTTTACATCGGTATTCCTTGTTTGAGAATTCGAGGCAATGATTCTGGTAGCGGGACATCGCCAAATTGATGGATCAGACTCCCGTAGCCTTTCATTTTTGTATTTGTGGTACGTTGGACGGTATCAATTAATGATTTCTTCTTCGTGGACGTCCGAAAAATTTGCTTTCGCTGCGCATGGAGAAGGGCTCAGCTCCTTTCGTCTGGCAAGTTTAACCGAGACAAGTGATAACTAAGCAAATCCACAGAAGTGTCCTATTGGCTGTGGAACATTGGCCTATGCCGGTTGTCTTGGTCATAAAGGGAAACCCTTGCGAAAATATGCAGCACCGCCTGGGGAGCGGAAGCCGCGGACAGCGGGGTGCCTGTTGCATAAAACGCCAATATCCACGTGATGGCGCGTTGGCGCGTCCGCGTGTCAGGGTCTCGTCACTGCGTCATCCACAACCACCCGTTGCGATACCTTGTCCAACGCCATCAGCTCTCCCCACCATCCGACACAACAAACGCTCACCCACCCGCGCAAGTATGAGCTCCTCCGACGATGAGGATTTTCAGAGAGCTATCGAAATGTCTTTGGGGCAGCTCGACGGCACTGCTGAGGACGACCCAGTCTCGGCAGCTGGTGTCGCGGACAACAACACGAGTGAAGCTCCAACCGCGCCCACAACTGATTCAGCTGCCAACCAACCACAGCCTGCGACCAACCGTTCCGTCAACGATAGCTTGAAGAATCTCGATCGCAAGCAGCTTGAGGCAGAGCGCCTTGCCCGCCAGAAATCCCGCAAACACGCCGACTCTCAACCCTCCAGCCAGGAGCGCGGAAGGCCCTCCAAGAAGCCTCGTATCGGAACCAGCGTAGCTTCGTCTCAAGGACCTGAACTCATTGACTTGACCGCCCCCACAACCACGTCGCCGACAGCACGGTCTCAAGCCCAGGAAATCCGACAGATTCTACACGATGAAGGCATTTTCGTCCCGCGCGAGACCGCGAACAGGCAAGTTTCAGCATCGTCCCGCAGGACCACAGAGCCACAATATCTGGATGGCGCGGTCAAGAAGACTTGGGCCCAGGGATTTCCCCGAAACAACGACATCAAGATCGAAGAGGTGCTGCAGAAGAGCGACTTGAACCATCTGCTAGTCAGTTCGTTCAACTTCGATACGGAATGGTGGAGTACCAAGATCGACTCTCAAGTCACCAAACAGACCTGGATCGTTGGTTCTTCGGACGAGGAAGTGGTGAGTCCATTCTTCATGTGTACGGTGACTTCTCTTACTCCATGTAGGCAGCGGAATGGACGATGGCACCGGTCTTGTTTGACAACGTATCTGTCAGTCTGGCTGATATGAAGGGCGTCAATGGCATTTACCACGCCAAGTTGTGAGTCCAACCCGAAAACAAGAGTTCAGAGCCTACTACTGACTATGCACAGCCTCATCGGTGCACATCCCAAGTATCTACGGATTGCAATTACATCGGCCAATCTCACCAAGTACGTACACCTGGCGAAACGTTCAATGCGGGATGGCAAACAACTGACAGGATATTTGCAGGTGGGACTGGGGTGAAGGTGGTTTTATGGAGAATGTAAGTGGGCAAACTTTCCTGTTCTGACTGTTATTGACAGTAGCAGACGGTGTTTATCATCGATCTCCCACGCCTACCAGAGGGTCAGGTTACATCCGAGGACGACCTTACGCCCTTTGGACAGGAGCTTCGACACTATATCCAGTCTGTGACACACCGCCCCAACCTCTGCAACAGCCTTCTCAAGTTCGATTGGTCCCGCACCAAGCACTTGGCGTTCGTTCATTCTTTAGGAGGACCCAGAACGGGCGAGGACGCACGGCGTACTGGTCTTCCAGGGCTTTCTCGGGCGATCAACAAACTCAATCTAGACTCAACTACGCTTGAGGTTGACTATGCTACCTCTTCCCTGGGTGCATTGAGTAGAGGTTTTATGAAGCAGCTCCTGGAAGCTGCGAAGGGTACGTGTTTCGAAAGCCAACTGGGATCGTGAACTAATGCATCACAGGCGAAGAGGTCAAGGTCACCAAGGAAAAGTATGACAATGACGTGCAAGTGAGGGATCTCCTGAAGCGCTTCCGAGTGTATTTCCCTACATCCGACACTGTCAGGGAAAGCAGAGGCGGAGAAGATGTATGTCAAATTTCTTTCCGCGTGAGAAAATGTCAAAGCACAGAAGCTTACATACTTTAGAGCGGCGGCACCATCACACTTTCCAAGAAGTGGTATGAGGCTAAGAACTTCCCTAAAGCGTCCATGCACGACCACAAGTCGACGCGAACCGGTCTTTTGAGTCACAACAAGGTCGGTACTGGTGGAAAATGATTCATCATGGTCCATATTGACTGAGGCTCTGCAGATGATTATCGGCCGTGGACAGCGCGTATCCTCCGGTGACGAGGAGGGAGAAGATGAGGTGGCAACGACGCGTAAGAACGTTGCCTGGACATACATTGGATCTGCAAACCTCACGGCTGCCGCGTGGGGCCAGCTGTCAAACGACCGCGCAACCAAGACGCTCAAGGTGACGTGCCGCAACTACGAATGCGGCGTGCTCGTTCCTGTCGATGAAAAGGCTCCGAAGATGGAAGCGAGAGATGGCCGGGTGCCAGGCTATGAAGTTTTCGAGGGAACTTTGGACATTCCCTTCGAGGTACCCGGCGACAAGTACGGCGACAGAAATCCGTGGTATGTTGCGGAGTAGGGTGCTCGGTTGGGCTAGATGTTTCGGATGACTCGCGTTCCGGCGGCCAGGGTATACGAGCACATGCCGGGAGGGGCTTGCACAAAAACAATTGCGGATGGGGCCGGAAGAAATCACAGCTGGTGGCTGGCTTTTGTATAGCATGGACTGCGCGTGGCTTGGATAATAATAAGCCAGGCAACCAAGGCGCTGCATAACAATCAGCCCCCATCACAAGCAGATGAGATGCAAAGTGACGTTTGCGGGAGGACGGGCTTGGCTGCGGATCGCAGGCTGGCGGGCTGCATGCTGGGCGGGCGGGAGCGAGGCGTCCGGCTCATCTTGCACAATTCAGCGCCCATGTCGACGTCGACCAGCTGGCCGCGCCCCGAAGCCAGCCAACACCAATGCCGCCGCCCGCATATTCAAACCCATGAGCTCCGCTCAGCTCTCCACTCCGCCCGCTCCCGTCCCCAACCATCCTCCACATCTTCGCCGACCAACCCCGAACCGCGACCGCCTCGCTGACGACCGCCTGTGACGTCGCCGCCCGCCTGCCATGGCGCCCCAGCAGCCGCGGACGCCGCTGGACAGCATCAATAAAGACATTTTCGCGGGCCCGCCCATGCCGCTGCAATACACGAGCCCCGTGTCCGTGTACCAGCGCCAGAGCCTTCCGCTCAACCTCGTCGCCTTGATACTATCATATGTGTGTTGGACGCCTTCCTCGTGCGCGCGCCCGCGCCAGCTCGCACCAGTTGAGCTCCAGACAGCCGGCACATCCGCTCAGCTCACACCCACCGCTCTGCCGGAGCTCCGCTGAGCTGACCGGAGCGCTGCGACGTGCTTGTCGGAGCTCTACGCGTGCTTCCTAGCTGTGCGCGCTGCCTGGGGCCCATAGCTAACCCAGAGCCGCTGCCAGATCGATGACATTTCCGACCTTTCGCGCGTGACGCGCACCTCGCGCCTGCTCTACTACATGACCCTGCCCCGCCTCTACGAGAAAGTCACCCTGCGATCGTACAGCGAACTGCGCTACATGGACAATGGCCGCCCGGAGGGATACGGAAGCGGAAGCCCCTTCTCCATGGGGCTCAATGGGCTCGTCACCAAGAACATGGCCCAGTACGTGCGCAGCTGGCGGCTGGTGGGCGATTGGCGGGAAAGCGACCTCGACGATTTTTCCAGAGGGCGCGTGCCGGACAACTCGATGATGCTGAACATTGCTGTTCGCGCCGGCATGGACAGGATGGAGCGGCTGCAGGAATTTGCGTAGGTTTCGCGCGGGAAATGCTCGTGATAGGTCGCGTGCTGACTGTATATGCAGTTGGGAGCTCAACACCAAGCCTCTCCAGACGATCTACCAGGGTCTGCAGGCGTGCGGCACCCTGCAATCCCTGACTCTGAAGTTCCCCAGCACCCGCATTCCCAGACCTACCGTTGTGATACCCCCGCTACCCAACCTTCGCGAGTTCAAGGCTCTTGAAATCGATCCCCTCTGCTACCCGGATGATATTTCTGTTTTGCTTGCGCATTCCAAAAAGCTGGAGGCGTTACATTTGCACTTCAGCCCGCGCATGCGCGATGCGGGCGAGGAAAGCACTAATCTCACCACTTTCTTCGGACGCTGCATCTCGAACAAGCAGCCCCTTAAGCTCAAGCGATACTCGATGATTAACATTTACACCCGCGCTACCAACATCGACCTCGACGCGTTAATCGATGTAGATACGCTGGAAGAGATAGCCTTCATCAACTGCAACACCCAAGACGCCATCACCGTCTTCATTGACGACACTTGGCGGTTATTCGAGCCGCAAAAGATACCGAAACATCTGAAGGTCATGCGCGGCGATGTGCTCGACGCCAAGCAGGCCACTGTCATGGCGCAACTCAAAGGCCTCGAGTGCCTTTACATCGTCAACGCCAGGCGGAAACCCGCGCGCACAACCCCCAACGGCATCTCTCCCGCCGCCAATAACAACGGCAGCAACGGCACCAGCAATGTTTTCTCCGGCGGGACAACCGATGGAACATCACCTTTCGGTACAACAGGCAACGGACAGCCGGACACGCCGATGAGCCGGGAGAGCGCGACGATCGCGGGCGACTACTTGGCGGCCATCACGCGGCACCTGGGACGGACGTTGCGACACTTGCTGCTGAGCGACCAGTGGCTGCTGGGCGGCGACGTGCTGATGCAGCTGGGGCGGGCGTGTCCGAACCTGGAGCAGCTGGGGGTGGCGCTGGAGGAGAAGAGCCCGGACAAGATGCGGCAGCTGCTCAACAGCTTACCGCGGCTGTGGGCACTGCGCATCCTCATCCGCGCGACGACGCAGGAGCTCGAGCTGATGCAGAGCATCTCGGGCAACCTGCACGAGCAGGTCATCGCGTTCGAGCTGCGCCGCAAGGAATGGGACCGCCTCAAGTGGCTGGGCATCGGCGACATGGTGTTCCTGTGCGGCGGCGTGAGGGAGGTGCCGGGCGGCGCCGCGGCGAACACGCCGAAGAGCCCGGCCGATCCGACCATGGGCGAGGATCTGGGCGTGCGGAGGATCGTGAAGAAGGTGGATCGGGAGGCGGTCAAGGACGTGGAGATTTGGAAGATGGATAGCTTGGATGTGATATAAGGTGGTTGGGGGGGTGGTGATTTATCTGGTTTTCCCTTTTTTTTTTTTTTTCCTTCTGATGATTTGATGACGTGGGAAGTGGATGGATGCATTGGATGCTCAGACCGCTTGGAACTGGGGTGGTTTTGAGCTGGCTGGCTGGCTGGCTGGCTGGTAGAGTAAAGTGGCTTGCGCATACCCCCCACACATACACATTTGCCGGTGTACAGGCGTTTTTTGTTTGTCCCCCCCTTCTCCTTTCTGGCTCATGGGTCTCAAAAAGTTCAATCCTTCTTGTCGTCTTGGACCCTTTACATCCTTCCTCACCTACCGGTCCCCCCCTCATCCTCGAGCATCGGAATCTTTTTTTTTTTTTGGTCTTGCATGTACATTCGGAACTGGTATCGTGTCGTGTCTGTCACTTCGGACAGGCATTTGAGGTATTTGTGTTTGGCTTCTCGAACATGTATGTAGATATACTTCCGGGCTTCCTCGGCGGCATGAGAGCCTGAGGCATCGGCGCAAAATGAGACTCGACTCTTTTTTTTTTCCATTGTACTGCCCCTTACTTGTGTCACTATGTGTCTGCGTGTGCGTGATAGCTTGGATGTGATATGAGGGACGCCCAAGTCTCGTTCTTTTGACCGCTCAGACTTCGCTTGTTACAGTCTCACGACGAAAAGGCAGGCCCCGACTGAGGTGTTGAAGTCTTTTCTAATGATTGACGATGGAGGGATGTGGATGATGCATGGCCATGGGCCGGCCGCCATTGGTTGGCTGGTAGAGTCGGAGGTTTGCGCATACCCCCACATTGCCGGTGTACAGGCGTTTATCGTTCCTTTTTCCTTTTTGTCCATCAGCCTCAAAAGTTCAACCCCCCTTGCCATTCTGGATCTTTTCGTATTCTTGGTCTCTTTTCATGTAAATTTCCTCTCCTCTCCCGGGGGTGGGTCTCGGATTCTTTGTTGGCTTGACAGTGTAGATTTGGGCTCACGGTATCATCATAGTCACTACTTTGGACAAGCTTGGGGTTTTTGTGTGGCTTAAGTGTACATATACATTCTCAAGGTCTCTCGGTGGTGTGAGAGCCTGGGGCACGGCGCAAATGTGACTCAACTCTTTATTTCCTCTGACATCACTGAAGCATCTTTCAGTGTAACCTTTCTGTAGGGAATGTTCACGATGCTGCCAGTGTGTTGTGCTTTCGTCCATGGGTGGACATACCTTGCTGGATAGTCTGCTAGAGGGGCTTGGCCAGGTTAGGGATGGAATCTTCTGTTGTCGCAGTTTGTGTCTACTTCCATAATGGGGTGGTTGCCTGCGAGCCGACTGAACCGTACTCACCGCAACAAAATACCCTCGCTCAATCTCAACGGCGGCCACGCTGTGATGAGAGTTGGATCGGCCCACAAATGAGCTGATGACGCTATTGCTTACATCGGCAGGCTCGACGGCGTGTGGCGTTGCGCTGCGGCCAGGGGCACGGTCCATGGCCGCCGCAGAAACTGTGGGCCCCCGCAATCTCGTATTTACGGCGCCAACCAGCGTCTGTTCTGTACGAACCCAATCTGAGGCAACCCCCGCTGTTTCCCCTTCGGTCTGCCAGTTCACTTGAGCCTCCTCCGCGTCATTCTCCGAGCGAATAGAACGAGAGAGCCATCGCTGTTTTGCTGCTTCTCTCTTGACGTTTCACTCCGCCCGCACGCGTCATCACCCCTTGCTGATCCACATACAACAACACCCGCAGAATCCTTCCACTATCTCAGCAATATCTGCCTGGCAATGCTGTACACCGGTCCAGCGCATCTCCGAACCCTTTCCCATCGTATGATGGCCTAGTGTGCTGTTATTTAATCGGCTTCGTCCCTCCACTTCCAACCTCACCAAGTTCATCGACACTTGTCACCATGGCGCTTCATCTCGTTGGCTACGCCGTCGTGGCCGCCATTGCCACAATCCTGCTTCATGTCGCCCGCCAACTCTTCTTCTACAAGAAGAATGAACCACCAGTCGTCTTTCATTGGTTCCCATTCATCGGCAGCACTGTCTCCTATGGCATGGACCCTCTGAAGTTCTTCGAGGACTGCAAAGAAAAGGTACCAACCCAGACCGTACCTTTCAAAGAAGCTGTCTTAACACGCGCACAGTACGGAGAGGTCTTCACCTTCATTCTCCTCGGACAGAAGACTACCGTCTACCTTGGAATAGACGGCAACGAGTTCATCCTTAACGGCAAACTCAAGGATGTGAATGCAGAGGAAGTCTACGGCCCGATAACTACCCCTGTCTTTGGTTCCGATGTCGTCTACGACTGCCCCAACTCTAAGCTCATGGAACAGAAGAAGGTACCCAATCCGCATTATCAACGCAGTGGCAGCTCAGGACTGACTTTGCCGTAGTTTGTCAAATTCGGATTGACACAGGAGGCGCTCGAATCTTACGTCCCGCTCATTGAGGAAGAGGTCCTTCAGTACATCAAGACCTCCGGTCGTCTCAAGGGCACATCCGGCACGATCGACATCCCCGCCGCCATGGCCGAGATCACCATCTTCACCGCCAGCCGCGCCCTGCAAGGCGAAGAAGTTCGCAAAAAGCTCACTGCCGAGTTTGCTGACCTGTATCACGACCTGGACCTGGGATTCTCCCCTTTAAACGCTATGATGCCCTGGCTGCCCATTCCCAGCAACCGCAAGAGAGACGCCGCACGGGAAAAGATGCGTGAAGTCTACACCGAGATCATCAAGGAGCGCCGCGGCACCCAGAAGGACACGCACGACATGATCACCAACCTCATGCGCTCGACGTACAAGAACGGCACCGCGGTCCCGGACAAGGAAATCGCCCACATGATGATCACCCTGCTGATGGCCGGCCAACACTCGTCCTCGTCAGCCAGCTCCTGGATCATGCTCCGCCTCGCCTCCGAGCCCAAGATCGTCCAAGAGCTCTTCGACGAGCAAGTCGGCGCGTTGGGCGAGGACCTGCCCCCGCTCCGGTACAGGGACCTGGAGAAGCTGCCGCTCCAGCAGAACGTCATCAAGGAGACGCTCCGCGTCCACTCGTCCATCCACTCCATCATGCGCAAGGTCATGAACCCGCTGCAGATCCCCGGCACCCACGTCGTCGTCCCCGACAGCCACGTCCTGCTCGCGTCCCCCGTCATGACCGCCATGAGCGAGAACCACTTCCCCAACGCCAAGGCCTGGAACCCGCATCGCTGGGACGACCGGGAAGAGGATGAGGAGAACGGGGAAATGGTCGACTATGGGTACGGCGCCGTTGCCAAGGGGACGAAGAGCCCGTACCTGCCGTTCGGTGCGGGCCGCCATCGCTGCATTGGCGAGAAGTTCGCGTATCTGAACCTGGGCGTCATCGTGGCGACGCTGGTGAGGAACTTCAAGTTCAGCAACCCCGAGGATAGGGAGGGTGTGCCGGCTACCGACTATGCGTCCATGTTCTCGCGTCCCATGCAGCCGGCCTTGGTGTGCTGGGAGAAGAGGTTCCCCGAGAACGAATAGGCAAGAGCGACCTGATGACCATCGGGGGTGGGCTTCTTTCTGGTATGTAGACTATGATCACTGTACGCTGAAATGGAGATGTCGTTGCTTCCTCATTCTCGTCCGTCTTACATCTGCCTTGCAAAATATTGCATCTTGCATGCTTCACGGAGGTGGGGGAATCCAAGCTCCGGATGTATTTGCACAATTGAACTCCTTCCCTTTCGGTAGGCAATGAAACCCAAGGTCCGAAGGTACTTGTACCGTTGACTTCCCTCCCGACTGCCGAATGTGGGTTTGGGTCGCTCCTTCCTTCTGAACGCAAACTCTTGCGTCAAGGGCGCAGCCAAATCAGCGCGACTCGCTCTCCTCTTCTCTTCTCTCACATCACCCAAACCACATTTCATTCGGAATTCACTTTACCCAAACATTTTATCCGCGAATCACTTCAGACCAACAGCAACGATTTCATCAAGCAGCCATTCACTTCATGCTGCCGAAAATTCCTGACAAAATCACTACCATCATGGCTGAACTCGACAGGGGGATTTCCACCTCCTTGCGGGTAAGCGACGCCGAGCGCAGGCCAAAACGCAATGATGCATGCTGACCCGCTTTCGAAGAGGGACCTCAGAAAGTGTTTCAAGACTTCCCCTCAGGAAACGGATGAGATGATGAAATACTGGATGGGATACTACTCGTTCTTCGACGAAAGCGTCATGGACTTCGCGGCCGACGCCGGGCACCGTGCCTACTGGGACATCCCAACCCAGCGCGATTTCTTGGTGGACCGACTCAAATACCTGATGGACGTGCTGCGCAACGCACCCGGGAGAGACGGACTCACGTTCGACTGGCGGGCGGCATTCCTCATCAAGTACCAGGGGGACTACGCCAGCTACTCGGCGCCGCGGGAGCCGGAGGTTGCGTCGCCGAACGACGCGGACGAGTTGAGCAGGGAGTTGGACCGCAGGAGACACAGGCTGACACCGTCCCGGCTGGTGAAGGCCCTCAGTAGGCACCTGCGCGCGGACGAAGGCAAGAAGTTGGCTCGGAACAGATGGGAGATGGCCAGGCTCGATTGGTTGGTCACGCAGTACAGGACGACTGGGGTTCCGGCCAGAAGGCCGCAGCAGATGGACTTGATGGCTCGACACACGTCGATCCATCCCGCGACTGTTCTTAGCGAGTTGTCGCGCTTCGTGGACAGATATGCCCAGTGGCACGTTGAAAACCTGGACGAAGGGGTGTGGCCGGAAGACGCGGCGTTGGGAGCGAATCAGGTCGCCATGTGGAGGGATTTTCGGAGGCAATTGATGGCTATAGAAGATGCCCTGTGCTGGAAGGCGCAAGCCTGTGTCGCCGCAGCGCGACGGGACTGATGGTATTTTTAATGAGTTGGATTGGGAGTGCCGTCCAGCCGGGGGGTCTCCAAGGCGCTAAGCTGTAGCTACCAGAAACTACTTCTTTATTGTTTTCACTCGCTTTCCAGCTTGGAGCAATGCGCATTCCAGTAGTGGCGACGCTTTGACGGCGATGGACAGCAATCGAGCCCACGTCTCGCGTAGTAGAATTCAGGATCCGGACGCATTTGCGCATAATTAGAAAGCGGCATCTACGTCCGGATATTGGAATCGAATACCCATGTGGGAAGAGTGGTGTGGTCGGGGATGTCCTGCGTGACGGCGGCGCATGCTGTCTTCCCCGCACGCCGACAAACAAACACAAGCTCGGGTGGGGCTGCATTTAAGCTCCCACGTCTGGTCCCTGTCAACGTCCCATGCACGCCACCCAGCGCGTCCTGCAATGCAAGCCTCCGCCTGACGCCCACTCACCTTCCCGCCCTTGGCCGCCCTGCAACGCCCCTGCAACGTTACGGTGCCATCCCGTCCGGCGCTGCTGTACGTCATTGCCGATCGCCCTCCCTCCGCAGCATCAGACCGCCGCTTCACGTACAGTAGTACTAGCTAGGTAGCCATGCACCGCTGCAGCAGCAGCCCAAACCATGTCTTATGAGAAGCTTCTCCCCACGGCCGCCGTGCCGCGCCGTCCGGCACTTCCGCCCGCAGCCCGCTCACTACAGCTCGTCGTCGTCGTTGCAATCACCTCCGCCGCCGCCGCCCTCGCGTTCCTGATCTGCTGCACCGACGATATCCAAAACTCCATCGCCATGAAGCCACTACGCGACCTCGCCTCCGCCGCCGCCGCCACCGCCCTCCTCCTCTGCGGCACCACAACCACAACCACAACCGCTTCCGCCGCCACCACCACCACCACCGCCACAAACACCACAAACACAACACGTACGCCCTCACCCCCCTCCCCCTCCCCCCCCACACACCCGCTAACCCGTCCACCCCGCACAGTCCCAGCCCTCCTCCCCTACCTCCTCCACCCCCTCCCCCTCGGCACCACCCACGCGGCCCCCTCCTCCTGGCTGCACGCGACCCTGCGCCTCTCCGCCTCCGGCCTCGCCGGGCACCTGGCGACCTTCTACCCGTACGTCGCCGACAGCAGCTGGCTGGGCGGCGCGTCCGAGTACAGCGGGCTGAACGAGGGGTTTCCCTACTGGCTGAACGGGCTGGTGCCGTTGGCGTACGGGCTGCGGGATGGAGTGTTGAAGGCGCAGGTCAGGCGCGCGGTGGGGGCGGTGTTGGAGAGGCAGGAGGAGCAAGGGGATGGGTGGTTGGGGCCGGAGGGGGTGGAGGGGGGAGGCAGGAATTTGTGGGCGAGGTATCCGGTGTTGTTGGGGTTGGCGGGGGTGGTGGAGGCGGAGGAAGCTGGGGGGGACGAGGTGTTGGCGCGGAGGGTGGTCGACGGCATGTGGCGCTTCGTCGGGCTAATGGCGGAGATGCTGCGGGATGGCGGGAGGGGGTACGTGTGGCGCGCGGGCGACGCGCTGAGCGAGGAGGAGTTTGCGTGGGGGAGGGTGCGGGTGCAGGATCTGCTCGTCTCGCTGCAGTGGTTGTGGGAGAGGCCGGAGACGACGGAGGCGCAGAGGGGGGAGTTGGCGGACTGCATGCGCGTCTTGATCGAGGGCGCCATCGATTGGGCCGACTGGTGGCGCGAGGGCGCGTTCATCAAGGGCGATTTGAACTTTTTGGATACCGAGCCGGCGGATGGCCCGAGGTATCCGTATGAGCATGGCGTTAATGCCGGGCAAGGTAAGTTGGGCGGTTGTTTTCGTTGTAGTTTGTTTTGTCGTGGAAAAGTGACATCTCTTGCTGCGCCGTTTTCTCATACTCTTTCGTTTCCTCGGTCTCTCGGTGTTGTGTCAGCCCCAGTCACCAAGTGTTGTCAGGGGCGGATTGAATTCGCTCACGCTTCGAGATGCACATCTGGTGGTTTGGGGGATTTTCTCGCGCTGGCTCTCCCCCCTCGGACTCTCATGTGCTGAATCTCGAATAGGCCTCAAAGCGCTTGCGGTGTTCCGCCGTTTCACGCACAACCATACCCTCGTGGACATTACTCGCCGAGGAGTGGACTGGACTTTCAGGTACCATGCTGCTGCTCATGGAGGCATCCTCGCCGATGAGCGGCTTGCCGGATTGGCGCCGTACTACGGGTAAGAAAACGGTCTTGCGAGCCGGGAATTGGCACTGACAAAAACCAGCTCGGAGACTTGTACACTTGTCGAGACCATGTACTCCCTGAGCTATCTCTACCAGACCTTGGGCAACAACAGCTACGCCGACCTGGCCGAAACCATCGCCTTCAACGCTCTACCCGCGCAAATGACTCCCGACTGGTGGGGCCGCCAGTACGTCGGCCAGCCCAACCAAGGCTTCGCGACGGAACTCGACGAAAACCCCTTCTACAACGTCCGCGAATCCGGCCTCCTCTACAGCGTCGAAGCCAACTACCCCTGCTGCACCGTCAACCACCCGCAAGGCCTCCCCAAATTCCTCGCCAACGCCTTCGCCCGCGTCGGCAACGACGACGGCGACATCGCCCACATGCTCCTCAGCCCGGCCAACGTTTCCACCACCCTCCCAAACGGCGGCCACATCACCATCGCATGTGACACCCACTACCCCTTCGCCAACACCCTGCACTACACGCTCACCGCCTCGCACCCCACCACCTTCCACGTCCGCGTCCCCACCTGGGCCGACCCGACCAACTCCTCGCTCTCCATCATCAACGACAGCTCCACCTCCGCTTCGCCGTCCCCCCTCCGCCCCGACCCCACAACCGGCCTCCACCCCATCCCGCTCCCCGCCGGCACGACCCGGCTGACCTACACCCTCGCCGCGCCCCTGACCGTCGTCCCCCGCGCCAACGACACCTTCACCGTCCGCGCCGGCGCCCTCGTCTTCGCCCTCGTTGTGCCCTCGACCAACGCGTCCGCCTCCCCGCCGCAGTCCTTCGCCGACCCCGCCGTCCCCCTGCGCGCCGCAAACGGCTCCGACGGCATCCCGCCGCTCGCCGTCGACTGGCGGCTCGTCAACGCGTCGGCGTGGAACGTCGCCGTCGACGAGAGCAGTCTGGTGCTGCGGACCAGTCTCGATGGCGATGGCGATGGTGAGAGCGTGGTGCTGCCCGATCCGGTGTTTGCACCTGGCGCGCCGCCCGTGTGGGTGGAGGGGAGGGGTTGTGTTGTTGAGGGGTGGGGCTTGTATAGGGGGGTGCCGGGGTTGCCGCCGGGGAGGACGAGGGCGGAGAGGAGGTGTGTCGAGGGCAGCGTGCGGGCGGTGAGGTTGGAGCCGGTGGGCGCGGCGAAGTTGAGGATTATGGATTTGGTGGCGGTGGATTTGTCGGGGGAGGAGGAGGGGGGGGAGGAGTGATGCTGTCTCTCTCTCTCTCTATACTCAAGATATGTCTCCCCTCATGATTGTAGATGTAAGATATAATGACATCTCAAAACGCTCCCGCATCTGTCTCATATGGAAATTACATGGGCGATTGGATATATACAAGATCCAGACGTAAATGTAAGTTTCAAAAGCGCATGGAAAGAATGTGTCGACCTCGGTACTGAGCTTAGAAGACTCATACCCTATGTCACCTGCCGTGGTTGCATGTTTCGGCACACTTCTCGATGGAAGAACAATGGAAGTTTCTACACACTTCTCAATAATGGAAAGTGAGAAGTGGCCAGCTCGTTCATAGGGCCGATTGCCGGGGTGGGTTGCCCAACTACGCCGAACGTCGTGGTTTCAACACTCGGCCTTTTCGGGCCTTTCCCCGGTCAAAACCACCACGGGACTCAGGAGGTGCACCATCCGGGACCGCAAGTCGGCAGTTTGGCACGCCGACGTCTTCGTGTCTCAACGACGTCTTCGCCACCTGCTCAGATGCACGGTCCGCATGACACCGCTCATGACTATCCATCTCGTATAGCGGCGGCGGAGCTACTTGTTCACAGTGTGATGTGTCTAATTAGATGCAGCTTGGATGCTATACCGGCCCACGACCCCTGTCGCCTGTATTTTGGCCCGCTTTCCGCCGCCGCCGATCGGCCCTCACACACATGGGTTTGGCAGCAACGCCGTTGGCTCACCGGTTCCGAACGGTCGCCCTGCATCCCCCTGCATACGAACCCGAGGCCATAGGGCTGCGTGCCTGGCTTT
Organism: Diplodia intermedia; assembly: GCA_021495925.1. NCBI lineage: Eukaryota > Fungi > Ascomycota > Dothideomycetes > Botryosphaeriales > Botryosphaeriaceae > Diplodia > Diplodia intermedia. Next base: position 185,424 of record JAKEKT010000007.1, on the reverse strand, counting down.
AGCGGGTGGGGAAGATCTGCGATTAATTGCCTCATGCGGCCTACGTTTCGTGTCGGCGGTTTTCGGAGAAGCGCTTGTGGCGTCCCCGTTCTCTTCCAGAAGGCTTGTTCGTGGCGTGCGATAATGCGGAGGGGACGGGAAGACGCTGGATTGTGATGCAGCTGGCTTCTTCTTTTCTTTCGTCTTTCTTTGCACACTTCACCAGGTGTTAGCATAGGTGCTATTGAAGCAGCGAACCGTGCGTGATGCATCCATCGTGTTCCTTCCCCCTCACCATACCACACGCTAAAAATAAACCACACATGGATCAAGCATGGTGCATCACCCCCTCACACCGCCGATAATCGGCTCCTGCTTGGATCGTGGGCGGTTCAGACATTGATGACGCAAAGAACGGTTTCGCGGTACGAACTGTTGCCGCTCGCGGAAAAACATCCCTACAGTTAGCCGTCCAGTTATCGTCGGCTGGACGAAGGCAGGACAGAACCGCAATGCCACGGTGGAGTGCGACGTCTCGAAATAGCGGCAGCCTTGCCACTTGCAGCCCTACGAAACCCCACATGGCCGTGCAAGACCCGCCGATCAACTCGTATGCCGGGGGCAGGCTACGCCGAACCGCCCTCTCTCGATGTTTCCCAGCAGATCTTGTCAACTTCAAGGCCGCCGATGACATACTGCCAGAGTAAGGCTGAGATGTCGATCGCACCGAGATGAAGGAAAGGGGGAGCAGCCCGCCAAAGTACTTAAAGGCGTTCAAGTCGAGGCAGAAGACTCTCATCACCAACACAAGCTCCCTTCACTCACTACAAGACAAACAATCGTTCCCTCAACACCAACACTTCCACTCCCTCCACCAATCAAAATGAAGTTCTTCATCGCCGCCGCCGCCGTCGTTGGCCTCGCCTCCGCCGCCACCGTCACCGACGCCACCCTGCGCGACAACAACGGCCTGCAGATGGTCGAGCTCACCATCGACGGCACCAAGTGCTCGGCCAACAGCCCGGCCGCCCTCGGCGCCCGCCAGATCGCCTGCCCCGGCTCCGCCTACAGCTGGCACGTCACCGGCTCCGCCTCCGACTACCAGGTCACCCTCTTCAAGGGCGTCAACACGTAAGTTTTGTTCTTCTTTTTCTTCTCCCCATTATTCCCCCTCCCCCTCGCTCTCCTCGCTCTCCTCGAATCGAATCGAATCGAATCGAACGCAACGTGCTGACGGTTGCAAACAGCAACGCTCCCCAGGCCTCCGCCAAGCTCCCCGTCAACTGCCGCGTTGGCGGCGCCGGCGCCGACGACCAGGTCTGCACCCAGACCAGCGACGCCACCGTCGCCATCTAAGCGACGACGACGACGATGGTGGAGAGAGAGAGAGAGGGGGGGTTGTTGTGTAAAGAAGGCGCTTTCTTGGGACCGCTTGTAAATACAGATATGACCTAATGCTAGTCGCGCGCCCGGAATCGCCAATACATCTACGTCTTTGCGACACAATTTTTTGTCTGTCTGATTCTGCTGCTGTGATGGAGGTGTATCGATGTCTTGTGAATGGTTGACGATCTTCTCTGGCACTGGATTTTTTTGACGAGGGGCCTTATTGAGTTCATATAGAGAAGGGGTTGTGATGGTTGCAGAGGGCTCTTGCGCATTTACATGGCCTCTGTTGAAGTGTGGTTCTTGGACGTACAGGAATTGAACAAGCACAGCCAGTCCGAGACTTTCTCATGCGTGGTTCGGTTTGCATGACAGCCTGCCAGGCACATTAGCGACGGCCTTTTTATCCATCTCGCGTTTCCTGACGGAAGCCAAGGAGGTATAGGATAATCCACTTGTTCTGTTCCAGCCTTTGGCTCGTAATGGAAATGTTCCCCATCGCCCCCACCATCCCTTCCGGCGGGCCAAAAGGGCAGCTGATGTGGCGGAAATGCAGTGCAGGTTTTAAAAGGGCGAAGAGTGCAGCTGGGCCTTTTTTGATCAGAAGAGTGAGGATGACCATGATGATTCCCGAAAGGACCTACCCGCCACATGTCCAGGAAAGATTACGCAACCATGTGACCCCGATCTACCACGACACAGGTCTCTGACCACCACAACTCCAGCTAGAAAGGAATGAGGATGGAAGCTGTGAAGGCACCTTCGAAGGAAGCCGTGCTGATTGCTGATTTGATAATGAGGTAGTGTTGTCCACCACACCCTCAATCTGGATTTGCATGGCTGAGACCCTTGCCCGATGAGAGGGATGAAACGTGTAGACGTTGGCTGTCTTGAATATTCGAGAAGTAATTCATCCACACGCACCATTTTATTTCCGAAGTAGTTGATTGTTGAATTCGGACGGAGCGTTCCCATGGGAAGTTAGATCCTGATGGAAGATTCCCACGAAGCCTGGTTCATCTGACGAGCTGAACTGCCTTCATAGATAAGTGTTTCGGGAATTGGGGGAGGAGTGAAAGGGGAGATCGTGCATGGCCCGCTCGAGGTAGCGACGCTGCCGGCGTTCATGGGGACGTGGCAAAGGAGGGCGTTTGAGTTGGTGGAAGGGGGAAGGTTGTTGCATTTGCACTCCGATATTGGGAATGGGACGCGGATGGGGGTGTGGTGGGAGAAGGTTTGAGGTTTGAGGTGGGAAGGAGTAGATGGATAGATTATAGAGTATAGGTTTTTTAGAGGAACGTTTTCGCAATGGGTAGATGAGTGCAGAGATGATGGGGAGGTGAGGTTGAAGTAAAGGACGGGGGAAAGTGGGGCCTTGTCAAAGCATTTGGATAATGGACGGAGAATCATCCACCACTCCCACAGTCCAGCTAAGCCTTCTTTTAACTTGTAAATCGATTGGAGGCGTCGATCATGGTCGCAGATGGGGTCCCTCAAAATAAGCGTCGTGGTTCGGCTTGTATGTGCGCGCTGACTCGACTAATAAGCTTCCGTTCGGATTGAATTTCCGTACCTGGCTGAGCATGAGCAAGTCGCTCCCACCACTTCAGCCTTACGGCCCCGTTTTAACTCGCACGACGCACCTGCCTTGGGCATTCGAGTTAGACCCAGTCTGTGCGCCCCGTTTGTCCGGCTAAACGCTGTGATCCTCCCCAGAAACCACGAGAGAACCACAATTTTGCCAAAAGTCAAAACCCGAGCTGTCGAGATACGGGGACGGTCGCGAAGAAAGGCAAAACCAAAGATCAAGATGGATAACACAAGCAACACAGTACCACCATCGAACGGAAGAAAGCGATGAATTAACATCCAGTCAGTTCGGTTTCGATCAACACTCCAGGCACATAAGTTCAGCAACGAAAGATGCCAACATGGTAGCAAAACAGGGTTTTCATTCCTCCGCACCGTACGGAGAGCACGTAAGAAAAGCCAGAACTCCAAGGGAAGAAGAGGAGAAACCCCCTCCACCTTCCATTCCCCAGACAACCAGGCAAACCCTCCTCTTCCCCAACCACCACCACCAACGCCCCCCACCATCCTAAGCCGCGGCCCCCCCTCCCCCCCGCCGCCCCTCCCTCTCCCTAAACACCAACCGCAACCTCCCACACCCCACAGTAAAATGATCCGCACTCCCCTCCAACAACTCCGTCCCATCCTCCCCCCTCGCCAACCGCACCTCAAACACCGCCACCACCCTTGCGACCACGCACCGCAACTCCATCAGCGCCAGCGGCCTGCCGATGCACGCGTACGCGCCCATGCTGAACGGCGCGAACGCCTTCTCCTGCCTCACCCACCCCTTTTTCTCCCCGTCGTACCACCGTTCCGGCACGAACGCCTCCGGCTCGACGTACGCCGCCGCCGACCGCCCGATTACGAAGGACGGGCACCAGACGACGGTGTCGGGGGGGATGTGCGTGCCGTTGGGCAGCGTGAGCCCGGTGGTGGGGGGCGTGAGGCGCTGCAGGGCGGAGGGGACGGGGGGGTGCAGACGGAGGGTTTCGGAGATGAGGCCGTTGAGGTGGGGGAGGTCTTGGAGGATGCGTGGGGGGAAGGTCGGGTCGGCGGTGGCGGCGGCGTCTGGGGACGATGACGACATGTGCGGGCGCAGCTCGGCGAGGAGTTTGGCTTGGTGCTCAGGGCTGGCGGCGAGGTGGTAGAAGATGTGGGTGAGGGTGCTGGAGGTGGTGTCGCTGTGGGGTTATGTTTAGTCGTGGTGGTGGTTGACGACAACGGACGGCCGCGGTGGGGAGGGGGGAGGGAGAGAGGGAGAGAAGGGGGAATTGGGATGGGAAGCCTGCGGGGCTGCTACGCACCTCCCGGCGACGATGATGAGTCTCGAGTCCGCCTGCAGCATCTTCAGCTCGCGGTCGCTGAGCTCCCTGTCCTTGACGGGCTCGATGAGCGACGACATGATGTCCGGGTGCTCGGGCTTCGTCTTCATGCGCTCGTCGAGCTGGTCAGAGCAGTACCCGATGAACTTCCAGTATCCGGCCGCGAGGCCGGGGATGGCGGCCAGCGAGCGAAAAGCCCAGGTCGGCACTGTTTGAAACCGGGTTCGTCAGCACAAGTCCATTCACTCCACCCCAAAAATCAAGGTCGAAAAAAAGAGATGGAGGAAAGAAAAAGAAAAAGACCACCCACAAAACAACCCCAACGGCTTCATCCCCTCCGCCAACAGCTCAACCGCCCAATGCGCCTCGCCCCGACTCAAACACCCAAACCCATCCTCCCTCCCAAACGCCAACGCGCCCATGACATCATACGCGAACCACGCAAACAAGCTCCTGGCATCGACCCCCTCGTCCCCCTCGTTCCCCTCCCCCCTCAACCTCCCCACCAACACCCCCACCAGCCCCTCCACCCTCCCCTCGTACCCCCTCACCGCCCTCTCCGCGAACGCCCGCGCCCACACCCGCCGCCGCGCGTCGTGGTGCGCGCGGTCGCGGCTGGTGTGCATGCTCGTCAGCGGCGCGTCGTTGTCGTACCACGGCGCCTTGGCGCACGCGCTGCCCGGCCCGTAGACGAGCGGGACCGCGGCCGGGTCGGCGACGGAGAGCTCGCGCGCGCCGACGCGGACGATGGGGCCGTGGCGGGCGTGCAGCGCGGCGAGGGTGCGGTAGGCTTGCGGGATGCTTCGTTTGGTGGCGCCGGTGGTGGTGGGGGGTCGGTGCAGGACGTGGAGGGGGAGGTAGAAGGAGGTGAGGCGGGCGAGGAAGGGGCCGGGGAAGGCGTGGAGGGGGTGCAGGGGCGTGAGGCGGTAGGTGAGGAGGGAGGCGTAGAGGCCGGCGAGGTATGAGGAGGCGAGGGAGGTGGCGGTGCGGAAGGCGGCGGCGGTGGGGGAGGGGGAGGACTCGGCGGTGCGGGCGAGGACGAAGACGGTGGCGAGGTAGGTGAGGGCGAAGAGTTGCATGTAGCGGATGGCGTGGAGGTGGTGCTCGGAGCGGTTGAAGTAGGCGACGTGCGAGATGACGCCCAGGAGGGCGGCGGCGCCGTATGCGAAGACGGGGGTTGTTTCGGCCATCGTGGTTGCGCGGAGACGAGGGTGGAAGGGCGGGTAGGTGGGAAACGAAGCGTCCAACGTGCGCAATTCTGCTTTTAATAGTCATCTCTCCCGCACGCTTGGCGGTGTCACGACAGCTGAGACCCCCTCTTCCGAGGCCAAAGTACGTGCAGGGTACATGGAGGGGAAGTGTTGAGCCGAGGGGGCAGTGACGAGAGGATTGCCCAGATACAAGGGTAATGGCAGGAGTCCCATTGGCGCCCCGAGGGTGAATAGCGGAGAATGCTCCTAAACTTGATGGAGGCGAGAAGCTCACGCTAGATGCTGAGGCCGTGCTACTCCACTTGCGGCCCGCTGCACGTGGGCTCGAAGGTCTTGATACGCTATCCCTAGGTGATATTCAGATAAGCTTTCTTGCTACGCTGCGTGGAGTGCTGGAAGTGGTTCGATTGCGCACTCAGAAAAAGCTGACCGCCTATCGACTCATGATTTGCACCTTCTCCAAAGCAGGACTGGAGTGCGAGAAATTGCCAATAATAGCGTCGAGATGCAAGGACCGTGCGAGCATCCCCCGCCAGGGTCTCCTCGATTGTCTGATTCGACGTACAACGTCGACTACCGTGCAGGTTGGTCAGATGCGGAGAGCTTGACGTGGCTTGAAAGGCGCAGACGACACACTGACGGGTTTGTAGTCCCACATCTGACGAGGCGGAGAAATGGAGATGTTGGCGCGTAAGCAGCTGCAGTCAGAAATGTCTGACAACAGTCAGAATGGCTACGTGTTGTTCCACCCTACCACCCTAGAGCCGATCAATGCGGGGAAAGCACAACAGCCGAGTCGGTGCGGAGCCGGACTACACTGTACCTCCAGATCGGGGCCATCACTTCTCCTTGGTTCCCCTTTCCTTGTTCAACTTTCGTAAAACTCGTCATCTCATGAAATTTTGCCGTCAGACGCATCCGCAGCATCCGCAGCACCAACAGTCTCGCTACCTTTTCGCCCAATCAAAGCTTGATCAGCACCGTCTTCTCCTCCAAGAAATTGCCCAAGCTGTGCTTGATGCCCTCCCTGCCCACCCCGCTCGCCTTGTACCCGCCGAACGGCATGTCGTACGCCATAGTGGGGCTAGTGCAATTGACGCCGACGGTCCCGCTCTCCAGGGCCTTGGCCACGCGCACCGCGCGACTGACGTCCTTGGTATAGACAGACGCGTACAGGCCGTACTCGGTGTCGTTCGCGCGGCGCACCGCCTCCTCTTCCGTCTCGAAGACGCCGATGACGACGACGGGGCCGAAGATCTCCTCGCGCGCGGGCTGCGAGTCTTCGGGCAGGTCGGTGAAGATGTGGGGGTTGACGAAGAACCCGTCCTTCTTCTTCTCCTGCTCCTCCCCGTTCTCGTCGTCGCCCAGCAGCATCGTCCCGCCCGCCTCCTTGGCGAGCCGGATGTAGTTGCCGACCGACTCGAACTGCGCGGCATCCGCCAACGGGCCCATGTCGACGCCGTCCTCGCCCTCGGCCTTGCCCACGCGCACCGCGGCGTAGCGCTCGCGAAATTTTTCTTTAAACGCATCCGCGACGCTCGCGTGCACCAGGATGCGGCTGCTGGCCATGCAGACCTGGCCCGAGTTCATCGTCATGCTGAGCTGGGTGTCGGCGGCGGCGCGGTCGAGGTCGGCGTCGGCGAAGACGAGCGCGGGCGACTTGCCGCCGAGCTCGAGGTGCACGTTCTTGAGGTTCGACGCCGCCGCCGCCTGGCAGATCAGCCGCCCCGTGCGCCCCGAGCCGGTGAAGGAGAGGACGCGCACGTCCGTGTGCGCGGAGAGGGTCGCGCCGGACGTGGGGCCGTGGCCGTGCAGGACGTTGATGATGCCGGGCGGGAAGCCGGCGCGGGCGATGAGGGTCGCGATGTAGGCGGACTGTTGCGGGGTTGTTCGTTGGCATCCGGTTCGCGAGCCGTGTGAAATCGGGGAGGGAAGGCGGGGAGGAAGAGGGAGAGGGAAGGGGGGAGAAAGAAAAGAAAGAAAAGAAAAAAACGACATACCGTCAACGGCGCCTTCTCGCTACTCTTCAACACGACGGCATTCCCGGCCGCCACCATGGGCGCGACCTTGCTGCCGAAGAAAATCGCGGGCCCGTTCCACGGGATGATGGCGGCGGCCACGCCGTACGGCTGGCGCAGCGTCATGGCCAGCATGCCCGGCGTGTTCAGGCTGGTCGCGCCCTGCGCCTCGCCCCAGCCCGCCGCCGCGAACGTCTCGAAGCTGCCCGCGCAGTGGTCGGCGTCGAAGTAGAACGCCGTCGGCCGCCCCATGCTGGCCGCCTCCAGCGACGCCATGCGCGCCTGCGCCGCCGGCTCGCGCAGCAGCCCCGCCAGCTTCTTCATCGGCGCCCCGCGCTCCGATGGCGAGAGCGCCGCCCACGCGGGTTGCGCGGCTTTGGCGGCCGCGACGGCGGCGTTGGTGTCGGCGACGGTGGCTTCGTAGACTGTGGTGTTGTGTCAGATGATGAGGGTTTGGGAGGGGGAGGGGGGAGGAGGCGGGATGAGGAGGGAAGTTACCATCGGCGACGTGCTCGCGCGTCGAGGGCGAGAAGAGTGGGAACGTCTTCTTGTCCGAGGACTCGACGAACTGGACGGACGCATCAGCAAGCTGGGAGAAAGAATATCACACCGGGCTGGTGATGGATCCGAGAGATGGAAAGGCTTACCTTGCCATCTATGAAGAGGCGGGTCTCGATCTTCTCCGGGGCACCATTGCTTCCGTCGGTAGCCATGTTCAAGAGTCAATTCAGGGACAGTCGAGGACAAGAGGGGAGGTTCGGATTGCGCAGCAGCAAGAGAGCCAATTCCCAATTTAAGCACTACGCTAGGTGGTGGGGTGCTTATTTCTCGACGAGCCCCGCAGTAAGCTAAAACATTAGGCGCCGAACACCTGTTTGCCGGCTCCACTCCTCTCCTACAACGCGTCCGAAGGGACGGTTCACGGGGCAGGGATCAGCTTTGCACCTGCCAGAGCTGTCGATACGGAGCGGGTGGGCATGCCAATGACCAGGGAGCAGCCGGAGGTACCCGAAGAACCAGGGCTTTAGCGACGGCAAAATCTCTGGCCTGTTGTTTGCCAGACGTCGTACAAATGTATCAGGCCTTTTGTGGACCTGATGGTCTTGGCGCCAGATACGTCTCCGCTTTCGCTGTTTTAAATCCGGCCTTCTTCGCTCGTACAAACGCTACCGTCATATCGGATGTCGCTGTAGTGAGTTGAATCATTCCCGACGTCAGTAGTGTAGGAAGATGAGACTCCTGGCGGTAGTCGAAGCTTGGTAGAGGAGAGGGTTCGTTGCCGTGACGGCATGTAGATAGGTACGCGTCCTCTTACATAAGCGCTAACGCAGGTAAGCGACCGCGACATCGGACATCACGCACGTCCTACCCAGCGACTGCCAAAGTAGGCCATGTTCTTATATGACACTGCGGGGTAATCAGTGTGAGATGTGACAACCGTGGAAAATTTAGTCAAGTTGTCAATGCTATTGGATCGATCGCTCCTATTTGGAATCAGTGACCCCGGTGTTCGTTCAAGACCTGAGATTGGGGTTGTTCCAGCCGCAAGCTGCTGCTTCCTGGTGTGATTTCTCCAAGAAGTGGAAAGTACACCTGTAAGATTATTTACAAGCTTTTGTGGAGATCAAACCATTCCATAGAAATTAGTCAGCTCATACGAATAGACACTTACAGTACGGAGTTAAACCCTGCCAGATATGCAAACGATTGAAGACAATGCTCACAAAAGACTAAAACAAGAGCATGCAAGTACTGTGCATATGGCAAAGCTCTGGAATCTCGGCAGCAGTAAGAGTGTTCTTCAGTTCACTCGATTGCTGTAAATGTGGTGGTAGGTATGATATCTCAGTCCAGCGTCAGCCGCCGACTCAACAAGCCGGTGAACCACCAAGGGCAGAACCAATCAAGAAAAGTTGAAAATGCTGCAAGCCCTCAGATCATCAGATCGACCACAAAAAATGGGTATGTATGTGAAACGACCTCATAAAGCGCCTCCATAGCACTTGGGCCCGTGGGAACAAAAAAGTAAGAATAAAACGCCCTCTACGCCCCTCGCGCCCATAACGCAGCAGTCCGTCCCTCATCATAACTCCGACGTCAACATCCAATACGCGCCGCCCAACATGCCGCCCATGACCAGCACCGTGATGATGACGGCGCCCACGCGATCCGCGGTGCCGACGGGATCCACGTCCTCGGTCGGGGTAAACGGACTCGCCAGACCGGCGTCGGGATCGCCCTCGCTGGTGCCGCCGGTGGCGTTGGTGACGGGGCCGGGGATGACATCGACCAGCGCGGTGCCGATCATCTCGAGCGCGGCCATGTTCTCGCCGAGGCCGACGCTGCTGGCGGCGTCGAAGCCGCCCTGCGTCCAGCGCAGGCTGCACTCGGCCGTGCCGTCGCCCTTGTCGTTGCACGCCGCCGCCGCCGCCTCGCGCGACGGCTCCAGGTACGCCTGCATCAGCTCGGCGCTCCACGGCGCCACCTTGATGGCGGCCGCCATCCATCGCGCCAGGTACGCTTTGAACGTGCGCTGGTCGATGTTGCACGTCCCGCCCGTCTCGCACGCGGTTTCGACCATGATCTTGGAGTCCGTCGCGAAGAAGACGGAGAGCCCCGTGATGATGCCTGTGACGCGCTCTTTCCAGATGTTTTCCTGGTCGCCGGATTCTTCTGCCGTCTGTGGGGGGGAAACAGTGAGTGGGGGTGTTTGCGGTGGTGGTGGTGGTGGTGGTGGTGGGGAAAACTTACGACATTCCACATGGTGGCGGCGCCGTGCAGGAAGATGCCGGCGTTGTAGGTCCACTGCGTGCGGTCGAATCTGGTGCAGTTGATGGTCGAGTCGGAGCCGTCGTAGAAGTGGTATTCGGCGTTGATGAGGCCGAGGTCGTGGATCCACGTCCACGCCTTCTCCGCGCTCTCGGCGTACGTCGAGTTGCCCGTGTACCGGGCCAGGCGGGAGGCGATGTTGAAGAAGCAGCCCTGCGTGATGGTGTTCTTGTACGTGTAGCCGGCGTTGAAGCTGTAAATCTGCCACCTCAGGCCGCCGCCGCACGTGGACAGGTCCCAGCGCAGGGACTGCGTCGTGTACACGGCCTGCGCCAGGGCGAGCCAGCCGGGCTGGCCTTCCGGGGGGTCCGGGAATCTGCTCTCCGCCGCCGACATGGCGGCCATGCCCCAGAATCCTTGGTCGTCGTTTCCTAGCGATTTCGACTGGTTGGCCGGCATGTAGTCGGCGTTGTCGCCCATCTGGTGGATCATTCCCTGCTGCACCCAGTCGTTGTACTGGTCGTCGCCCGTGTAGTGCCAGTAGTCGATGAGCGAGCCGAACATGGCGCCGCACTGCCACCAGTGGTAAGGATCGGGCAAGTTTCCGGGCACGTCTCCCACCCGGTATCCGTGGTACCAGTCAGTCATGCCCTTTGCGATGGGCTTCATTGCTTGCTTAATGGCATCTAAGCTGTTGTCAGCATACTTTTGCACTCGAACAGAGAGCGGGACAGATCAAACCTGTGCTGGTCCAGTCGACATCAAGAGCTTGTGCAGCAGGTGCCGCCACAAGGAGAGCGAGAGCGGCGTTGTAAAATTTCATGTTCAAGTCCAAATGCGAACGGCACTGGCGTCCGCTCCACGAAAATTAAAAAATCCAGTCCAGAGAGAGCCAAGTACGGGACTGCGGTCCAAATGCGAGAGCGGCGAAAGCAGACGGGTTGTCGTAAAACGCGAAGCGAGCGACTGCGGGTCAGTGGTGTTCAAGGCGTGGAAAAGGAGCGGACACGACCAAACGGCCAAGCGTTAAGCTTGCGGGTGGGTAGCTCCATTATAGATTCGGGGACATGAAGGCTGGACCAAGCGCCATCATGGCTAAAGGAGGTAAGAGCGCGGTGTTGCCAAGCTGCCGAGCAACGCAGAGGGCTCCTTCAATACAGGGATACGAAACCGACCGAGGCCGACCAGCCATGCTTAAAAGCCCGCGTTCGCCCTCGACGGAGCGAGAATACGACTCGGCCTCGCCATTCGGATACGACAACAAGCGTGTTTCCACGGGGGCGCGCGAACACGTCGACCAAAGCACCGCCCAAACGCCAAGGCCCCGCCGGAGACGCGCAGGTGGCCAAGAGAAACGTCTCCACCTCATTCTCTCAGAGCGTGGCGCAGACAGGAGAGAGGGTTCGGAAGCCGGCGGGCCAAGGCCGGGCAAATGAGTGTCAAGTGAGAGTGCGGGAGCGCGGAGGCAGATAAGGTGCGCCAAGGGTGAGCTTGGACTCTGCTTCAGGACGGCCATGAGAATACCAAGACACTACCAAGGCCACTTATTAGGGGATTACGCGGAGGGCGACGAAACAGAGGAAGAGAACGACTGCACTGCAACGCATGCAAATGAGAGAGCCTCACGCGCCGGGTAGGAGGATTGCGAGTCAGCGCGGCGAAAGAGATCAAGATCAGGATCAGCGGATGCTCCCGACTGCAGTTTGGGCGCAGGCATTGCTGGTACGCTTGGTGGCTAGGCCTGCTCCTAACTTCTTCTGGAGCGACGGGAGTTGGAGCCGCAATAGGGGGGCCTGCACGCCATTAGGCTCGCCATCCGGGAGATTGGGCTGGGTTGCGCTGCAAGACACCGGTGGCTGGCTCTTTGACGCCGGGAGCGGTGCGGGGGTGGGGTTGCAGGTCGGGTGCGGATCGAAGGCGGAAGGGCCAGCTATGAGAGATCCTTCCGCTGACTCAGCTGGTCACGTGCATTGGCCGACACAATTCACCATTCACCATCAATTTCTGCGCTGGCTCTCGCTATCTTCTCGCCTCCCTCAGTTTCCCTTCAGCGTCGCAACAACGCTCAGCAGCGGAGCGACAAACAAGCACGTCAGCGGCGCATACTCGCCCACCCTCGCATACCCCACCGAGCTTACAAACCCCATGATGGTGGTAGCCGCCAACGCGACCGTCTCCTCGGTCGTCTGTGGGCCGCCGGTGCGCGCCCACTGCCAGTTCAGAGCAGCTGCGTGGCAAGGCGTCAGCACTCAACACTTAGGCGGCTTGTCCGACTTACCCAAAGCCAGGAGAGAGGCGTTGAAATAGTTCCATGTGCCCTGGGCGCCGACCCGGCCGACATTGTTGTCGCGGCTTGTGGCGGTGGGGATGCTGTTGAGGGCCGGATGCACCGTTTTGAAGCCCATCAACGTATGGCCCACGATCGAGATGACGTCGAGGACGGCTGCCGTCTTGAAGAGGAGGGCGGTGCTGGCCATGGCGAATGTTGTGTGGGGTTTCGCTTGACGAGAGGGCACGACAATCGACCTTCTTTAACTGTGCACCACCAGCCGGGATTACCAATGCACAACATCAGCGGAACCCCGCTCAAAAGGTGAGCACAACATCTACATCCGCGCCATCCAACCTTTTTGCTCTCGATAAACAGCATTGTCCCCCTCGAGACTCAAGTCCCCTGCCGACTGCCGCTCCACCCCCTACCTACTCTGTATGCCTCTCCACGCCCTCATGACCAAAATACGTATTTTCGTTCCCAGCTCATCCAACCGACTCCGCCCTTCGCCCGCCTAGTTTATCCGTGTTCGTACTCGTGTGCAATGCCATCTTTTTGGAAGCACAAAACCATTGCTTTTGCCCACTGTCCTACTATGCTGAACCAAACTTCCCCATACCTATCAGCTGCTACACTTCCGGTGCAAACCTCCCACAATGTCTCCCATAATGCGCCCTACGGAAGCGATGATATGTTCCGCCGTGCTGGCACCCATTCTCGGCTTCGCCTACCTCTGGCAAATAATTCTGCTACCGATCGTCGATCTTGGATATGAGCACTACCAAGCTTCGAGTCTCGGGCCTGCAAACAGGCGCGATCGAGACGGAAGACTGCCTCTTTCTCGACGTCTTCGTGCCCCAGACCATTTTTTAAAGTGCGCAATCCGATCGCCCCGACAGGCCAACCGGGAGCCCCCGTCCTGCTCTGGATGCACGGTTTGCACATCCACACAATCTCCCCCAATCCGCTCCGGCAAGAGCGCAGCTGAACGAAAAAAAATCAACCAGAGGGCGCCGAAAACACCGGCTCCAAGACCCTCCCCGTCCCTCCGTTTGAACTGCTGAAACGCGGGCACCTACCTCATCGGCGACGCCGTGCACGCCTCACCCGGACACGATCCTCGTCTCCATCAACCACCGGCTCGGCGCCTTCGCATGGCTGTTGGACGAAGAAGCAAGGCCCAACGACGACGACGACGACGACCGGCACGAAAGAAGCGCCGCCACCCCCACCCCCACCCCCACCCCCACCGCGGCGAGCACGGCGCTGCAAGACCGGCACATGGCCCCGCGCTGGGTGTGCGCGAGAAGATCTACCTCTTCGGCGGCGACGCGAGCCGCCTGACGCTTGTGTCCGGCGGAGACCACGATGACCACAACGACGACGACGACGATGACGACGACGACAGATGCAACTGGTACTGCGCGTTGCCAAACGTGCCGCCGAGGCATTTCCACCAGCCGCGGCATAAACAAAAGACCGCCGGCTCCCGCACCACCAACACCACCACCACCGTCACACCGTGCTGCCTAGCTACCGACGAGCAGACGGCGGTCGAGCGCCTTCTTCCGCCTCGCCAATGGACGTGTCGAGGCTCTCGGAAGCGCGGGCACGTTGGAGGTACGTCCGTATCGAAGTCCACAAGTGTCGCTATGGTTCCAGGAACCGTTGCAGAAAGCTGGGGTTTGTTAAACAGGGGTGGCGTTCCGGCGCGAGTGGGCTGGCCAATCGAAGCTTTTTCGGACACTTCTTACCCATCCAGCCCTACGTGTGGCACTCCGACCCGTCTGCCGCTTAGCAAGGAGACCTCATTTCTGCTCAAAGTCGCTGGAAATACAGCGGTCCGCCCAATGTCTCATGAGAAACAGTGTCGTGATGGGACCGTTTTGGAGGATCAGTGAAAAGGGGAGCATCATGTCACCTTCAAACATGGCCCCTTTGTACGACACCGTATCGACGATGCGAGTTTGAAGACGGGCATACCACGTATAGCTGCGCTCGCCCGTCAATGCGCATTCCAGCGGCGTGGATGAAGTACTGGTTGCACTACCGATCTGCCTTGGGATAGAAACGAGGATTAGTGGACAAACACTTCTAAAGTAGGCCAGAGTAAACTGGTTTGTTCGAAGATATTGAAACTGGACAGTTCTAGAAATTTCCTATCTTCAAATTGACACAGCGTTTCACTGCGCCAGAACCTTACTGTTTCCTCTTCGCAAACAGCGACATCCTGTACTCCGTGGTTCCAGCATATTGCTCCAAGTCCTGCAAAGCCTGCTTCCCCTCCCGCTCAATTGTCTGCAAGATCTCCGGACTCCGCGGCGTGAAGCTACACTTGAAAGGCCGAGGTCTCCAATTGAGGCCGTTCCTACCACACAGTCAGTCAGCACACACACATCCACAACCGCCCCAACCAAAAGGGGGCAACCCACGTGTAATCATCGATATCCACCGGAACCTCCCTGCCCTCGGCATCCCGCGCCTTCTCGATGCGGAACGCCCACAGCAACCTCGCCACGCTCAACCACGTCCCCTGCTCCGCCAACGCCTGGCCCGAACACACGCGCCTCCCCCACCCGAACGTCATGTACCCGCGCTCGCCGGGGAACGGCCTGGCCAGCGCATCGCCCTCCAGGTACCTTTCGGGCGCGAAGCGGTCCGGGTCGGGGAACTCGCGCTCGTGGTGGTGTATCGCCCACACGTTGCCCTGCACCCACGCGCCCTTGGGGATGTGGTAGCCGCCGTACGCGTCGTCCCGCACCGGCGCGTGCGGCTGCCCGCCGATCACCGCGACGCTGCGCCACCGCAGCACCTCGCGCGCGAACGCGCGCACGTACGGCATCGCCGCCTCGTCGCCCGCCTCCAGGCTCGGGCTGCGGCCGCGCCCGACGACGGCGTCCAGCTCGGCCCACGCCCGCGGCAGCGCGTCGGGGAAGGCGCAGCACGCCAGCACGAAGGTGATGAGGGTGGATGAGGACGTGTCGGATCCGGCGCCGAAGAGGTTGCCGGTGAGCGAGGAGATTTCTTCCGCGTCGAGCGAGTAGGTGGGCGCTTCGCGGAGGAGCTGCTTGACGTAGCTGGTGTCGTGGCCCGGCTTGCTGCCGGCTTCGCTGGCGAGCGCGTGGAAGAACTTGTGCGCGCCTTTGCGGCCGCGTGCGCCGAGGCCGTGCTTCCAGGGGGCGATTTCGTTGGGGAAGCGGGCGAGGACTGTGGGGGCGGGGTTGGTTAAGTGTTGGTGGTGGGTTGAAGGAGGGGAGGGAGGGGATGGAGGCTTACAGGGAAAGGTTTCCATGAGCACGGGGAAGGTTTTGCCTGGTGTTTTCGAGCGTGTGTCAGTTGACTTGGAGGGTTTCGTCTATATGGGACCGATGCTGGTGGACGTACCTGGCACGTTGAGGTCGGCGGCGAGATGCATGGCGGCGATGACCTCGGTGATGATGGGGTCCTCGGGGCTCGCCACCCTGCGTCCGAAGGCAATGATGCTCACCACGCTGGTGGCGTAGCGTTCGAAGTGCTCGACGAATCTCTCGGGGCTCGACAGGAGATCGTACGCGACGACTTTGCTCTCGTTGTCTTGGAAGCTGCGATACTTGCGCACCTGCTGGATACCGACGCCCGCGTGCATCAGTTTGCGGTGTATCCGCCACCGGTCGCGGCCGGCCTGCGTGTCCGTGTACATGTTGAGTAGGTTCTTCTGCCCCATGCCCAGCTCCGCGAAGACCAGCATCCGCGGCCGGGAACAGTAGATGCTAGCGCGCTTGTCGAGCAGCTCGGATGCGGTCCAAGCATCGTTGATCCAAACTGTCGGATTGCTGGCGGCGTATCAGTGAAGTGAAACACGTGGTGTATTGTGCAGAAAAATACCCACCGCCCAATCCAGTACGTCAGTAAGGGTGACCCGTATTGACGCGAGAGCTTTTCAAAATATATCCAGGGCTTGTTGTCTGGCAGTTGGAACGTATTTCCGACTATGGGCCATGGGAATGGACCAGGAGGCTGCAATAGCGATTAGCGTTTCCTTGGTGTCGCACTTGGGGGCAGGGGATCGCCGGGTGAGATACCATCTTTGATCTCAAATATAGCATGTTCGCATAGTCCGCGAGTAGTATAAGCAACGCCGCACAGGCCGAGGCCCATACGGGGTGCTGGACGAGCAACTCAATCATGCTTCCTCCCTCCTTTGCTTGCTCTGTGTGCTTTGAAAACCGAGCTGAGCGAGGGCTGCAACCGAAGCGACTTGACCCTTTGCCTGGAAAGCAGCTAGAGCAGCTTGAGGTATGGCAGCTCTCACATGCGCGTCTGCGCGAGCTGGTGGCGCCCTACATAAAGCGACTGGGCGTCCCTTCGGTTGTCTTCCGGATACAAACTGCCGACGGCAGTTGAGGGTGTTTTGTAAGCGGTGCGACGGGACACGCCGGGGACCCCACCCGTCCGCATATCCCCACGGCTTGGCTCGCAGCCGGGTAAAGTGTGGGGTGTCGGACGCCATGCTCAGTCTGGTCAAGAGTTTGCGGGGAAGCCTGCAGGGGGTACTGTCTGCCTACCGTCGCTTCTTGTTGCCTTGGAAAAACAGTGACAAGGATGTGAAACATGGCGCTTGAACGCCCGATATTGGGTCATGTATAATGCTTCTGGTAATGCCAGCAGTTTGTATGGCCATGTTGTGGGGTAAACAATGAGAACTTCGCCACTGGAACAGGGTAACGCAGCCACTACTCGTCATACCCGACAGAAGAGGCAAGAGAGACAACTTTACTGTCCTATCTAGCATGCTTATCATACTTTGTGTGTCACACTCACGTTGCATAACCTGGAACGGATCGACTGCCGTGTTTCCAAAAGCAATGCCGAGTTGACTTGCTCCCCTGCCGACAACAGGCCACATCCTGCCGTTCCGTTGCTATTGACTGTGATCACCTGGGCCTTGGGCGTCTATTGCCTTGCCACAATGGAGTAGTTGCAGCAGGTGAGCTCATAGCGCCCCACTGTATCCCTGCCGGGGAGCATTACCCCAGATCCCCCGCAAAATAGGCTTGGGACGTAGGGGAGCCGTGGCAAGCAACAGGGCTCAATCCTTATTTGGTTCTGTCTTGCTCATGGTAGTTCCCTCAGGTAGAGTGGAGCCTCATCACTTTCCCTTATCAACACCGTGATTCCCATCACTCTACCGTACCCTCGATCACTGCCGCCCCCCAGCCGTCACGATGGCGAGCCCCAAGGACGAGAGCCTCTGGGCACACTGGAAGATGTTCCTCGCATGCTTCCTGATAACCATGTGCCCCTTCCAGTACGGCCTCGACTTCGGGCTCATCGGTGGACTGCAAGCCATGCCAGGTTTCCTCGCGGTAACAAAAAACCCATCTTCCGAAGCACAAGTTCCGCTCTCTGACACGAAGGCAGGTCTTCGGCCACAAAGACCCAACCGTACCAATGGGCTACAACATATCAACGGGTCGACAACAGCTAATCTCGTCACTCATGACACTGGGAGCTTTCATCAGCTCTTCCACAGCCGGTAAGCAAGAAAAACAGAAACCGCATCTCGCCGCCCGTCAGCCCAACCACTAACCCGCGTACACAAACAGGCCCCGTCGCGACCATCATGGGGCGCAAGATGGCCATCTGGATCGCATGCATAACCTGCATCTGCGCCAACATCGTGATGATGACGACGACGTCGATCGGGGGGCTGTACGCGGGGCGGTTCATCCTGGGGCTGGCCAACGGCGTCTTCATGACCTTCTCGCAGCTGTACCTGCAGGAGAGCGCGCCGGCGCGGTACCGCGGCGTGACGCTGGCCGTCTTCCAGTGGTGGACGTCGGTCGGCTCGCTCGTCGGCACCGTCGTCGACAACTTCACCGCGCCGCTCGCCGGCCGCGCCGCCTACATGATCCCGCTCGCCCTCATCTACGTCCTGCCCGCCCTCATGTGCGCCGGCCTGTTCGCCATCCCCGAGAGCCCGCGCTGGCTGCTGCAGCACGGCCGCCGCGGGGACGCGTATAAGAGCCTGCTGTGGCTGCGCCCGGATGCGGCCGCGGCGGATAGGGAGATTGCGGAGATCGAGGAGGCGATTCGCACCGAGGAGATGCTGGCGACCGGCACGGCTATACACGATTTGTGGCGGAACCCGGTGGATCGCAGGAGGACGGTGATTGCCGTGTGTGCGATTTCGACCCAGGCGGCGTCGGGCGCCATGTATATGATCGGTGGGTGGTCTGGAATTTTTCCCCTGTTCGGGAGACGCGGAGCTGACTGCGTGGCTGGCCAGCGTACGGCACGTACTTCTTTGAGATGGCGCACATTGGCGATGCGTTCCGCAACTCCTGCATCTTGACCGGTGTGGGTGTTGTTGCCATCGTCGTCAACACTTTTGTCATCTCGAAGTTTGGGCGTAGGCGCAACTTCTTGATGGTCGGGATGTTCCTGTGTAAGTTCCCTTTGATTCTGAACGAGCACGGAGAAGAGCTAACAGAGACTAGGCGGCGTGACGCAACTTATCATAGCTGTGATATACACCGTTCAGCCGGGGACTGTTTCGACTGGAAAGGCCATCGTGGGGCTCTCGGTCGTCTACATCGTCGGGTATAATGTAAGGGCGTCCTTGCTCCAAGCTTCTCAAAGCGCAGTTCTGATAAATACAGGGTATGGTTGCTACCTACGCTTGGCTCTCGGGCGGAGAAATTCCCTCGCAGAGACTGCGCTCTTATACTTTTGGTATTGCCACGTCTGTCGGCTTCCTCGGGGCTGTAAGTGGACGGCACCAGAACTTTCGGTCACACTAAGTTGCTAACAGCTCCAGTGGCTGGCTACCTTCACTGCTCCCTACTTCATTAATCCGGATAGCCTCGGCTGGGGACCGAAGTACGGCTACATCTGGGCGCCTTCCTGCTTCCTCACCGTAGTGTGGGTCTACTTTTACTTGCCCGAAGTCAAGAACCGCACACTCGAGGAGATTGACGAGATGGTGAGTGACCCGATCCCGGGTGTCCGTGAGCTTTTACTGAGTCTACGCCGCAGTTCGAGATGCGCCTCCCAGCGCGCAAGTTCAGGAAGTATGTATGCACAGGCCGGGTTCACGAGCACCACGGTGGGAGTAAGGCTGGGAGTAAGACGTCGGTTGAGAGGATCGAGGATATCTTCTCGAATGAGAAGGCTACGGCGGAGGCATCCGCTAGCGCCAAATAAGGCGTCCGCCTTCGCATCGGAAGTTTTCGAGGTACAGCGCAGTCGAGATATTACCGCTGAGATTGAGGCAGTATATGTACAAAAAGGAAATTGAAGTCGTTTCCTATTATGCATCAATAGACGCTTGTAATGTTGAGCTTCAATTTGCTTCAGAAGACACGGTGAGCGTAAGATCTGCCGTATTATCAAAGGGTGGAGAACTTTCTTGAAAGTGTCGTCTTCCACGAAATGCAAGAACCAATCTCCTCATATAGCAACATCCGGAATTGAGAAGGGAGAGCACACGGGCAAGGGTCATGACTCAAGTAGAATACCGCGACCGAAAGAGATGTAATGTTGATCTAACCGTGCTGCACACTAAAGGGATGGTCTCGCCTCGACAGATCCGCTCAACTTCCGTGCAACCTCATCAAAAACCTCTTCCGCATGCTTCTCTGCATCAAACTCGAAGATCCAATCCTCACGAGGCAGCTGAATGCTCGTCGGATCCTCCTTTACCTTATCCCAATCCGTCTTGTGCCACATATCCCTCGTCGTCTCGCCCGTCTTCTGCACCGCCTTGACCCTCTCGTACCTGATCTCCTGATACGCCCTGACGGCCAGCGGCACATTCGCCTTGCCCGCCCTCCTCAACGCGACAGCAACCGTCACGCCATCCTCCATCGCCTGCGTCGCGCCCTGCGCGCTCGTCGGCAAAAACGGATGCGCCGAGTCGCCCAGCAGGGCAATCCTGCCGCCGCCACCGATCCACGTCGGCAGCGGATCGCGATACACCAGCTTCCAATCGACCAAGCTCGGCGTCTTCTCGACGATGGCCTTGCAGATGGGATCCCAGCCCTCCAGCACTTCGTACACGTCCTCCAAGCGCCCGGGGAGCGACCACGACTCCTCGATGTCGGCGTCGTCCTTGTGCGTCAGCACCCAGCAGCAGTCGCGCCCGCCCTTGATGGTGCTGAACAGGAAGTGCACGTCCGGCCCGATCCAGCCGTTGAACGTGTCGCCGTGCGCGCAAAAGTGCGCCGTGCGCGGGTCCGCCGCCATCGCGGTCGCGGCGAACCACGCGCGCCAGACGGCGTAGCCGCTGCTCTTGGGCGCGTCGGCGTGGCCGAGGACGAGCTCGCGCGCTTTGGAGCGCACGCCGTCGGCGCCGAGGACGACGTCGGCGGTGGCCTGTTGTGTGGTGGGTGTTAGCGAGACGGTGGTGGCTTCGGTCTGATCAATCGGACGCCTGCCTGTGACGCGCCTTGATCGAGAGATTCGATGGAAGGGTTCTTTATCTCGTGAGGGAGAAGGAGAAAGGAAAAAAGAGGGTTAAAGGACGCACCTTCTCCCCGCCCTGCAGCACTATCCCGGCCTTGTCGCCCTCCTCGAAATACTCGACGATCCGCTGCCCCAGGTGGATCGGGATGCCCAGCTCGTCCCGCGCGTACTCAAACACCACCGTATGCAGTTCGCCGCGGTGTCCGTTGAAAACCGGGCTCTCCTTGGCGCGCGGCGGGGCGCGCTGGGTGATGATGTGCTCGCCCGTGTACTTGTGGATGCGGAAGCCGTGGTCGGCGAGGTCGATGCTGATGGGGCGCATGCGGTCCGCAATGTTCGCCTCGCCTTCTCTCGTGGTGGTGCCCCATCGGTAGAAGATACGGCCCGCGTTGGGCCCGAAGGAGATGATGTCGCCGAGCGATTTGAGCGCCGGGAACGACTCGTAGATCTGGACGTTGTGGCCTTGGCGGTGGCATTCGATGGCCGCGGTGAGGCCGCCGAAGCCTGGGGAGAGTCAGGTTCGTGGTTTGGTCTTTCTTCGGGGCTTTGTTCTGCGGCATGACGTGGATATGGGCTGATATTGCGCACCTGCTCCCACGACGATAACGTCTATCCCGGTGTTTGGGTGGTTTCCTTGCGTGCCGTTGGCCATGGTTTGTGGGTTTGTAGATTAACTCTGGAGAAGCACGACGGGTGCGAGACACCTGCTGCTGCGAGCATCTCTTCCAGGCTGCATGAGGACCAACCATTCTCCTATATTGTCACGGCCCCGGCTTCGTACATCCGGCTCTGGATCAGGCAGACAAGTGCCGGTATGACGTCTCGACGCTAATGCAAGGGGGTGGGTGTGATAACACAATTCTGGGGTACACTCGTCCGAGACGTACCCCACCTGCCGCCACAAACCCCGCACTGCCGCCTCAGGCCGTCGCAGCCCTCCTACTTCTGCGGCCGACCTTGTCTTCGGTTTCATGGTGCCGACGCCGTGGCTGTATCTCAGTCTCGTCTGCTGACTGCGTGATGGTGTTGTGGAAGAAGGTGGTTCATCAGGCTGTTATCTTCGGCCGACAGTCTTCACGCAGCATCATCTGACATATCATATATCTCCGAAAAACATGTGGGGGCGAGGCCTACCGGGATATTAAGGTTATGGGAATGATCTCCTCCTTCTGGACCGCGGGCTGTCGCAACAAAGTTTCGTGATCGGACTGCGTGGTCCTGTAGCTCTTCACGCGATAAACTTCCGGCCGCCGTCATCCCAGTCGCGGGTCTGCAACGGTCAGAGCACCGCCCGGCCATAAGAGAGTCGGCTCATCTAGCCCTCTCCGCCATTGCACTGCGCGCGCGCCATCGCCTCTTCTCCACCAAAACAGTGAAGCAACCCTCCCACAATGACGTCCCATCCAGAATGGGGCACCAGGACCAAGGCCACCGAGGCCGCCACAGCCTTCAGCAACCAAATCAAAGACCGCTACGGTCCGTCCGCCCTCCCTCCCACCACTCCCCACTAACACCAACCCCAACCACAGTCCTCATAACCGGCCTAACCCGCAACTCCCTCGGCGAAGCCGCCGCCCTCGCCATCGCCGCGCAGGGGCCGGCGCTGCTGATCCTGGCGTCGCGCACGCCG
This sequence comes from Diplodia intermedia, assembly GCA_021495925.1. Lineage (NCBI taxonomy): Eukaryota > Fungi > Ascomycota > Dothideomycetes > Botryosphaeriales > Botryosphaeriaceae > Diplodia > Diplodia intermedia. Next base: position 162,820 of record JAKEKT010000007.1, on the reverse strand, counting down.
GCCAACCTCGACTACGTGGCGGGCGAGATCCGGTCGGTGCGGCCGGCGACGGCGGTCGCGACGGTGCCGCTCGACCTGCTCTCGCAGGCGTCGGTGCGGCGCGCCGCCGCCGCCGTCCGCCGCCTCGCGCCCCGCCTCGACGTGCTCGTCAACAACGCCGGCGTCGTCACGCGCGCCCGCCGCACCTCGCCCGAGGGCGTCGAGGCCCAGTTCGCGACGAACCACGTCGGTCCGTTTCTGCTGACGAATCTGCTGGCGGGGATGCTTGTTGCGGCGGCGGATCAGGCGAAGGCGGGTGAGGGTGAGGGGGCGGTGGTGAGGGCGTCGCCGCGGGTCGTCAATGTGTCGAGCTTGGGGCTAAGGCTGTCGCCCGTGCGCTTCCACGACTACAATGTCGAGGGCAAGGAGGTGCCGCCCGAGGAGCGCGGGCCCCCGGACGATAAGCTGCCGAGGCAGTTTGTGAGCGAGGTCGACGGGTATCGTGGCTTCACAGCGTATGGGCAGAGCAAGACGGCGAATGTGCTGTTTGCGGTGGCGCTGACGCAGCGGTTGAAGAGTAGGGGGGTGGTGGCCTACGGGTTGCATCCGGGGAGTGAGTACATCTCTGTTCCCCGTTTCGGCTTGCTCATATCTCTCGGCGGAGAGTGAGGCTATAGCTGACATGTTCGATATATAGGCATTTGGACGAATCTGAGCAGGGATCTGAACGAGGAGGGCTACGCGGCGATTGCGGGCACGGCGAAGGATTGGAAGAGTCCCGATGAGGGAGCGTCGACGGTCATCGTTGCGGCTTTTGACCCTGCTCTTAACGGTGAGTTCCTTGTCGTCGGTAATGATGATGGGCTGATGCAGTAGCAGAACCGTCGGGCAGTTTTCTTTCGGACTGTCAGTTCTACGAACCGCCTCCGTACGCGACGGATCCCGACATTGCCGACAGGCTTTGGAGCCTGAGCGAGGACTTGGTCAAGGAGAAATTCGACCTGTCGTCGAAGCTGTGAAGTGGTATGGGCAAGTGATACGTGGCCGGATGGCAAGAAGCATCGAAGATGGTTGGAGCTGACGCGACATCTACGAAAGACTCAGAAGCTACGGAAATGAAAGAGTCGACAGAGTTGCGTGGCCCGATGTAAGGCTATCACCGAAGTGCCGACCAGCCAGTGATAGGACTATCGCGCTCCAGGGCGAGCACGGACGTGATTGGCCGGCTCGTGTCTCACCATGCGCTTTGCAGGGGTTCCGCCGTGGTTGGAAATTGGACGTGAAGCCCTACAACTCTGGACCCTGTATCACACGCACGCCGTTTCTCATTGGCCTGGAACTCCCCACCGAGCACTTCAGGAGACTCGTTTCGCTGGCCTACTCCAGCATTGCCAGTTGCCGCGCTCCTCGGGAATCCAATCATGTGCACGTCGATACGGAAGCCGAGCCCGAAACCGTCCGGAGAGGCCACGGCGCCTCTGACACGCCCTGAAATCACTATCGTGCTAGTTCCAACAGTCGTCACCCTACGCGGTATCACGAATTGGTCTGTGCCGAACAACGTGAAGACTTATTTAACAAGCAGCACGATGAAACGCCGGGTATTTTGCAGCAACCTTCCACCAAACCTCATCGATACATACTTCCAGGCTTCGATTTGTCTCCTCTCGCCAGTAATCTTGCGTTTCACAGCCCACCCAAGAACATACAAGACCCATCGTCTCACGTAAAGAGACCTGCGCAACCGGCCTGCACTCCGAACGTCGATTAGGCTGTCAGCAATACCAAAGCCTAATCGGGCACGAGTCGAGCACGCAAAACAGCACTTTTAACTCAGCCGCGCCAAGTCCGCTGAGAAAAGGCTGCTACGAGCAAGACAAAGGCAGAAGGAAACTGCCTCGAACATCACTGGCATTCATCCCCTCGGGCAGACGAACGGGGAAGGACTACTCCCTCACCACAACACCGCCATGGGTCCCACCACAAAATCAACATTGCAGCGCATCGCACCAAGCTACAGCTGTACGCACAGACACGGTACCGTCGGCGGTGCAATATCCAGCATGCAGGTTGACGCGTATCCTACCGGCTCGTGGGTAAGTGGATAATGTCCACCCCGGTTTGTGGAATGTCTCCTTTGATTTCATTCGCTGACTATCCATGCAGGCGTGCTGCAAGTGCTGGGCCGAGAACCAGGGCGCCTATACAAATCAGTGCACGAACTGCGGGCATATTTCCTGCAGCACATGCCCGCAGATTTAGCTTCCGGGTGCCGGCATGAGGGCGGACGTGGACGGAGGTTGAGGGAGTGCTCTTGAGGTCAAGTACAAATGCAGCATGATTACATGAGCCTCAAAATGAGGTGGTAGAGTAGATTCCCACGTAGAAGATGTATGTTTACCCATTCAGTGAGCGCAGACACGTTTCCCCCTCGAATGAAACACCTGTATTGTTCTTGGACACCGCGGCTCAGACGTTTTAACCTTGATCATAACATTGGTGCAGCACGACGTGTTCCACAGTGTAAAAGTTTGAACTTCCGAAAGAGTCCCGGGACAGGGAAGTTGCCGGGTGGACTTCACCGATGGAAACAATCAGTATCTGTTTCCCCGGGTCCACACCGACCACGGTCGCGATGCCAGTTCAAAGGCCAAAGCCACGGCAATCCACGAACCGGGTACCAGAATGAGGAATCATGCGCTGGGTGCGTATGGGATGTTCAAAACAGCTAAGGCTTTCTATTAACACTGATGAAGTGTGCTGTGCATGGAAGTCCCATACAGGTGCGACGGTTGAAAATACCTCAAGAGAATGTTTTGATTACCGTCCCCTTATTGCACATACCCATAAGGAGCCTTCTCTAGGAGCGCTCCTTCCAGAACTTGCAAGTCGCTTCTTTGCAAGCTTTCTTGACGTCCCGCGCTGCGACGTTCGGCCCGCACACGTCCGTATCTAAGCTACCTTCCTGGCCTCCGGAAAACCCTATTTTTAATTTAATGATATCGTCTCGGAGATCACAGGGAAATATCCAAAAGTTCGGTCTGCCGAAGTTCGTGCGGCTCCTCAGTTGAGTGAGCGGGTTCGCCTCTGTTCCCACGCTGTTTATGGCGATGTTGTTCGCCAGATCGATGTCGACACGTTGGGTGAGGTAGATTTGGATCCTGAGGAAGCCATCGCCGTCATTTTTTTGCAGTGTTTCAAGTGAAGAGAAGAGAGCCTGGAACCACTCGAACGCAGCTGTGTCCTTGCAAACCCAGATTCACGCGACTCGAAGCAACCGTTTCAGCGTTGAGGTTTGCCGCATATGCCAAAGGTTTCTCACGATTGCAGCCCGCAGTATGACGCTGATGCATGTTCCGATGAGCACCGCAATTTCGTTGTCGAAGACGTCTTCGGCAGGAGCACCGTATGGTCGGTCGACTCGAAGTATTGGCATCCGTAGGCAAAGAGACCCAGAAGAAACCCATGAAATTTCAGATAGAAGAATAGCTTTCTTGGCTCGAACAGCGCTTTTAAATGGGAATGGGCACCCGTATTGTACAAGGTATCTTCCGTTTGCGCTTGGTGTGCGTACTGAGATTACAATTGGAAGGGATGGAGAAAACTCAACAGGTGCAGCGCGAGATCCACAGTCAGAGAGTCCAATTTAGAGATAGCCAACGACCGGCTAATAGCTATACTTTTGGTAGTAGACATCTTCCCGGACTTACCAGGGTTCTTGAAGTACTGAGGAGGCGGCTAGTTCAAGACGGGCGAGGGGCCAACGCGTTGCACGGCGGCCGTCGGCAGGCGAGGTTGGAAGTCTCGAGATCCTCAAACTCCTGCTCAAGCACGGAGAGGAAGTCAATGCTCCACCAGCAAGGTGTGGTGGCGGCACAGCCGTTCAACTTGCTACCATAGGTGGCTACATCGCCGCCGCACAGGAGTTGATGATCAAAGGAGCCGACGTGAATGCACAGCCTTCTATTATCCAGAGCAGGACTGCACTCGAAGATGCCAGCGAGTATGGACGTCTTGACATGGTGGCAATGTTCCTCAGCACCGGCGCGGCCTCCGGAGGGAAGGATTGCAAACAGCTGAAGAGGGCGATCGAGTATGCGCGGCATAACGGACACTTTCATATCTGCGATATCATAGAAAATGTAGATGGCCAGGCTCTGTGGGGAGAGAATGGCTTGGTCGACTGGAATGGCGAGGGGATACTGGCTGGGGCTTGACGGGAGAATCACGCTCTCCCTTTACGTGGCTGGGAGTGCTCGCGCGCGTTGTCTGTTTCACTTTTCGCCCTTCGAAGTTTGGGTTAACTTTTGAGTACTCGATAACGATTCACTTCTTATCTTTTCTTCTCTGAATAAATGAGCTAATGATATGCGAGTCATGAGCGAAGCGCTGTGCAGTCCATGCCCCCACAATACAGCAACGCATCACCTCATGATGATAACTACATCCGTGTTACCCGACGCTCACGGCATTAAGGCATCCAGCAAATTATACTGCGACATACACTTTTATGAGCAAAACCAAGTACCTGGAACTCCGACTTCCTCTATTATCCAGCATATGATCCACCCCTACTCTCTCCCAAGCCTTCGGCCTTGCCTCCCATCGCACCAAATGTCGAGGCCTCGATGATCAATTGGCAGGCTGCTCGGGGGTGAGCAGGAGTATTTCACCGGAAATCTGCAAGGTGCGTTGTCGGTTTGTTTCTGTGGCGCATTACGCCCAATTCCACTCATCAGTGAAGGTCAGCCTAGTCCATCCTCCGACTAAGACGGCTCGCGTCAAGTCCAGCCGTAGTCCCTCCTCCCTCCTCCACAATCACGACCCACCTCCATCATCTTCTCCACCGGCCTCCTCCTCCTCCTGTTCCTGTTCCTCCTCCTCCTCCTCCTCCTCCTCCTCTTCACTATCAGGCCCCACATCCGGCTTCGGCGCCTTCCTCGTCCTCATCTCCCTCCTCTCAAGCTCACACTCCTGCACACCACCAAAAAAAGTCAGCCCGGCGCGCCCCTCAACCCCCCACGCCCCTCCCCACACGGGAGACAGCAAAAAAAAAAAAGAAAAAAAGACTCACCACCCTCCTCATCCTCCCACACCCCACCTCGACCAACCCATCATCATCGCGATCAAACGCGACCTCCCACACGCCACTCCCCCTCTTCTCCTCGAGCGCCACGAAGCCCTCCCACCCCTCCAGCGTCATGCGCCGGCCGACGGGCGTGCAGCTCCACGGGCCGACCAGCTGCTCCTCGCAGTCGGTCCGCAGCCCGTACTTGACCTCGTGCGTGTTGGTGTCGACGTAGACCCAGTTGAGCTGCGGCGGGTCGTCCGAGATGGTGGAGACGAGGCCCTCGCCCGCGCGGCCCCAGTCGGATGTGTGCGAGGGGTGCGGGAGGTAGTAGCCTGCGAAGGGGTGGGCGGGGCCGCCGGGGAGTTGGAGGAGGGCGGGCGTGTTGATGTAGAGCTTTTTGGGAGGGTGTGTGAGTCAGTGGGTCTGGGCGGGGTGGGCTGCCGCGTGTGTTTTTGTTTGGTCTCTTTTGCCTTTGGCGCGTCTTTCGCTTGTGGTTTTTCTTCTTCTTTCTTTGGTGGTGGTGGTGCTGTTTTCTGGATGGTGGTTGGGGGATGGAGGCGCAGATGCGGCTTTACCTTGTTGTTGAGGAGCACCACGGCGCGGCCGTTCACCTCGTGACAGCCGCTGGAGGTGCCGGTGCAGGTGACGACGAGGTTGGTCTTCAGCCCGCGGTGCTTTTCCTTTGCGCTTTTGTGTTGGCCTTGGAGGACTGCTTGGTTGGTGCCGACGATGGCGGGGCAGGCGGCTATGGCTGTGATTATTCCGAGCACCATGATGCGCGAGGTATTTTGGGGAACAAATTACGGAAGATCGAGGGGAAAACGGCAGGCGGGGGGCAGCTTCGACCAGGACGAAATAAAGAGCGGGCGGATCTCCCGGGTCGTGAGCGTCCGGCTCGCAAGCGATTGGTCGAAACAAGTCAGGGGTGTGAAGAGTTCAAGATAAACTTGATCTGGACGGAGGGGTGCAACGCGTTCGCCCCACACGTGGACTAGACAAGGCTGAGTGGGATCGCGCCATTCGCTCGACATGCGGGGGAGGCTTTTACCCTTACGGAGTAAGCCGTGGGTCGTCATTGCGCAGTCTTTCTTCAAAGTAAACTTGCTGTGTTCCCTGCAATCAGCTGTTTCTGACTCCCTCTGCCTCTTTCCGTCTCCACTTTTACTGACTTGACTCCCTTCCCAACCCTGCGTCGTGTTCACATGCGTAGGGACACTCGATTTCTATCGCATTGATACTCAGCAATGAGACAAACTTGTTTATGACGCTTTCAGCGATGGAAAGCCTCGTCGTCATTGCAGACTATGGGAGACGTTTGCTGATAAAAGAGCGCTCGTCTCTTGCACGCGTTGGAAACGTCACACTCACCAATATTTTCTGCAAGCACAACGGCGGCTTCGATCAGCCCTCAATTCGAACAGACAAAAGACAACACAAACAAGGTCGCAATGGCAGAACAGTGCGTTGTTCCACCAACAACACCTCACTACATCACCGGCTTACCCCAGCTTCTCCCCGCAGGGTGCAGGACGTCAGTACCGAGAGTATTTCCGACTCGGAGCAGCTCGCGAACGCCCGTCGCAAGCCCGCGAAGCTCGCGATGGCGAAGAAAAACGCAGCAACCGAGGCCGCCGACGACGCCGAAGCCATGGAAGCCGCCGGCTCAACCACCGTACGCGGCAGACGCATGGTGCCAGTGCACCAATCCCGAATCGCGGATCGCCCGCCGAAGAAGGGCGAGAAGGACAGCAGCCTGAAGATCAAAATCGAGCTGGATCTGGAAGTCGAGGTACAAATCTACGCCAGAGTGAAGGGCGACGTCACCATTGGCCTCATGTAGCGCATGGGGAGTTGCGGGGATGAAGCAAGAAGAAGAAGACTAGGCTGATAGGCGCAGGTTGAAATCTATGCAAGAGTCAAGGGCGATGTGACGATTGGGCTTTTGTAAGCTGTAAGTCCCTCGGCAATCCCAAGGCTTTTAGTAGTAATAAGTCGTTTTCTAGCACCACATGATTTCACGAGCACTGTTTGGGAGACGGCCAGGTTGAGTGAGCGACGAGATAATATTTTGGTATCGGCGACGTCGTTAATGATAATCATGACAATACTTCTTGGTTCGAGTCGGAGGTGAATTTTCTTCATAATCGCGCCCGAAATCCAAATCGTGAAATGTCCCTCTCTCCACAGCCGCAAAAACCAAGCCCACCCGCAGGCTGCAGCTAACCCCACATATGCGTCTGGACAATGGCTCCAACTCCCTTGTATATCGCTTATGATGAAAAGTCTTGGAACCAATCCTGGGATTGCTGAGCCTTTGTGTCATGGTCGCTTGCTGTGTCATGGTCGCTTGCTGTGTCATGGTCGCTTTCTGTGTCATGGTCGCTTGCGGTGTCCAAGTCATCATCTGTCGTCTCAAATTCGGTGCCAAATTCGACCGCTATCCGATCCCATTCCGTTAGTGCCGCGTTTGCTTGCCTTACCGCCTGCTCTAATTTCCTTTGCGACTGCTCCCTATCCCAATCACCCTGGATGCGGTTCATATGCTCAGTCAGATCTTCATCAGGCATGGGAATGATAGAGTCATTAGGCACCCAACTGAGAATGTCATCTCGGTCAAGATCTCGCAGTTTGAAATCCCTGGCGGCAAATGTTTCTGCATCTTCGGCATTGGCGGGGGGGTTTTCCGAGTAGTGCGTGTCGTGCACGGTGTTGTGACCGAAGCGCCCAGGGCCGAGGGTGATGCTCCGCAGTCCGTTCTTTCGGTTTCCCAAAAAAGGCAAGGTAGCAATCGCGAAGTTGTACCTTTGAAATCCGAAGCACTCGTCCATATCCCAGATTGAACAGGTTAAGGATGGTGCAACCAGCCGTCGTCCGTCCTTGCCCTTCCAGCCACCACCAAGGTGTACCATTTTCACGTTGGGCGGCACCTGAAGGCCCTCATAAAACTGGAGCATCTCCGGCAGACGCCAGCGAATGAAGCGGATCCGCTCGGTGGCCAGTCGAGCACTCGCTAGACTCGGATCGCGATCCAGGGTTTCCGGGTTGAAATACTCAGCATACGCATGCTGGTCTTCGAACGTGATGATGCCATTCCTGTGCTGTGCCTTTTGAAACTCGACGAACAGAACTTCCGATAGCTGACGAAGTCCAGCAAGTGAGACGTCTCGGGAGTTCTTTGGTGGGTCAATGACGAGCTTGCCGTTCTCCTTGGCTACATATGTGTTGGGGTCGTCGTAACCAGCGAGGTGCTCAGCAACCAGGACGAGCAGTTCGTCGGGAAGGTCTGTGATGCGACGTCGGTTGTTGATTCGGCGACGCTTGGCTCTGGGCTCTGAAAGAGCCGGGCCGTCGCTGATTGAGTCGAGCTCACGTTTTTGTGGCATCGTGGGGCGACGTAGATTGGTGGTCTGGTGACGCTTGGTGCTGGGCTCTGCAAGAGCCGGGCCGTCGCTGATTGAGTCGAGGTGACGTTTCTGCGGCATCGCGAGTGAGATGGTGCTCATATGATGCCGGGGAGAAAGTGATGGTGTCGGGCAGTGCAACTTACCCTGGCCGTCGCCATGCTCGTCGACATGTCAGCTGTGATGGGTGTGTAGTCGTAGGTTGGAGAGAGAGAGTACGGTGTGAAAGAAATGGGTGCTCGTGGTTGAAATATGCTGCCAGCGACGGCGCTGTCGCCGCTAAGCCGAAAAGGGAAACAAACACCACGGGACAATAGGAGACAATAAGAAGGCACGTGGGCAGGAGTGGCAGTGCCGGCAATGACGCGGCAGTGCCGACAGCTGTTTTGCGCTGCCAGCAATGCCATTATGAACCCTGCCTAATCTGGCGGGCGCATGTAAATCGGCGATACTCGTGGCCGTTGCTGCAACGACTTTTCTAAGCGGTTCTTCCCATAGAAGCCGTCGATTATGGTGTTGAGGACTAGTGTATATAACCCTTCCCTAGGCAGAATCCTCGCATTTTAAGGCTGGGGTTAGTCATATTATACAATGAAAAGCAAGAAGGCTTAAGACCACGATATTCGTAGACGGACGGTAAAATGCTGAGTGCGAAGGATGATCGATTATATATATCACCGCCTGCCCGCAAACCAAGCTAAGCCTAATCGAGCAAGACACGAACAACCCGCCTGTGCAGTAAACTATTACTAGCAAACACGATATTCTGTGCGGGAGGCTACACCTATCTTATGGAGTGCCTTACAGATCCGCTGCTAATTGCCAGCAGAAACAGCAATTACAGGGGTAGTAACAGTGCCGGCAGCGATATCCCCTCCCGTCTGCCGGCAATCTTAACACCCCGTGACGGGACAATAAGAAGGCACGTGGGCACTCCCGTCTCTCACTTGCGAATATTTGTTGCTTTCAAAAAAAAATCACTCTCCATGCATGTGCTTGTAAAGCAAGCATCCGGGCATAGATGTGGGTTCTGAAACTGTATAAATGTATGCAGGCATTGTTCGACTCTTCACAAGCTACCCATTTCAAGACTATTTCGAATTTCTGCACCCAGCTTACGCTGCCGAGACCTGAAAAATGAGGAGACAGCATGCAGCATATGAGTGTGTCGAGACCGAAAAAAGTCGGGCCTCATGAAAACCGCTATAAGAGAAGCTGAAAGTCTCAAAAGCACTTCGATCCAAGCATAACCCACCCGTTTTGCGCGTGTGGAAGGTGAGGTATTGGTGCATAGGTAAGTGTGAAGTGACTTTGAGATGCCGTCTTCCGAATGCCAAGCGGAGGATGACCATGGCAAGCTCGGGAGGGAGCGAGCCAAGCAATGGGGCCGACGTCGCAGCACAGGTGTGACGGGTTGACGAAGGTGGAGAGTGGAGAGGTGGCCATGCCGCTCGCCAGGATTGCCGTTGCGGGCTAGCCAGGCGATCCTCCAGCGCGCGGGGCGGGCCAGTCTCTGGCCACCAACACGCCATGGAAACACCGCCGCCCATCCTTCACTTTTGTTTTACGGCGCGACAACCCTCGGCATCCGTATCTGCGCCTGTGCCCGGCAGATGAGGCCCTGGCGTCCCAGCCCGGCGAAACGTCCCAAAAGCTCGAAACAGGAGCGCACGACCCCTGCGGCGCGCGGTCCTTTGGCGCAAAACAATCAACCCTCTGCGCATCAATACGAGCCCGGGCCAGTCATTTACTTCGCTCCGTTGCACGGCGTCGATTGCGCACACGAGCTGACGGCCGCCTCTCGCCCCAACCCCACCAGAGCCTCCCGTGATGACAGGCACCGCACCAGAAGAGATCTGCCTGCCATGCGGGCGGGGGTGGAGACGGCTCGCCGCTTGGCGCTGCTCGTTGCGGCGATGGCGCCAGGGGAGCGCGGGCGTCGACGCTGCGTGAAACGCGCCGCCTGCCTCTTTCGGCCTCTGCCAGGCACAAACTCAGCATGCGACGCACCGGCTCCGCTGCCAAGCTCTGGGCTCTCCGAAATAGAAGCACTAGCCATGCATTTTGCTCGACACTGATGCGTCCGGGGCCACGCGCTGCGATCCTTTTTACGCGGTGCGCCCCCTCACGCATCCTCACCTCACCTCAGCATTTCGGAGCTGGTACATATCTCAGAGGGTCTTCGGCCCTCGTTCTTTCGCTTCTTCTTCGTCGATCGCTACCCGTCCCTCGCTTCTTCGCTCGCTACCCATCATGCGCGCCTCTGGATTCCTCGGCTGTGCCGCCACTCTGCTCTCGGCAGCGACCCAGGTGCACGCCGCCTGCTCCGGTCCTCTGGTCATCGACAACTTCTCCAACTGGTCCTCCAATCAGAACAGCCTGAACTCGTGGACCAGCGGTACGTTCCCTCAGTCCTCAAGCCGGACCCGCGCTGATTTTGCCAGATGACTCGTCAATGACCTCGGCCACCGCCGCCAATGGCAAGCTCTCCTTCAAGCCTGGTGCCGACGGCTACTTCTACGAAACGTTTGAGTGCCAGGCCGCCTCCAGCAATGGCTACAGCTCCATCACCTTCCCGGTCAAGGGTCCCGCCGGCGGATCCTTCTCATTGGAGATCCAGACCAAGACTGCTTGCTCTGCTTCGGCCTACACGAGCTACTACTACACCGTGAACGCCCTGACTGGTTCCACCCAGACCATCAACATTCCCTTGTCCTCCTTCACCGGCGCCAATGCCAATGCCGTCTCCGCTTTTGTCTGGAGCGCCTTCTCCAGCCCCGATACAACCTGGGAAATCGGCCAGGTTCAGTTCGGCTGCAGCACTGCCTCTGGCACCACCTCCAAGCCCGCCAACTCGGCCACTTCCACCGTCGCATCCACCACTCTGGTCTCCAGCAGTGCACCTGCTCCTAGCGGCCAGTGCACCAACCTCCTCATCGATGACTGGGTCTCCCAGTCTCGTCTGACGTTCCTCTACTACAATGCCATGCTCGAGCCCAGTTCCGACGACGGCACCATGTCGTCAATCGTTGTCAACCCGAGCACCAACCGCGTCACGTACACGCCCAAGGACACCAGCAGCTACTTCTACAGCCAGACGGGCTGCACCAACGCTCAGAATGTCTACGGCGGAATCTCCATGCGCCTGAAGGCTGCCGCCGGAACCACGCTGTCCGTCGAGCTCGATTCCGTTTCTACCTGCGGCGGCGAGTCTACCAAGTTGGTCACTGTGACCAGCAAAGACCTCGGCTGGACTTTCGATGGCACTGAGAAGCTGTACAGCATTCCTTTCTCCAAGTTCAGTGGACTGGACACTTCCAAGATCTCCACCCTCCTCTTCTCCCAGCTGACCAAGGCTGTGACGCTCGGCCCCATGGCATTCTACTGTGGCAACACTGCTAGCGAATACATCCCCGCTACCACATCCGCCCCTGCTGGTCCCACGTCCACCGTTCCTGCTCCTTCAAGCACTGCCTCTGCGCTTGTCATTGACCAGTTCGGTAACCAGAACAGCAACGCACTTGGTAACTGGCACGGTGCTGACGACGGCATGACTTTGACCTGGGGCTCTAACAAGCTGACCATCGTGTCTGATGATGCCGACTACGCCTTCTACACTCAAGTCTCTGGAACTTGCCGCGACATGACCTCGTACGACAACAGCTACCTCCACATCGCCTACAGCGGTTCCACCGCATTCACCGTCGCTTTGCAACAGCACAACTCGCAGTGCGATGAGACCATCGCTCCTTACCCTGAGACGTGGGACTCGATCGAGGCCGCCCGCTACGCCACCGCCACCGACATTTACATTCCCCTCAACCACTTCAACATCGAAAGAGCGCGTGTCGTCGGCGTCGCACTCAAGGGCTTCTACAAGACCGACCCGGTCACTCTCAGCAAGATTGAGATCGTCAGCTCCGTGCCGGCGAGCTTCAAGGTCCCTAGCAAGCTGCCGTCGGGCAACCTGGTCTTCGCGTGCAAGCGGCCCAACAGCTTCGCCTTCGCCATCGACGACGGCTCCCCGGAGTACGCGCAGGAGGTGCTCAAGATCATCAAGGAAGAGGACATCAAGGTGACCTTCTTCACCGTGGGGGCGCCGCTGCGCGACGCCAGCACCAACCTGTCGGCCGTCTACAACGAGATGATGGCGGCGGGCCACCAGATCGCCATGCACACGTACACGCACCCGAAGATGGAGGGCCTGCCCGACTACGAGGCCATCGACTGGGAGTACGACCAGGACATCGCGGCCGTCGACGAGACGCTGCAGGGGCTGCGCACGTCGTACTTCCGCCCGCCGTTCGGCAACGAGGGCGCGCGCATGCGCCAGCGCCTCGCCGTCACCACGGGCGACGCCAGCCCGTACATTGTCAACTGGAGCGTCGACGTCGAGGACTGGCTGTGGGCCGAGACCAGCACCCCCGAGAAGCAGCTCGACGCGTTCAAGCGCGACGTCGACAAGGGCGGCAACTTGGTCGTCATGCACTACCTGTACAACAGCACCGTCGGCTACCTGCGCGAGTTCATCCAGATTGCTAAGGCTACGGGTAAGGATCTTATGCGCGTGGATCAGTGCATGGAGGATCCGAATGCGCCGGCGTTGTAATACTAATAAGAAGGAAAGATGGGGGATTGGGTCTTGGATGACTGAGGATATGACGGATGGTGTTAATATTCAGCATTTAGTTAATGTTGTTATCATGTGGTTGTTAATGCATATCCATGGCTACTATTGGAAGAGCCAGTCTGAGTAAAACTGAACACCTTTCCTCACTGTTTTTCTCTTGTGAGCTGGAATTTCCGATGATCGAATGCGACCGAAGTGATGTGGATGCAGGGTTCGGATGGCGTGTTTGATCTACAGTGGGGTTCTGCAGCCTACTACTACTGCTAACGCAAAGAATGGCAGGGCCTGGCCACACCGTAAAGCAGTTAGTCCGTGTGGTACAACTTCTATAGTGCGGAACCCCGCTCACGCTACTCCTACTTCTTGCCCATGTGGCGTATTGGATTCCACCCACATGCATGGCGCCGTTGGTCGGAGAGTTTTGCTCCGAATGCTCCACATCGAGATTGTACCGGTCGGCTGCATCCCCGCCTCACGCTGTACTACCATCCAACGGCAGAGACTGTTCGCTGGCACTGCGGAAAAGCTTGCCAGTGTTAGCGAGAAGTCGCGGAATGAGACAGAAAAGGAGGGGAGTACAAGGCTGCGGGGAGGTCACACGCATGTGCGTACTCACGACGTTGGGATGCGTTAAACTGCACCGCTGCTAATTGAATCCTTGGAATGCGACGGCCTGGCGGTTCCACGGCAGTTTTACAGGAGGGGGTTGCAGTAAAGCCCTACCGTGGATTTCCCTTCTTCCTTCTTCCTGTGTACCAGGGGCTCATCGGCTGCTTGCAGGTGGATCTAACCTATTCCATCGCTTGCAGGGATACGGTCGTGCCTTTTTCTGAGGCACTGTTGTTCTCTGTGCTAGCCTTCGAACTACTGCAATGCCCTCCTATCTCTATAAGCTTGTTGGCGATTATGAGCTTTTGTGTAACGCGCCTGATTTCCTTAATTCACGTATCTATAGATTGCTGGGACATGACGCGAACATAGACAATAAAATTGGAAAGCGGAGGAGTAGTGCTGTGGGTTGTGATAGGGCAGTGCGCCCTTGCTGATGGGCGATCTGATCCTTCGAAGAGTTTCCCGTTTGCGAGATGGGAGGTTGATGTAAGGTTGCGTTACGTGTAGTTTTGGAAGCGAGCAATTCGTCCAGAGCATGGATGGGCCACGGTAGGGGAACGCGACCGCGCGGCCAAAGGGGTTAGTTTCCGTTACATGTCACCGGAGCTTAGTCGAACCACGCTCGACGCACCCCGCAAGATTACGGGCAACAATCAGATCTCCAGAAGCCGATGCAACCAAGATCTCGACCGTCTTAGTGTACCGTTTGCCGTGGAACGATCAAATCACGTCGCGGCGGGAAAGGCGTTGAGCGTAATACAACATCGTCAGTTCCGATTATCCGGACGATACACCACAAGGCCGCTCGGCCATCGGCTGCCAAAGCCAATGGCGTCGGATAACCACTCTCACATGCATACAGCGCACATCCAAGCCCACCTCCCCTAGCTCATTTTCGCCAATCGCAGGTGGTGTTGAGGTGGCGCAACGCGACGACCGTGGTTGAGATAAAGGATGTCATCCAGTGACGCGGCTGACCCTAGCCGCCGCACTTGCATCACAACTCCCCGCATGGACGCATGCCGTCCGCGACGTCATGCTTGTTCGCTGTTGATCAATCGATGCCACACGGCGCTCGAGACTTGAAACCGCTCGATCGGCCGATGATGCACGGCCGATGCAGGATCTGGACAGGTGGAGGCCGGGCCATTGGATCTACAGGATGACAGGCAACGGGGGAGCAGCTGCAGCTGAGGGTCAGTGAGGGTGATGAGGTCGTCAGAAGTGGCGGGTGATCGGCAGAAGGATTGGTCAACTAGCGACGCCATCTCCACATGGCTCCCTCTGGAACTCCACTCGACGCATCCCGAAAGCGACCACCACCGTCATTGTTCGGCAACATAAAGCCAGGGCGGAACGAATGCGGCCTACCTCCTACCACTCCTCCACAGCCGGAATCCTCACTGGAAGCCATCATGCCGCCCAAAAAGGCATCTCCCGCAGAGGACGACCTTTTCTCGTCGGCCGCCAGCTTCAAGATGAACATCAACCAGCCTTCAGAGAAATACATCGTGATTCCCGGAATCGGGAAGAAGAAGATCAGCACTGGCGATGTCGAGAACCAAGCGCCTACAACACAACAGAGCCGGCGGCTTCGCGCCCTGAGCTGGATGCCCAACAGAGTCAGGAACCACTTCATCGCCATGATCGGAGAGTTCGTCGGCACCTTCATGTTTCTCTTCTTCGCCTTTTCCGCCACGCAGATAGCGAACACCGGCACCGCGAGCAGCTCGTTGACTGGTGTTCCCAACACCTCGGATCTGATGTACATTGCATTGGCTTTCGGCTTCTCTCTCGCCGTCAATGTCTGGGTCTTCTTCCGCATATCTGGCGGCCTGTTTAATCCCGCGGTAAAACTTCTTTTCTGTGACATGTCCCCTGTATTCCCAACTGACGGTTCGTCAGGTCACACTGGGCATGTGCCTCATCGGCGCCGTCGGCTGGTTTCGAGGACTTCTCATCTTCGTAACTCAGATGGTCGGCGGCATCGCTGCTGCCGGAATCGTCTCATGCCTCTATCCCAACGCTCTCAACGTCCGCACGCAGTTGAGAAACACGTCGATCGTGCGCGGTCTTTTCATTGAGATGTTCCTCACATTTATGCTGGTCTTCACCGTCTTCATGCTCGCAGCGGAGAAGCATAAGGGCACATTTCTGGCACCGATTGGCATCGGTTTGGCCTTGTTCATCGCCGAACTGTCAGGTAAGTGCTACAAAGCACATCCCGAGAGAATCAAAAACCCGGGAAACAACAGCTGACACGAGCGATCGTCCACAGGCGTCTACTTCACCGGCGGTAGCCTCAACCCCGCACGCTCCTTCGGCCCCGATGTCATCCTCCACACCTTCGACGGCTACCACTGGATCTACTGGGTGGGGCCGGCGCTAGGCTCGCTGCTCGCCGTCGTCATATACCGGCTGATCAAATCGCTCGAGTACGAGACGGCCAACCCGGGCCAGGACTTCGACGAGAACGAGATAGAAGCCTTCGACCCGGGCGACGACCCGAAGCCCGAAGACGTCCGCCGTCCGCAGGTCTACGGCGTCACATCAGGTATGTCATGACCCCTCCCCCCTTTTTCCAAGAAGTCTCTCCCCTCACCTGCACATTTTCACTTTGTTCCGCCGCCCCCTTGACTTCTTCTTTTTTTTTTTTACCACCACCGCTGCCGCCCCCTATGCGCTCACACAAACCGTCCCAACCAAAAAAGACGCCGACGAACCCGGTGCCACCACAGAACAACTCGCGGCCATCGCCTCGCGCGACACGACGACGACGACCCCGGACGGCGCCACCACCGCCTACGCGCCCTCGTCCCCGCGCCACTCGCACGACCACAAGAAGAACAACAGCATCGGCCCCAACACCATCGCCTCCTCTTCCGTCAGCGGCGGCGGCGTGCCCTCCTCCCCCCGCACGCCCAACACCGCGTCTTTCAAAACGCAACAGCAGCAATCGCCCCAACAACGCCACCACCACAATAACCACCACAACCACCACCGCAGACGCTCCAGCGGCGGCGCCAGCAGCAGCAGTGGCGGCGGCGGTGGTGGCTACGGCACATCGCCCCGACAACAGCAACAGCAGCAGCCGTACACGCTCAACGCGCCGCCGGCAGCCCCCGTCACCGCGATCCACCACACGCAGCGCGAACAGCCACCACCACCCCCGCCGGCGACGCTGCCGTACGCGGTGCCGAACGGCGGGTACAACCACAGCGACGGGTCGTTTCAGGAGATTGGGCGGCCGGGCGGGGTGATGGGTGGTGGAGGAGGCGGTGGTGAAGTGAATGGGGGGAATGGGCATAGGCATTTCCCGCATGATCGCGCGTTTTATCAGGGCGAGGATGATGATGATGAGGCGGGGTGGGGGAGGGAGAGGGAGAGGGGGGTTGGGGGGAGGTTGTGAGGGGTAAGTGTTAACAGGGCTTGTGCCCTTCTTTCTTTCTTCGTCGTGTGTTGGTTAGCAGTTGCGTTGGTTGGTTGGGTGTCTTCTTCGTATATGTATATTTTTATTCTCTTCTTGCTAACTTTTTGTTTGTTTGTTTTTTCTTTACCTTTCGACGGAATCGGGTTGACGCGGTGGAGGAAAGGGAGAAAAAAGCGTTCGACTGTAAGCTCGATGGAACGTATTTGTAATTTACGTGCGGCAATGGCATGTTGTTCGAGAAGAAGCAAAAAGGCAGAACAGCTGGTCAGGATATGAATCAATGAGACATGACATCACGCCTGAAAGTTGGACTGGAAGCTTGACAGAATGCACTACACAGTCGTGTACCCAATACCAGCCATGGAGGCCCCAAACAGTCGGTGCTTGAACCCTCACCACCTCATCAACTCTTCCGTCACCTTCAATTTCACATAGTCCAAGAGAAGTGCATCTCAGCGAGCCAAACGAACAGCATGAATGAATCTCTAAAAACTCTTAGACATCTAATCGGAATTCAAATGAAGACTCACAAGCTCTTTCTCGGGCTTGATGGTATCAGTAATAGTGTAGTAATCCCCAACGCCACGCTAAACCTTTCCCTCTAAACTCCCAAGATGAAACAAACCAAACGGCCATCCTTTTCCGAACAGCCTCTCTGAAGAAACAATCCCGCCGGCATGAGAACCACGATAGCAGAGGGGCTCAGAAGAACTTCCGGAGGATCATGAACGCCAGAGCCCCGAGGACACCGTATATCGCCTTATCGATCCAAGCCGGCACGCCTTCATCGAGCGGCCGCTGCTGCTGGCGCAGAGCCGGAGCAGTCGGCACAGTAGTCCGCGTCGGTGTGGGGACAGCGGGTGGTGCTCTTGGGGCAGGCTCGGCGGCCGCGGTCGACGCCTGAGCCGTCGCGGGAGCGGAGGCAGGACTACCACCACTAGGCGCAGCCCGTCCCGTCTCCGTCGCGGGCGGCGCGGCTGACGTAGACGCACCCTCCGACGAAGCAGCAGACGCCGCGCCAGCACCGGCGCCGGCACCAGCCGAAGAGCCCGCCTGCGCCCTCTCGCCCTCCTCTCCCCTCGCCGCCAGATCCTCCCGATACGCCAACCGTAGCTCCTCGGGCACCTCGTCATCCCTCCGCTTCTCGCCCTCCGCCGCCACCTCGGCCTCCCGCGCCAATTCCTCCCGCTCCCGCATAATCTCCGCATTCGCGCGGCCGCCGCACGCGGCGCAGCGGTGGGCGCCCGACTCGCGGGCCATGGCGCGGCGGGTGGCGTCGGTGCTGTCGATGCCGCCGACCTGGCCCTTGGCGTCGGTGTCCATGAAGCTGCGGATGGCGACGAGGGCGGTGCGGATGCCCCAGGCGGGCTGCCAGGACTCCTCGTGGTGGCCCGAGATGGACAGGCAGATCTCGCGGTTGACCTCGAAGCGGCCGGTGGGGGTGACGAAGCGGAAGGACGGCGGGCGCAGCGGGTACTGGGCGGGCAGGATGATGCGGCCGTGGTAGAGGCCGCCGGCGTAGGGCGAGGGCGCGGGCGGGCCGCGCAGCGTGAAGTGCCATTCGAACAGGTTGTCCTCGAGCGGCTCGGCGTGGTAGTCGGGCGAGGCGTGGTTGGCGAGCTCGCTGGCTTCTTTGACTGCGGGCGGGGGTTGGGCTGCGTTAGTGGGTGGGGAGCGCGCGGCGGGTGGTTATCATGCAAGGGCGGCGGCGGCGGAGTCGGCGGGCGGGGACGGACGTACGGATGCGCTTGATGGTGGGGTTTTTGGTGTTGAATTGGCCGCGCGTCGTCATGGTGGCGGGTTGGGTGGGTGAGGCGCGGGAGATGTTTGGAATATTTATGCGGGTGGATGGGGTTGCAACGTGGAGTTTGGCCCGGAGCTTGCGGCGGAGCTGACGTCGGCCCCCGGAGCTCGTGCGGTCGGCGGAAAAGGCCAGCGTGGCAGGTTTGTTTCACCCGCCGTACTCGTTTCTATGACCTCGTCCTTTTTCGTGACACCACACCTCCGCCGATGCTGATCGCAAGGCTGAACTTCAGCCTGACACTGCCGCCGAGGTCTTTCTTACCCCTCTTCAGTGACAGCGCCTTCGTCACCCAATCTATCACATGCAGCCGATTTGCTGCTCCGCGCTTCCCAGCAGAGCGTCTTTTGAGCTCGGGGAATCTATCATAGGTTGCTTCGCTTCCATACTTGGACGAATTCATCGGTATCATGGCTCTTTCCCGTGCGCGAATAAACTGTGTGTTGCGATGTTGAAGTGCTCGTACAATCGGACCGCTTGAGTCCGCGCTGCCTTCGCCTCATGGGCTCACCGGCTTGCGACGCGAAGTTCATGCAGTTATGCTGGTAAAATCCGCATTCAACTGGATCCAGTGCTCCAAGTCGCTGTGGCTGGCTGACCGGTGTCCAACAGATGCACAGAGCATGCTGCGTCTGCAGTATATCAGCAAGGCTCCACCGCGTTTGACAAACGGTTGGCTCTCGTGAGCGAGCAGTGGACTCTCGCCCTTTCAGCTGTAGCAGGGGTCAAGTAAAAGCGGCAACACGGTTTTGGTAGCCGTGTATGAATCTTGCGCTGGCCCCCCAGACTGCTCCAGCACCTGCTTGTCCTTCCTCCCACCCCAGTCGCCAATCATATCGCTCTCCAGCCTTGCTGCCGCTTTACCACCCTTCTGGCCCGGCCACACACAGGCTGCCGCCTTGCGTCAGCTCGCCCTTTTCTACACCTTTGTGGCACATCATCGTCCAACCGCTTGCCGCGATGGACGAATCCTGGTCGGTTTTTTTTTTTAGTACTGACTAAAAAAAAGGGCGAAGTCTTCGCCGACGAGTGGGTGCAGTGGATTACGGTCGTACACAGAGACTCATCCCTGCCTTGGGTCACATGATGAACCCGAATATTCGCTGGACATATTAGAGACTGATTGGGCCTATGCTGGCCCCGACTCTTATCCTGAGCAGCATGCTGAAAACCTCTTCAATTGGCTCGATTGTGCCACAAGATTCGAGCCTGTAACAGCAGTGGCGCCTTACACTTCCAATTTTCAGAGTGTCCCATACGACAAGATCGCCATTCCAGGCTACCAACACGGCCGCCAGGTCTTCAGCGAAACTCTAGCTGAGTACCACCATCCGCAGCTGCCCCTATGGGCACCACCTGCCGCCGATGGGTGGCCAAATGTGTCGATGTCTGATGATATACCCGGGCTCATTACGGGTCCGGCGGAAGACATCCATGGCTTTTCACAGGAGAACCTAGCGTATCCTCCCGGAGGCCAACCTACCCACTTGAGCTTCATGGATGACTTCGGTCGCAGTCAACCCGACGATGAGGTACCC
This sequence comes from Diplodia intermedia, assembly GCA_021495925.1. Taxonomy (NCBI): domain Eukaryota; kingdom Fungi; phylum Ascomycota; class Dothideomycetes; order Botryosphaeriales; family Botryosphaeriaceae; genus Diplodia; species Diplodia intermedia. The sequence continues at coordinate 142,358 of JAKEKT010000007.1, read as the reverse complement.
AACATCTTCGACGCAACTCATGCAGCCGAGGCTCCTACTTCCGGACAGCAGGTTACGGCGCCCCCTTCAGTCCCCGCCGATATCCAAAGTCCTGGTTCGACGAACACAGGTCTCTCGGCGCGACTCCGCTGTGCAACTTGCAGCCTACGCTTTGAGGCGTCGGTGGATCGTTGGAGTCACTGCAAAAGGACCGGACACCATGCGTATGCTTGTCCGATCCTGCATTGTGGCTTTGCATGCAATGATGAAGAGACAATACTGTATCACAGGGAAGCGGTTCATACAGAGCTTCGGAAATGTAACCAGTGCCAGACAGCGGTCGATAGCGTCGCTGCCCTCGGCAAGCATGCGTCGGAGACCGGCCATGCGTCTTTCTACTGTCCAGAGGAGGGCTGTGAGAAAGCATATGCTCGATTCGACGTTCTCCAACGGCACCAAGGTACTCATCGTTCCGACATCAAACGTTTTCCTTGCCCGCACTGCAGAAAGCACCGTGGAGTCGGTAGCTTCAAGCGCAAGGACCATCTGACCCAGCACTTGCGGAACTACCACCACATCGGAGTAGACGAGATAGCTGTGTTGCAAGCTCGTGTCCAATCCTGCCCCCACGAAGATTGCTCGGAGTGGCGACCGGAGGGAACCTCGGGCAAGCAACATGCTTTCCAAAAGAGCTCCGACTACATCACGCACATGAGGAAGGTCCACAAGGAATCGGAGTTTCCCTGCTCGGAGCCAGGTTGCAATCGCACTGGGCCCAAGGGCTGGTTCAGGATGCGAGATCTCCAGAAGCACAAGCTGAAGGAGCATGGGATCCCGATTGCATGAAATATCAATTATCTCAGTTGGTAAGTATACTCAGAGTATTGGGGAACTATTTAGCTGACCAGTGTTTTTAGTGAGAAGTCTTCAAGAGCCATGCTATAGGAACGGGAAATGTGGTGGTTTCAGTCGCTAAATTGTCACATTCCGTGGTTTGGTTTGGTTTGGTTTGATATTCGTGTTTGATTTTGGAACTTTGCTTCAAAAGGTTGACAAACGCTAAAAACACTAGATAATGGAAACCCCCAAAGATAGTAACGAAACGACTTCAAATTATGTTGGCGTTAGGTAGCAATTGATTCGTTCATCTCAAACAATACTGCCAGCTCATGGTTCTGAGATTGCGCTCGCGACGATAGTACTAATGACGGCTGATCTAAGGGGAAAGGTGCTACAGGCTGCGTACATACCATTCCCCTAAGACGATAACTGTTGACTGAAATCCCCAATGTTTCCATTCTGGCTCCTACTTCTCGCCTCAATCCAATCGATGATCTGCCCCGGTAGCGGCTGCGAACTATCCGGCTTCACAACCCAAGTATCAACACTAAACGCGGGGCTCTTCAGGACTCCACGGGCTCCATCAGACGTTCGAACTTCCACAACTTGGAATGCATCACACATCTAGGTCATGCATCGAAGATCGAACGTCTAATGGAGCCCGAGGAGTTCGGTAATCACGCAATTGATTCGTTCGAGATGAGATTGCGTATGCGCTCACTGATTGGGTATGTATATTCCGTCTACAAACGACCATCAACAAAAAAAATTGAATATAGAGTGCAGGTTTTAACCTTCGTCATGAAAGAACAGAACCAAGCCTTGACCGTGAGCCGTTGCAGACTCGCCACCTTCAATCAAGCACCCGGTGCATCAGCGTCCGGTTCGCACCGATAAACCGGAGGTATAACTCCTTCTTCTGGCCCAGAAACATCTCCGGCTGGAACGGGATGCTGTACACCTCGAGAAGAGGCGTTATTCCGTCATCTGCGCTCATCAAACTCGTTATTACAGGTATCGCAAGATGGGCGAACAAAAGGGAAGTCTTTTCAGTGGGCTGACCACGAAGGAAAATACGCACGATCCAAGTTCCTGATCCCCTGCGCATTCGGAGGCACGTCCCACGGGATGTCCTCCAAGCCGGTCTCCAGCTGCATCGAACGCGGCAGCGGCTCCAACGGTCCGTCCAGCTCCGTGACAGCGAAGTTCTTGTTGCGTTTCTCGAGGCGCTTCCTACGAGGGGTGATCCATCGTAAGCCACTGCCAACCCACGACGCTCCCAAAGACGGTGCAACCAGAGGACTAGATCACCGACGCACGGAAAGAAGCAAGGAACGCAGCCAACTCACCTCTCCAGCTCCCCCTCCTCCTCCCCCTCGCCCCTGACCTCCACCGCCTCCCGCACCCACTCATTCAACCCGTCGCACTCCCTGCCGATCCGCTCCAGGATCGCCTGTATGCCCAATACCAACGTGTCCTGCCCGCGCCTCGTCCTCGTCCTCTCCGGCCTCACCCTACCTTCGCCCACCACACCTTCAGCGAAAGCACCACCACCAACAATAGCTGCCGCCGCCGCGGGCTCCGGCGTCCACATCCTCTGATGCTGTACATGAGCAGCCGACGACGTCGACGACAACCCCATCATCGACTTCTTCGCCACCATCGGCGCGGACGTCGGCCCCGGCGTGCCGGACCGCACGTTGCTTCCAACACCCCTTCTGTGGTTTCCCATCCTGTCCACGCCGCGGACGGACTGCTGATGCTGATGGTGGTGATGGTGCAGCGGATGATGCGGAAGAGGAGTGGGGTGGTGGTGGAACGGGGAAGCCGGACGGACGCATGAGGCTGGCGAGGGGTAAGGGTATGGGTATTGGTGGTGCGGCGCTTGTCTGACCATGCGGCCGCTGCTGACGGCGCGGGAGTGGTGGCTCGATGGAGGGGTCGGAGCGGTGTTGCTGCGGGTTCGGCTGCTGATGCTGCTGCTGCTGCTGCTGCTTGTCCTGATGTTGGTGTTGCTGCTGATGCTGGTGCTGGTGCTGGTGCTGCCGTCGTCGTCGTTGCTGCCACTGCTGCCGCCGTCGCCGTCTCGCTGGTGTTGCTGTTGCGGACGGGCACGAGGCGAAGCGGGGCCGGGACTGGACGCCGGTCCGGACGACGGCGGTGGGCTGGCCGGCGTGGGACTGGATGTATTCGCCATCGTGATTGTCGACGGCGGAGGATGATCTGCAGGCATGGGCGTGGTGGTGGTAGCTGGCGGCGGCGGCGGCGGTGCTACGGGCGTGCCGATGCGGACGGTGCCTCGCATGCTCAGCAGGTTCATGTTGTCGACTGCATTGCCCGGCTGGTCCTGCGCGGGATGGGCGGCTGTGTGGCCTTGTGGTGTTTGGTGTCCGTTTGGGGGTTGTGCCTGGCGCGGCGCGGCGGGTGGGTATGGATGGCGGCGCGGTCGGGGTTGGCCGATGTAGTGGCCGCTTTGGCGGTGGAAGGTGATTTGGGCTTGAGGGGGTGCCGATGGACTCGCGGGGTGCTGCTGATGGTGCGGCTGGGCGGGCGGGTAGGGATGAGGCGAAGGAGTCGGAGAAGGGACGTGACGCAGGCCATCGGCACGCGGTGCTTGATTGTGTCCGAGAGCAACAGTGTGTGGTTGCGACTGGTAATAGTTTCGGCTCTGATTTCCGTCGTCTTCCTGCATCAGACGCGCTTGAAGTTGTCGATGGAGTGTGAAGTACATGCCGGGCGGCTGGTCGGCGGGAGGCTCCGGAGACTGCTCATTAAGCGGGAAGCCCACGGGGCTGGTGTGCGGTTCGGTATGAGCACCATCGTGCAGGCTGAGGTGTCTCGAGTAGCGACGAGCGATCGGTGCCGATAGCGGCGGCATGTTGGTTGTGAATGGGGTGGAACGGATGCTGTCTGTGTCGAAGAATTGGTAGTTGGCCGGCTGGAATGGAGAGGGGTTGTGCATTGCCATGCCATCGTCACTGCTGGAGAAGTCGGTCGCGGGTCCGGGAGAGCTGAGGGCAGAGGGGTTGACCGTCTCGAATGGAGGGGGTGTTGCACTGTTGGCAACGAGCATGGCATCGAACTGGGCATCGCTGAGATACTCAAATGTGGACGCCTGTTGGCTCCGTGGCTCTGATGATGGGGCTGAAGCTTCCTCGTCCTCCTGAGGAAAAGTAGACTTGGGCGACAGGAAATCGAGCATGCCACCGTCCGCACCAGGGATGACGGCCATGGGCGCGTCAGGAAGCACTTCGTCGGGCATCGTTTGAGAAACGCTGGTCTGACTTTGAGAACCAAGCAAACGGAGGTAAGTCAGATGCTATCAGGTCAGCGTATGTCAAGATTAGCCAAATTATGAAGAAATTTGAGGGCCAACAGGGAACGGAGATCAATTTGCAAGATGGAAGCGGATCAGCAGCTGGCGAGAAATAGGAGCTGGATGTTTCTCGTCAAAGCAGGCTCCTTTCATCCATTTGGCCTGAGCGCAAGACAAACGCGCTGAAGCTGCCAGGTCTGAGTTGCTGGCAACATGGCGTTGGTCAGAGCGGTGACCGGTCCATGTTTGGTCTCGGGTAGTTGCAGGACCTTGCCAGCTTTGGCTAAAAATCTTCTTGTCAAGCACCGTACGCAGGCTCAGCTACATGAGTATGAAAACTGATGTAGAGCTGGTTGATGGTAAAAGGCTGAGCTGTGGCACAGCTACTTGGATAAGGCTTTGCAGTGGCGTAGTGTCCCCGAGCATACCATCAGTCAGACGCGGGAATGCTGCCGTTTGTAGCGCCTCCGAGTTAGCGCAGGGAATTCATGCGACAGGGCTGCATATTTTGACAGGGCGGTGCAACCTCCGGCCTCGCGCCCCCGCATCTTGGAACAAACTGAGTAATGCCACTTGTGTCACCTGCCAGCCCAGACAAGACTTAAACGGCTATTCACGCCAGTCGCAAGGCCGGCGGAAAATATGCTGTTTCATGCAACGAATACACGCAGATGAGCGCTCACATCTGAAGTTGCCTGTTGTAAAATGGCTTTTTTGAGCAAAATCAATCGCAGTGTAAAAGCGCGCTGGAGCTTTGCATCGTGTCAGAAAGGCAGAGCCATGGTGATATCATTTATGGGCTCGGGAAGAGGGTTTGATTTCAGCGGTGCTATCATCACTCATCATGCCAGGAACAGCCGCGTAAGAGCGTCTGCATCAAATTGACCGGTCATAAACAGATGTTATTGCGCAATCTAACCAAGCTATATACAAACGCTTGTACATAGAGACGAAATGAAGAGAAAGTGGTTATACTCGGCATCCCTCGGACGAGGAATTGAGCATCTTGTCAAGGGGTTTGCAGCCCAGAGAGCAACCCATGTCGCATCTAGCAGCTAGCGTAGATAGCTAGAGAATGTTGTTAGCAGGAATGAATCGTAGGCAGCGAGGTGAGGCGATTGTGACATACCGTTGGCATACAGAGCGTAGCTGTCAGCGTTGTTGAGAGCCTGGCTGGAAGAGAGGGAAGTGGCAGCGCTGTAGCCGTAGCCAAGGTCATCAGTGCCGGCAACCTCAGTAAGGTGAGTGGCCTCGTGGAGAGTGGTAGTGGCCTGGTCCTGGTCGTGGCAAGAGCTGGTGAGAGCAGGCAGGGCGCTGTAGTACAGGGGGCAGTTGACAATGATGGACTGGGACGGGATGGTGTAGGCCAAAACGTTGCTCTCGCAGTAACCGTAGACGTCGGTGCAGTAGTAGTCTGAGGCGCCGCTGGTGGTGCTGCCGCACTCGGAAGCGACCTTGGAGAAGGTGGCGGCGACGGCGCTACGGGTGCTGGTGGAGGTGGTCTTGAAGTACTCGGAGAACTTGCTCGAGGAGCCAGAGGCAGCGGCCGAGGAAGCGGCAAGGGCAAGGCTACGGCAGTTGGTGAGAGCGGTGCGGGTAGCGGTGCCACGGGTGCTGGTGCAGTCGGACTGAAGGACAGCGCGCTTGGTGAAGTCGCGGCGGACCTTGGAAGCCTGGGCGCCGTCGACGGTGGCGCTGATCTTGTTGCTCAGGTAGGACAGAGCGCCGGTGAGCTCGGTGGAGTCGGCCTCGGCGTAGGGAAGAGCACCCTGAGCCAGGATGTCGTAAGCACCGCCGGTGCTCAGGTCGTGGGTGGTGCCAACGTCGAAGGTGACTTCGATGGTCTCGCCAGCAGCAATGCTCTGGAAAGCGTCTTCGCTGAGGCTGCTGGTCAGGGTGCGGACACGAACACCCTCGAAGTTGACACGGCTCTCTGGAGGATGTTAGTGCCAGTCGATTGGTGGGCATGCAGAACGACTTACCAGCAGAGTAGATCTCAGCCTTCTCAACCGCAGCAGAGTCCAAGAAGGAACCGGCCTTGTAGAGCTTGAGGGCCGAGTCGCCGTTGTTGGTGACGGAGGCCTTGACCTCGGTGTTGCCGACCATCTCAAGCTTGACATCCAGAGGAGTGTCGCGCTTGTTCAGGTTGAGGGAGACGGCGCTCACGGCCGAGGCCATGGCGGCGATGGAAAGACCAGTGAAGAACTTCATGTTGAGAGATTGAGCGGAAGAGTAGGCGAGGCTCTGACTGAGTGATCTGGGCTGCTGAGTGCTGCTGATGGTGTCACCAGGGAGGAGAAACAAGGTCCCTTTATACTGCGTTCACGGGCACTGCAGTTTGGCCATGCCCTGATCAGGCGGCGCAGCCGATTCTGGAGCCAAGCGCAAAAGAGAAGGAAGGATAGCATGTGTGGGGACGATCACCTGTGGCAAGATAGCAGCTGCAGTGCAAACATAGAGACCTGGGATGGGGCCCATGGATGGAGCGGGGATGGCAGTCATGGCCGGCTTAATCTCCAGGGAGCATCATGCATGGACTGATTGGCAGGTACCACGGCAAACAGCCACCCACGATCTGTTACATCGGTCAAGCGTAAGAAATGCAAAGCGCGTGGTGTTGTCCGCGATGGTCACGGTGCCGATGCCACGGCGGCCAAGGCGAGTCACTGAGCACATACGAGCCTTCTTCTCACTTGGCTACGAATTGGCGTACTCTTGACTTCTTGGTGAGAGTGGAGCAACGAAGTACAGATTAGCGACGGGGGCAAGGCGCTTTGGGCGTAGCTCGGCCATCCGACTTGCGCTGGCCGTCGATCCGGGAGCCCGATAGAGCCAGGTACGGAAGGCGGCGCGGAGGAGCGGCAGTGCCCCAGCCGGCCAGAGGCTTACCTAACAGCCTGACCTGGCCAATGGCGTGGCCCGGCATGGTGCGACCTGGGGCAGATAAGAGCAGGCTTCGCGAGAGCTGCGGTTGGCGAGAAGAGGCGGCTAGCACTTGGGCGATGGGCGAAACAACTGCCGGATGAGGAAGGCGGAGGGGCGCAGGCAGGGACCTGGGACGTTGCGAGCGGAGGTCTCGCGACTGGGTGGGCTTGGCGGGCGGCACTGCGAGCAGATGTCATGAGGAGGATGCGATGGTGGTTGGGCGGGCGGAGAGCAGCGAAGCCTTGTGGGCAGCTGCAGCCGGAGCTTGGCGCGCGCCCGCCTGCTTCTGCCGCTCGCTCCCGCACGCCTCACCATGAGACCGATATCTCTGGCTTGCACGCTGCCAGCGCCACCGACGCTCACTTTCCCGGTCCAGCTGCCTCATGGCTGCGCGCGCCCACGCTGCCACCCGCCTGCCCAAATCGAGGGCGCTTGAGCCACCCGCCCCAGCCTGCAGGAACTACATATGCTCGACTTATCCGCGCGAATCACTGCGGGAGGCCGAGCGAATACCCTCCGTCTTGGCGCCTTGGCTGCGATGGACGACCAGCCTCGAGAGGCAGCTCGCAAGTCGCAACACGCAAGCGCCGCTCCCCTCCGGCCCTTCGTATTTGCTGCTGTGCTTTCATGCGAGCCATCGGCCCTGGCCGACGTCCCCTCTGTTTCGCTGTGGCGGTGCCAAGGCGTGTCGGGCCTCGCTCCCCTCCGGTGTGGACCTGCCTCGCCACCTTCCCGTTCCGGCCACTCGCCGCGCACGGGCCTCTCCTTATGCCTATTGCAAGACAAGCATATTTGCAACCGTACTTTTTCTTATTCTAAACCTACTTCCACGCCTTCTATTACCTGCTGCTTTGGCCCGTTCCTGCGTCACTGCACAGCTCGCGTCACCGCGCACCCACCCCTTATCTCGCTCGCCCGCCAAAACCTCCCTCTTGAGCCCGTGCCGGTCTTGGCGCCCAGACTACCCGGCATTATCAGCCCCGCCCGCCTCTGCTGGCACGTCGCGTAGAAGAATTTCCCCAGAAGGCTTGTTAGCGCCACCGCTTCCATCTCTCTTCCAGGACTTTTCTCCCTTCCCGGCTAGCTGCACGTCATAGCATCTCGCCAGCTGCTCGAGACCTTCGCCTCCTCGAACACGCCTTCACTCCTAACCTAACATAGCCCCGCCTCTTCCGTCACTGCCGTCACCCCTCAAAACCGACGGCAAATAGGCTTCCCCCGAACACACTGCAATCTCGATTATCTGTGAGTTGGCTAGACACCAAACGGTTCTCACCACTTCGATGAGCCTAACACGGAAGCTGAACAGTCCTCACATGCGACCGCTGTCCTGCACGGCCTCCAAACACAGCCGACAGACTTCGGAGACCACCGACTCCCGCTTCGAGCCTACCAGGAATCACGCAAGAATCTTACCACCACCCTGAGTGACGGGTACTCGAGTGCTCCCCTCCCAAGACGCCAACTGTACACCTCAATCCCCTCAGTCTATCCAGCCACAGCCTGAACCTCCAACACCATCGAAAGCATCATCCATTACACACACAGACATCCATGAGCATCCTGAGCAGCCGCCCCTACCTCACCGCCATCCTCACCCTCTTCGCCATCACCAGCTACTACTACTACCACACCACCACCACCACCACCAATCCCAAAATGGCCAGCCCAACCGACCTCCTCTCCCACCTCCACGTCTCCGTCGCCCAGTCCTCCACCACCCCACCCACCCTGACCCTAACCCTCAAAAACACGCACCCATCCACCCCCCTCACCCTCCTCAACTGGGAATCCCCGCTCGACCCCCTCGCCCTGCAACTCGGCCTCATCACCATCTACCCAGCCGACAACGACAGTAAAGACGACAACGAACCCCTCCCGCTCGCCACCATCCAAGTCAGCCGCAAATTGCCGCCCGGCCGCGACCAGCTCGTGTCGCTGGCGCCCGGCGAGAGCAGGGCGCGCGACGTCGTGCTGCGCGAGCCCGTCGTGCCGCTGGGCAAGGTGCGCGAGATGGACGGGAAGAAGAGGGTCAAGGTCGTCTGCGGGGGCAGGTGGAAGGCGGTGTGGGGGGCGGCCGGGGACGGGGTTGGGGACGCCGCGTTGGAGAGGATGGGGGCGGATGAGGGGGCTGTGGGTGGGGTGTGGGAGGCGGAGGCGGTGGTGGTGGAGCTTTGAGCGGCGTTTGTGTGGGATGGGGGGTGGGGGGGCTTTGGAGGTGGGAGAGGGATGGAAGGGTCGTTGGCCCAGTTGAGAGGGGGAGTGGTGGTGGAGAAATGGGGGTGGTGGGAGGTTTACGCTCGTTTGTTTTGTGGAGATGTGTAACGATTGACTGTCGTGTATATTTGCAACGCCTGTATCTATCATAACTCATTTCGCTCTCTTGCACAGTGTTCAAAATGCATACGTTATAGACATTTCCTTTCTCTGGTGTTAGGTAAGGATGCACTCGGTTGCGGGTATTGTTTCACGTGGGATATTATTGGACATCTTGCTTGGAAATAAATGTATCTGGAGTGCAGTATAATGACCGCTTCACATTCCATCGCCAAATTGTGGCAAATATGTAAACTTTCACGACCCCAGCATATAATAAGTCCTGCTATATTAACATTGGCGCAAAGCTGGATCCGTGTACCGATGAGCTACATTGTAAAAGGCTTCCGCTTGATGTTCTACGATGCCGCCCTGGACCATAAAAAGATCTGCGCCCCTTTTTTCCTCCTACACACAACGTTTTCAAGGTATACTCAAGAGCTACTTAGCAAAAGAGGCTGAGGCCCTAAAACGAGAAGGCAAAAAAGCAAAAAGATCGGTTTTATGCGACGTGGACAAGATTCGAACTTGCGCGACCGAAGTCATGAGATATCTTATACACTTCTCTTACGAGAAGGATTCGAGTCTCACCCATTAACCACTCTGGCACCACGCCAGTTGCCTGTGTTGAAATCGAATTTGAAAGTAGTTTTATGTACTGTTAACTTTACCTCGCGAGGCTGATGATAATCACAGCTCGTCAAAGGATCAAAACCTGATTCTGGGTGGCTACCGGTGCTTTTCCGGCTGAAATTCATTGCCAGGGAGAGCTCCGGAGGGTCGCCCCAGAAAACGTACGTAATGCTTGAAAGGTAAGGGTTCCATGACAACGGTCCGTGCGACGAAAAGACGTGGTACGGGATGCAATACTGCTGGAGTCGAACGACAGCTACTTCTCTGGGAGGTTTGCTGCGTTGTCTCATGCGCGCAGAGAAGCGTTTCGCGTACTTGCTTTCGAGTTGCAGGAGCTGGTCGTTGTAGGAAATGGCTGTGATGGTTTCGTTGAGGGCTGCAGCGGTCGGTCGCACTCCGCCAACATCAGGGCCGATGTTTTCCGCATGGCCGCTTGCAGCGAGCGTTCAAACCAGACGGTACGACACATGATCCCGAAGGCTGCTGACTCGTGGCATGCGGACAGCCGTCCAGCTGTCATATCCTGTGCGCCGCGACCAAATGTTTGCCTTGAAGTTACACGATAACCGTCTCTCTACATTTGGTTTACCGCTCTCCGATCGCAACGCCGGGCCTGGGACTCGAGCGCAGGGTGTGCGGATCGCGCACCATTTCGTGGCTCCGACACGGGGGACGGACAGGAACAGGATGGCGATCTCCCGACGCTCGACTCGCGACGGCTTTCTCGAGTGGCACAGTGCGGAATTTAACATGGGGATCTTTTCCCGGGTCCTGTGATTCGGGCGCAGGCTGATCTGACATGCCCCACGTGTGACATTTGACTCTCCACGCGTCCCCGCCGTTCGTTACTCTTCCCGTCCAACTCTCCATCTCAAGCTTGGCTGCGAAAGCGGCGACGGAGATGTCAGTGGCGGGCGGCGGATGGCGTCTACCTATGCCAGGACTGGGCCAGGCCCGAGCCGCCACCGCTCTCGTGGCCGAAGGAAGCTACCGCCGCTGCCGCTTTTTTGTCCTACTCCAAAAACGTCACAGCCCAACGCCTCCGTCCTATTTCCTCGTGCCCCCCGAAAGCTATGGCTCAGGCTCGTCCCTGCTGCACACGCGCTGCCTGATTTGCTCTTTCGCATGGCCAGGCTCCACCGCAAGGCGCAATACAGTCGGTCAGATGCCGCTCCCCGCTGCATCACGAGCTCTCCCTCTACTCTTTAACTCCGAATTCGCTGCCTCCTCGTCGATCTGCCAACATCGGACCCTTCCTCCACCTTTGAAGCTCCTCCGCAAAGCAAGGGATAAGAGCTGTGCCACCACCCACCACGTTCCTCCCACCAGAGCTTCCTCAGCCCTACCACCCCAACCGAGACTATGACGACTGAGAGCCGTTCCCAGCCCGCCGGGTCAGCGAGGCCCTTGCTTTCGACCGAGATCAACACGGCGACGAGGTCAGTAGGAGCACACAAAGCGCGACATGAGCATCACAGAGCAGCAAGCTGACCGACTTCCCCCACCCGCAACAGAAGCCTCCACACCAAGCTCAACCGCCTCATCACGGCGCGCCTGCCCCTCGCGCTGCCGCCCCACGCCAACTCGCCGCGCCTTTACGCCTTCGGCCTCCTCCACTTCGCCCACGTCTACCTCACCTTCGAGTCGGCCTGGCACGACCTGACGCAGCCGCCGACGCACAACAACCCAGCGCTCTCCTCCCTCCTCGAAGACCCCTGGATATCCGTCTCCACACCACCCTCCACCTCCACAACCACCACCGCGACCGCGACCCCCGACTCCCCACCCCACACCCCCGCCGCCGCCGACCACACCGCCACCCTCGCCTTCCTCGCGACCCTCCTCCCGGCGGGGCTGCCGCGCAGCCGGCGCCTGCGGCGCGACCTGTCGGCGCTGCTCGGCCTGCGCCCGGTGGAGCTCGACGTGCGGCTGGCGACGGGCGGGTACCCGGGGGGCGGGGCGGTGGCGGCGTACGCGGCGCACATACGACGGGCGGCGGGCGCGCGGCCGCACGTGCTGGTCGCGTACGCGTGGGTCATGTACATGGCCGTGTTCGCGGGCGGGCGGTGGATCCGCGGGCAGCTGGCGGGCGGCGGGGGCAGGGAGTTCTGGGAGGGTGGTGACGACGGTGCCCGGGGGATCGATTTCGACACCCTGGGCGACCGCGGCCTGGCGTTTTTCAGCTTCGATGGCGGGTGCGATGGCGAGGATGTCAAGGCCGCGTTTAAGGCGCGGTTGGCGGAGGCGGAGGCGCTGTTTGATGAGGCGCAGCGCGCGGATGTCGTGGAGGAGGCGGGCCGCATCTTTGAGTGGAGCATCGCGCTCGTCGAGGAGCTGGACGAGCTGCTCGATACGCCGCCGGAGATGATGATGCCGCTGTCGGCCCAGCATGGCGCGGCCGCGGCCGCGGCGCCGGTGTCGGAGAAGTCGGGAAAGGGCTTCGCGCCGCAGGCGCCGGTCGCGGCTGCTCGGTCGCCGTCGCCCAGGAAGACTGCGGACTGGGTTAGGCAGGGCGGGAGCGTGGCCGGGGCCCTGGTCGTGTTGGGCGGTGTGTATTGGTGGGCAGCGTGCTTCCTGGGCACCGCGTTGAGGGAGGGCTGGCATGAGGGCTGGGCCGGCGTTTGATCGCGCTGTCCTGGGACCGGTTGTCGTGCTTCATCTCTTGTTTCGTTTTTTCTTTTCCTTACCTCTCTCTTGGTCTTCATTTCTTTGGAGTAAGTCGCGTCTTGGTTTGGTCGTCCCTGCTGGAGCACCTATTCATGCTTGGATCACGCATTTCGTCCTCTGGGGACATGGGGTTGTTCCTTTTTTTTTTCCATCCGGTGTTTCCGAGGGATTGGTGGCATATACACATGCATCACTAGTTAAGTCGGCGGGATAATGCATCAGCGATAGATTCAGACGATAGAGTGAGGCCCGAGCGAGTCACAAGGTACATGAGCATGCAGCCATTTCGGTAGTTGGGTGAGGAGAGGGTGTGATTTGCAGCGTAGCAATCGGTAGCGTATGTGCAATGATACCCTGGGAAAGACATTTTGTGGGTAATAGAGCAGAATTGGTCGTGTTTCTTTGGGGACCGGCTGCTGAGTTGAAAGAGAAGTGCGAATGCGAGTAGTGAGACACGGGAAGTGTGATGGACGCTATTGCCTGTGCACGTTCCGGGTTGCTTTCTCTCATTGGGCCGGAGGCCCGCGGTGGTGTTGGTATGCCTTTTCGACGGCAATGAGAGGCTTCGTTGCCGCTGAAGAGCTGCGGGGTTGTTGACGTTGCAATCAGTCGAGCATTGGAAGACATGTTGATTCTAGTGCTTATTACCCGTTGTTCTAAGGCGGGACCGTCCAGGGTCCCGTTGTAATGATGTTGGAACTTGGGCGTGATTCAGTGGCTTGGAACGTCGATACCCGAGCAGATCTTCCCCACATCCACACTCTGGGATGAAGATGCCGGCACTTCGTCCAAAATTGCCTTCGTATCCGGACCAAAACCCGCAGTCAAAGCGCCCTTCCAGCCCTGATTCTTCCATGGCCGCACGGTGGGCCTTATAGCTGCGGCAACCACATAGGACTTAGTGCGCATTCCTTCCGCCCCCAAAAAACCATCCTTCCGGTCAACCAAGGGCATTATTACGCGTCTAGGGCTGCTGTCCTGCCCCGAATACGTGTCCAGCCAGCCTATTCTGTGCTTTCTGCGTAAGCATGGACCCTGCGACCAACACACATGTGGATACGCTTCCCGGCAAACCTTTCGAATTCGAATAAACGTTTGCTACGAATCGACAAGATCAACGGCCGCCATGACGGCCCTGAGAAATCCTTCGACTCCACCGCCAACGACGACAGCAGGCTCAGATGTCTGGAACAGAGAGCAATGGCAATTACCCTCGGACGCAGGTCCGCGGAGGGGCGACGAGGAGGTATAAAAGCGCTCCCAATTCAGTCGAGCAGAAATCACATCAGCTCCCTACGAACTCACATCATCACATCAATCCATCAATCCCAACCTTCTGTTCTTTTCCAGAAAACTACCCGATCCGAAAATGCAGTTCAAGGTCGCCCTCGTCTCCCTCTTCGCCGCCATGGCCATTGCCGCTCCCGAGCTGGACAAGCGCTGCACCGCCGACGGCGGTATGTGTTCACCCCATTCCTCCTTCCACACACACAAGAACATTGAACTGATATGTGAACGATGTCCAGGCTCCTGCACCCAGCTGTCGCAGTGCTGCAGCGGCAACTGCGAGTACGACTCGTCCGTCGGCCTCGTCTGCAGGCCCGCCAAGAAGATGATGGAGAAGAGGTGCACTGCCAACGGCGGTAAGTAACAACCCTAACCAACTTCTCTTTTCTTGATGCACTTCTCCCTTCAAACGAGAATGGTTGCTGATGTGACGTTGCAGGCTCTTGCACCCAGCTGTCTCAGTGCTGCAGCGGCAACTGCGAGTACGACTCTTCCATCGGCCTTGTCTGCAAGGCTTAGAGGAAGAATGACAACTACGGACATGAGAAGTCTCAAGTGTTTGGTTTCGCTTGAGAGGAACATGGGATCATGATTATGACGTCGATAACGGGTTCGCTCTTTGAAACTTCTGATCCGTATGAAGGATTCAGCGAGTCGCAAAAATGCCAAATATAGTAAATACTACCTCTATGCACTGGCAACTGTTTGATCTACAATGCTCTCCTTAGCGGTGTTGCAGCCACATTTCGAGATGCAGTCCTGAACTTCTGCAATGACGACATCATGCGATACCGTTGGATGAGATACCTTCCGCCCATTACGGTGGTGGATGAGTTCTGGAAGAAGCTGAGACAGCTTATTGTCGAAATTTTGAAGAACGAACCTATAGTGATGTCAAGGAGAAAAGCGTTCTACCGTCCTTGACAGCTATCTTGGCTTCCGAACGGCTGCACAGACTCGAACGGAACCCCGCTTTTCTCGGACCTTGAGCAAGAAGTGTACATGGACATCGGCTATTCGCACGCAGACGTCGAACTCTTGAAAGATATAGGCACCGCAACCGTCGAATGGGATGATCTGATTGATCGAGTGGCGGCTGACTTGGACAGACCGGATTCCAAGATGAAATCACCAGAGACCGAGAACGAATGGCACACCAGAGCCGCAGCCCTTCTTTTGACACCATTTTATGGCAGTGAGAAAGGTACAAAGTCTCAACAAGTGTGTGAGCATCTAAGATCCCTGTCCTTGGTACCACTGAGAGGCGGTGAATGGGCATCAGGCTCGAGTACGATATACTTCCTTTCGGCAGGCCGCGGCGAAATACCAACAGATCTGGACCAGAGCTTTGCTTGCCCCTCCGCTTGCGCAAATGATTCACGGAAGAAGTTCTTCTCACTCCTTGGTGTCAAGAAGTGTAACGTCGAGCAAGTCTTGCAGTGGATCCGCCAGGAATACGAAAGACGGGACTCGCTGGCCATTGAGAACTCGATCCAGCATCTTCTTTACCTTTTCTAGAAACTTCCGAGGAAGAAGAATCTCTTGACTTCGACATACGTATTATAGATCCCAAGGGCGTGCTTCTACGGCCAGACGAACTCTATCTTCCGGACGCGCTGAATGAATACAGCGCTGAGAATCTCTTCAAACCACCGGACAGAGCCACCAGGGGGTATCCAGCAAAGTTCCTTCCGATCAAATACCTCCAGGCTGTACCTCAGCATACACGCCATCATGGAAGGTCGTGGGCCAAATGGCTCGAGAAAGTCGTCGGCATCACACCAATCCCGAGGCTGGCCTGCGAAACGGGCCCTACGCAGGACTTTCACTACATCATGGAGCACCGTTCGGCCCGCATGATTGGTCTCTTTCAGAAGCATTCGTCTCAATACGAATCACTGATTCCCTTCGTCAGTGATGAACTGAGAAAATGCAAGGTACCAACGGAAGCTGGCAGCGAAAGGATCCTTGAGGATTTATACATTCCTCTACCAAGACTCAAAGCCCCAGTGCGAGAGATCAGAGGAATTGGGCACAACTTCGCCCTGCTGCCGGAGGATATCAAAGACGAAGACGAGGGCAAATGGATGTTCCTCAAGCAATTCGGAGTGACTTTCACCGATGATCTGCAATTCTACGTCAAGACACTACGGGTTCTCCGCTATTCTCACGAGTGTAACGGACTCAGCACAAAGTCCGTGGAAGGCTGCGTTTTCAAAATCTACGGCGGCATAACAAGGAACTGCCGCGCTGACGAAGACATTGATACGATCCGGTATAGTGAGCTCCCCCTTATTAGTGAGCCACGCTAAATTGAACTGGTGGTGGTGGTTTTTTGAGGGGGTGCAGGCGGAAGAAGGAAGGATGACGTGTTGGGGGGTGGGGGGTGTAGATGCGGAGGATGACGCTTACGCCCGGGACGGCGGCGACGGAGCTGTATGTGTTGGTCAGGGTGTTTAATTTGGAAAGGGAGGATGTGGGGTTGAGGGTTTATGTGGATCCGGAGAGGTACAGGCTCGCTGGGGCGCTGGCGTTTAGTGTTGATACCTGAGTCGTGAAGCCGGATAGGTCGCAGCCGCTGCCGGGGCGGATCGTCGATTTGGATTGAGAGGGGGCAGGTATGAGGAGCGGGTTCGAGGTGGACTTGTGGCGGCTGAGGCTTGAGGTTAAGCTTTGCGTTCCGGTGACGGAGGTGACGGATCCGTGCTTTGTTCGTTGGGAGTTTTGTGGACAGAACACATCTATAGCCCAATCAGTGACTGATGAATCAATCCAGTGCGCGATTCCCGGACTCCGCGGGCTCCATCAGACGTTCGAACTCCGATACGTAACCTGGATGTGTCATGTGTTCCAAATTGTGGAAGTTTGAACGTCTGACGGAGCCCACGGAGTCCGTGGACCAACGTCGGCTGATGCGCTTTACCGATGGGATCGGTGAGAAGCCGATACTTGCACTTTCTGTACGAAATATAACAGAGAAGATATCTTGATGAGAAAATATGAACGCGTTCGACAATCTGTGTATCTTGTGGCGAAAGCATCACGAGGGAGCTTTGCAGTTGTGTTTTTCAACTCGGTCACGGTTAGCTGGCTATCCTTTCAAGTCTACTTGATTCTCGAAGAGAAGGACGTCTGAGTTGATATTAGTAACCTAGCAAAAAGACTGGTGTAGCAAATAATCAGCGACCAGCAAATCATCGTAGTTGATTTGAACATTTGAACGAACCGAAATGCTTTTCACAACCCGACGTCTCTCATCCCCATTTCGAGACAAGCAATTGAGCGGAAATTCTATCCCTCTAACACAATACGGTCTCTCCTCACAGATCAAGCTTCAATATCCTCGCTGCGTTACCGCCCAGAACGGCCTCGGCGGCCGACTCATCCCCATCAAAGGCCTGCTTGATGGCAGCATAGTTGGTCTTGACGCTCAACCATTCCGTCTCCTCGTCATCCAGCGGCGGGAAGAAGGGGTGATCGGTACCTGTTTCCGATAGTCAGCACCGTTCATTTCTTCCATCCAAGACCACCACCCACTGCCTCTTCACACCCACCCGGCATTGCAGCCACCACAAGACAAAGCAGCCCGTGAAAAAAGCCACAAGGGGCGGAAATAGTAAACCGAGTAAAACGGACGGATCCCCGCCAAAAGAAAGGAAAAAATCACAGCACTCACCAAACATAATCCTATCCGCGCCACTCGCCTCGACCGCCGCCTTCAACCCGAGCTCGGAGTAGACGACGGCATCCAAATACACATTCGACCGCAACACCTCCCACAGACTCCTCATCCGCTCCGCGCGCCCCACGCCCTTCAGGTGGCCGTCGTGCGCGACGCAGCTCTCGATGCGGCCGGCCAGGAACGGCAGGGTGCCGCCGGAGTGCGCCAGCAGCACCTTCAGCCCGCCGTGCCGCTCCCACACGCCGCCCAGCAGCATGCGGGCGACGGCGATGGTCGTCTCGACGGGGAAGCCGACGGCGAGCGGCAGCACGTGGCCGTACTCGGCCGCGGCGCGCGGGCCGTAGACGCCCGCGGGCAGCCCGTAGTGCGGGTGCACGAAGGCGAGCAACTCGTGCGCCGCGAGCGCCGCCCACACGGGCTCCAGCGCCGGGTCGTCCAGCCCCGCGCCCCGGCCCAGCCCCGACGTGCCGATGATGACGCCGCGGCAGTGCGGGAGGGAACCGCTGGTGGCGATGCGCGCGATCTCGGCGCAGACGGCGGAGGCGGAGGCGGACAGCGGCAGCGTGGCGAAGTGGTACAGGCGGCCCGGGTGGGCGGCGCAGAGGGCCTCGATCTCGTCGTTGACGGCGGAGGCGGTGCGGGCGGCCTCGGCGGCGTCGTCGGTGAGGAAGTCCAGCCACGGGTTCGCGAGCGAGATGACCGAGGCGCCGATGTGGTGGGCGTCCATGAAGGCCAGCTTGTGCGCGATGGAGTGGTACTCCGGGCCGATGGGCCGCCCGCGCGAGGTGCTGGGCGTCGCGGCGTCGTCTTCGCCCGGCAGGATGATGAGGCGCGCCGAGTCCGGGGCGTCGGGGAAGTTGCGGATGTAGGGGACCGTGGTGCGCGAGCGGAGGAGCGCCATGTAGGAGGGCGGGTAGACGTGCGTGTGGACGTCGACGGTCGGCATGGTGGGCGGTTGGATGGCGACTGGGACGGAAGTGGTGGTTTGTTCTTCGGGGAATGGAAGTGGAGGACGAGGTGGTGGTGGGAGAAAAGACGGCGAGGCGTGAAGTCGCGGTCGATGGTGTAGCCCAAAGAGGAAGGAGGGACACGGCGGGGCAACACTTTGGAGGGTTTTATCGGCAGAGACGGCAGCGAGCCGCAGCAGGCATGTGGCCGTCGGCCGCGGGCTCTCCCACTCTTCGTCGAGGGAGTGGTACCTGCATGAGTTGCCCCTCCTCAGCGTCCCCGCGATAAGCCCCGCACCCTTATCGCCCACCATCCTCCCAAACCGGAATCTGCACGGCGGTCGCCGATGCTCTCGGTCCATCATATCGAGACCATGCGGCGCTCATATCTCCTGACACGTTCGCATCACATCGCGCCCAGACTCGTGAGGCCTGATGTCTCGTGGCGCCCATATAGTCAGCCTCGCGCCTCCGAGAAATTAAGAGACGCCGGTCCACCCTCCCCGGTTCAGAAAAGACCTAACCCATCACATCTCCTCGGCAACCCCTACTCCACCATGGCCCCCATCCAAGTCGACTCGGCCGTCGAAAAAGACGATCTCTTCATCCCCGTACGTAGCCTTTCCCCGAAAACGCTCTCACACCCCTCCCCCCAGCACCATCATCAAAGAAAATGGAAATGAAAATAAAAATAAAGATAGAAACTTACAAACATCCAGCTCATCGACTTCTCCCAATACACCTCGCCCGCCGCCACGCCCGCCGCCCGCGAAGCCACCGCGCAGTCCCTCCTCGCGGGCTTCCAGCGCGCGGGCTTCGTGTACCTCAAGAACCACGGCATCGCGGCGGGCACCGTGGCCGCCGTCTTCGCGCGCTCGGCGCGCTTCTTCGCGCGGCCGCAGCCGCAAAAGGACGCGCTGGCGTGGTACTCGCCGCGCGCCAACCGCGGCTACGTCGCGCACGGCCGCGAGAAGGTGACGCGCGCCGACTTCGGCGGCGACGTGGGCGAGTTGCGGAAGCAGGTGCCGGATCTCAAGGAGAGCATGGAGATCGGGAGGGAGGGCGAGGAGGGGTGTCCGAATATGTGGCCGCCGCCGGCGGAGGGGGATGAGGAGGCGAGGGCGTTTAGGGAGGTGATGGAGGGGTTTCATGAGGAGTGTAAGGGGTTGCATCGGGAGGTGATGAGGGCGGTGGCGGTGGGCATGGGGTTGGGGGAGGGCTGGTTCGATGCGTTCACGGCGAGGGGCGATAATACGTTGCGGTTGCTGCATTATCCCGAGGTCGAGAAGAAGGTGTTTGAGAGGGAGGACGGGCAGGTGCAGGTGAGGGCGGGGGAGCATTCGGATTATGGTGGGTTTTGGGTTTTCTTTCCTGTGGAGCTCGCTTCGTTACGCCTTTGGCTTCCGTCGTGGGCAGGGAAGAGATGACATGTGTGCGAGGCTGATCGCTGACTGGTGCTTCTTCCAGGCTCCTTGACCCTCCTCTTCCAGGATGACCGCGGCGGCTTGCAGGTCCTATCCCCAAAGGGCACCTTCGTCGACGCCACCCCCATCCCGGACACGATTGTCATCAATGCCGGTGACCTGCTAGAGCGCTGGGCCAACGACACCATCAAGAGCACCAAGCACCGTGTCGTCGAACCTCCGCCTAAGCCCGGTCAGGAGTCGCTCGACAAGTACCCCGCCCGGTACAGTGTCGCCTACTTCTGCAACCCGGATTTCGACAAAGTCATCGAGGCCATTCCGGGGACGTACGAGGAAGGGAAGCAGAAATACCCGGCCGTCCTCAGTGGTGATTATCTGGCTAAGAGGTTGAGCGAGACGTACGGAGATCTGGATAAGTATGAGCTGAAGACGTAGGGGAACCAAGATGGTGAGGGGAATGACGGACAGAAACAACCCCAATCGGAAAGGTGGAAAGGAAAGGAGAGGAAGAATGAACGAACCACTTGAACGAGAGCATCTACCATGGATCATACAAAACGCACCATTTAACCTGTAGTTTTCTTACTCATATCGCAATCTTTCTCGAACGGCAGTGCTAAAACTCAGCGCAGCATCTTCGCTTGCTGGCTCGCATCGGCACATCGAATTCTTCTCCTAGTGTTTCCTGTCTATCATCCAACTCTGGAGTAGCTTTTCTCGTCGGAGATTTTCAAGATCGCCAGGGTCCATCGTCCGTCCGTGGGCGGGTACTTACGGCTCGGTCCGAAGCGTCCACTCCAACAGTCCTACTAAAAATGTTCAAATTCCTCCAGAACCTTCAAATTAGGCTTTGTAAAAGCCCCATCTATCACGAAGCTGTAGCAGCCATATAAGCAAAATAGAGATGTAGTCAAAAATAACGGCGAACAGGAAAAAAGAATATCCACAGCGCAACTGACCTTCTAAACCAACCCATACATACTAATTCGCCCCGTGCATGCACACACACACAAGGGCGGGCGAGGGTTTACACTTCTTACCCCACCACCACCCACCGCCCCCCACCACCAGCCCTCAACGCCATCCCATCCCATCTCCCCGATCAAACAGCAAGGGAGCAAAAAGAAACAAAAAAAAAAGAAGGATTCGGAGTTATTATGCGACGTGGACAAGATTCGAACTTGCGCGACCGAAGTCATGAGATATCTTATACGCTACTCCGTTTGACAGGAGCAGGATTCGAGTCTCACCCATTAACCACTCTGGCACCACGCCAGATGCTGAGCTCTGATGACAGAGAAACGCAATTTTGCGTATATATACTATGTTAAATTTGAGGAGGGATTGGTGCGTTTGCGGAGGTGCTGTTGTGATGGGAGTGGGGCATGGGTACGTTGTGTGCGATCGGAAAGGTTGTTTCAGAGTTCAGGGGCGTGGGCTACATTCGGCTGTAGCGTGTGGAGGCGGGTCTGCGGTTCGCGAAGGCTGATGCTGACTGTGCCGGCGGGGGTGCTAGAAGCTTTTTTTCTCTTCTTCGGCACCGCGCCACTACCATCCGTCGAGGGAAAAAACAAGTTCCCATCGGACTTTGCGCACACGCTGCCGAATATCAAAAACAAACTTCATCAATGCGCTTTTTGCATGAGACAGGTGGTGGAGAAAAGCAAAATCTTTGCTCTAATAACATACGAAGACTCTCGTTTGGATATATAACCACAGCAAGAAACCCCCTCTCCCCTTCAAAACCCAACAAGAAAAAAATCTTTTCGTAATTCCCACGAACACCACCACCGCCCACCGCCCCGCAACGCTTTCATTAGAAAAAAAAAATGTCATTAACCCAGCAACAAAGAACCCCAAACATCATCGTGCAACATCGTCAAAGTCAAAAAGAACCGCAAAAAACCGCGCGCGCCCCACGACGACACCTCCACAGCCACGGCAACTACGCGCTATCGCTATCGTTGTGCTTGACGACGACCTTGACGACGTTGGAGTGCTTGTCGAGGGCGACGGTGCGCTTCTGCAGGCTGGCCTTGGTGGGGTTCTTGGCGTGGAAGATGTCGTCGAGCTCCTCGAGCGTGCGGTTCTTGGTCTCGGGGATGAAGAAGTAGATGATGACGGCCTGGACGGCGTCCCACACGACGAAGATGATGTACGTGTGCCAGCCGATGCGCTCCATGGACACGGGCCACGCGAACTGGTTGAGGAGCATGGCTTTGCGAAATGTTAGAAAGAGCTTGTGTCAAGAAAAAAAAAGGAAGGGAAAAAGGGGGGAAAGAAAAAACGTACCGGCGTTGAGCGAGAAGCTTGAAAAGGCCATGCCCTTTGCGCGCATCTCGAAGCTGAGCACCTCGACGGGGTACAGGGCCTGCAGCGGGGTGATGCCGAAGGAGAAGACGGCGCCGAACAGGAAGATCATGGCCGTCGCGGCCTTGGACGCGTCGGCGGCGACGCCCGTCGCGGGCAGCGCGTTGCCGTCGCCGTCGAGCACCTTGTGCGCGTCGTACACCGACGTCGCCACCGTCATGCCGATCCACACCACCGAGCAGCCGATCATGGAGAAGAGCAGCAGCGGCCGCCGCCCGATCTTGTCGACGAACATGGCGCCGCACACGGCGATGAGGAACTGCTCGCACGAGTAGAACAGGTTGATGTTGGCCTTGCTGATCTGCGTGTCGTAGCCCGCGGAGCTGAGGAGGGACGCCATGTAGTAGGACAAGACGGCTGTTCGGGGCGTGTGTCAGCGGCGGCATGGAAGCATTGGGGGTGGGATGGGAGGGAGGTGCTGACCGTTGCCGGCCCACTGGCCAAAGACGGAGATGGCAATGTTGCAGGCCATGCGGTACCTGGAGGCGGCCGTCTTGAACAGGGCGCTGTAGTCCCACCAGCGCTTGTCGGAGCCGTCCAGCTCGAGGTACTCCTCGTACTCGCGCAGCTGCATGGTGACCCAGATGCTCTCCGTGTTGCCGTTGCCGTGGTACTTGGCCAGCACGCGGCGGCACTCGTCGCGCTTGCCGTGCACGTACAGCCACCGCGGCGACTCGGGCAGGAACCACACGAAGAGCACGACGATGCCCGAGAAGAGCAGCTGCAGCCAGACGGGGATGACCCAGGCGTGGGCGGCCGAGCTGTCGAGAGAGCCGCGCACGGCGCCGGCGGCCAGGATGGAGCCGGTGAACCAGAAGGTGTTGTACAGGGCGGTGACGACTGCGGAGAGTCAGTTTAGAGTTTCAGGGGCAGGGACAGGACATTACCTCCGCGGTAGGCCGGGTGGGTGACCTCGACGACGAACATGGGGCCGGCGGCGGTGGCGATGGAGACGCCGAAGCCGAGCACGAAGCGGCCGGCCTCGAACTGGCCGATGCTGGCCGTGTAGTAGGTGGTGGCGTTGATGATGGTGCCGACGACGATGAGCAGGGCGCCGATGAGCATGCCGCCCTTGCGGCCGAAGGAGTCGATGGCGGGGCCGACGAAGGGCAGGGCGACGACGGAGCCGATCTGGTACATGGCGGTCACGATGCCGGCCCAGATGCCGTCCTCGCGGCCGCCGAAGAAGGCCTTGAAGTCGTCGCTGGCGAGCAGGCCGTTCAGCAGCGAGCCGTCGTAGCCGTTCATGGTCGAGCAGCAGAAGCCGACCAGGCAGCAGCAGTACAGCACGATGCTGGGCCCGCTGAACGGGCGCGGCGGCTCCTTGAGCAGGGCCTCGTTGTAGGCCTCGTTGCCGCTGATCTCCTTGACGGCGGCGACATTGCTCTTTTCGTCGAGCTGGGCGCGGTTAGCACGCGGCCGGGCATGCCGGGGCGGAGCGATGGTACCTCGAGCTCGTTGTGGATGGTGGTGACGTCCTTGGAGTAGTTCTCCATGTCTGGGGGCTGGGTGGGTCTCTGGACAGCCGGGACTCGGGGGAAAATGTGGAATATATGTACGGAGCAGCAGCATCGGGCGCCAAGCAGCTTGGTGGGCTGCAGGTCAGCTCACGGCGAGGAGTCGAGGTGTGGCGTGGACGCCAGGGTAGGCCTAGCCGGCTGCCGTTCCGTGACACTGGGTACTAGTGGTGAGACGACAGTTCGGGTAAAGCGAGCACGCCAACTAATCGCAAGCATCGCGGAGACGCAGCGTCCGACTCGACGCTCCCCACGGGGTCAGCCCGTGCCTCGATCTGGGCCGCGGAGTGCGCAGGCCGACTAATTCGCTCGGCCGCGCCCGTGCTGATCGCATTCCATGCCATCTGCACGTCGCTTGCACCATGCCCCGTTCCCCACGGGGCTCCGGTGCTGCATGGAACCGGACTAGAACCCAATCCTTTGCCGCAATTTGCCGCCAACGAGAGGGTGCGGCACAGCAGAACACCACCTCACCTCTCGACTTCGCACCGCAGTCAAACCGCTGCTGCGAATGTTTCACCAGAAGCACACGGACATTTTGCCAATTTGCCCGCCCTGCGCCCCGGGTCCGCCGTTGTTTCCTTCGCGGCAGATTGTTCCATGACAAAAGGCACGCTTATCCATGAAACGGACAACGGCTTTCCACCTCTTTTGCCATCCTATCGGATCCTTCGACCCTGCCTGGATGCGGCGGATGGCAGATTAAAAATATCGCCCTCCTACAGGAGTGTCGGCCAGAAATCCCGACGGAACCCCCGCCCCAAATGCGCCCAGATGCGCCTCCTGCCCGGGTGCGGCGTCCGACCAAGAAAAGCTTTTCATCAGGTCCATGCCCGCCCATTTCATCGCGCGCCTCCTGTTGAGTAGTGGGAAGAAAACGGGGAGGCGTTCTCGCCCTAGCCGCATCCAACGTCCGGGACGAGACGCACCGCATCCTGCGACACGACACCAAAGGAACGATGGCCAGAAAAACGACGCGGGCGCCACGAGCCTCAACGTGCATCCGAGAATGTGCGCCACGTGCGAGCGGGTTTGTTGCTTTTTTTCTTTTCTTTTTCTTTGTGGACGTTCGCGTGTGCGCGCGCGCCCGGTGGCTTGATGGCTCCCTCGTTTTGTGTCACGCTGTCTCTCTCACTCCTTCTCTCCCTCTCTCTCTGTCCTTCTGCACGCGCTCTCTAGTGCTGCCGTATTCCTCTCTTCCTTGCCTCTCACCACCGAACACGTTCTGTGGTCGGTGACTTTCCCCCTGTCGCGCGACGCCTCCTCAATTCGTGTGTTCCCGTGGCTGGCTCTGATTGACCACTCGTTCGGAGACCGCCCATTGACGACGTGATAGAAGCGAGGAGGAAGCTCACATGCCAACTTCAGGCGCCGGGTGGGTGCTCCTTTTTTTCGGTACTCGTTCCTTTGGCAATCCTTCGGTGCACGCGGCGCGGGAATGAGCAGAGTACGATAGTCTGCCTGCCTGTCTTTCCCATCCCCGTATCGGTTCGACCTTGGTCAAGCGGCGGGACGGTCCTCATGTAGGTGAGTGTCGGTCCGATGCATCCGCTTTCCTCTTCGACTGGGATCGGACAGTGAGGATAATACCATGGACGCGCGCGTATGCAATGCGGGCTCCCGGCAAGTAAGGTACTATTGGCACCTGCAGCAGCCTTTTATCGAAGTTGAAGTTTCCTTTTTTCTTTTCCCAGCTCCCCGTTCAAACTTCCGCCTCTCCCCTGACCACGGTTTCCGCTCTGTCCTTTCATTTTCTTTTCCTGTGTACCATCTGCCCCGCGGCCACACAACGACGGGAAAAAGCAAGGCTGTTAATCACAAAAGCTTCGAGGGGAAGCTTCTTTTTTCTGGCCTACCCGCACCAGAATTCTCCGCATGCACGGTGCTCGTGCAACGGAAGAAATGTCCATCTCAGGGCTGGAATAGCAGCTACAGCACACCGGGCTGGCCACATGGTACAGCCACACTTGGACTTTTTCGTGCATTTGCTCCAGGGACTGGTGGTCCTTTGACCTGTTGCTATGCGGCTGATGTGATATACTGCAGATGACTTAAGGCAGGGCTTGGATGGTCGTTATTCCAACGAGTTGTTCAGTGTCTAAACCTACACATAACTGATATACGGTATTCCGTCATCGCCCACAATCGGCCAGCTCCAGCACGGGTCACATCGCGTCCGTGTCCACAACCCATCAGCAGTCCGACATCTCTCCTCCCTCCCTCTCCCTCTCCCTCTCTCACACCGCCGCCCCCTCCCCCCTCCTCCTCAACTCCACCATCAACGGCGGATTCGCCAACGTAAACGAATCCTGACACCCCCCATCAAACGCCTCCGCCCCCTGCCCCCGCGCCAGCGCCAAATCGAACCGCATAACCACATTCGCCACGACCCCCCGCATCTCCATATACGCCAGCTGCTTCCCGGGACACGCATGCGCGCCGCGCGTGAACGGGATAAACGGCGCCCCCTCGAGATCCAGCCCCTCAAACCTTTCCGGGCGAAACTTATCCGCGTCCCCGCCCCACCGCCGCGGGTCCCGGTGCAGCGTCCACGGCGGCACCGACACCGCGACGCCCCCGGGGATGCGCGTGCCGCCGTCGTCGCCGTCCGGCAGCGCGATGCCGCCCGCGGGCGTCTCGCGCACGAGGCCCTCGATCGCGGGCGGCTTGAGCCGCAGCGTCTCGTTGACGACGTGGTCGAGCAGCCGGACGGTGGCGAGGGACTTGAGCGAGAGGTCGGGGAGGGAGGCGAGCTGGGCGCGCAGGGCGGCGAGGGTGGAGGGGGACTGGGTGAGGTAGAAGAGCGCGTTGGTGATGGCGGAGGCGGCGGTGTCGCTGCCCGCGAGGATCAGCAGGATCGAGTCGTTTTCGATGGAGCGCTGGGTTTGGCGCCGCTGTTGCTTGCTCGCGTCTCCGGCCGCGGTGGCGTCGCTTTGGGTCTTGATGATCCAGCTGGCGATGTCGGTGGGGGTGTCGGTGGCGGGGTTGAAGTTCTGCGGGGGGTTGTTGGGTCAGGAGGGTTGGACGGGCGGGGGCGGGGGGGACTGGGTTGGATTTGTTCTTCTCTCTCACCTTTTGCTTCAGCCGCATCGTGTCGTGGCACCACTGGAAGAATATGGCCATCTCGCCGATCAGGCCGATCTGGCTGATCATCTTGAAGAACCACGGGACCGGGCCGAAGATGCCGTACATCTTCATCGTCGCGCGCAGCGCCTCGAGGGACGTGGCCTTGCCCTCGATCGTGACCGTGCCCTTGCCGCCCTTGATCATGCCGAACTCGTGGTTGTAGGCGACCCGGCCCATGACGTCGAACGCGAAGAAGCTGATCCAGTCGGTCAGGTTGATCGTGGTTCCTGCTCGGGCTTCGAAGGCTTGGACGAGGTCGTCGATCACCTCCTGGACGCGGGGCTCGTAGTCGGCAAGGGCTGGGAAGACGTCAGATAAGGTTCGAATATCGAAAAGAAGTATCCCGATATGAGCTCCATCTTGGCATGAGGCATCCATCCCAGATGACTTCTTCACCGCAAAATGGAACTGGCTCTGGATTACCGCATGCTATCGTGCACTGGTGGAAAAGTGGGGGAGCCACTTGCCTTTGCTGCTGAACCCTTTGTCAAGGATCCTTCTCCTCCAGGAGTGGAGGGCGGGGTCGGTGATGAGCAGAACCTGCCTGTCTTCCTCCGCTTCAGGGGAATAATTATACCACGTCCCCCTTCTACATTGCGATTTGGCTCCGTACAAGAGGGGAATCGCCGAGGGATTGAGGATGGAAAGCTCGCGCGCCCCGATCCTAACGTAATCGCCATACTGCTTGTGAAGACTGTCTATCGTACGGAACATACGAGCATCGGATTTGACCGCTGCGTGCAGCCGGTAGAATGAAGTCAACACGCCCTGCCACGGACCTTTGAATTTGCGGAGAGGGGAAAAGAACAGACGGTAGACGGCGGTGCTACTAAAGAAGCCGAAGAGGAAAGTTGTCGCAAATGTAAGGACCAGGCGAGTGGTTGTCAGGAAATCGTAACTGCGGATGAGCCAGAGGAAGAGTAGAGACAAGGTCAAGTTCCACAGGCCGAGAAGGCGCCATCCATAGTCGTCCAGGCGGAGGTTGAAAACCGATAGATAGAAAGCCGAACCGAGCACTGCCGAAGTCAAAGACAGTGACAGCGCAAGAGGCGCTTCAACTGGGGAAGACATGTTGCCGAGGAATTGCGGAGTATGCTCCAGATCTCGATTGATGGACTGTGGACATGGGGGATTTATACGGACAAGATCATGCGGGTCCGAAGACCTAGCAATCCTTCGCCTATCTTGGGTGCGGGCATGAGTACGACTGCGGTAAGGTCATATGCCGGCGCTAAGGCCGTACGAGAAATGTTCTTCAGTGAAGAAGGGTACATTTTTGGCCCCCATTCAACAACCGATAGCAGATAAGCACGGATCAAGTCAAGTCTCGAACAGCAAGCCTTGTTTTTGTCAACGCTAGCCGCAGAAAAGGCAGCCGCCCCGGGACCATTGACAGACCCTGAAACTCTTCCGCGGGCGCGAGATGATCGACTGGTTGCTGAGCGACAATCTTTCAAACATGCAATTGGACAAACTACCGCGTTAGCTGGATGACACCATGGCGAGTGTGGACCTCGGCTTGAAACGCCGAATGGATCCATTGCTCGCGTCCATTTCTGATACAGGCGTCCAGCTGTATAGCGCTGCGTAGGATTCTGAACACAGACCACGTCCTGGTACTGAGACAGGCCTACGGGCAGTACGAGGAGCTATACAGGATTCCGTTCGGGAGTCGAGTTGACATGCTATGTCTAAGAGCAGCTACTGTTTTGGCAAGCTTTTTCTTTTTCTTTTAACGAGCACCGATTGGATGAATGAGGGGTAAATATATAGTCTGGGCAATGACCAGGCGGAAAAGCTCACTGGGCAGGATTAGGAAGCCTCATGCAAAAGTACGGCGTGTGCTATACACAAAAAAGTGACAATGCTCCAATTGAGAACGGCCGCAGCACGGCGAATGCGCCTGTGTTGTTACACCGAGTTATTTTCGTTATATCAACGGGATGAACGTACAACCCACCGACCCCCCCACTTCACGCCCGCGGAAAAAAACCAGTCTTGGGCCTCTGCAGGTCACTCTGGTGGTCCTCCAAGATCAAGTCCAACGCGCTCTTCTCCACGATCAGCCTGCCCATCTCCAACAGATTCTTGACGTCGACCTCCTCCCACGTCTTGGCGGCGCCGTGCCTGCCGGCGTTCTCGAACGCGGCCCACAGCCGCTTGCGCCTCTCCTCGGTGATGACCAAGCTGCGGCCGGCGGCGTTGCCCCAGCCGTTGGCCTCGAAGACGGCGGCGAGGTACTTTGGGCTGTCGGACGCGAGCTCGGCGGCGGCGTCGACGACGAGCAGCTCGCCGCGGCGGTAGCGGTACGAGAGCGCGGTGCGCCAGGCGAGGTCGTAGGCCTTGCGCGGCAGGCCGGTGGCGAAGTCGCGCGGGTGCGGGCCGTGGGCGACGCCGCCGCCGCGCAGCATCGGGCTCTTGCGGTCGCCCAGCCGCGCCGCGCCCATGCCCTTCTGCGGCCGGATCTTGCGCCCGCTGCCGTGCACGTCGCCCCGCCACTTGGTCGACGCCGTGCCCTGCCGCGTCGCGTCCCCCTCGTACACGACCGCCCGGTGCAGGATGTCGCGCCGCAGCGGCAGCAGCAGGTGCGACGACGGGTACGCCACGAACCGCAGCGGCTCCATGGTCGGGAAGCGGTAGATGGTCGTCGGCACCGTGGACGGGCGGATGTGCTCGGGGATCGGCGGCGAGTAGAGGTTGGGGTTTGCGAGGGGGATTGTGGAGGTGCTCGTGGTGATGGATGGGGTCGCGGCGGTGATGACGGACGACGGGGCGGCGGCGGCGGCGGCGGTGGAGGTTTCCAGCGGGGCTTCGGTTGCCATTGAGCGTGTTATCGAGGGAGTGGCCTGCGGTGTCGACGGTTAGCTTGTGCGGAGAGCTGTGTCGGCGGTGCTGGCGGCATACGGCATTGCGGAAGCGCTGCAGGCTGCTCCGGGTAGCGGAATTGACGAGGCCCCTCAGGGGGCCGGTTGCCCCTCTGGTTGCCATGGCGGGAATGGGGGCTTTGGAGGTGCGGCTGGGTGGTGTTGGACGGCGCGGAGGTACTTGGGGAAATCTTCCCGCCGCGTTTTTGGTCCGTCCGTGCGCGGGTTCGAGTTTCTCGCTGATGCAACTGCTAACTCAACCTTTTCCCCGCCACTACACCTATATCCCTTCAGTCTGCCGTCAATTTTTCGGTCGGCCGTACTACTTTCCCAGTCTTTGACGACCTCCGCCAAAGCTTCCGCATTTCGTATATAAATTTATACCCGTACAAACTCGCCGCAGAACAAGTGAGTTCCGTCTCGCATCTGGCGCAGACTGCGCGCCGCCGACGAAATTTGCTAACCTCTCGTTCCTTTGCACAGCAATGAACAGCTCCGAGGAAGTCGACCTCTATGGTGAGCCTCAAATCCTCCCACTTCACAAACTTAACTAACATGCATGCAAAGAGGTCCTTGGCGTCGAGCGCGGCGCAAGCAAGGCCGAAGTCAAGAAAGCCTACCACAAGGTACGAAACGACACACACCCTCCCTCCGCCGAGGGGGAGGAGGACGAGGAGCCAGCTCGCAGCTAAACTCTCCCTTTTTCCCCACCTCGCGAACAGGCCGCATTATCCTCGCACCCCGACAAGGTCCCCGCAGACGAGCGCGAGGAAGCCGAGGTCCGCTTCAAGGCCGTCTCCCAGGCCTACGAGATCCTGTTCGACGACGAGAAGCGCGAGGTGTACGACACGCACGGCATGTCGGCCTTTGACGGCAGCCGGCCCGGTCCGGGCGGCATGGGCGGCGGCGACGTGGACCTGGACGACCTGCTGTCGCAGATGTTCGGCATGGGTGGCGGCATGGGCGGCGGCATGCCCGGCATGGGCGGAATGGGCGGCGGCGGAGGGGGCCCGCGCCGGCCGCGCAAGGGCAAGGACGAGGTGCAGGAGTACGAGGTCACGCTGGAGGAGCTGTACAAGGGCAAGACGACGCGGTTCGCGAGCACCAAGAACGTCATCTGCGAGACGTGCAAGGGCTCGGGCGGAAGGGACAAGGCGAAGCCGCACGACTGCTCCGTGTGCGCCGGCCAAGGTTTGCTCTGCCTCCCACGCGTGCCCTTTCACGGCCTCGACTGACACCATCTCCAGGCTCGACGCTCCGGATCCAGACCATCGGCGGCATGCTCAGCCAGGTCACGACGCAGTGCGCCAACTGCAGCGGCTCGGGCAAGGTGTTCAAGGACAAGGAAAAGTGCAAGAAGTGCAAGGGCAAGCGCGTCGTCGAGAAGCGCAAGATCCTCGAGCTGTACATCCCGCGCGGCGCGCGCGAGGGCGAGCGCATCGTGCTCGCCGGCGAGGCCGACCAGCAGCCCGACCAGGAGCCCGGCGACATCGTCTTCGAGCTCGTCGAGAAGGAGCACCCCGTCTTCCGCCGCGCCGGCGCCGACCTGGCCGCCGACCTGCACGTCACCCTCGCCGAGGCCCTGACCGGCTTCCACCGCGTCGTCGTCGCCCACCTGGACGGCCGCGGCATCGCCCTCGACGTCAAGCAGCCCCAGGGCAAGATCCTGCGCCCCGGCGAGGTCTTCAAGGTGCCCGGCGAGGGCATGCCCATCAAGAAGAGCGACGCTCGCGGCGATCTGTACCTCGTCGTGCACATCAAGTTCCCCGAGGACGGCTACATTCAGGATGAGGCCGCAATCAAGAAGATCAGGGACCTGCTCCCCGGTCCCGAGCCCGAGGTCAAGGCTGATGACGTCGAGGATGTCGAGTTCGAGGCTGATGTGGATCTGGATGACTTTGGAGCCAACTCGGACGATCCGCGTGCCGCGAACGCGTGGGAGGATGATGAAGATGACATGGAAGGTGGTCCTCAGTGCGCTACGCAGTAAATACCTGGTATCAACACAGATCAATGGTCGCTACCTAGCAGGGTGGACGGCCGCGGAATGAGTAAAAGTTGCATGGGAGAGGCGTTGGCGGTTCTGGACGGATTACCTAGATTTCCCGGTTTGTTGTGGTTTAAAAACGGTTCAGTCGTGCCGAGTGCTCGAGGTTTGGGTTACAGAGAGGTTTCTTGTTAAGAGGGCGAGCGCGGTTATTGATTCTCTACACTCAGCATATTGTATGGTACATGGAATTTCCGTTCGTACTGCCAGGCTGACTATTCTATGATGGTCTTGAGCTCGATGAGTTGCTGTTTTAATAAGGACTCTTGTCTCGAAAGCACCGGGACGAGTTGCGATGCCAATTGCCAATGTCCTCCAAGATACCCCCCGTAAACATGCCGCTCCGCCAGAGTCACCAATCATAAGCCATTCCTTTTCCCTTGTCCACGACCGGCCATTCACTGTACCTGGGAATGAAACATGGGAATCCATTGGGCTGGATTTTGCAAAAGTGAAAGTACCGGTCGCGGATGTCGCACAGGGCAAGCTTCATCATCTGGAGCGAGCTCCCAGCCGCCCCCATCGAATCCAGCCTATTAAGATCCCGCAGAATCTTACGGCCCAAGAGGTCCGCGTCGTTCCACAGGACGAAGTCATCGATGCTGACGCGGTAGTAATTCTCGCGCCTCGCATACTCGTGGATCTCCCACACGAGCTGGTCGGCCGTCATGGCCGACGACCGCAGGGCCAACACGGCCCGCTCGACGTCGTCGAGCCACGGGGTCGTCACCGGCGTCTCGCGGCCGCCGGGTGCTCTCATGCTCTCGCGCGCCATCCGCTCCTCCGCCATGAGCCGCTCGGAAATGTCGACGAAGCTGAACGCCCAGTCGGACTCGACCAGGTCGCGGATCTCCGCCATGTCCTCCTGCTCGTCGGCGGCGGCGTCGCGGTTCTCGAAGAGGTGGTCGCCGTAGTCTTGGTAGCATCGGTATCTTACCAACGCGTGGGCGCAGGCCGTCAGTTGGTCGACCGGCCCTTCCTGCCTGCGGGCTCTCTGGCAGCGAGGGGGCGCGGACCACGTGCCGATGGAGCTGTGTCGTGCTGCCTGCTCTCTTTCCTCCTCTTCTATCTCTTTTGTCGGCCGTAGATACTCGAGGGTATCCATCTTTATCCTCTTTATCCTCGAAAAAGACGCTTGCATGTTCAGGCAACGTTGCGCAAGGTGTCGTTTGTTGTGAGTTTTTCAACCAAGTACATCAGATCGGGATATTGAACTGTTTTACGTCAGCAGTCGAATCCTATGTCTGGATGCAAATGTGCATTCTTAATACTCACATCTGCGTCCGGAAGTTTGTTTCGTTTGCTCAATGGAGGACGTGGCGTCTTGATATAACCGCTTCGTTCGGGATGGGCAGACATTATGTAGGCCTGCACTTGGCTAGACCGTGGTACTGGTTGACTCATCCCGTTGTTGATGGCAGCCAAAAATCAAACGTGGTCAGAACTCGAGCGCTGAAAAGTTACAAGCAGCCCAGAATCCTCCGTTTACCTAGAATACAGGCTGACTGCCTTGTAGTGGTCTTGACCTTGATAAGTTGTTGCAGCAATACGAGCTGCGATGTCATTCCCCATTATTTGAAGCGGTTCGAAGCATAAATACCAGAGCCTATGATTTACCACATATTCTTCCCTCAAGGAAATGGAACCCCAGTACCGCTTCGCTTGTACTCCTCTTGCTATTAGACCCGATGAATTCGATAGCTCGCCATAGAACCTGAAAAAAATCACCAGCACCCGTACCACCAAACCCCAAGCCCAACGCATCCCCAACCGCCGCCGGCCCCCAAACATCAGCCCCAATTCGACTGGGTATTGATGCGCTCGGCCTCCTCCCTCTTGTACTTCATCCAGCGGTCGACGAGCTCCTTGTTCTCGCGCTCGAGCTCCTCGCTGCGCTGCTCGGCCATGTTGAGCTGCAGGTTGACGCTGACGAGCTCGTCCTGGACCTCCTCGACGAGGCGGTTCTTGCCCTTGATCTCGCTCTCGCGGTCGCGCAGCTTGCGCTCCAGCTGCGCGCGCGCGGCCCGCAGCTCCGCCAGCCCGCGCTCGTCGCGCGCCGCCCGCGCCCGCAGCCCCGCCAGCGCGTCCGTCGCCCCCGCCAGCTGCGTCTGCAGCGTCGCCCGCGACGTCTGCGTCGCCGCCAGGTCCGCCCGCAGCCGCGACACGGCTCCGACTCCTCCTCCGCTTCCGCTTCCGCCTCCGCCTACTCCTCCTCCTGCTCCGTCGCTCGGGTCTGGGTCCGAGGAGGAGGCGGCGGCGGCGGCGGCGGCGGCGGCGGGGCTGGACCGGCCGAAGCGCGAGGGGCTGGGTTTGTTCTTTGTCGCTTGCGGCTGCGGGGATGCGGCGGTCGGGGTCGGGGGTGGTTGTGCGGCGGTGGAGCGCTCGGCTTCGAGGCGAGCGGTGCGGTCGGCGAGCTTGGTGTCTGTGCAGGGCGGAAGACGTTAAACGTGGATTTTAAAGGGGAGGGGGCGGACGGGAAGAAGGGCCGGGGAAGGGGGGCCAGGAGACGTACAGGCGTTGATGTGGGCCTCTTGGGCTTTCTCGCGGAGGTCGCGGGCGCGCAGGGCGGTGGCGTAGTCGGACAGCCAGGCGGGCGACGTCATGGTGGGTGGTGGTGCGGTTTGAGGCAGTGGTAGTGGGCGCTGCGGCGCGGCATGAATGATGCGGTGGGACGGATGGCGGGGTGCGAGCAAGCGGCGGCGGCGGCAGCAGGCTGGGCTGGAGGTAGTGTGAGGTCGTGTCGTGGTGGGGTTCTGATGCGCGCGTTGCTGCAGCTCGGCGGACGCGTCTTCCCGCCGGAGTTTTCCCAAGCTGCTGCTTGACGACGGCACTGAAGCTTCGTCGTTCACTCGCAATCGCTCTTCGCAGACGCACAAGCCATGGCGCTGTTGCTGTCTTTGGCGTCACGGCGCGCCAATTTCGTTTGCACGTCATGCAGCCTGCGGTTGTCGCGCGCAGCCGTTAGACAGCAGTCGAACCACGCGGCACCCAAGAAGCCGCCGAAGAAGACGGCGTTGCCAGATGGGCCCGCAAGGACGCGATTCGCACCTTCGCCAACCGGCTACTTGCACTTGGGCTCCCTGCGGACGGCGCTTTTCAACTATCTCCTCGCCAAGCGAACCGGCGGCCAATTCCTGCTGAGAATAGAGGATACAGATCAGGTGTGTTGAAGCAAGGCGCTACCGTTCCGAGAGCAATGGCTTACGAGAGAAGAAAAGAACCATTTCGGATGCTGAGGCACGGCTGCTGGATGATTTGAGGTGGGCGGGCCTGCAGTGGGACGAGGGTGAGTGTTGTGGTCTGCCCGCATGCAAAAGGCAGCACACTTACAGCAATAGGTCCTGAGGTCGGAGGTCCGTACGGGCCTTACCGGCAATCCGAAAGGACAAAGCTCTATCAAGACCATGCGACCAAGTTGCTCGAGACCGGCCACGCCTACCGTTGCTTCTGCACGCCGGAAAGACTGAACGAGCTCGCTCAGCACCGCGCCCAGCTAGGCCTACCAACCGACTATGACCGCAAGTGCGCGCATATACCAAAGGAAGAGGCAGAAGATAGGGCTGCCCAGGGCGAGTCACACGTCGTACGCCTTCTCGTTCCGGACAACTACCCGGCCTTCTTCGACCTCGTCTACGGCATGGTGGGAAAGGGCGGAAAGGGCACGAAACCAGCGACCAAGAAGGTCGACGACGCGTACGACGACCCCATTGTGCTGAAGTCGGATGGCCTACCTACGTACCACTTGGCCAACGTCGTCGACGACCACCATATGAAAATCACGCACGTCATCAGAGGCACCGAGTGGCTGCCGTCCACTCCGAGACATGTGGCAATGTACAACGCCTTTGGATGGGAGCCGCCAGCCTTTGCCCATGTCGGTCTACTTGTGGACGAG
The DNA here is from genome assembly GCA_021495925.1 of Diplodia intermedia. Taxonomy (NCBI): domain Eukaryota; kingdom Fungi; phylum Ascomycota; class Dothideomycetes; order Botryosphaeriales; family Botryosphaeriaceae; genus Diplodia; species Diplodia intermedia. The sequence continues at coordinate 106,523 of JAKEKT010000007.1, read as the reverse complement.
GCGGGGAACAAGCTGAGCAAGAGGAACATGGACATTGACGTTGCCTACTATCGAAAGAATGGCTACCTGCCCGAAGTGGTCAACAATTTTGTTGCTCTTCTGGGCTGGTCGCACCGGAATCGGAGTGACGTGATGTCCATGCAAGAGCTGATTGATAGCGTAAGCCGTCTCGTCTGCATCATATCACCTCAGCGATGCTGACCCTACATCTAGTTCACGATCAAATTCACAAAGGGAAACACCACTGTCACGGAGGATAAGCTGCATTATCTGCAACACCAGCACTTGCTTCGACGCATGGTCCCCGGCGATCCTGTTTTCGACAAGACAGTAGATCAGCTAGTGTCCATGCTGAAAAGCGGGGATCCCATCTCGTGCGATGAGCGTGTCCTCGACGGCCCCTCGTTCCGCGACTATGTTGCAGCAGTGCTTAGGATAGACGCTAAAAACTACGCGAAACCTTCCGACTTCCTGGCCGACCATGCCTATTTCTTCACAGACTTCACCACCTCCAAGGAATGCGAAGACTCTGACAGAGCTGACAGAGGGTTGCTGCTGCAGGTCTACATGACAGTGTTCGCAGAATGTGATTGGACGGCAGCGGCCTTGCACAAGTGTATTCCAGAAGCGGCGAATCTGATCGCGGCGGGGCGCCTGGAGTCAGACGGGGAAAAGGTCGCGAGGGAAAACCTGGAGGAGCAAATTCGAAGTTTGTTGGCGGAGGGAAAGTCGGAAGTTGAGACGGCGGTGGCATTGCACGAGCATATTGCTGAGGCGCGAGATAAGCTCGCGGAGGCAGGTCCAGGGCCGAACCAGGACGAGGTGAGTGATTCCATGATAAAGGCGGCGAAGAAAGATGTGTACAAGCATCTCCGGAATGCGTTGGCGGATGGAAAGCCAGGCCCCGGTATTGCGGACATGATGGAGGTGCTGGGTCGGAAGGAGTGTTCGTCTAGGATGGTCCGCTATTGCGTACCCTCCCATGTATTGGCCACATTGCTGTAGTTGTAGCTGGATACAATGCATTAAGTGAGCTCAGACTACTTGGCTAAGCTTTGTCATTGTGCACCTCAGATCACTTGCATCTTCACAGTCGAGATGATTCTGTATACGAATGGAGCAAAAATGATCGTTTGGATTTCATTATTCCGAAGAGGGAGAGTTACACATTATCACCAGGATCCTCGTTGGGGAGGTCAGCCCTGGACGTCACATATTCCGGCTTTCCCATCTACCTTTCCCGCTGGCCACCTTCCACTTTTCGCAAGAGATGCTTGCCAGAACAGCATCTCCTCTCTCTCTCTCTCTCTCTCCCACGTTGCCTTTTTTCGCTTTTATTCCCACTCCCCTCGCATCCATCCCAAAACAAAAAACCCTCCCCCCCTTTCCATTACCCACACAGCCCCTCAGCCTCCTCCTCCCCATCCAATCCTCCCCATTCCCCCATTCCAACCGCCCACAGCGCAAGCCCAACCCCATCCCCTTCACCCCCGACTAACCCCCCTATAATCCTGCACCTCCACAACAACCCCCCCCTTCTCCAAATCCGCCGCCCCCAACGACCCCCCACCACCCCCACCCTCCTTCCCCCCCACAACCCCCCACTCGCCAACAACCTCGTTTTCAACATCGTCCGGCCCCTCCCACACCCGCCGGTCGTCCTCCTCGCGCTTCTCGGCGTACAGCGCGCGCCGCTCCGCCCGGCTCGCCCGCCGCGCCCGCCGCTTGACCGCCCCCGCGTACAGCCCCGCCGCCGCCAGCGACGCCGCCGCCGACGCGCCGACGACGATGCCGGCCCAGGTGCCGATGGTGGCGTAGGATGGTGTGGTGGAGGGGGATGGGTCTGAGGGGGGGGACGAGCGTGGGAGGCGGAAGTGGGGCCAGCCGCCGGGGCGGCGGCGGGGGGATGTGGCTATGTCGTCGGTGGTGGAGGTGTCGGTGGAGGTGGTGGTGGAGGTGGACGGGGACGGGGAGGTGGTGTCGTCCGGGTCGCTGCCGGTGCCCTTCAGCAGGCCGGCGGAGACGACGAAGGCGCCGACGTTGCTGTCGTCGGCGGAGGCGGAGCGGCGCTTGTCCATGGATGGCGGGCCGCTGCTCCAGCCCCATGGTCGGCGGCGGCTGGTGGCTTTGATGGAGGCGGGGTTGGCTTTGGCTGCTGCGGGGAGGGAGGAGTCGCCGGTGGTGGGAGTGGTGGTGTTGGCCGTGGTGGTGGTGTTGTACGGGCCTGGAGATGAGATGGCGACGGGCGAGCGAGGGTTGTTGTTGTCGCTTCCTGGCGGTCCGATGCGGCCTGTTTTGGCATGTGAGCGAGCTGTTTTACTTTCGGGACGAGGCGTGGGCGTGTTTGGAGGTTAGGCATCATGGATGTGTTTGTCTTCTTTCTTTCTTCTCCCTGGCTTCTCTTGGGGTTTCTTGGACGAGGGAAAAGGGGAATGGTCATTCGAGCTCTACTTACGTGTGTTGGCGCTGGGGTCGACGACGGCGGCGGCGGACGCACTGCTCGCGATGGAGAGGGCGAGGAGGAGGACGGTTGCGGTCTTCATGATGAAGTGGGTGTTCAACAATGCAAAGGTTGCCACGGGACGAAAGCGCAGGATATACAGCAAGGACGAGGTCACTCAAACATGCACAACAGACGGTGCTGCAGATCTCTCCAGCGCTATCGATACTGTCCCCAGATTGAAACGGTCCGGGGAAAGCAAACAAAATTGGCGGCGCGCGGGAAATGAGAGGGAGGGAGAAGGGGATGGGAGATGGAAAGAGGGAAAAGAAGACACCAGAAGTGGAACCGCGGCCGCTTTGAGCGAGTGACTTTGGCAGCGGCAGCGTACAGCTAGCAATACGGTGAGGGAGCGTCGAGGGCGCGGAGGGGCGCAAGTGGACGGCGCTCTGGTCAAGGTGCACGCCCGCCTTTTGGGTGCGGATCAGGAGAACACCCCGCCCACCCTTTCACCGCGTTCACCGGCGCGCGGGATCAGCAGCTTTGATGTAATCGCGATTGCTTGCCGCCCCGCAGCGCCGCGTCTAGGCTCCCAGAGAAAATCCCGCGCGCACCTCTCGTCGTCGACGTGGGCGGGTGTTGATCGTTGCCGTCCCGGCAGCCCAAGCGGCCACGGTAGGCGAGTTTAAAATTGACCCAAAGCCCCGGCCGGGGCTGATTGGCCGCGGCCGGATCTGTGAAGACGTGTGGCCGGCGGCCCGGCGACCGTTTACGCGTGGGAGCACGTATAGAGACGATCGTATAGTCCTTGGGGTTTCAGGGCGCGTCCGGTGATCCTCTCGCATTGATGAACTTGTGGCCGTCCAAACGTCCTGGGAATCCCGTGTTCCCCGAGTCAGTGCCAAGCGCTTGGACCTGACTCGATCCGATTGCCGTTTTTGGCCCAGTCCAAAACTAGGGCCGACGTGGACGTGTGATGCCATCTCGAAGAAAGCCTCACACGCATTCCAAGCTTTCTGCCCATCGTAGTGTCGAACTAACACAGTAGCCTCAGCCATGGACCGCGCCACCCTCTTGCATCTGGATCTCCCTATGACGATCCCCCAGAGTTGCCGAGGCTGGCGTGCAAGAAAAAGGCAGGCTATTTTAGGCCATTGATATTTAAGACGCACAGTGGGGTGCTCTCCAACCATCACCTCAGTCCACGAAGCGAGATTGGAACAGTATCAAGATGCGCCTCTCACCAATCACCCTCCTCTTTGCCGCCGCCGCCGCCGCATCGCCCCCCGCCATCAAACGCATCGACATCATCACCGCCGACACGCTAATCCAAGACATCACCAACATCCACACCGGCGTCCTCGCAAACACCCACGCGACGGAAGCCTACTCGGGCAGCGGCGGCCTCCTCACCTCGCTCATCCAAGGCGCCCCCGTTCTCGCCACCGTCGGCGCCATCCACGTCGCCAACCGCAAAGGCTTCGCCGACGCCAACCTCTCCCCGTCCATCTCCCGGCCCGACACCGCCCGCATCTTCCAGCACACCCAGGACACCGTCGCCGTGTCCATCCCGGCGTCCGTGCGCGCGCTGAAGGCGAAGCGGACCGCGTTCGAGGCGGATGGCATGGGGGCCGTCGTGGTGGCGAGCTTGCGGCTGCTGTTGAACGATCACGATACGTTCAGTGCGGCCTTGACGGCGAAGGCGTATGTCGGGAACGAGACGTTGACGGCCCAGGGCGAGGCCATCGTGGATGGTATTCATGATGCCATCCAGAGCGGTATCGATGCTTTCAACTCCGCTTGATGGGATGGGAGGGGATGGCAAGTGACGCCTCTGAGACGCGGGTTCGAGCTATGGAATGGGATTTGGACGTAGCTGAGCGGTGCAAACCTTTCACAGCGGGGGGCAAAATGATTGAGCCCGTTCGCATATACCTTGTAAAGATGTTGCGTTGTACTTATGAAGGTCGTTGGACCATTGCTCGGACTTAGCTGGGGAGTCTTGAATGCAGACAGTTGATTCCAGAGGTTGGATCCAACTATCCACGTAGAAAGAGTGTTGCGTCTTCAGCGGAACCCAGAGACCTTAAATCTGCCGTCAGCTGCTGTGCTTTGGCTTCCGGGCGGGGAAAGGAGCAAAAGGCGGATTCTTCACTAATCATAGAATAGCCTATGATTAACCTCGCGTGGGTCCTATTGTCGATGAATCTCATGATTTTCACAGTATATCAATTCATTTGTTAGGAGACTGTCTTGGCTTGGAAGCATTTTTTGTGGTGTGAATAATTCATAGAATATTCAATGCTACCAGTAACTTTTCAACAAAGGACGTGGGTAGCTACTTGCGAGATGGTTTAAGAGTAAATACATTCCCCGAATGTATCTCACCTTCTTACAGCACTAACCAAACCGACCTCGTACACATCTCATCATTCAAATGTCTTCTATGCAAATGCAACGTTTAGCATGTATAGAGGCGTGACAGTGGACATCAGTGTTAGGGCATATTTTTGTGGACTGTAACTCCTTCACTTTTTCCTTGATTATCGGGAATGTTGACCACAAGGTCTCAGCTAGTCTCGATCTCAATCTGGCGCGTCTTGAAAAAGGTTGAGAGGATGGAATATCTAATGAAGTCTAATATAGTAGAGAAGCAGTCTGATGGTGTTGATATAACTGTGCCAGTTTGATGGGTCTCTATGCCACGACGAATCTACCTACCATACATTTGGCGCCGTCCGTAGCCGGCATAGCCCTGACCATACCCGTTCTGACCATACCCGCCCTGACCATAACCGTTCTGACCATAACCGTTCTGACCATACCCGTTCTGACCATACCCGTTCTGACCATACCCGTTCTGACCATATCCGCCACCCAGGGCTTGCCTCTGCTGCTGCATCGCTTCCCTCTGCAGCCTAACTTTCTCGGCCTCAGCTTCCCGGGCCTTCTCAATTTCAGCCTGCTGCCTCTTCTTCTCCTCCTTGAGCTTCCATCTCGAGACTTTGGGCTGATCCTTCTGTCCAGTGGCGTTCTCAGCTGGTTTCTCCTTCTGTCCATCCTCCTGCACCTGTTTCTGTTTCTGTTTCTGCTTCAGCCTCTCCAGCTGCTTCTCCTCCAGCATCTGTTTCTGCTTCTGCTTCTCCTCCTGGATCTGCTTCTGCCTCTCTTTCAAGCCCTCCTTCGGGCCATCATAGAACAACGTCATGATGGCCCCGACCTCCCCTTCGGGCGCGGTCCTCTCCTTCGCGCCCGCAACCCCGGCCGCAGTGTCCTTGACGCTCTGCAGCACATGTTCGGCCTCCTGGGGCGTCGCCTTCCGGCCCTTCTTCTTCGGACCCATGACGACCTCGACGCGCCTGCCCTCCTCCAGGAACTCCCTCAGGCGCTTGAGCCAGTGCTGCAGGTCGTTGGGGCTGACGGCCCAGTTGAGCTCGATGGTCTTGGTCAGGTCGTCGACCGTCTTCCTGGTCCTCAGCCGGGCCTTTGCGCGCTCCTCGTCGCGCAGCGCGCTCTTGGACACGACCTTGCAGACGGGGAACGGGTGCTCCGACTCCTCGTTCGCCTCGGTGAGCTGCACCAGGTGGTTCGCGGCGCGGTCCATGCCGGCGAGCACGTGCGTGAGCCGCTCGCCCGGCCGGAAGACGCCCTCCTCGTCGACGAGGTTGATGTAGATGGACCCGATCTCCTCGTCGTACGCCGTCGTGCGCTCGACCGGCGGCCGGTACTTGGCCGCCGTGCGGCGCTGGCTGTGCGGGGAGAGGGCCGGGATGAAGATCGCCGGGGCAGCCGACGGCCGGAGGAGCGACGAGGCGGCGCGGGGCGTCGTTGTGGGCGCGACGGCGATGGTGGGTTGGATGAAGACGCGGAAGAGCGCTTGCGCCGTGGCGGAAACGTGGCGTGCGTGTGCCATCTTGCCCGGTTTGGATGACTTGGCGGTAGAGTGCAGCCGATGGCGAAGCGAATTGATGCGTCTCTGAGAGGGTTGGGGAGATGGGTCGGGCGTGGTGGTGTGTGGAGGCCAGAGGAGCTTGGGTGAAGCTTTCCTCGCCGCGGCGGCCAACCAGCGGCTCCAAAAAATCTCGGGGACGTGATCATCGGCCGCCCGCGTTCGCCAACAACACCTCGACCACCCACAACCCCAATTGCCGCCCCAACCCGACCCCAATCATGTCCGCGGCGAAGCAGGCCACGCGCCCGCTGCAGACGTGCATCCGCCGCTCGCGGGCGCCTGCGTCGCTACAGGCCCGCACCTTCACCGGCAGCGCCGCCGCGGCCGACGAAGCCCAGGTCCAGCAGCCGCAGCAGTCCTCGTCGCCGTCGTCCCCCCCGTCCACCGATGCCGCGAACCTCGACCCGAACACTGTCATCACGCGCCGTGACGAGAAGAAGCTGATCAAGTCGGGCGTCTACCCCATCGGCTCGCGGAGACGCCGCGCGGCGCTGGCGCAGTTGGCCAACATTCCCTTTGAGCAGCTCCCGTACCAATGCTTCCAGGAGGCGCGGAAGGTGCTCAAGGCGGACCGGGAGGAGAAGCTGGCGGCGATTGAGTTGCAGCGCAAGCGGATAGCGCACGTGCAGGCGCAGGACGTGGCCGTGTCGGGCGGCGAGCGGGAGAAGCAGGTGCGGGTGATGAGCATGCAGAACCGGCTGGAGCAGTTGAAGATCCAGGCCGACATCAACGACCCCGCCGTCAAGAAGAACTTTGAAGACGGGAAAGGTGAGCCGCTCCTGGCGCTGCTTTGGAACGGCAATTGGAGGAGAGACGCTGACCCCCGGGAACTATAGCCAACATGTCCAAGCCCATCTACCGTTTGCTGGCCGAGAGGAGATGGCGCGAATACAAGCAGCTGCTGGTCGAGCAGCGCATCACCACGATGAAGGTTATTCCCGACGTTCTTCCCGCCATGAAGCAGAAGGCCGACGTCAGCCTGATGTTCGGCGACGGCAACGTCCAGCCCGGCGACTACGTCGCCTCGGACATCAGCGAAAACCCGCTCACCCTCAGAGTGCAAGTGTTTGACAGGGGTGAAAGACTGGTGTCGGTCGTGGTCATCGACTCGGACGTGCCGAACGTTGAGAAGGACGGCTTCGACTACCGCTGCCACTACGTCGCCGCAAACATCCCGATTTCGCCTGCAAAGCGTTTCATTCGGCTTGAGAAGCTGTCGACGGACTCCCAGGTCGTGCTTCCCTGGCTCCCGCCGTTTGCGCAGAAGGGCAGCCCCTACCACAGGTACTCTGTCTTCGTTCTCGAGCAGCCCGAGGGTAAGACGTTGGACGTTGCAACGGTCAAGACCGAGGTCCAGCGGGATGGATTCATCCTGCGTAGCTTCATCGACAAGCACAAGCTGCATGCTGTGGGCATCAACATGTTCAGGGCGCAGTGGGATGAGAAGACGGATGAGGTGATGGAGAGACATGGCATCGAAGGAGCTGGCGTCGAGTTCAAGAGGAAGAAGCCGGAGAAGCTGCCCTACAAGAAGAAGGACGGCGCTCGGTACAGGTGAGGTGTTTGATGGGAACTCGGCATGAGGACTGTAACATATGTATGAAGCAAGGGTAAAAGGAATAAACATTGCAGGCATGTCCTCACAACCAGGCCTTTAGAGACTTTGCTGGATACGAGCAGACTTCGAGACTTACGCTTCTCCATGCAGTCAGCCGTGAAAAGAGACTCAAGCAAATAGGCAACTCACGCATGGGAAGTAAGTGGTTGTGGGCTCACTGGCCAATCGCTTGATAAGTTTTGGAGGCAGCAGCGACCCGAACCATCTCTGACGTCGCTCCTTCCTTCCCAGCTTCGCTTGTTCCCCGACCCGCCCAGCAACCCACAACTGAGGCTTGCCTGCAATTAAACAAACATGCAGTCTCAATCGAAGTAAGGGAGCGGTACCTACTGAATCGACAGCCTCCATCAGGTCTCCCAGTAGCGGTCACCGGAGGACCCCGTTTGCATGGGCGGGCTACCCAATGACTCAGCCGCGGATGCCAAACGCTTCCCACGACTCCGAAATGTTCCCTTCAAAACTTCATCTGGCGTACGCCCTTGCCGTCATTCGGTCGAAGCCTCCGGACCTCAGCGTTAAAGGTACGTCTCATCCGGGCAGTCACAGAAAGGCGGCCGACGAAGTCACATGCTCATTGAATAACCTGGCCTCTGCTAGACTACATTCTACATCTTAGAGAACATGTACGGCCAAAGAGCAAATCAAATGCCAATAAAGGTTCAGAAAGACACCTCGATTCTGCCAGCTACTGGGTACAGAGGTTCCATCAAGCGGATGCTGCTCGGGCTAAGCTTGAGACTAAGCTCACCGAACATGAAAGAGAAATAGAGCGTTTGAAGTCCGAGCTTCACTCTGCACAGAACACTTCTGCCGCTCGAGCAACGCCATCGACGAGAAAGCGGAAAGACGCAGTGTTACCAACATCATCGGCTCCAGCAGCGAAGCGACGGAAGATCGAGCCCAACCACTCATACGCCCCTTCTGTTGAGACTGTCGACGATACACTTCTAGGCGACATGGAAGCTCTGAGTGCCGTGCATGAAGGTATGAAGCCCTCCTCTTGCTACGCTTATTCTGAGAGAAATATTGACTATACCACAGAAGGTTCAAAACTGACCCAACATCTGTATCACGCTCACAAGCACTACAAAGACCACACTCATGGAGACCGCCAATTAGCGTACCACCTCGTGCAGGCAACCGATTGTTTAGCACCTCTATTAGCCTCCGCATGCAAGCAACATCACCAACGCATCGAACGGGCGCAATCGCGGTTGAGCGGAACCAACGACGCCGTGCCGGAACCCGTACTGGTTGCGTACGACAACGAGCTAGTCTCGACATTCGAGGCCGCCGCCCGAATCTTCATGTCCCTATTCTTCGGCCTGAAGAAGCTGGTCGCGGAGAAGAGGCCAACGCCAGAAGAGCGTGGCGCCGTCATGTACACCTTTGTCCGCATGTTCGGCCAAGTCCTCGACATCCTCAGGGAGAGCTCGTCGTCCCAAGCCGCTCAAGAGGCCGCCCTCACCCTCGCGGCCAACTCGAGACGGCAGATGACGACGCGCGGCAGCCAGAAGCTCTTCGGCCGGACGGCGAAGCAGGACGCCCTCGCAACGCGGCTGCTCTCGAACTTCCTCTCAAACGTCCTCAACACGCCGCTGCCCTCGGCAGCAGCAAACGGCAGCGAAACGCCCTCGCAACACCGCCACCACCAGGAGCTCGTCGAAGGGTTTCTCTTCGTCCTCTTCCGCCGCCTGGGCAACCGCGTCTTCCTCTGCACCTTTGGCCACCGCAAATGCGCCTCCGTCGAGGCCGACATCGACGCTTGGGTCGATCCCGCCGCCGCCACAGAAAAGGAGGAGGGGGAGCCCGCTGAAGAAGAAGACCCCCCTCCACCGTCGGAGACAGACGACAGAGAGAAACAGATCCAGCAGCGGGCGCTCGCGATCGAACTACCACTGCTCGTCGCCCTGCTCGAGCGCGGTCTCGCCGTCGCGCGGCACCACATCGCGCCCGTGCCATCATCATCAAGGCCCACCACCACCGCCGGCGGGTCGCGTAAGCACGGCGCCGCCGCTGGTACGAGAACAGCAGCAACAAGAACAACAACAACTGCTGCCTTCTCCTCCGCGCCAAGGCCGTCGCGGTCGAGCAGCAGCAGCAGCAGCAGGCCGTCGGCCGAGACGCTGAAGGCCGGCTTGAGCCTGCTCGCGCGGAAGAAGCTGGAGCGGACGCTCGCGCAGGCCATTTTCTTCCCCGGCGGCGGCGGAGAAGAGCATGGGGACGGGGACGAGGCGAGTCGGGATGAGATGAGCGAGTGTTTGATGATGCCCGTCCGGCAGGCGCTCGTGGAGCCGGTGGCCGGGCCGCAGAGGGCGAAGGCGAAGAAAAAGGCCTTGTCGTCGCGGGAAGGCGGTGGTGAGGCCGGGGAAGGGGAGGGCGGGGATGTGAAGGCGTGGTTTGTGGAGAGGGTTTGGGGGTTGGTGGGGTGGGAGGCTGTGCTTGAGATGAGGTAGGGAAGGAAGGTGGGGGGGTTGAAAGAGAGCGTTGGTGGTGGAGCTGGCTGGCTGGCTGGCTGGTTGTGTGTGTGTTATGAGAGGTGCGGTCGTTGCTGTCGGATGGCGGAGGGGTAATGTGTGTGTCGGAATGGTCGTCGAGCTTGCATGCAGGATGGGTGGGTAATAGCGTGTGTTGTGTCTGAGAGACGTAGCTGCTCGGGAAGAATCTGTGAAGACTGGCACTGCACGGTGTTCTGCTCCTTCTTCTTCTTCCTCTCGTTGTTGTGCGTCTTGTAGAAGAGAGGGAGGGATAATACCACCTGGAAGCTTTTCCCCCGACTGTTCGGACCACAGCGTCAAGGACGCCAGCTTGCTACCGCCCATCACTTCCTTCCTTTCCAGCCAAACGTATCCTTCGAGACGGAATGTTTTTCGCATCCCCCGCATCCCCCGTCCCGAAAAACATTCATTCGTCCAGCTGCACTGCTGATATGTTTTCAACGCTGATGGTTTGACCCGTACTGTAGCTGGCCGATTGTGGTAGATGAAAGGAACAGTAACAGAATACCGTACATGAGCTGCTGTGTAGATTTGGACACTGTGTGGAACAACTCGTTGGAAGAGTGACAACCACTCAAGCCCCGCCATAAGTCATCTGCAGGATATATCACATCAGCCGCATAGCAACAGATCAAAGTGACGACCCGTCCCTACTAGAGCAAAAAATGCGTGCGAAACAAACAAACACCAAACAAAAAGTGCAGCTTCTTCGCAGAGAAAAGTTTCATATTGTCTTTAGTCTTTAGTTCGTGCCAGCATGATATCATGCCCTTTCCCCATCTCCCTCCCTCCCTCCCTCCCAGCAGCTTTTCGGATATAAAGAAAGAAAGAAAGTAAAGCCAGCAATATACCCCATCCCATCCCATCTTATCTTCAACGCCCTGGCCATGCCGAGATGCAAAGCAAAAAATTATCGTAGCCGTGTGAAGTGTGAATTCTCTCATCATCGATCGTCGTGGGAACCCTCTCTCGCGGGGAGAAAAAAAAGTCTTGTAGTTCGCTCTGCCTCGATCCACGGCGCCTCAAGCCTTCATTTCCGTATCGCCATCGCCGCCTTGCGCCGCCGGAGCCGGGGTAGCATCAGGAGCAGTAGCAGCAGGAGTAGTATCAGTAGCGATAGCAGTAGCAGAAGCAGAATCAGAAGAAGCAGGCGAGCGACCGGCAAAGACCTTCTCCTTGACCTCAGCGGCGAGCAAGCCCATGCGCTCCTCCTGGGCGATCTTCGCGGCGGCGCGGGCGAGCTTCTCGAGGCGCTCGTCCTCGCCCGTGTTGGCGCGCTCGCTCTTGAGCCGGCCGCCGACGGCGGCGGCGGCGGCGGAGGAGCCGAGGCCGAAGCCGCCGCCGGTGCGGGCGAGCTCGGCCTCGTGCACCTTGCGGGCGAGGTCGGCGACCTGGTTGGTGGCGTAGTCGCGGTTCGTCAGCAGCGGCGCGCCCGACAGCGTGCCGACCCAGTACTTGTTCCACAGGCTCTCGAGGATGCGCGAGTCCAGCGTGCTCTTGTAGTGCGTCACCTCCAGCGCGTAGTACCGGTCCGAGTGCGCGCCGAAGTCCTCGATCTTGCCGAGCGGGATCGTCTGGAAGCCGTCGCCGTTGGCCTGCCCACCGCCCGTCGCCAGGTCGGGCTTGTAGCCCTCGGGGTACGTGCGGAAGGCGCCGATCTCGACCTTGCCCGCCGACACGGTGCGGTCGGGGTCGATGACGACGGCGAGGAAGGGGTCGCCGAACGTCTGCTGCGTGGCCTGGGTCGTCACGTCGATGCCCGACAGCCAGCAGCCGTAGCCGGGGTGGCTGTGGTACCAACCCACCGCGTTCTCGGGCTGCCCGCCCGCCTCGCGCGACCGCTCCAGGTACTGCACCAGGTACTCGTTGGCCTCGTCCTGGGCGTTGACGCGCGTCTCGGTGCCCTCGACCGGCAGCCGCAGCGCGTCCGTCACCACGAACGCCTCGCCCCGCACGTAGCCCAGCATGATGCCCATGACCTCGATCGCCCCGCCCGCCCGCGCGTGCATCACCATCTTCAGCATCGCCACCGCGCTGATCCGCACGTGCTTGAAGTGGTGCGGGTCCGCCTTCCACGGCTTCGCGTTGCCGATCGCCTTTTGCGCGTCCGCGTCGTAGTTGTAGAGCGCATCGCGCGCGGGGTCGACGAGCTTGATCGAGTTTTCCAGCTCTGTGCGAGGTGGCCGTGTCAGCTGCTGCTCGCGTGGGGGGAATTGGGGACTGTGGGAGGCTTACCCCAGCTCTTCATAGCCTGCTCCATGGTGGCACGGTGTGGCGAGAGTGTGAGTTGGATGGTGGGAGAGGTGATGTCGCGGGTCGGACAGTAGCCTGGAGCTTTATCGCTTATCGCGATGGTGCAAACCCGCCAAACAGGCAGGGGCCGAGCTCCTTGTTGCAGCCAATCACAACGCGACTCTTTCCACCTCACAACATGTGCCCATGAAGCAGCAGATAGCTTTCTCGACCCCAAGGAAATTGCTCCATTGTCATTCTCGGTATCTCAATGCGAAGCCTATTGAAAACTCCTAACCCTTGTATGAACGCCTCGAGAAAACCCTTGACTACTAAGACTGCTCCCATAAACCGTTACAACTTTTCCTCACGTTGAGGCGTCCACATGTCTCGTGTCCACAATACCACACAAACGCAACGGTGCTTGTGAATGCGACCTTGCTTTTTACCATAGCACCGCGTCTTTGTCGAAGCGCACAAGCTCCTTGCCCACGTCCTCGACGTCCTTCTTGGCCTTCATGCGCATGTAGAAGATCGGGCAGTCTCTGCTACTGCAAATCACCTCGTTATGCATGCTTCCCTGGCACCGCTGACACTGCGTCCACAGCCTGGCGAAACGGACTTCCAAATCGCTGACTTTGGACAGTGTCTTCTGATACAGCTCGCTAAAACGCGGACGGCAGTTCTCGCACACAGCGCCTTCCTTCTCACCATCGCTTGTCATGGGCTTCTTGCATCCCATGCACGTCGCCGTCTTCTTCGCGAACTTCATCAGCCCACCCATGGTAGGTGCTGCCACGGAGATACTTCGGGTGTGAGCTCCCGTCAAGAGCGATGCCGCCTTCTTTTCTCCGAGGATGGGCTCGAAGATCCTACCCAGTGGCTTGGCCAGCTGATTGTCGAGGTAATACTTGGTGTCGATAGGCAGATTGTTCTCCAGTACGTAGATTGGATCCTCGGACTTCTCGTAGTTCTTGGAATCAGCGGCTCCCTTGCAAATGACGTACGCGACACGGTCTCCCAGTGCGGGCGCCGAACCCGCGTCACGCTTCTTCATCCGCTCGGCAAGTTCGACGTGGGCCTGCTTTGCGGCATAGTCCGACTTGGCCAATGCTTTCGTGATCACGAGATTCGACATATCGACCTTGTTCTGCAACAGATCGGAGATTGTCTCTTTGACGAAACTAGAAATCGTTAGCGAGATGCCATGACCAGCTGTCGTGCGTCACCACTTACTCTTGCGCACCGTTGACGTCGCGGTCGATCAACAGCATCCGCAGCGACGTCTCGATAACAGTTTGTACCAGTCGGCAATTGTCACGGCGGACCGTCTCGATACCCTTCGTATCCATCTTGTCCCATTTGTTCGGATTCGTCCAGTAGAGGCCAGCGTAACGCTTCTTGTTGATGAGCAGATATGGGAAGTACACCTTCTCGAACTCGAGCTTGATGGGCTTGATGAAGTGCGACGAAACGAAGCCGGCTGCTTCCTCACCCAACTTCATAGCCGTTTCGAGATCTTTCGGGCCGAACTTGACCATGACCGAATCCGTGTCACCGTAAATGACCTGAGCATCGTGAGAATAGCCATTGGCCATGGTGTAGTGTTTTTCCACCACGTCCTTGGTCTTCTCAATCATTTGGCGACCGTAACTCGTTGTACTACTGGCGATTGCCAAGCAGGGGAGCTTGCCGTTCGTGGCACCAGTGAGACCGTATACACTGTTGGCGCTAATCTTCAAAGCCAACTGACGACCGTTCAGGATTGCTTTCTTGAACGGATCCTCCTCCATGCCCATCTCTTTCTTGGCTTGCTTTCTTGCACCCAGCAGTTCCTCGAAAATCTGTGTCAACAAGCCCTTGCGGACCTTCGAAGTGGCAAACATGTCACCATTGGGAGTGACAATGTAGTCATCGTCCTTCTTCAGATTCAACTTCTCAACGGAGGTCTTGTTCAACAGTGTCGTGTAGCAAAGATTGTGCGCCTGGATGATACTGGGATACAGCGATGCGAAATCGAGAGTGGCAACGGGAACGTCGTAGTAGCCGCGAGTGGGTTCGATAACCGTGGCACCTTCGTATTGTTCCTCGGAGCTCTCAGAGCGGAGGTTCGGGATGACCAGCTGGTGCTCTAGAGCTTTCCGGTACAATTGACTGAGGAACTTGACCTGTTGGCCGCGAGAAAGAAGGTAGCTGAAGGGGACACCTGTGACTCTCGCCATTTCGGTGTAGTTGACCAGACACATGAGCTTATCGAGCAATCTCATGGGAAGATAGGCATCCTTCAAGCAGTAGACTGCAAGACGACGCCTAGAGTGTGAATCGCCGTTGAAAAGCTCCGTGATCATCGTATGGTGCACGTCTTCTTTTTGCTCTCCAAGGAAATGAGCGCAAACAGAGTTGAGCGTGTAACTTCTGAGTTGATAGTCGCGCTGAACAAGCTGGAGAAGATCCAGCTGCAGACGGCCGTTCGTGTTGGTCGACTTGGTGTCACGGTTGCCCATTTGTTTGCTGGAAAAGTTCGTCTCCTTGGCCACCGACATGGTGTTCTTCAGCCGCGACCAGTAGGGGAACTTTCCACACTTCAGATGCTTGGCGCGATCGAGTAGGTATGGGAAATCGAAGTTGGAAATGTTGTAGCCGATGATGACGTCCGGATCCACCTCTTCCAAAAAGTCTCTCCATTTCATCAACATCTTCTCCTCGGCGTCGAACTCGAGAACTTGAGCATTTACAATCAGACTGCACGTGTCTAAGCAAAAAACATTACGGACGAATGGCTTCTCTGCTCCAGCGATGTTGACGACGTTGGCGATCTGAATGACGGGGTCCACGTTTGGTTCCGGGAAGATACCCTTGCGGCCAGCGCACTCGATATCGAAGGACAGGATGCGCAGAGGGGCCGTCTTGACCCACTCCCCCTCGGCAGGATATGCGATGAGATCACGGTAGTGCACGTAGGCCTCGATCTGCGAGGTAGAGTGGCGGTCCCGGTGGGGGATCATGTGATACTTGCCAGCCTTCGCCTCGACCCAGGACATGCCGGCAACCTGATACAGTAAGAAAATCGCTTCGTGAAATTTGCAGGAGAGACACATACCTTGCAATCCACCATGAAGCGAAGCACGTACTGTAGGTTGTCAAAAGTCAAAACAGTCCCATCTGCAGCCTTCCAGAGACCCTTGTAATTGGCGTTTCCGGATTCAATTGTTGTCCGCAGCCTGTTGATGAACTTTGGATCCGTCACAGAGATCTTGAGGTATGGACTCTTCTGATTACCCTGAAAGCCGTAGATGCTCTCTCGCATGGTCATTTGCACGGAATGGATAGCGGGCTGGTGCTGGGCGATCTGGGTCTCGAGGTAGGCCTTGAAAGGCTGGCAATCGGCCTGTGTGAAGGACACGGGAGCAGCGACGTATAGGTAATGCATGAAGTCGGTGACGTGGAGGAGGACGGAATGGCCAGTCTGGAGCCATTGTGTCAGCAGGGCGCGAGCCACGGGGGTCAAGAGTATCTACCTGGGTAACACCATAGAGCTTCACAGTGGCTCTGCCGCCGTGGAGGGTTCCCTCCTCAACATCGATCTGTTGGAAGCACAAGTTGTCGGTGGAGGGGTCAAAGTCATCCAGAGGCGGACGCGCCCAGTGTTGATCTTTTTCGGCATTGATCTTCTTCAAGTCGTGCAGGTTTTCGCCCAATTTCTCCAGGTCTTCCTCGAACTGGCTCTTCGGTTGGCTTGAGCCGATGACATTTCCATTCGCAGGCTTCGCGGGAGCCTTGAGGGGGTTGGCGTTCAGCTTGCGCTTCTTCGCTGCAGTTTGCGGGGAAGGAGCGATGTTGCGGCGGGTGTTGGACGTCTCGGCCAAAACGCGTTTCGCTGGGGTTGCAAGGCTTGCGGCAGGCATTTTGGCAGGATGTGCGAAGCCGCAGCTCACATTTGTCGAGAGCGGGTGGGGTGGGGTGGTTGAAAGAAACGGCAAAGCTGAGCGTGTTCAGTCGCGAGAGCGTCGCGGCGACGCGCGCCGTAATCGACAGACGCGTCGGATTCCCGCATGACTCTGGATTCGGTGAGGTAAGCGTCCACATGAATCAGCCCCGCGTTCCCGACGTCACCTCCTAGCGTGGTCTAGAACCGCGACACAAACACCGTTTTGCACGGGACATTTTCCGAAATTCGACTTGACAGCAATGCAGGTCGCGGGTCGGAAGGGTCTCTTCGCACCAAGAATCGACCCCCGTCAAAAGCAATACCACCAACCCAATGAGGAGTCAGAGGATCAGCGCGGGCAGTGGACCGCTTGATGCTCGGAGTTAAAAGGGTGCCGCCAACCGAACGACCCTACCGCTCGCTGCTCACTGCCCAGTGGGGCAGTCGCGAATAGCTAACAATGAAGTCAAGCCGATTCGGTGTTGTTCACCAGCACGCCGCGATAGCCAAAGCTCCCTGCAAATAGCGAGCACCAGGGCCAGTTGTTGGGCGCTCGATTGGCCTGGCGATTGCCCAAGTGGACTCCTCGCTGCGGAGAGCAGAAGCACCAGCCTCATCACTCTTTGCTGGGCAGCAACCACTGGCGGTGTTGTATTGCCGGAGCTCGGCGTGGACTGGGGATGCCTGACAGCCGAAGGCCGACTTTGCTCCTTCAGACGCTGTGCACGACCACTCGCCGGCCGAGGAAAGCGCAGGCGCGCCTTTTTCGCCAAACGTCGATGCCAACTGCCGACGCCGATGCAGAAGTGCTTTCGCATCGCATTCTCACACCACGCCCAGCGCGAATCTCGGCGACAAGCACGCAGCGCCACGCGGGTAAGGCGCCGCCCCCGTTCGATGACGTGGGACAACCACCAGCGGAACCCGCGGAACAGAGACTGCTCTCACTTATCTCCCCGAGCCTCACCGAGCGTGCTGACCAAGACCCAACGGTGGTTGCGCGTGATGGCTGCTTTGCACCGATGAGGCATGGCGCCGGATACAGGCTCAGCGGCAAGCTCCCGCCAATGCTTATTCCAGCATAGCTGCTCTAGCCAAGCCATTGCTCCCCGTCCTCGCCATGACCAAATCTTTATTGATCGCGCCTGCCTCCATTGCCATGTGGCCGATGCGCCGTCTGCTCATATTTCTTGGCCGCATGCCCGCGTGAATCCCGTCTCTTCAGTGCATCCCGCCCGCTCTCCAGTGCTGAGTTCTGCTCTCCGTATAATTTATCATACCCTCATGGACTTCGCCACCAAGGACAGCTGGGCTATGGAGCCGCCCGTCAAGCGCTCGTACCACTCCAACCTCGTTGTCGCCGCCAAGCAGAGCACCAAAGATTTCGTCTACCGCTTCGAAGTCACCTATGGCCTCTACGTCATGGATTTCTGGGAAAAGGCCATCGTCTACACCATTCTGGGTCTTATCCTGTTCTTCTCCCTCTCGAAGGTCGTCATCCCGCTCTCCCTCGCCTGCTTCCGTCTCGCCTCGCATCACTTTCCCCTGGAACCAAAGGGTTTCTACAGTGTGCTGGAGCGGTCGGCGCAGCAAGAGTTGGGCGACATGTTCCTCGGCGGCGCCATCGATGCGTTTAATACCACGTTCAATGGGAGTTCGCACGTGGTCCATCTGTGATTGCTGTCCACTGTATAGACTGCAGTGTCTAGGAGAAGACGATGAAACGTTCTTGATGAGCGCATTCTGATCGGGTAAGCTTCCTCCGAACCGTTATCCGAGTATGATTAACAAGTGAAGCAGGTACTATTCGTTTTCGACATGACTTATACCCCTACTATGAGTCGACCTCTGGTAACACGACGAGATGTTTTTTCTTTTGGTGCATTTGTTTTTCTCCTTTGTCACTGTGCCGGAATGGATGGGCGGTCGGGCACGCAGGCCATTTCATGATCGCAAAAATACCACTCGCTACGCCGAAGTGTACAGTGCCGCGTAACGCGGTACTTTCCATGACGATAACGACTGTAATGTTAATACAATTATGCGCTTCAGAGGCATCTAATAGGTGACTGTTTTATAAGTGTTGTGCTTATGTTGGCGCCTTGTCATGCAGAGCTACATGCAGCTCCCGGCAACAGGCCTTGGCGCCCACCGATCGCTGCGCCGTCAGCGAAACACTTCGCAGCAGTGACGTCGACAGTCGAGGCGTAACTCCAGTTCGACCCGCACTGTGTGAGGCTCCTTCCCCACCCGCTATGTGACAACTGCATCTCACACAAGTACCCAAAGACCAGGAGCACGAACGCCAACAGACAACGACGTAAAACGTGCCTTAACACCAGTCATCACCCATAAGAAGAGAGCAAGGACCATCATCAGCCCTAGAGCCACACAAAGTAAATTCAGAGGGCACTTTCGTCTCAGTGCGGAAGGACTGACGGTACCGATGCCCTGTCTCGCTTTACTCAGACGTCTCAACCGCCAAACGAAACCCCAGGTGGCCGCATCCCCAGTTCAGCCCCACCATTTTCAGCGCAAGACAGAAGAGCCCCCACGACCGCGGATCATGACGTACCCTATCAACGGGCGCCAGCACTTTTGATGCGGAGGTGAAGTGTCCGTGTGTATGAGGAAAAGGCTTCGCTCGAGGATGGGTCCGCTCTTTTGCACAGCCTCACGGCGAATTCCCCCGCCTGACGATCGAGCCAAAGAGACATGCTTATCTGGACGTCATCTCTCTCCGTTGAAGGAACGCTTGATCTGTGCTGAAAGCGGCATCACGTCTTCTGAATGGCCCGGAACTCCCGGCAAGATTATTATGGCAGACGTTGCGGGTCAGGTTCCACTTGGCCCGGCTGGCAGTCATGGTGAAATTCTGCCGAGATCCCCGATTGTGATAGGGCAGGAAGAGATAGGATTCACGAATGTGGGTACGCTGCGATCGGCAGGCAGGGGTCACTTTTTTCCCCCCCCTCTGTTTGTTTGTCTTTGCGTGCGGCTGAGGACCACGCTAATGGGCCGGTGTGTGTGAAGATCAAGGCGCGGATTGGCCGAGAAGCTGGAGATTGCTGCACGGTATATCTGTATTGACCGTGAATGCGATATGAAGGATAGAGTGTCTGATCCACTTGGCCGTTTGGTGGCGCCGATCCTTTTGCGCTTTGTCTGCAACTTTATTCTCACTTACGGTGATCTGCCGTACACAATGTGTTTCATTTGTGTTGTCCGTGTACCTCTTGACTGGGTGTGTTTCTCATTGCAGCTGGACGCGCTGTTTACGTACAGTACATTGTTTGCGCACGGGACTTTGCAATTTCTTATTCTACTGCCTCGAACGTTAAAAGAGCTATTGTTACCAAGTCATCCAGCCATCTACTGTTTTCCTGCTGTTCTTCATACTTTGTGTTACTAGTTGATCGGCTGAGCTGAACTGACCTGGATAGAATAGAACATTTTTTACCCTGGGTATTGTCTGCGCTGGAAACCTGCCCCGTCATACGCTTATGTTTCCGTGAGTATACTATGTGCTCGCTGTGGTGATATGGTATAGCCGATACAGTAAGGAAGTTTAGATTCATAGTTTGAACAGAGTGGTAGTGACAGGGTCTTCTACGTCTGGGTTCACGTGCGGAGTCAGCGCTTGCTCCGCCTCCAGCTCGTATAGTCTGTAATGCGGGTGTCGTTGACTTCCCACTCCTTGCCAGACTGTCAAAGATTATGGCAGATACCAGGTTGGAGTTCAATGGGATCCAGAGGAGACATAGCTTCGACATTCCTTTCTCCCGCTACATAGCCCCACAGTCCTAAGTTTTTACGATATTTTGCTTGTTCTAGAGAGACTTGACTATAAACACATGTGGGAAGGAATGGCTCGTAAGTAGGCAGACGAGAGAATACTCGTACTCATCAGCACCGCCAAAGCTGGGGGCCATATACCATCCATATGTTCAAAGATTTGTCCGTGATCAGATTCAAAGCATAAGTTCAGAGTTCATGTATAGTTCAGTCTCTCTAAAGTCACTGTTACTGTATAATTTGTGCCCAAGTATGGTGCTAACCAATATACGGGAAAGTTAACGACTGAGTGGCCGCTTTGCCCACCTCTGGTTGGACGAAGGGTTACCTGTCACTCACTCTTCCAAAACAATGGCTCAAGTCAGGTGTTAGTACCCTCTATCACCTCGACGTGTCAACCCGTGGTGGCAGACATTCACAGTGCCTCCTAGCTCATATAAAATGCTTCTGCTGGCAACTTTGCTCCACTTCTTTCCTTCCACCGCACCCGACCCACCCTTGGACTCACCTTTGCAACCCGGTTCCCTTCGGACTCCAGAAAAGCACTCTCCATTGCAAAAGCCACTCCCACTTTCCGGTCAAACATCCTGTTTAGCAATGCCGAACAACAACTCCAGCGCCGCCGGTATGGTCGATTCCAAACTGAAGAAGATCATTGCCCAGGCCATCGATGACATGGACGACAACAAGCTACAGGACGGCTGCCTGCTCCGGGGAGAAAAAATGACTGTTCAAGTTTTCACGTATGGCTCTCCAAGTCATACAAACGGCCAGGTCCACGTCGACAGTGAGCGGCCAGTCATGGTCGAGGACCGCCCGTCCGGGCCTTATTACAAGGTCAGCATACAGGGATGCATGTCCGGATCCGGCAGCATTAGGAAGAGTGCGTACGCCCGGGGCAACACCGGGACCCAATACGCCACCGTATTGTTTCATGACTCCTTTAGAAATGGCGGACTGCCAAGCGCAGAAGTCATCAGGGACTGTTTCAGGTCCTCATCCGCTCGATGCGACGAGAAGGCGCCGGACCACATAAACGCCTTCGCAATGACCGTCGTGATCCACGCCAACGGCTCGTGGATCAACGAGTTCACCGGCGAGACTGGAAACGTTCCCTACGGCGCCCAGCCCCCCAAGAGCGAGGCGCAGATGATCCAGGAGGCTGAAGAGGCGGACGGCAAGACGAAGGGCAAGAAGGCCAAGGGCGGCAAGAAGCAGCCCGGCAACAAGCACCGTTAAGCGGCCAGCGTTTTCCATCCTCAACACCCATTTTCCTGGCTCTCGGTCCCGGGTCTGGTGTGGTCTTGGTTTCTTCACGAGCATGACATGGAGGGGAGTTCATTGGGTCACATTCTTCTCTGGATTGCATAGCATGGGCGTCTGATTTCCGCGGCATGGCATGGCACGGCGTCAAAGAGGAGAACGTGAGACTGGTTTTGGTATTTTCGGTTCGGGATCATCATGGGAACTCGCTTCAGCTGAAGCAACTAAAAGAAATAGACTTAGCTCCGCGCCTGGTGTATCTCATCGGGGGCGCTTCCATGATGGGTTTGGGACAAGGTAAAATTATTGTGAGCATCTTCGAGAGGCAACAGACTCATCCTCAAGAAGTAGCTTAGAGCTTGAGACCTCAGCTAGTCTAATCAAAGCATTTATTCCGATAATCGTAAGCAGTGAAGCGTTATTGATTTGAAGTGAACGGTGCCATCCATTCGGGTATCTATCCCTGCAGTGATAAAAACCACCGCCCCAGATGAATGTGAGATTAGAGAATGTAACTGTGTTGTGCTCGCGTGAGAAGATACAAGAAGCTATAGAATCCGTGCGACTCAAGCCATTCAGCACCATGCACCTACCCAGCAAGCACATCATATATTCAATGCCTGCACCATGTAATCTACTTTTTTAGTTGCAACAGCTCGCTATAAATTTATATACGACTCCAGTGAGAATGCTCAGTTTGGAAATCACAGCAGTGTCCAAATTTTACTCGTCACGCTATGCAACCGAAATGAAAATTATAGCTGGGTATTCGGATCCTACCTTATGGACGTACTAAGGGATGCGGGTAAGTTGTAGAACATGGTGATACCAGTTACCTGATTGACAAAACACTGTGGCTAAAGAAATATATGTATGTGTCGAACTGGCAAAAGTACGACGCCGCACTATTTTTCCAGTGCTGGCTTGTGGGCTTATATCTGACAGTATGATTGCAAAGAAAGGTTTCCTTGCGGGTTATTCGAATTGCTTCATCTAAGCATGCGTTGAAGTAGTAGCACATCAACAATCACTGTAAAGGAAGGCAACCGGGTCATTAAAGCATAATGAAATTCTATGAAAGAAACAGTATCGAGAGGTCACGCAAGCCCATTAGGCCGAGACACCTTGCAAAGCTTACGCTATCGGGGGGAGGGCAAAAGTGGTATAGAGAGAAGCAACTCCGTACCTCGCGGCCTCATCGCCGCGGAAAAAGCCTCCGAAAAAAGCCAGCAAAAAAAAGCCACACCATCGATGATCCATCATGGATCCGTAATTCCCTACCGAGGCCAGAAAGCAAAAGCCCCGAAGAAGTGAAGTGAAAGTGAGAAAATCAAGCAGAAAAGAAAAGAAAAGAAGAAAAAAAAGAGGTAGCAAACAAAGCAAGCAAGCAAGCCCGAACGAATCCGCCACATTCCCACCACACAGACACAAGACACGCCCTAAGGCGTACCCAGCAGCTCCGCCAGCTCCTCCTCCTTCATGGCGTCGACGAAGGCCCAGTCGGCGTAGCAGTGCTCGATGTTGCGGACGCGCTGCACGATGGCGTCGAGGCGGGCGTTGACCACGCGGGGGCGCAGCAGGACGGGCGAGCGCAGCTCGCGCAGGCGGGCGTCGTAGGCGTCGCGCAGCAGCACGCCGCGCCACGCGCGCTCCTCGGCGGCGCGCGCCTCGTCCACGGGGCCGAAGACGGCGGTCGAATCCAGCGGCGGCTGCGGGTGGTCGGCGCCGTCGACGAGCGGCGGGTAGCGCTCCGTCCAGTCGTGCGGCGCGGCGTAGACGCCCTCCCAGTCGAGCAGCGCGACGGGCGCGCCCGAGCCGTCGACCATGATGTTGTGGCCGTGAATGTCGTTGTGGTAGAGGTGCGTCTCGAAGCGCTGCTGCTGCTGCTTGTCGCGGGAAGAAGTGGCGGCGGCGGCGAAGGGCAGGAGCGATTGCAGCGCCACGCCGTACTTGGGCACCTTTTGGAGGGCTTCCAGCGTGTACGCGTCGTTGGCGCAGAGCTCGATGGCCGGGTTTTCCGCCGGCAGGCTGGGGGTGATGGACGACGGGTCGGCGGGGTTGGCGCGGAGCTGCTGCTGCGCGGCGGCGCGGCGCGCGTTGTAGTACTCGGCGCGCTCCTTCAGGCGCTGGTCGGCCGACTCGGCGATGCGGAGGCCGATGAGGGAGCTGACGTACTGCTCCTTGCTGGTGAAGGGCCCGCGGTTGATGTCGAGGTCGAGACGGATGTCGGCCGTGTACTCCCAGTCGTTCATGGGACCGATGACAAAGGCACGCGGGTCGGTGGCGGGCAGGTCCCAGCGGCGGTAGAGGCAGCCCATCTTGTCGAAGGTAAGCTGCGACAGCTGGTGGACCCAGTCGGCCACGGTGCGGTGGAGCTCGATCTTGGCGGCGAAGGACATGGTCTTCTCGGCCTCGGCGTACGAGGTGCCGTTGACCTTCTCCATCAGCAGCCACTCCAGGCCCAGGGCGTTCTTCATGGACGAGTTGAAGGCGTAGACCTTGGGGACGGGGATGGTGGTGTTCATGCGAACGTACTCCATGGTCGAGACCTCCAGCTGCATGCGGAACCAAGGATATCCAGGGAGGGCGCAGCGGAAGATGCACTCAGAAGTATGGCCAGAAGCCTCGTCGACAGTGGAGACGGTGTAGACGCTGTTCCAAGCGCCCTTGGCAAGGAACTTGACGGTGATGTTCTCGTTGGCAAGGCCACAAAGAGCGGCGTAAGGGCGGACAATATTGGCGATGATGTCGACATCAGGCTCCACCTTCCAGACGGGGTCCCAGAAGGATCTGATCGGGTTGAACTCAAAGGCGAGGATGTCCTCATGCAGGTCTGTAGTCAGCGTGGGGGGCCCGCACTTGGTGACTTGGAACGGGAGGTTGTTGAAGTCTTCAGCGGTAGGGATACGCTCCTCGACATCAGAAGTGGTGGAAGAAGAATCGCTGTCGTCGTCATCGCTGTCGCTAGCTTGCTCGACGGCATCGAGGTTGGCCACGACACTGCTGTTGGTGCCGTCCTTGGAGACAAGCTGGAAAGTATCCGGCTCGACCTCAGCCTCGTCCTCTGCCACGCCCATGGAAGGCTCCTCTTGCTCGCTGACAACGCGAAGCGACTTCTCAGCATGGTCACCGACGTCGTCGCGGTGCGCAAGGACGTGCTCGGCGCGAGGAGGTGAAGAAAGAAGGCGCAGCCGGCGGCCCGAGCTCTCGGCACCACCTTCCCCGGCATCGACACCGACTTCAACACCATCTTCCTCGGTCGACTCCCACCACTGATCGTCATCCTCGTCCGACGAAACACCCTCCGCGGCCGTGACAAACGACATGGCCGTCGCGTCCGTCATGACCGACACCACGCTATCGCGATTGCTGTTGCCGCTGGCGAACAATCGACCAACACCACCAGCGCTGCTTCCCTGGCTGTGGCTCGTGAACCGCCGGCGCCGATCGTGCGGCGGTGGCAGCAGCGGCGCGACGTGGTCCTCGTCGTCGTCCAGCGGCAGGAAGCCGTCGCCGATGACGGCGGACGACGCGGTGCTGCTGCTTGAGCTGCTCGAATTGCCGTCATTGGTAGCAGCACCAGCATCGTTGCCTTCGGTATCGGCGGCGGCACCAGCATTGTCGTTGTTGTCGCCGAAGATGTTCCTGCGCCGGATCTCGGCCTCGATGCGCGCCCGCCGCACCGCCATGACGCGGTCGTCCAGCGCGTTGTAATGGCGGAAGCCGTACAATGACAGCTCGCTGGAGCCCGAGGCGGCGCGGTCGCGCGTCGTCGTCGTGACGGCGCGGATGGTCGCGTCGGTGCTGGGCGTGTTGATGCTCGCGGTGGCAGGGGCGGTGGCGGAGGTCGAGGAGCTGGGAGTGAATGGAAGCGTCGTCGTCGGGCGGCTGTCCTCGATGCTGACTTCATCATCATCGTCGGCGTTGTCGATCTTGTTGTCGCTGCTGGCGGCGGTCTCCTTGGCCTCAGCCTCAGGCTCGGTGGCGGTCGAGACGACGGTGGTCGGCAGGTCATGCACAGGAATCGGAACGTAACGCTTGCTGGAGACGGCGACGGCGCGAGCGGCCGACATGGGAGGCAGCGGCGGCGGCTGGTCCGGGAGCGTCGTCGTCGGGTTGGCGTCGCCATAGACAGACTGACGGTCCGCCGGCAGCGGCCAGCTGGGAGCAGCGTCAGCGGGGCCCTTCGCATCGAAGAAGACATCGTCGTCGGCAAAGGGCGTGACGGAGATGGGCGGCTGCGGCTGCTCCTCCCGCGGCAGCGTGGGGAGCGGCTTGTTGAACTGAGGCGGCGGCGAGCTGTCGTCGGCGCTGCTGCCGCCAGCGACGAGGGCCGGCGACGAGGCGGTTGCCGCGGGAAGCAGCCTGCTGCTCTCGTCGGTGACGGGGCTGGACGGGTTGCTCGCGTAGAGGTCCGAATCATCGTCCAAGGTCGCGGCTGCGCTTGGGTTAAAAGGGAACTCATTGCTGTGACGCAAGCTACTTGTGCGCCTAGGGAAGCTGACGCTGCGTTGAGAAGGGCTGCCGCCGGGCGACGCGCTATTCCTACGTGAGACGACGTGCGGTGGCGTCGCCGTCCTGTTGCGAGTCTTTGCCCGAGCGGGAGACAGGAAACTGGGGTTGTACACCTGCTGCGCGGCGGGCCGGCCCGTGGCCGGGTTGACCCGGTATACGGTGCGGACGGAGGCGGCGGGCGAGGCGTCGCCGGCGGGGTTGCTGCCGCTGCCGTCGGACGTGGGCGTGATGGTCAGGTTGGGGACGATGGACGAGCGCATCATGCGGCGCGGAGGCGTGTAGTCGCCCGACGCCGACGTGTTGTCGTCGTCGTCGCTGGTGTTTGCGCCGGCGGTGGCGGCGGAAGCGTTCAGGCCGAGACCGACACTGCTGCTTGATCGGATGCTTTGCATCGATGAGATGCGGTGGCCTCTCATACCCGTCATGGAGAGCATTCGGTTCAGTCTGTGCTTCATCTGTTCTCGACGGTTGAGCTTCGGTGAATCCGTCGACGTTTTCGGCGTCGACGAGGTGCTCGTAGTCGAGGCCTTTGTCGTAGGCGTGGCGGCGAAGTCGATCGTGGAGACATTGTAGGGAGGGAGTTCAGACGCGACTGTGATGTGCGCATCCGAAGGTGCAGCCGAGGAGTGAAGCCTCTTCAAGGCCTCACGCTTCTTTCTCGAGCTTGTCGTCGAGCCGGAGGGGGATACCCTGCCGGCCATGTCGTCGGGGCGCCTGTGCTTCGGCATGCGGGGAAGACGGCGTGCCAAGGACTCCATGCTGACGTTGACGCCTTGAAGGATGACGATCCGGAGCTTGCTAGAGCTGGCGCCATTGTCGGTAGCATTGGACAGGCAACCGGAAGTACCAAGCATCTTGGAATGAGGAAGTGCGTTCGGTACAGGGGTGGGTGGGTTACTTACAGAAGAAAAGAAGAAGAAAGTTCGAGGGAAGGTGGACTGCGGCCGCCTTTTGTACCTGACAGATTCTGAGGTTGTCCTCAGCAGTTTGGTGTTTAGCTCGAGCGACGCGGGTGTTAGCGCGGTTGCGCTGTGTGTGGAGCTTGGAGTTGTTCAGAAACTGTTTGCTCAACCGCCGATGAGTCAGAAGACGATAAACCGCGGGCTGGGGTGTCGAGCTGTCGGGGCGCTGGCCGCAAAATGCGAGATCTTCTTCCAGATGCGACGAAAACCGCGGTCTTAGACGATCACGAGGCTACGCCACGCCTTTCGCAGACGGAACGCAGCGCGTGAGACTATTGGCCGACAGCAGCAGCGCCTCGATACCTGGAGTGGAAGGCTGAGCTCGCGTGCGTGATTGTTGTCGAAGTGGCGTGGAGAGGTAGAGGAGCGCAAGACGAGCCGGGCAACCTCATATATGCAGAATTTCAAGCCAAGGGTCCGGGCAAACGCCAAAACGGGCAGGCGCGCCGACGCGTACTTTGGGCTTCAAAACTGCAGGAGCGCGGCGTTTGCGGGCGGGAGCCATGCGCTACCGCATTTCTTGATATCGCTGCTTCCAGCGGCGCGCTGATCCTCACTGCGATCCGCATCCTCGTGGCGGCCTTCAAAGTGACACTCTACATGAACTATGCCGGCCCAGAGTCCTTGTGTACCTTTCAAGCACAACAATGAGCGCTCAAAGTGCTGACGCGACCTTTGTTCGCACACCTTGCTGGCGTGTACCCTCACCACAACTTGCACTGCACCGCGGGCAAACCCGCCTACTTTCCCCAACGAGGTGAGATGCGTTCCAGAGTCGAGCACATGCTTTGGTTGCCGGGATCGCTGCCTTCTGGCGCTCACGGTCAATGTCCATGTAAGTGTGCCATGCAAGGCCTCTGTCCCGGAAGCCCGTTATGCTGCCAAGCTTTGAGACGACTCTCGACACTTGCCCGCCAAACCACACCCGTCGCAGCCACAAGTGAGACAATGGATTGTCCCGAGAGGTTTGAAGAATCTTTTGCTCCCACACACAAGCAGCGAAGCATGCGCGCATACAGCAGTGATATTCGACCCCAAACGAGAAAAGCCTCTGTGCTGCGTCAAATGATCAAACTCTCACTAAGTTCTCTGAACTGCCATCTCATCACATCACTCGCCCAGACACAATGCAGACGATATCTTTAAACCCTTTTTTTTTCTCAGATGGAATTAGTATCTCTCTTTTTCTCCCCTTCATACGTACATGCCTACACGTACATACGACTATCTGAGACGGCAGAGAAAAAGAGATGTATTGTACAAATGGCGTAAGCATCATCACAAGGCGCAGCCAAAAAGACAAGCGTGTCCTCGATGCGCTTACTTCCGTCTCCTCTTCCCCATGCTCCCCCTCCCCATCCAGATCGAACCCCACATGATCTTCATCTCTTTTGCTGCTTCCCCCTTCCTTTCCGCTTTCGTCTATCCAACTAAAAAACAAAAACAAAAACACGAGCCCGCCCCCAAAAAAAGAGTTCCCTTTGTGATTAAGAATAAGACTGGAATAAAAAAAAGAAAGCCAGAAAGAATAATGATAAAAGCTTCACTGATCCATCCAAACACCCTGCTTCTCCTCCTCCTCCTCCTACTTCCCAACACGCACGCACGCACGCTCAACTTTCCATTTTTACTTCGGACCCCATTCCTGCCACTCCTCTTCCGCCGACGCCTTCGAGACCGTCGTCTTCTTCGCCGTGGCCGGCTGCTGCTGCTTCTTCGCCGTCGGACCCCTCCTCGCGGCGGCGGCCCGTCCTCCTCCCCCCACCATCTCCGCCGGCAGATCGTTCCAGTTCTCCGTCTTGATCGTGGGGACGGCGGGCGGTTTCGAAGAAGACGCGCGTGAAGAAGAGGCGCTGCCGTTGACGCCAGGAGTGCTGCTCTTCCTTCTCTTGTTGTTGTTGTTGGTGTTGTTGTTATTCGTGGCACCGCCACCGCTGCCACTGCCCTCGGCCTCGTCGCTGCTGCTGTCGTCGTACTCGTCCTCCTCGTCGTTTCCGCCATCGTCATCGTCATCATCATCATCGTCGTCGTCGTCGTCAAAGTCGTCCAGGTCGTCGTACGAGGCGCGCGGTCGGCCGTGGCGGAGGCTGGGCATGTACTGCATCGGCACGCCGACGCCAACGCCGGCGCCGGCGCCGCCACCGCGGCCGCCGCCAATCATGCCCGGGTCGTCCGAGTACAGGCCGGGGGCGCGGCCGAGGATGGCGTCGGCCTTGCCGGGGCTGCGGCGGCCCTCGCGCGGCACGGTGGCGACGCCGCTGCTGGTGGTGAGGAAGCGGCTGTTGCGGTTGCTCGGCCGCGGCGGCGGCGGCGGGGGGCCCGGCCGGGCCTTGTAGTAGGTCGACGTGAACTGCGGCGGGCTCGCCGTCGACGAGCGCGGCGGCGAGTCGGGCACGCCCCAGCCCGCGGCGCGCTCGCGGTCCTTCTGGCGCTGCATCTGCGTGAAGCGCTCGTGGGCGATGTTCTCGCGCGCCTCGACCCACCGCGGGCTCGCGTCCCACCGCCACCCGTCGCCCGTCGTGTTGCAGACGGGCAGTGCCCACAGCCACGGGCTTTCGCCGAAGACGTGCGTGAGGTTGAGCCGCCAGCCCATGTCGAAGGCGTTGGGCAGCTTCTCCGAGTCCAGCTCGTCCAGGTACTCGTCGTAGCGTTCACGCTCGCGCTGTGCCTCCAGGTCGGCCCAGTTGCGCTGCAATGACCGCTGCGCCGGCGATTCAGCCCTGTAGTCTTCGCCCTCCTCCGGGCGCGTCACGCCGGGCAGCGCGTTGGCATGGATCTCGACGAGCTGGTCGCCGATGCTGGGGCGGCCCTCGGCTTGGTCGACGAAGTGGCGGTGGCCTTGGTTGTTGAAGTGCTGCTGCATCGACTTGCGCAGCGGGGACAGGTACCGCGTCTTCTCCAGGCTCTCGATGGTCGTCATGTTACGGGCGGCCAGCATGAGGTGCCAGGCGGTGAAGCCGGTGATGACCAGGCCGACGATGCCCGAGATGACGGCGAGCACGATGTAGTTGACGGGGGTCAGGTTGTCCATGTACTGGTCGGTGGTGAACTCCTTCCAGCACCACACGCCCGACAGGGCGAAGCAGGCCCAGCAGAACAGCGACAGGTAGACCAGGAACAGCAGGAAGGGCTTGTAGTTGCGCAGGCCGATGCACGCGGCCAGCCACGGGCAGTGGTGATCCATCTTCAGCACGCACCGCTTGCAGGTCGAGCAGTGGTGGGCGCGGTCGGGCTTCTTGGTCTGGCACTTCTTGCAGTAGCGCAGCTCTCCATTGGACTTGACGGTGAACGAGGTGTACGGGCGCGACAGTTCCTGGGTGGGCAGCGAGTTGTAGCCGCCTTTGGTCTGGTCGACGGGCGAGCCGGGGTCCTTGAAGACGGCGGTGGTGTAGCACCAATTGGCCATGGCGTACAGGAGCATGGCCAGCCAGGCGAAGAAGTAGTCTGGGCGGGTCAGCCGAAGCGGAGGGCATGGGAGTAGACGGAGGCTTACCTCGGGATGTGCTGAGCTTCTCCTGCATGCCGATCTTGTAGGACACCCACACGGCCCAGGTGGTGAGGCCGTAGACGATGCATAGCGGGAAGTATGACACGACGTTGCAGCAGTAGCGCTCGCAGCGGCGG
This sequence comes from Diplodia intermedia, assembly GCA_021495925.1. Lineage (NCBI taxonomy): Eukaryota > Fungi > Ascomycota > Dothideomycetes > Botryosphaeriales > Botryosphaeriaceae > Diplodia > Diplodia intermedia. The sequence goes on along the minus strand of JAKEKT010000007.1, from coordinate 75,696 downwards.
GCCCAGCTCTTGCGTCGCATGGCGAGGGACGGCGAGTGTGGTGGAGAGGGCGCGAGTTCAGCGAGCGTGGCCATGGCGCGGCGGCCGGAGGCGGGGCGATGGGCGTGTATGAATGCGGGTCGTGGCGGGAGGAAGCGGGAGGTTCGGGCGGAAGCCTCGTTAGGGGGCTTGGAGTAGGGAGAAATGCAGGACTGGAGGCGTGTAGGCGGATGCGCTCGGCGGTGTCTGGCTCAGCTGCGGCTCGTCATGGCGTTTGCCGGCGGGTCGAGGCGGGGCGTGTCGCGCGAGCGGCTCTGTCTGCGATGCGTTTCAGGGCCGTGGACGCGTCGGCGGCGGCGAGACGCAGGCTGGAGGCGTGAGGATGTGTGGGTAGCGTGCGAGCCCAGAGAGCGCCAGCGGCTGCAGGTGTCGAATGGGAAGCACCGTCTGCTGCGCCCTGGGATCGCGTGGCGCAGCCCCACGTGATGGCCCAGGGATCTGATCTGGCGGCGGGAATAATCAATCGCGATAACGGAGTCTCGCTTCCTACGTGCGCCTCGCCGCCGCGTCCAGATGGCGCTTCATCTCCCGCCATCGTCGCTGCCCCCGAAAACGCCAGCCAAAATCGCCGTCGACCGCCAGCAGGCAGGTTTCCGGGTTTGCAGCGTCCAGCCCCTCCCAGCCGTCTCCACGTGGCGTGCCTGGCAGCCGACGATTGCCCACTTGGGCGATGAAGATCGTCGGTGTCGCGCCCGGCGACTCAGCCACTCAGCCCTACCCGGAAAACCGACGTATCAAGAACCCCCCATTGCTCGGCGAAAGTGCTCCTCATCTCCGCTTTTGCCCACCGCCTCTCACCGCCTGATGCCAATCGAAAAGGAAAAGGGGGCAGCTGTTGAGCCGTCGTTGAGCTGCTCGCCAGACTGCAGCAGTTGCATCGTCGGGGAGCAATCACGCCAATCCTCCCTGCGTGCAAGTAGCACCAGCTCAACTTTTCTTTTCTGATAGACGGCGCCCTGTGCGCAACCCAAGGCACCGGCAGCGGATGATCGCCGCGCTACATGACCACGTCTCCGCACTACTTTCTTAGTAAGCACCTACCATGCCCACTCAAATCTTTATACGAATCGTCTCTCGAGTCACTAGCATTCTGCGCGAGAAGCACCAGAGGTACTGTTATCGATTATCAGTGGGCAGTACCCCCCTTCTGCGTGGCATCTACCACAGACCCCAGCAGAAGAAAATATATACAAAATAGGCCAGACAGCGACAGCCATCCGTCCTCGAAAATGCCAACGGCATCTCCATCCGAGACAGCAACGAAGTGCATATGCCCCCAAGGATGAAGAACCCTAGACCTTCCCATCAAAGAAACAAAACTCTCCATCCCGTCTTTTTTTATTGGTTTTTTTTCTGTCAATTTTCCCCCATACCATGCCGTCGAAAAGGGGCCGAAGTTGAAGAGACGGAGAAGAGAATAGCGAGGCTATCGGTGCTTGGCTCTTGTCTGATTCATCTCCATCGTCGACGGAAAGGCTGGCAGGGTCTCATGTGTGGCGTGTCACTGCATTTACATGACAGTGCAGCCCTTACCAGGTCCAGCAATAGCGCCCATTTTGATTGATTGAGTGGTTTGTCTGTTTGATTCAGTGAGTAATTGTGCTTATAGTGTCAGTTATATGTGCGGTGTCAACTTACTGGGAACGGGTGTTCGTAGTGTTAGTGAGAGTGGTGATGGATGGTGGTTTCTCTCAGACGGGATACAGAGAATCTTTTATACACTTCCCGCGATATGGTACACCTGCTAACCTTTTCTTCCCGCTACGTATTGTGCGCTTGAAGAAAGGAAAGGTCCTTTCGGTTGCCGTCTCGAGCCTTGGCCAAGTTGGAGTCTTGGTATTGTGTTCTCTGCCTTAGTATTGTCCCCCGCCACTGATATTGTCTTCTTCCCTCCTAACTATTGGCTAACTGGGACAAAAAACCCATTGCCCGCTATTTACGGCGAGCATTGTCACATGGTTAGGGCTGTGTGCATCGTTGCACGGGGACCGTTAGGAAGTCCGATCACTGGCCCGCGCCGCCCCCGCATGGCACTTGCGACAAATTGCGGAGCAGCGTAGGAATCTGAAAGCGCTCTAGCGTTCCAAAGCTTGAGCCTTTATGCAGCATGACCATGCTGGGGCTTGCAGAGTGGACGTCCACAAACTGCGGGAAATGCCTCCAGGGCCCAGATTGGTTTCGGGTCCATCTACAAAAAGGGAAAAAGTTGCTCCGGAGTAGTATGAGAACAGGATACGAACAAAGTCACCCTCGGTCAATTAGTTCGAGTCAACCCCCAGTAACATCCTAGACCGGAACGCTGGTTGCTTCGATATTCATCTTCCGGGTCCTACACACACCCTTTGCCAAGGCCCGAAATCTGGAAGTCCGACCAACAATCCACAGCGATCAAGCAGACAGCTAGACAAGTTTGTACAAAGAAAAGGTTCCACGTGGAGCAACGACCAAATTCTTGATATTGTCCACGTTGCCGAGATGTTGGTATTGTCCTAATCCTGCCAAGGCACTGCCAATCAACATGATGCTTCATACACAAAGGAGTCACGGCACAGACGCATTAGCAATCAAGTCGTAAATCATTCTTTCAGTGACGTGTGACCCGGCAGTGCCAGACCCCGGGATCCGCGTGCCCTCCATCTACCGATGGTACCATAACATAACATAAACTGCACCGTGCTTTTGAGAAGGAACGACGCATCAACTGTGCAGAAGTCCACCAACAACCACCATTTCCAAACCATACCAATCGTCTGCACTGCGCTCAAGTGTAGACCTCCTCGGTGAAAGCGTTCAGCTGAACACCGTTCTTCGCAACGTCCTCATCCTTGAGGAAGAGCAGCGGCATCTCGACGAGCGTGCCCCTGATTCTGCTGAGGATGTCCTTGACCTGGCGGGCACCATCCTCGCCGGGAGCAAAGTTCTCGGTAATGACGTGGCCACGCTTGTACCGGCGAGGCGTGCCCTCCCTGCCCTTATCCTCCTTGGCCTCCTCGTCCTTCTCCTCCTTCTCCTCCTTGTCCTCCTTGAAGTAGCGCTCGTAGTACTCATCGTACTGGTCCCACGTGCGCACGCCGTCATACGGCACAGCATGGAAGACCTCGGCAAAGGCGTCGGTGTTGGTCTTGGCCGTGGTGTTCCAGAGGCTGAGGAAGTCATCCGAGATAGGATCGACGACGAGCTCGTCCTCACGGCTGCCCCAATCGTAGATGTTGGGAACGCCGATCGGGCGGAAGTTCTCATCGGGACGGGTGTAGTCCTGCGCAGGGAGAAGACCAAGATGCTTGCGCGTAAGCTGGCGACGCAGACTGGCGGCGAATTTGGATGCACGCCACTGCTGACCATCCATGACCGAGTCGCACGGAGTGGGGTCCTCAATGACGACGGCGATTTCAGAGTCGTGGTCGCCAAGCTGACTGCGGTCGTTGAGGTTGGCGGAACCGCAGATGACGACGCGGTCGTCAGCGATGAGAAGCTTGGAGTGGATGTAAAGCTCCTCAGTGACGAAGGCGTCAATCTCGTCGGTGCTGCCAGACCACGGAACATTCCTGATGTCCTGGCCACCAAGCATGTAGCACTCGGCGACGCTGTCCCAGCGGCCACTTCCCAGGCCCCTGTCCCGGCTGAGGTCGCGAGCACCACGCTGGTAGTCCTGGTAGTGACCATCCTCATCATCGCCGCGGGGGTAGCCGTCCTCACTGCCGTCACGCTCCTGGTAGCGGCCGCCGTACTGGCGATCGTGCTCTTCACGAGCTTCTTCATACGTCACACCGGAGTTCTCCTCGGCGTGCTCAAGAGAGCCGCTGATGTTGAGTCTGTCGTAGTTGCGCAGGTTGTAGAAGCGAAGGTATTCCAACGGGTTGATGCCTTCGGCAGCGATGGTCTCGTAGATGCTCTTGCCGTGACCACGGTTGATCGACTTGTACTGGAACTCCATGATGGCGCGAGTGCTAATAGCCTCATCCGCCTTGAGATCTCCGGGGAAAGCGGGGACCGCAGGAATCATGATGATGGCCCTCCACTTCTCGCCATTCTTGTGGGCACGCAGCACGCGCTCGACAATGGCAGCACCAATCATGTTCTTGATGGGCTTCTGATCCTCGCATGTAGCCGTGATGAAGAACTGGTTCTCAATGTAGACGAAGTGCTTGCTGTTCTTGATGTTCTCGATGTACGCGTTTTGGATCGAGTGCTGCGATGGGTTAGCCTTGATATACGATCTGGTAGCCGTCCGATACGTACCTCAACCTTGCAGCCGTGGCTCCACTCAGCGCAGCTACGAGTCAACTGAATCGCAGCTTCACCAGTGCCAGCCCGGTCGTTGGAACCGACGTGGTGCTCGCCCTCGGCGCCCTCCTGCTGGCCGTAGCCGAGGTGGTGCCCAGCACGCTCGAATTGGTGGTGTGCGTGGTGCGAAAAGCTGGTGAGGGTCTTGCGGAAGCCGTAGCCGCCCTCCTGCTCCTCGCCATAGGCAAGGTCGTTGTCCTCCTGCCGAGCGGCGGGCTTCTTCACGCTCAAGCGCTCGAATCGGCCGTCGTTCTTGATCTTGTATTTCTCGTGGAAGATGTAGTTCCACCGCTGGGTGAAGTGCTCCTGCAGATCCGCCACGATGGGCCCGTTCATGCTCAGAGCAACGTCGGACCAACCCATACGAGAGCTCTCCTGACGATCAAGCTTGTTGTTCTGCCAGTTTTCGACATCCTGGAAGTCCATAATGCGAGCATTGTTGTAGTCCTGGCCGGGCCAGACGATCTGGTTCAGGTCACCGGGGTGAACATCGGCAATCTGGTGCTGGTTGGTGTCCCAGCGGCCGTAGCAGAGATCAAGACCGCCCATGAAGACGGTTTCGCCGTCGACAATGCACAGCTTCTCGTGGTGGGCCCAGAAAAGAACCGTGTCTTGGGTGGAGCCGTAGATGGCCTTGAAGGCATCAAACGGAGCGGTGGAGATGGACTTGGCGCTCAGGCTGAAGCCCTTGAACTCGTCGATGACATCTTGTGTGAGGGTGTTGTGGTCGACATAGTGGTCGGGGTGGCGCTGGACGGCGATGTTGGGGTGCAGGCCCTCGAGGTGGTGCTTGGTGTGCTTGGACGAAACTGTAACAGGCGGGGCAATCAGCGGGTCCGTTGCCTCAGCATAGTCCAGAGACTTGAATATGACGTCCAATCCGACGCGGGCAAGCGCCTTGGTCACCGGGTCGGTCGATTGGGGGAAGAGGGAGTGGAGGTAGGCCGGGAGCCATGGGCTCAGGTACTTACGGGTCAGGGCCTGCTCGACCTCTTTGTAGACGATGACGTTGACCTTGACGCCGCGCTCGGCAGCGGCCTGCAGCATGCGGTCAATGCGGTACATCTGGTTCTTGGCGGGCGGGCGACGCAGGTACAGCTCCGGGGAAAGCCACCCTAGGGCTAGTCAGCGCTGTGCACCGTTGCACAACAACGGGAGTCTCACAGTCGAGGATCCAGATGGACTCCTTGGCGCGCTCCAGCGCCTCGGACACGGCCCACATGTAGCCGCAGCCATCGACGAACCACTTGACGTTGTTGTCGTGGCGCTTGGGAGCAAAGCTCAGGTAGCGGTGGTCGGCATACTTCTCGGCGCCCTCCTGGGCAGTCTCAGCAGCAGCGGTGCTGACCTGCTCGTGGGTGGTCGGCTCCTCCTCCTCGTGGCCGGTGATCATCTCACCGATCTTGTTGAAGAACGAAGCCATCTGGGGCGGGTTCGGGGGGGTGTAGGGCTCGGGGTGGTCAGGCTCGCCTTGCTGCGGCTCGGCGGGGTGGTGGGAGAAGGGACGGCGGTGCGGGCGGGAGTCCGCAGAGGTTATATCCTGCGACGGCAACGGATCAGCGGGGTCAAGCTGAAACGACGTGGACTCGCGAGCTTGTCATGATCCTCGGCGGGCTGCGGCGGTGCGCTACTCACAGACGGCTCAGCCTCAGCGCTCTCCCCAAGAATGCGGCGGCCAAAGTGGCCGAGAAGGCCGCGCTCTCCACTCTGGTCGCCGTGGTAGTCTCCATAGGCCAGGTGGTCGTCGGGATCATTGGACATTGCTGCTCGGGACGCGGCCTGTGCGCACACTTTTCGGCGGGTCCAGCGGTGAGACAATCCGCGGGTGGTCGGAAAGCGGTGACGCTCTCCACAGTTGTAGGGCAGGCTCGTGAAGGCCGAGTCGCGGCTCAGGGTCCAGAAAGCGCCAGCAAGCCAGTGGCGGACGCCGACCCAGGAATTGATGCTGCTCGGCTGTCAGGAGAGCGGGCCCGTGGTGTTGCGCCTCTGCGGTGGCTTGAGGGGCCACGACTTTGGCGATTGGCCTTAAAACGCGTACCCCACCTGATCCCTGTTCCCGCCCGTGATCGAGCTGCCAGTGGCCTGCGCGGCCCTGAGCTCCCGCGGGCCTGAGGACGCGACCTGACCACCAAGGTGTCGCTATCGCCAATCTTGGCCTCGCTGTCTGCTCCGCCGAGCTGCTCCCCGCAGCCCACGCCGCCCGCCGCCTAGCGGCTCCTAGCAGCCGTCCAGCGTCCACCCGCCGCGCACCTATTCGCCGGCCGGCGAGGGACCCTGGCGATCGCGGAGGCAGTGTGGAGATAGGATTACAAAACCGACGTCAAGGCTTTCCAGAAGAGTGATGACCTCATTGCTGCGTGCTGCATGCATGCCCGGCTGGCCCGGCCGCATATACAACCCACGTGCACCCGCATCTTACCCCTCCTTCTGCATCCCAGATCCCTCGAATCACATTATATACGTCTATCACCATGGCCGCCGCATCGCTCTCCGCCCGCCTCGCTCCCCGCGCCCTGCTGCCCCTGTCCGCCAGGCTTGCCCGCCCCGCTTTCGCCGCCCACCAGCACCGCCTGTTCCATCAATCGCCCGCAATGGCATCGCAGCACCCCATCACCACTCTTGACGTATGTGCCGAGGCCCATGTCGCGCGCGCACAAACTGATGCTTGCAGGCCTCTCTCGTGCCCCGCCTGCCCGAGTCTTCGCCGACTCTGTTCGAGGCGAAGAAGGCAAAGAACCTCTCCTTCGAGGCCATTGCGAAGAAGCTTGGCCGCGAAGAGGTTGCCGTTGCCGCGCTGTTCTACGGCCAGGCTGCCGCCAGCGAGGAGGACACCAAGAACCTGTCCGAACTCCTCGGGATCCCCGTCGAGACGCTCCGCAGCCAGCTCGCCGGCCACCCGGACCGCGGCCGCACCCTGGAGATGCCTCCGCGGGAGCCCCTCATCTACCGTCTGTACGAGATTGTGCAGAACTATGGCTATGCTTACAAGGCCGTCCTCAACGAGAAGTTCGGCGACGGCATCATGAGCGCCATCTCCTTCTCCACGTCGGTGAAGAAGGAGACCGACGAGAAGGGTGACTGGGCCGTCATTACCCTCCGCGGCAAGTGGTAGGTCCCACGCGTCCATCTTCGTGTTCAACGCTGACCGGAACCAGGCTTCCGTACTCTCGCTTCTAATTTCCACGTGGAACTGGGCTCCTTACTAGCAATATGCAGTGTGCAAGAAGCCATAGAATAATTGTTAATGAAGTCTTTGCATCATGGTTTTTGCGAGCGTTGCGACGGATTTCGTTAGTTCTCCGTTCAGGAAGTGAGGCGAAAGCGATGTTGAGCATCTGACTCCCTGGTCTGGACGTAGGCTCGGACATAGCCAACGACATTCTGATTGCGGTTGCGGAGGCAAGAGTTTGGAAGCGGTGGACCCTGGCGTGGCTGCCTGGTCTAAACTCTTCTTCTGCCGCCTTCCTCCTCCGCACCACATCAACACCTCTCCGCTGTTGACCCGCCCACCACCCAATCTCTCCCTCTCGTGCGGAACACCGTCGCCATGAGCTTCAGATGCCCGAAGCCCGACTGTGGCGCGACCTTTGCGTCGGACAAAGCCTGCAGGAAGCACTGCGTCGCCGAGGATGACCACGACTACTGCAAAAAGTGCGATTACCTGGCCAAGGACTGGGACGACCTCACCCACCACAAAGCAACCTCACCCATCGTCCATCTCTGCTGCAAGTTCTGTGGTCAGGATTTCAAGAGCGCTAGTGGCCGCGACCGCCACATCAAACAGGTGAGCTGAAGCTTCCTCGTCTCAGTACTTACCAGTGCTGACAGCTTATTGCAGCTGCACCCCGTTGACCAGGACATCCGCTGCATCGGCTGCGATGAACATTTCGTCCGCGCCGCCGCTCTGATCGAGCACTTGGAATTCGACCACTGCAGCAAGATCTCTGCCCAGCAATTCAAGTCGAACATTCAACACAAGCACATGGTCAACAAGATCTTGAGCGATCCGGACGCCGTGACCTCCAAACTGTTCGACTTCAATGTCAATGACACGGATACTTCTGGTGGCGTCACCTTGAGCACAGCCGCCTCTTTGCTTGACGAGGAAGAGAGGGGCAACCCGCTCGAGTCAATCCAGCGCCGCGGTGGCTCTGTCATCAAGCCATTGGAGCCGCGATCGCAGCCTCGGGATCCCGATGCCCCTCGTGTGGGCGAGCGTTGGCCTTCGTTGCCCTCCAGCGGTAGGGATTCCTCCCACAGTAGAGATTCCTCCAACCTTAGCAGCAGCATGGCTCGTTTGTCCGTCTCCGGATCCAGTGGTGGCGCCCGTCTGCCCTCCTCTGGTCTACCATCCCTTAGGGTTCCGTCTCCGTCATCTTCAGACTCTACGGTGAGACAAGCCTGGACCGAGTCTCGCGCATCGGAGAAGCTATTCGCTGGAGCTCAGAAGACCCCGCTCTCAAGCGAGTGGGATGCTGCACTGAAGGCCAGGGAGATGGAGTACGAGTCTGCAAACTCCACCAACATGCTTATGCAGCGTTACTGGGACCCGACCCACAAGGACTACGATCCCGAGCGCTTCTTCAACCCGGTCATCGAGATGTACTCCTGCCCGTTCCCGCAATGCGACGACAACTTTGCCGAGCCTTACATGCTCGAGTTCCACATCAACACGGAACACGGCATCTCTCAGCAGCGATGCCCGCAGTGCTTGAAGCTGTTCAAGAGCACCACTGCGCTTGTGGCCCACTGTGAGGCGCCGACGTCTGAGTGTGGTATCTCTCGTTCCGACCGTTTCGGGCAGGCCATTGATCAGTTTTCCGGAGGTTTCTTGGGAGCCAAGGATGCATGCCGCCCTGACTTCACCCTTGCTGACCGCGAGGATCGATTCGTCGACAAGAAGAGGGAGGAGAAGGAGCCTGGCAGTGGATACAAGGTCGGAATGATCAAGTACGAGTCCACTCTTCCTCTTGACTGGCCTAGGGAATCCTTCAGGCCCAACACGCAAGTTGGCCGCTCCTGGGATGAAGGTGGTCGTGGCCCCAACGTCCGTGGCAACATGAACCCGGCTGTTCCGCTGTCGAAGTCTAGGAAGGTGCACCACTCTACAGCGAACATCTACCCGCAACCGTTCCAAGACTACGTGCCTGAGGTGACTGAGATGTCATTCGCGCCGCCTCGCGAGCGGCGCGCTGGTCAGCCTCAGTCCTCTGCTGCTGCTTCGACCATACTCAGCAAGGAAAACGACGCCCCGGCTTCTTCTGGCCGAAAGAAGAGCAAGCGTCGTGAGAACATCGCAGCCCAGCTTATCGACAACGAGCTGTACAAGAAGCGTTACAGCTCCGATACGTTCGTAAGCAATTCGGAAAAGCCCATGGCTCCTATGCGCCGTGTCGATGCATACTACATGTCCGGCGAACAGCCGGATGGTGATGGTGGTGACGATGGCGTCTCCATATCGGCTTCCTCTACTACCCACAGGAGTGCTTGGGAGTGAACTGCCAGGACATGGAAATGCCGAGATGACGGAGCATTCTAAAAGCGCTGTGGCGTGGAGAAGGGAACTTGCTTGCTTTCCAGATTAATTTGCATTAACTTGTCTGCTTTTCAAAAGGGAAGACAAAAGATTGGCTGAGGCCAAACAGCAGACGGGATGATTGATTGCTTTCAAGATCCGTCAAGCTTCGGCCATATGGCTGGCAGTGGCTCACAGCGATAGATATATTGGTCACGAGGGTAGTCTAACTGGTGGTATCAAAAGGGTTCATCAGAGATTGGACTATTTAGTGATTGCATGAATCGGTGATCAGCCCCCACAAGCCCGCCGGAAATGGCCTGTCCCGACTCCCGGTCCCCTCTCACGTACCCAGTCAGTCTGAACGCAGACATGATTGCATCGGATGGCGTGCTTGCTCATTCAGACAGGTTGTTTGATTGGATCTTTCATTCGGATCCGTTACTATATTGAGGGCAGTAGAAGCCTCGGTGCTAAAGCGTGGGGGTGGGATGACCAACGCGGAGTAGTTTGTCAGAAGGCTTGATGGATTTAGACGGAAATAACAAGCAAATCGGCGGATTCGCATTGAACAAAGTTCGCCAGGATTTCTGAGTAAGACAGGATTCCTTGGGGCGCTAAAAGGTGGTTAGTCTCCGGACGAGGGCTCGCACGTATGGTCTCCAGAAAGCCACCCACACATGCGCAGACGGGGTGGGATGCTGAACACGGGAGAAGATGCGAGGGAAGCAGATAATAAATCACCAGTGAAAGAAGTAAAAGTTGCGAGGGATGCAGAGGGCGTTTGCGTTATCAGTTTAGTGCGCTGTAATTCGTCCGCCGTCCACGGTGTTAGGTCCGGTCGATACGGTTTGCGGGCACGTCATGGAAAAGCCAATCCCAAGCGCTTACGCTTCTCGACGAAGATATAATAATGCACCCAGGACGAAAAGCGGGGGAATGCCACTCCGAACGGGCTATAAAAGCCGTCCAGAATTCGCTGGTGACGAATGCTCTAGTCAAGCTGTACTCCGCATGTAGCAATCGCACAACCGAAAGGATTAGCCTGACTATCTATCACGAACTTCTGCAAGCTTCTATAATGACTTCCCATCCTGAATTCGGCCACGACACCAAAGCCAGCGATGTGGCAGACACGTTCGCAAACCAAATCAATGGCCGCGTCGGTAAGATGCTCGACTCCCATCCCCTTTCCGACCCTTCCTAACAAACACCGGTCCAGTCGTCATCACCGGCGTCTCCAGAGGCGGCCTCGGGGGCGGGGCCGCCCTCGCCATCGCGCGGCACAACCCGTCGCTCCTCATCCTCGTCTCGCGCACGCAGTCCAAGCTCGACGACATCATGGGCGACATGAAGGCGGCCAACCCGTCCATCGGGCCGGCGCTCAAGACGGTGCTGGTGGACCTCACGTCGCAGGCGACGGTGCGGCGGGCGGCGGGCGAGATCCAGGCGCTGACTCCGCGCATCGACCTGCTCATCAACAACGCGGGCTTCTTCCTGAAGAAGCGCAGCTTCTCGCCCGAGGGCATCGAGAACCAGCTCGCGGGCAACCACATCGGGCACTTTCTGCTGACGAACCTGCTCAAGGACCAGCTCGTCGCGGCGGCCAAGGACGCGGCCCCGGGCGCGACGCGCGTGGTCAACGTGAGCAGCGAGGGCCACCGCTCGCAGCCGTTCCGCTTCCACGACTACAACATCGAGGGCAAGCCCGTCCCGCCCGAGGAGGCGACGCCGCCCGCCATGGAGTTCATCCCCAAGAGCTTGCTGGCGCCGACCGACGGCTACATCGGCTTCGTCGCGTACGGTCAGAGCAAGACGGCGAATGTGCTGTTTTCGGTCGGCCTGAACGAGCGGTGGAAGGGGACCGGCGTGGTGTCGTACGTGCTTCATCCCGGAAGTGAGTTTTCCCCTCTCTCTTTTCTCCCCTCTTTCCCTTGATTACTCCCATTTTTCTTTCTTTCTTTCTTTCTTTCTTTCTTTCTTTTTTTTTTTTTTGTTTTGTTGCTGACTCTGAGGGCCGGATGAAGCGATCTCCACCGAGGTCGGGAGAGATTTGGACAGCCAAGACGATTTTGAAGCCTTCGTAAAGTCGCTCAACCCCAAGGCGGGCATCGACGAGGGCGCGTCCACGACCATGGTCGCTGCGCTGGATCCCGCGCTCAACGGTGAGTTTTCCGGCATCGCGCCTCATACGTGAACGGATCGCAGGCTAATGAAGGGGGGAAATGCAGAGCTCAAGGGCGGCAACAACATCTACTTGGACGATTGCCAGATCAAGGAGGCGGAAGCTTACGCGGTCGATCCGGAGAAGGCGGACAGGCTTTGGAAGCTCAGCGAGGAGCTGGTGAAGCAGACGTTTTGACTTGGCTGAATGATGGCGTTCGTAGAGAGTTTCAATGACTTGTTGCATTGGTGCGTGGAAACGCCATGAGTCGTGAAGTGATGGTGGGGGCATTTGTCAAGTGTCGGGGGCCGCGGAATGCGCTGGACGAGCTAGCCAGCGGGACCCGCGGAGTGCGGTGCATGTCGGGGGCCGTGGAGAGGCGAGCAGTGCGTGGTGCGATGCGAAAGGCAACGATCCGACAGTTGGGTGGCAGGCGGTGAGGCGGCGGCCGGCGTTTGTTGCTCAACGCGTCGCGCAAGATGGAGCTCTCATCCTTCGCGCGACTCCGCCCCCGGCCCTCTCCTTTTGCGGCGCGCACTCATTTTTAAATCAATTGCCTGGCACGCGTCCCGCTGCACCCTCGGTCCCGCATTGCTCGCCATGGCTTCCATCCGCTCGCTCAGCATCGTCGCCGTGCTGGCGGCGTTGTTCCTGCCCATCTACACGTACCTGGAGAAGAACCTGGAATCCTTCTACATTTTCGACCACAAGGACCTGCACGACCTGGCCAACCGCGCCATCGCCCAGCACGGCAACGACACCCGGGGCATCGTCAGCTACATCACCACCGAGCTCTCCGGCCGCGACCACCTCACCAGCTTTGTCAACCTCGACGAGGAATGGGTCTTCAACAACGCCGGCGGGGCCATGGGAGCCATGTACATCATCCATGCTAGTGAGTCGCACAACGCGTCCAGGCGAGCGAATCAACCGCTGACACAGCCCAGGCATCACCGAGTACCTGATTATCTTCGGTAAGCCGTGAACGCGCATTCCGACAACGCGACCAGACACTGACGGCACAAGGCACCGCCATCGGCACCGAGGGCCACTCCGGCCGCCACACCGCCGACGACTACTTCAACATCCTGACCGGCACCCAGCTCGCATACGTGCCCGGAGAATACGAGCCCGAGGTACGCTTGAAAGAGGCTTCAGCTGGACGGGCTGCTAACGGCGACAACCAGGTCTACCCGGCCGGCAGCGTGCACCACCTCCGCCGCGGCGAGGTCAAGCAGTACAAGATGGACTCGTCGTGCTTCGCCATGGAGTACGCTCGCGGCTGGATCCCGCCCATGCTCTTCTTCGGCTACGCCGACACCTTTTCCAGCACCCTCGACTTCCCCACCCTGTGGGCCACCACCCGGATCACCGGCCGCGAGATGATTGCCAACCTGTTGAAGTTCAAGCTGTAAATATTGGTAAGCTTTGCGAATATACCCTGGTGGCGGCACTCGCCAATGCAAGGTACCGCCCGTCAGTCACGCTAAGCGCCTGCCGGTGTCGGCCGAGATGTCCATGTATGTACACGCGAATTTCCGGCCGCGGTTCCTCCCGTTTAGGCAGCTCCGTTGGACGGCAGACAAGACGCGCCCGAATCGCTTACAAGCCAAGCCTGCGACCTGGATATCGTAAGGCAGGCTGGCCGTCATCTCCCCTGTATAGCAATAACAATCAATCTGCCGGCGCTGTCGGCCCTTTTTACACGAAACTCATGTTCCTCTTCTCGGCCCTGTTCCAGAATGTTTGAGCGCCTTGACCTCATTCGACTGCTTCACGAAGCGAACTCCGCCGAGGGCCGCAAATCAGGAAAGGCGGGAGGTAGCGGGGTCCGATGCCCCCATTTTTCCGCTCCTGACTGCCGATTCGCCCATCTGCCATCTCGTTTCCGTCGCCCCTTTGAGCTAACGCCGTGTCTATCACTGACGCGTGCGCGTCGCTCTCACGGCGCCAGCCGCCGCGTGCTGCCGGCCCTGCCAATGATAGGTACGATGGCCGGCATCTATATACCACTTTAAGTCCGCCATGCCGGCCGGATTCTAGAGGGACCTAAGATATATAGCTCGCCGTTAGCATGCCTGTCTACCGGGAGGGGTAGCCGCAGCCAGCCCAACAACGCCCTTCCTTGCACGGGACCATGATGCCGTCCACGGCCAACCTCGGGGCGCTTTCACTCCTTCTCTCCACCGCCCTCGCCGCCTCTGCGTACGGTCCCGTCAGCGCACCATGTCCCGCCACCAGCCTTGTGCGTTCTGCAGATGAAGGCGTCAGTGCCGACGAGGCTTCGTACATTGCCGCGCGCAAGCCAATCGCGCAGGCAGCCCTGCTTTCCTGGCTCACCAAGACCAATGCCGCCTACAGCAGCAGCAGCAGCAGCGACCTCCCGGCCATCGGCCTGGCTGTCAGCGGCGGCGGTTATCGTAGCATGCTCACCGGCGCTGGCGTGATCAAGGGAATGGACTCGCGCGACAGCAACACGTCGACCTCTGGCCTCTTCCAGGCCCTGTCCTACCAAGCCGGACTCTCGGGCGGTTCGTGGCTCCTGTCGTCGCTGGCGGGCAACGACTGGCCCACCGTGTCGTCGCTGCGGGACGGCATCTGGTCCGAGATGCTCGAGGAGACGCTCTTCTTTTCCGACACGGCCGACGGCAGCGTCGACGTCGTAGGCGACCTGGCGGCCAAGACGGACGCCGGCTTCGACGTGACGCTGACGGACGCCTGGGCCCGGCTGCTCTCCTACCAGTTCCTGTACGGCGATAACGGCGGCGTCAACAAGACGCTGAGCGGCCTCGCCGACAGCTCGCTTTTCGCCGCGCACCAGGTGCCGTTCCCCATTATCACCGCCCTCGGCGTCAAGACGTGGGAGGGCGACTGCAACCCGGCCGCCGACGCGACCCAATACGAGTTCACCCCGTACGAGTTCGGCTCGTGGGACTCGGGCGTGGCGGCCTTCACGCCGACCAAGTACCTGGGATCCTCGATAGTCGACGGCGTCGCCAGCGGCAACAGCTGCGTGACGGGCTTCGACAACCTCGGCTTCGTCCTCGGCACGTCGTCGTCGCTCTTCAACGCCGTGTGCCTGCCGGTCAACATCAACCAGACGGAGCTGGGCGAGCACCTGGCCGACTTCGTGTCGGAGCTGCACGAGCTGGCGACGGACGACCTGTTCGCGCTGTACCCGAACCCTTTCTACCAGTCCTCGGAGACGGCGGCGGTCGTCACGGCGCAGGAGAAGCTGCACCTCGTCGACGGCGGCCTGTCCAACCAGAACGACCCGCTGTGGCCGCTGCTGCACCGCGGCGCGGACCTCGTCGACGTCCTCATCGTCAACGACAACAGCGCCGACACGGACGACAACTGGCCCAACGGCACCGAGATCCGCAACACGTGGACCCAGGCGCAGGCGCAGCTGGGCGAAACGAACCGTCTGCCCGAGATCCCGACCCCGGACGTCTTCGTCGCCGAGGGGCTGAACAAGCGGCCCGTCTTCTTCGGCTGCAATGCGACCAGTGAGGAGGATCTGCTGACCATCGTGTGGCTGCCGAACAACAATTTCACGTACGCGAGCAATGTCGCGACGCTGAAGTTGCAGTATGAGCCCGCGGAGACGAGTGGTGAGTTTTTTTTTTTTTTTTCTTGTCCTCTCTTTACAGCAGACAGAACAGAACAGATGACGCTGACTTTTTTTCGTCGTCGTGATTGAACAGGCATGATCGCCAACGGTCAGGAGGTGGCCACCCAGGGCGGCGACGCCCGCTGGCCGGCTTGTCTGGCGTGCGGCATCATGGTCAAGAGCGGGGAGGCGCTGCCCGAGGAGTGCGATGCGTGTTTGGCCGAGTATTGTTATAACTAGGTTTTGGTCGGTTGGTAGAGAGAGTGGGTTGGTTGGGGTGTGAGGGGAGCGTTGGTTTTTACTGAGACTGATGGGGGTTGTCGTTCGTTGTGTGCGACTGTCGATCTGCTGCATATCGATAATTTTTACGCCCGCTGTGCTCACGCTCTCTCATTCTCTCTCTCTCTCTCTCTCTCTCTTTTTCTCTCTCACAGGTCGTGGTTCGTGTTAGGAGAAAGGAGCGTGGGAAATAAGAAAAGAGGGGGGAATCCTTTCGAGTAAATATTGTTTTTTGACTTTCGTTTAGCTAACTAACATCTAAACAAGGTTTACAAAAAAACAGACAGCGAGAGGGAGCGTAATAGGACAATCGAGTTTCTAATTACTAATTAGAAGAGAGCTAGTTCCTCTCTCTTTCTACGAGACCAGTAAGGAAAGTTGAAGATTACAAAGCAGATTCTTCACGTAGTAAAGAAGAGAGGGAGTGCATGTAGTACGATAGGTAAAGGAGAAAGGCGAGACGACCATAGAAACTCCTCCCCACAAAAACCTCCTAACCAAGAAAGTGCCGGACAGACTATCCCAGAGTGTCGCCAGTTTTGCGTGAGCTGTTATAAACGAGCGAGTTGCAACGATTCAAGTGGAAAGGACAACACGAGCCGTGCGGCCCTTGGTATAAAAAAAAAAGTCTACGGTTGGTATAATGGCTTTTGTTATGATGAGAGCAAGATAAGGAACCGAGAGAAGAAGAATAAGAAGAACAAGAAACAAAAGGACAGAGAGCGCAAAGAGTGGGAATAATACAGTAGCAGTAGTAGTAGTAGTTTCAACGTTTCGTTACAAATAAAAAAAAAATATATATATATATATATATATATAGAAAAAGGCTTTCCATCCATCCATATCCAGATGAAGATGAGACGACCCTTTCCCTATAACCCAAATTGCGCCCCACGCTTTGTGTCAAATGCGCACAACACCCGAAAACTCCAGTCGCAATGAGAGGGAATATAATAAAAAAAAGACAAGAAAAGATGACAGCAAAAGGAACAAAACGCCAACTACTCCCCCCCCCCCGCCCCCGGAAACAATTCTCGGTATCATTGAACCACTTCCCATGAGTTGACTTACATCTTCTCCTCCTTCTCCTCCTCCTGCTTCTTCTTCTCCCCGCCTGGTGGGGTGGGGTATATCTCTTTCTAATATATGTATACATTCAAAACTATTGTTACTTTTTTTTTTCCCCCCCCTTCACGCCTCCATAGCCGGCACAGCCGGCACGGGCGACGGAGGACCATCGGCGCCATCGTCCCTCTTGCCGCCGAACAGCGACATGCGCGAGAACTTCTCGCGAAGGCGGCCCGCCGACTTCTTCTCCTTGATCTGCTGCTGACCGCCGCCGCCGGCGCCTCCGGCGTACGAGCTCTTCGGACGCGGGGCGGCGGCGGTGGCGGACGTCGACTTGTCCTTGCCGTGGCGCGAGCGCAGGAAGCGGCGGCCGCTGCTGTTGCCTTTGGACGACGACGTGTGGTGGGCGGCGGCGGCGTCGACGTTGTTGTTGTTTCCCTCGAGGGCGGCGGCCGCGGCGGCGATTTCCCCGTTCCTCTCGTCTGCTGCTCCTCGGCTTTCTTGCGGCGGGGGGAACTGATACGACGGCGGGGGGTACTGGTACTGGTACGGCTGCGGCTCCTCCTCCTCGGCTTCTTCGACCTGGTGGTGGTTGCGCTCGATGGGGCTGTTGTTGGCGGATGTCGATGCCGGGGGATGCTGCTGCGGGACGGCTTCGCTGATGGACGTCATCGACGGCTGGGTCTGCAGGCGCGGGCTGGAGCCGTTGCCGAAGCGCGGGGGGAGGGCGGCGCTGCAGCTGAGCGGGCGCAGGCTGGGTTTGGCGTTGGCGTTGGCGTTGGCGTTGTTGGCCGAGGCCGTCGTCGGGCTGAGATCCATGGTGCTGGTGCTGGCGCCGTAGACCTCGTTGGAGACGTAGTACGGGCTCTCGCCGACGGGAGGGATGGGGGCGGGAGCGGGAGCGGCCGTGTTGCAGCCGCCGCTGCCGGCCCGCGTGTGGTTCGGGTCCAGGCTGTCGTGGCGGCTGGTGGGCGGCGGCAGCACGCCGAGCTCGTCCGGGTTGAGGGTGCCGTCGAGGGCGCCGCGGTGCTGCTCGTGGCGGCGCAGGCGGGCGCGCAGCTCGTCGATCTCGCGCTCCGCCTTGCGCAGCTCGTTCTTGACCCGCGCCAGCTCCTTCTCGCGCCGCTGCAGCTCGTGTTCGGCCCGCGCCCGCTCGTTCTCCGACCGCCGCACGTGCTCCAACAGGGCCTGCATCTCGTCGTCCGACACCTCGCAGCCGACGCCGGCGGCGGCTTCGGCCATGGCGGGCGCGTCGTCGTTGCTGGACGACAGCGAGACGGAGGAAAAGGAAGCCAGCAGGCGGTCGGCCAGCGGGAAGGTCGCGCTGTGGCGCTTCTGCTGGTCGGAAACGGGAGGGGCGCTCTTGAGGCCGGGCTCGATGTCGGCGGGACTGGGGTTCTCGGTCGAGATGGAAAGGTTGCTGGCGTTGGCGCGGGCGAAGGGGTTCTTGCGCAAGAGCGCCGAGTCGAGGGACAGGCGGTTCATGGCTGATCCGGTGGCCGCGGGCGGCTCCAGGTGCTGTGGGGACGGCGACGGGCTGCTACCGTTGGTGCCGCAGCTGCTGCTTTGGGTCGCGGACAGCGGCGAGAGCAGCGAGGAGCCTGCGAACAGGGACGTCGGGCGCGCGGATTGAGCCGGCGGCGGCATGGCCTTATCAATCACTGCGACGGGCACAGAGTCAGGGATCTGGCAGTAATATAGAATTGCATCGCGCGGCGTTGCTAGCCGAAACCGAGTGTCTGGCTGGTGCCGGCAACCCCGTCGCTGGCGCCCGTGGGGCTCAAGTCCGGCGCTCGGCCGCGACCCGAGCCGGAGGTAGACAGGGCGGCATGACGGGGAGGGCGGGGCGGGGGAAAGGGTCGGGCGTGGGGTGCATACCGGAGGAGGAGGACTGCTGCCGGGGACCTGGTTCAGTTCGTCGTGGCCGCCGCCGATTCCGTCATCGCACTCGTTCGCTGCCGGGCTGCGACTTAAGGTATGCTGCAGCCTGCGGATAGGGGCGGTGATAGGAGACACGGCAGCAGCGGGGGCCACGCTCGAGCTCACGCCGTGCGCGGCCGAGCGTCGGGCGCACTTCAGCACCGCGGTAGCGACGACGGGCGGCCGACCTGTGGTGGGCGGAGTCTCTTACGCGCGATTAATATCTACACCCCAAAGCCGCGAGCCGGCCGCTGGTTCCCCTCCGTCCGCCCATGCTCATGCGCGCGGGAACGACGACCTCAGTCCCCCGACCGACCGGCGCCGCGGCCCGTGCTGGGCGAGCGGTGCAGCAGCCGTAATGAAGGCGCGCCCAAGGCGAGATGACGCGACGAGTCCTAATTCTTCGAATCCGAGGCATTGCCGCCGCCCTTGTTGCCCCTGCCCCAGTTCCACACCTCCCAGACCTGGTCCATGATGAGGTCGCCGTAGCCTCTGCCCTCCTCGATCGCCTCGCGCTCCTCCTTCAGCCTCCTCTCGCGCCACCCCTCCTTCTCGCCGCCCATCCACACCCGCTGCAGCACGCCCGCGTCGTCTTCCTCCTCCTTCTGCGTCTGCGTCTGCGTCTGCGCCCTCCCCTGCTGCCGCAGCACCGCCTCGCGCTCCTCCCTGGCCCGCAGCTGCATCTCGCGCACCTGGCGCGCGCGCTCCGTCGGCATGTGGTCGGCCGGCTGCAGCACCGCCGCGGTGTCGAGGCCGCCGCCGATGCGCTGCAGGATGGTGCGCCCGGTGCGCTCGCGCGCCAGGTGCTCGGCCGCCACCAGCGTCATGCCGCCCAGCCCCGCCGTGTACAGGTCCAGCTTGCGCGGCGGCAGCAGCGCGATGGCCGGGCACGCCACCAGCAGCCAGATGGACAGCCGGTGCGTGAGCTTCGCGTAGCCCTCGCGCTCGCCCGCCGGCAGCGTGTCCGTCGCCGGCGTGGGCACGTCCGATGGCGCTCCTGATGCCGAGGCCATGGTGTGTGTGTGTGTGTGTGTGTGTGTGGTTGTGGCGTGGGAGAGAAAGAAAGAAGGCTGTATGCGTGTGGCCTTGGGGGAACGCTGAGTTGACGTTGTTCCGCGGGGTTGCGGCCGAAGGCTCGAGGTTGAAATTTTTCTCGAGCCCGAGCTACGGTTCGTCGGGGACTTGCTGGGTCGCTGGCTTCGACTGCGATAGCAAGATGATGTCCGCCGGTAAGTGGGCGACGGGTTCGATTGGAGAGCTGAGGTGGTGGTGCCAATTGGCGATGCTGGTGGTTTGGGTGGAAAAAAAGTGATGCGTTCATGACATCGACGCTTCTTCGACTGGCCGGCGCACGGACCCTCAGCCCCGCCTGAATCGTGCCGCATATCGTCGGGTAATATCTGATTCCATCCTTACGCGCATCCATCTACGATCCCTGCAGTCGCAGCTCTGGATATGCAAAGCGAACGACCTATAACGTCATGGAAGGGGATTTGCGTCAAACCAATCAAGTGTTGATTCTGCAGGCTCATTCTCGAAGACATAATCAATTTGATGTACCTTTTCCCTTCCATCCACACCCGTCTATCTGCCTTGAGCTCTTCCCAATCTAAAGAAAAAAAACAAACAATCCCAATCCATCCAGTGATCTAGCCGCCTGTGACCCGTCCGTCTTTCTATCTAGTCATCCCGTCCATCTAGTACTAGTACTAGCAGTAGCAATAGCCGGCCGTAAAGCAAAGGAATCATAAGGGTATCATCCCATTGTCGTGAATTACCCTGAAACCACCCAACCCATCTCCACTTTCCTCCCATAAATACCAGTCTATTTATAGTGTGCAGTCTACAAAGGGGGAACGGACCGAGAACCAACCCAAGAAAGCGCCTCGCTGATGCAAAATGCAATTGCAAACAAATGTGAAACCAACGCAAAAAGCGAAAGAAAACAAAAAATCAAACCGTCCTCGCCAGGAAGGCGAAATGGCCGCCGACGACCGGCCTCGCGCGAAACGTCGAATGCCCGGGGCTCGCCAGACCCGCGCGCTTGCCCATGACGAAGAAGCGGTCGCAGAGCGCGACGCCGTTGCGCCGGTTGGCCAGGAACGAGTGGATGTCGTCGATGAACATCTCGCCGGCGGCGCTCTTGGCGTTGTCGGGGGCGCTCGCGCCCGCGAACGACATCCAGTTGCTCGAGCCGTAGTCGCCGCGCGAGTCGATGGGCAGCCCGATGACGTCGTTCTCGTAGTCGTTGTCCTGGTCCTGGTCGCGGTGCGGCGAATAGGACGAGGCGGCGAAGGTGGTGTGCAGGAGGGTGGCGTTGGCGCGCAGCGAGCGGTAGTAGGCGCTCTGCAGGTCGATGACTTCCGAGTCGAACGTCTCGAGGCCGAGGAGTACGTCCGGGTAGAGGTTGAAGGCCGTGGTCCACGAGTCGTCGCGGCCGTAGCGCAGCGTGAGGTGGGAGCCGTCGGACGAGAGGCCGTGCTCCTTGTTGGCAATCTTCTTGGCCATGGCGCGCGCCGAGGTCGTCGAGGTCTGGTTGTCGTACATGGCGCCGTAGGCGGCGAGACCGACGGCGGCTTTGATGGCGAGGTTGGTCTGGTTGGCGAGCGGGCCGGCGCCGTCGTTGGTGGAGAGCTGGTTCTCGGGCTTGAGGCCGTTGCGCTCGAGGTAGGTGGCATAGCGGGTGAAGAGCGGCTTGTGGTCCTTGACGAACTGGTCGGCCTCGTCGCGGTTGGTTGCGGCCTTGTGGTACATGCGGGCCAGGATGAGCAGGTTGCCCGTCGACTCGAGCGGCATGGACTCGCTGCGGCCATTGTCGTGACCCACGGCGCGCGGGTAGCCGCCATCCTGGAAGCCGCGGTCGCCCAGGTCGTGCACCGCCCACGGATGCGGCCAGCCGCCGGTTTCCAGGTAAATTGCAATCGGCCGCAGCATCAGCCGGATGTAACCCGGGCTCAGCCAGTAGAACAGCGGCGATGCCGGCATGATGATGTCAAGGGTCTGGATGTCACCGTTGGACGAGATCTCCTTCATCCAAGCGTTGGCCTTGGTGGTATCCTTGGACTCGTACGGGATGGTGATGTCCATGGCGCCGAAGACCTGGCGCAGCGAAAGCGTCGTGATGTCCGAGTAGTTCTGGCCTCCCACGTGCATCGATTCGCTCTCGATCTTGTTGTCCAAGCTGGTGCACGACTCGCGGGTGGCACTCAAGGCGTCGAAGGCGTCCGCCACGGCGTTGACAAGCTGGTTCTTCTTGGGGTATTTCGCGCGGTAGAAGTAGGTCTCATCGCTTCCGTAGAAATTGATCGCCTTGTCACGCGTCATGCCGACACCGAACACAACCTGCTTGTCTTTGGTGATTTTGCCGAGACTGTGGGCATACGCGGACACAGGGTTGCTGCTGCCGTTGTACTCGGGAGCGGCAGTATCCAGCTTTCCCAGTTCTAGCTTTTCGACAAAATCGTTTCGAACATCGTCGCGGGCTCCAAAGCTCATGGTCATGGGGATTCCATCCTGGCTGGAAGAGGCGTAGAAGACCTGGCCCCATTTGGCCATGTTGTTCTCCTCTCTGTAAGTCGCGCCCGACTCGCGGTCCCAGGTCCACATGTGCGTGGAACCCTCGGCGGATTTCGAGAGCGCCATGTCGTCGGGAGCATTCGCGGCACCAAGCCATTCGTGGCCGATGTCCGAGTAAATCTTTACGTCCGGCTGGCCCGACTTCGGGCGGGCGGTAACGGTGAGAAAGCTAAGCGGGAGGCTCTGCTGCCTGAGGCTTGCGTCGTCGGTGCCGGGGAAGACGGGAGACAGGAACGAAAGGGTGAAGCTGGCGTCGCCGGCGGTCAAGTTGAAGTCGGTCCTGGTGGACGTGTACTCGGCGCCATCGACCTTGGCAGCAGTGACATTGCCCTTGGGGTCGGGCACGCCGAACAGGCTATACAGGTCGTCGTCGACCTGGGCCATGACGCTCCATCCCAGCTTCTGACCGCGCCAGAACTCGGCCTGGTGGTGCGGAAGTTCCAAGGCATCATCGCCGGGAATCCATGCCGAAAGGTAGGGGTTCTTGACGGCAAGTGGATAGGCGGGAGGCAGAATCGGGTTGAAGCCGTGGGGTTGCTGGGGCGAGTTCGGGCGGGACGAAGTCTCGTGGGACAAGACGACGCTGAGCACGGCGGAAAGTACTATGCACAGGGTGACGAGCATGATGAGGGTGATGAGAAGTGGAAGACGCCATCGTGCAGAAACTCTGTCGAGATATAAGAACTTCCACGAGCTAATTTGGTCCGGGGTCGCGGCGGAACCATGGGCGGGTGTGGGTGAAAGTGAAAGCTGGCCATGGTGCGGTGGCTTGGCGGTTGGGGCGGTGGTGAATAGAGACAACAGAGAGCGCAGCCACGACGGCTTCTGTAAGGACGGGTTGGGCTCGCCGGCCTCAGGCGAGGGGGCCATGTTGTGGGTGTTTGCTGGAATGCGGCGGTGCGACGGCTTGGGGGCCGCGTTATTTATAAACGGCGTCGGTCGAGGGGCGCGCGCGACGCTGATCTGTGGAAGAAAGGGGACCGGCCAGGCTAGAGGTTGGCGGGCGACATTGGCGGGAGTCGAGCGAGCGGTCGTGGTTGTGTTGTGTGGGAGGCGGGCGGACTCGGGGCGGGCGGGAGTCAAAAGGCAGTTAGCGAGACAGTGGCTGGTGGTGCAGCCAGAAGCAGCACGGCGGGGGGCAATCGGCATTGTGTCATCGCAGCTTGAAACCGCCCAAAGGGCGGCTAATTTTAGCGCGCTGGACGCCGTTTCGCTGTGGTGTTGTCGAGAGACGATCAGCGACAGCAGCTGTTGGTCTAGAATCCATGTGGGAACGCGCCGGCGGGAGCTAATCTGGCTGCCCCGTCGCGCCCTGCTGCTCCAAGCCACTCGAACCGAGGCCCTCCGTCCCCGCCCAACAGTCGCCGGGCGCACTGAGACCCTGAACGCGGGGTCGCGTGCGCCCGAGCCCAAGCCCAGAGAGTGAGGCGGAACCCGCTCTCGGCGGCGCGGCGGGCACGGCGTGACAGCGTCGCACCGCGCGCGCTGGATGGACGGCCGGCGCCGATTTGTGGGGAAAGCAAGCGCTCCCGGGCCTCCGCTTTGAGGAGCACCAAGCGCCCGCGCCCCAGACTGTCAACCAGACGTGCAGGGCAACTCCGCCGATTGAGGCTTGTCACGTGTGCTGCACTCGCCGCTCAACACACCTCCGCACTTCGCTCACGCGAGTCGCCATCGTCTCCTCCTCTTCCTCTGTCGCAGCAGCGTCGGCATAAAGCTGCGACCGTCCGTCGTCTCCTTTCAGGGAGTCTGCCTTGCCTTTGCCCTGCAGCAACCTAAAATTCAAAACACCCCGGCCCCGGCTCCGCATCGGCCAGCATCCAGCCTGTCCGCCAGGGCCACCGCACAGCACGCCTGTTGGGGAAGATCCCATCCGCCGCACCTCGATCCCGCGCGAATTGCCCGCCTTTTCACCAATTGACCCGCCAGCCAGCCTTCCCGCCTGCCGAGCTCGCTTCGTTAATTATATCCTGCCATTGGCGCCTCGTCGAGAGCGCGCGCGCGCGACTCGCTGTTCGAGCATCCCAATCGTTCAGGCCGGCCGGCCAACCACATCCCAGCAGCTTCGCCGCAGACCGCAATCATGGCTCACCACGGAGCCGGCGTTGTCACGCAGAGCGTTCCCCACCACCGTCACCACCACCACCACCATGACGCCGCCCAGATCGCGCGCATCTGGATGAGCGGGCCAGCCAGATCGGATCAGCAAGAACGACACGCCGCGGCCGTCGTCGTCGATACGAAGAAACGACCCGCAGAAGAGCAGGACGAGCCGGTCAAGGGACCCACATGTGCAGGGAACCGCCGCCCTGCCGCCGGCGATCAAACGTGCCAGCCGCCCTGTGCGGCGCAGCCAACCGCCAACAACAACCAAGAACAAGAGTCCTCTGCCGCCGTCGATCCCAATCAGCCCGCCTCGTACCGCTGCTACGACCAGCCGCAGAGCCCGCTCTTCGGCAAGCTCCCGGCCGAGCTGCGGCTGATGGTGTGGGAGCACGCCCTCACGCCCGCGTCGGCCGCCATCGACCGGCCCGCCGTCGCCGTCGGCCTGCTGGAGACGTGCTGGCGCGCCTACGACGAGACCAAGCTGCTGGTGTACGAGCGCAACCAGGTGCGCGCGCACCTGCTGCAGTCGCCGCTGCCGGGCGACGCCAAGGTGCACTGGACGCGGCTGCTGTCGGCCGAGCAGCAGGCGCGCACGCACCTGAACCTGTACGTGCAGCCGGGCGCGTCGAGCGCGTGGGGCTGGAACCTGCTGCGGTGGACCAAGAAGGCCGGCTTCCAGCCCGCGACGCTGCAGCTGACGGTGTGGTTCACGTCGGGCGGCAACTGGTGGCGCCACTACGTCGACGACATGTTCAAGAGCGTGCGCGCCATGCGCGGCGTGCGCCGCTACGTCTTCGAGCTGCGCACCGAGCGCGACCGCTTCGCCGAGTTCGACAAGCGCGTGCGCGAGCTGCGCGCCCGCCGCATCGCCCTGGCCGACGGCAGCGTCCTCGTCGGCGACGGCAGGCCGACCGAGTACTTCGAGGGCAGCCGCGTCATGATGGACAACGTCTTCGGCCGCCCCACCCGCCTGTCCGAGGAGCAGCAGCCGCGGTGGATTCCCTGCCAGGATCCGGAGAAGGACGCCGAGCGCGAGATGCTCGCCACCGTCCTCAGATGGGAGGTCGAGAGTGACGGCTCGTCGTCGTTGTCGTCGGCTTGATCGTTTAGGGGCGCTCTCTTTCGTGGTACATGCGTGGGTTTTGATGGACGACACGAGGCGTTTGCTGGTTGGGGCCCTGCCTTCACCGTGGTGTCGTCAAGGACCGAAACACAGGGAACGACAATGCGGCGAAGCTTGGCGTCCACTTGATTTTTGCTCAAAGCGAACGGCGTTTATTGGACAGGCTGAAGGGAACAATAGCGGGTCATGTGAATAATGGAAGTCGGAGCATCGGAGAGACACATATCCAGACAGAGCATGGAGACGCATTGAACTGAAAAGGGGGATAATTGGCTGGAGAGGCTCGTCTGACCTTTGCTAAAAGGATTGCCTGAGTGGGCGTGGAATCATCGATGCTCTATTGTATCGTGGTGCCTTACTGCGCCTTCGGCTCTCTGTTCATTGGATTCTATAATGCTCTTAAACTAGTCAGCAACTTGATACCCCATTCAAACACAGAGTACCTGCCTGTGAAGCCGCTCTCTCGCGAGTGCCTTTTTCTGCCTTTCATGCCGCCGCAGCTGCATTTACCCATGCGCGTGATCTTTTCGTCCTTGGCCCAAAGCGGATCGGGCGATTCTTCCCATGGCACGGCGACACGCCTACATCGAGGGGACATGCAGCGTTACAGCATCACGACGTCCCGGGTGGTGGGCCGGAAGCGGTAAAATTCCTTTCAATCCAACTCGTCCTCCATCGGCTCCGTCAGGGTGTTCTCAAACCAGCCCGCCTCCCTGAACGGCAGCACGCGCGCGACGACCTTGCCCCTGACCAGGGCCAGCGGCACGGGCCCGTGGATCCTCGAGTCGCGCGAGTGCGCCTGGTTGTCGCCCGCGACCCAGCAATGGCCGTCGGGGACCTGCACCATGACGCCCCTGGTCGTCCCCGGCGTGTCCCGCAGCACAAAGTCGCCCGGCATGCCGACGACGCGCTTGATGACGCAGTAGCCCAGCCGGAACGGGCTCTCGTAGCTGACCAGGTCGCCGACGCCGACGCCGCGGCCGCGCCGGTGCCGCTTGCTGATGACGACGGCGTCGCCGACGGTGCCCATGGTCGGCGCCATGGACACGCCGTACGTCGGCTTGATCACGTAGCCGTGCGCGAAGACGACGTGCAGCATGCAGGCGTACGAGAGCGTGTGGAAGAGCAGCCGTGGCGCGGTGAGCGGGAGCGAGCCGAAGCCGTTGAGGCGGCGGGGGAGGAACCGGGGGAGAGGCATTGTGTGTGTTTCCTTTTTTCTCCTTCCCCTCTTCGATGGCCGTCGCGGCCGAGGTGGGGGCGGTGGAGGTGCCGGCGGACGAGCGATATGTGATGGTGGTGATGACGGCTGTGGTGTTACGTGGTGGTTGGTGCGCGATGACGGGACGCTGCATGCATTATTGGATGATGAAGAATCCATGCCGGGTAAATCCCGGGGGAATTTGGGTTTGGAGCGCAGCCCATCATCGTTCGACTCGTTTGCATCGTCTTGAAGAGCAGCAATAGACCAGCTTTGCTTGAATGCTTCCCGTTCTTTGTTCTACCGTCTTTGAGAAAGCCCTTCTTCCACGACAGATTCTCAACATCCGCCTGTCGCTGGTTTTGCCACTCGGCAAACCTGCCTGGTCGTCGTGCCATTTCATCTTTCACGGCACGCGAGTTCTGCTCCACTGTATTTATCTGGTGACGCTACCTGCTAGTCCTTGAGCCTGCA
Source organism: Diplodia intermedia (assembly GCA_021495925.1). NCBI lineage: Eukaryota > Fungi > Ascomycota > Dothideomycetes > Botryosphaeriales > Botryosphaeriaceae > Diplodia > Diplodia intermedia. The sequence continues at coordinate 48,337 of JAKEKT010000007.1, read as the reverse complement.
GTTCACCCAGTACGATGGCGTCGGGAAACGACCAACTGCTAGCCGAGTCCGTGAGAGGTAGACGTCCTTTTCTTTTTTCATCTCTATGCTGCTGGAATTGGACGCCCGCATCTGCCTCTTACACATTCGTCCGAATCTTGTATCCAACTACCTAATCTTCTGTCACCCGCCGTGGTACCTCTTTTCGGCGGCACCATTCCACTGACACCAAGACAGGCCTCATCACATCCTACCATGAGCTCAACGCGAACTGCGTGGACGAGCTCGCAGAGGAGCCCAGCCCCCTCGAGTTCACGAGATACGTCGCCCAAAACCGGCCGTTCGTCATCCGCGGCGGGGCGTCGTCGTGGAAGTCGAACCGGGAGTGGAACGCGGCGTACCTGAAGGAGGCCATGGCGGGCCAGCACGTCAACGTCGCCATCACCAACCGGGGCAACGCCGACGCCATCGTCGTCGAGAGCGGCGAGGAAGACGGCGGCGGCGGCGGCGGCGGCGGCAGCGGCTTGATCTTCGTCGAGCCCTTCGAGCGTGAAGAGCTCTTCTCCGACGTCGTCGACAAGGTCCGCGCGCAGGAGGCGTGCCCGGATGCGGATGTCATCAGATACGCGCAGACGCGTTAGTCCAGTCCAGTCCACTCCCATCCGAACAAAAAGAAGAAGAAGAACAAGAAGAAGCTGATAGGAAAGAGAGAGAGAAAAAAGAAAACGACAACCTCCGCAACGAGTACTCCACCCTCTTCGCCGACGTGCCGCGCGACATACCCTTCGCCCGCATCGCGCTTCAACAGGGTGGTACCGGGCCCGACGCCGTCAACTTCTGGCTCGGCTCCTCGCGCAGCACCACCTCCCTGCACAAGGACAACTACGAGAACATCTACGTCCAGGTCCTCGGCCGCAAGCACTTCACCCTGCTGCCGCCCGTCGAGGCCGCCTGCGTCAACGAGCGGCCCGTGCCCGCCGCGCGGTACGTTCCGAAGAAGAGGAAGGGGAAGAAGAGGAGAGACGACGACGAGGAAGAAGGAGAAGAAGGAGGAGAAGTGGAGCAGCTCGAAGAGGCGGACCTACGCGACCTGAGCGTCGAGATGGCGCATCCGCCGCGGACGGTCAACTGGGCGCTTTGGGACCCCGACCAGCCCGACGTGCGGCCCACGGCCTTCTCGGCGCTCTCGCAGCCCGTCAGGGTCACGCTGGAGCCCGGCGACATGTTGTATCTCCCGGCAATGTGGTGAGTTTGGCTGGCTGGCTGGCTGCCTGCCTGCCCCTCTCTCCCTTTTCTGAGATGGTGTGGGCTTGAAAGCTGAGATTCCTGCAGGTATCATAAAGTCGGGCAGAGTTGCTCCGAGGAAGGCATCTGCGTCGCGGTGAATTACTGGTGAGACAACTAGAAGAAGACTGCCAAACCATTGGCGCTGACAAATCTCCAGGTATGACATGGATTTCAGCGGGTCGTTCTGGTCAATGTTTGCATTTGCGCGGAGCGTGGGCGGGATTGCGAACGGCCATCCTTTGACGGAAAATGCTGGAGAAGAAGATTCTTAAGACAGACATGGAAACCGCTGGCCTAAAACATTCCACGTCGCGCATCATTGTTCTTCTGAAATCTTTGGATGGACAGGTGCAGGTATGCACGCAGATTCGCCAACATACCACCGCACCGCAGTAATATACTTCCAAAGCATCCTTATTACTACCCTGCAATCCAATCTCCACCCAAAATCCCAAAAAGAGCATCCAACCATCATCATCACGATCACCGTCATTTCAATCATGCCCAAACAAAACACCGTCAACACCAAACACGCTCCCTCCACAAAGCACCAAACCAAAAATCAAACCAGCCAGCTCCCTCACAACCCCGCCCTCTCCCGCCTCAACTCCCACCTCACCTTCGCCTCCAACTTGTTCTGATCCCAATCATGCACGTACGCCGCGACGTCGACGACACGTCCTCCTTCTCCTTCTCCTTCTCCCCCATCGCCCGCAGCAGCAGCCCCCCGCCGCTCCAACCTCAGCGCCACCCCCAACGCCTCCACGAAACTCGGCAGCGCCATGCGCGTCTCCTCGTCCAACGACGCCCGGAACACGTCGCCCCTCCCCGACGCGCAAATCTCGCGCCTGACGTCGTCGACGAAAGCCGAAAGCTGCCGCTGCTGCTGCTGCTCTGCTGCCTCTACATCCTCCGTGCCAGCAGCAGTAGCAGCGTTGGTAACGACGGCGGCGGCGATGGCCCGCTTGCGGCCGACGTCGTCTCCGATGCGGGCCCACGCGCGCGCGATGCTGACGTGCAGGTTGCAGTGGGTGCTGCGGGGCGGGGCCGGCGAGGCCGTGACGGCGGGGAGGCCGGTCGGGCTGTCGGCCGCGACGAAGGACGCGGCGTCGTCGACGGCGAAGACGGCGGCGACGTGGCGCGCGCGCGCCTGCCGGAGCCGGTCGAGGACGCGGGGCGGCCAGGGCTTGTCGTCGTCGTCGCTGGCGTAGTTCTCGAGCAGCTGTGCGGCTTCTTGGTCGTCGTCGTCGGCGGCGGCGGACAGGAAGGGTTCCCGGCAGCCGGGGTAGCAGCAGCGCAGGACGCTGGGGCCGAAGGGGGTGGAGAAGGGGGCGGGCCCCGTGTGGCGGGCGCGGAGGGCGAGGGTGGACGGGTCGGCGGTGTCGGGCCCGCGGAAGATGGAGAGGAGGGTGGGGTGGGTGACGGACGGCGCGAGGGCGTCGCGGCTGCTGGTGGCGTCCAGCACGGCGTGCGAGAGGGGCTGCTCGGCGCGGAGCTTCTGGAAGTACGTCTTCGCCCGCGTGTGCTCGCGCTGCAGGTAGACGAGCCAGAAGGCGAGCAGCTGCACCCGGCCCATGGCCCGCTCGACGTCGGCGGCGTCCCAGCCGGCGAGGAGCTCAGCGTCGGCCTTCAGGAAGGTCGAGAGGCGCTCCCAGAAGACGGCGGAGTCGTCGAGGACGGACTCGCGGCCGCGCCTGTCCGTGGGGACGAGATCGGCGTTGAAGCCGGCGTAGATGAGCTCGAGCAGCGGCTGCTTCCACGACTGGTCGCCGCTGTGCATGTTCTTGTACAGCTGCGCCAGGTACGCCGATGCCACCGAGTGCAGCACCTTTGCCAGACGCAGGTCTCGCGCCGCCTGGGCATCGAAGGCTTCCAGGCGGCGGCCGAACTGGATCAGCTGCATGAAGCCGGCCGTCGGGTAGCCCACAGCCCAGCTGTCGACGCCCTGCTCTCGGAAGTCCTTGGCCGCCCAAGCAAGTGCCTTGCCGTACGTGACCCACTGGCCCTGCTCGTTGAACGTCTCCCTGCAGCTGGTCCTCTCGAGCAAGTTGTCTAGGACCCAACGGAACAGGTCCCGCCGCTGCGCCGTCTCTGTGTCGAGAGCCATCTCGGAGCCAGCACCCGCCCATTCCTTCTCCCTGAGAGTGCGATCCAGGATGGTCATGAAGAGTTGTGATGTGCCAGAGGCCCCGACACGGAGGCCGCCGGTCAGAGCGAGATGCAGCTGCTCGTAGATGTACTTCTTGTTGCTTCCGTGGCAGTCCACCGTGGGCAGCACCGCCGCCAGCTGCTCCTTGAACAATGACCTCCCCTCGAAAGCAAGGGCGCATTGGAAGCAGACGAGCTGGCTGGATATGACGTCTCGGTTGGACTCGAACCGGCCGGCTGCGAGAGGGAAGTCCAGGGCAAAGTTGTCCGTGTTGGCGGCGCCGTCCGCCCCGGCCTTCAGCGCGATGGACATGACCTCGTCCTCGCCGCAGCAGATGTTGCACTCGCCGCGGAAGGCGTTCGGGGTGTCCAGGTCAAGGCTCTGGACGGAGATGTCACCTCCCTCTGCGACCGTGGCGGCTCGACGGGCGCGGTTGCTGCGGCGGGAGAGGATGTCGGCAGTGTAGCCCGAGCTCTCCATGGCGGCGAGCTGCTCCAGTGCGAAGTTGACGAGCCGGTTGCGGTCGCGCGCGGCCCGATCCTCGCCCGACTCCCTCAACGTCTTGACAGCACTTTGGTAGTTGTGACGGTTGCGGGAATGGGCCTCGCGCAGCTGGAGCTGGAGGGCATCTCGAGCGCTGGCGTCGAGGGCTTGGTCACTGAGTCGGGAAATGAGGTCTCGTGCCCCGGACACATCCTCGAGCTTGATGTTGATCTCCTCGATCTTCTGGCTGATCAGGAAGTTGCGCAGGTCCTGGATGCGGCCACGCGTCTTGAAGGCCAGCGAAAGCTTCCCGAAGGCCTCTTCTGCCAGGAGTTCGTCGACGTCGGTGTTGCTGAGCTTACCGCCGGCGGTGATGAGCAGGTCTAGATCTACGACAACGCCCGGATTCTGCTTGTCCCACTCTTCTCCCAGGCTGATGGTGCCCGAGGTAAGGTTGGGGCGGCTCTGGGCGGTGGGCACCTGGATTGCATGTGTGCGCAGTAGATTGACGAGCTCCGTCTCGGAGAAGAGCTGCTTCAGCGGAGCCCAGGTCGAAAGGTCGTGATTGCTGGGGTCGAGGGCCTGGAAGCAGCCCTTGGCGGCGATGATGTACAGGTGGCCGGTCGAGGTTTCCTTGAACAGAATGAGGACGTCCTGGGCGTTGGCCACGAAGGAAACGCCGACCGACACGTTGAGATCCGACGGAGAGGCTCTCTTGCTGCCGGTGATGACGAAGACGGTGGGGACGTTGAGCACGCCGGTGTCCATGGCCAGGCCACAGAGCGTCTCGACGTCGTTGCCCCAGATCTCGCCGTCGGTGAGCAGATACCACACGTCCGAGGCGCCGATGGTGTCCAGCGCGGCGCGGTTCTGCAGAATGCGAGAGGGCTGGGTGCCGCCCATGTACGCCGACCACCAGGACGTGTTGGGGAAGTTCTTGGTCGGGTCCTCGCAGTAGGATCCCCAGAGAGCCGTGTAGTCGTCGGGGTGGCCCTTGATCAGCTCCTGGACGAACTCATACTCGCGCCTGATGATGCTGCCGGAAGTCGAGCCGGAGGCGTCGACGGCGAAGAACTGGCGGGCGCGGTGGAGCGGCACGTATTCGGTGTGCTTCTCGACGGTGGGCTGGACCTTCCAGCAGGCGCGGGTGGTGGAATCCATGATTGATGATGAAGCGGACCATGTGCCGCCGGCTCGCGGGTTTAAATAGCAGAAGTGAGGAATTGGAGTGAAAGCGGGGCTGAGTCACGGTGGTAGTGAGTTGACTCTGGCAGGCAGGCAGGCAGGTGGCCCGGGCGCCGCTTCCTTCGCCGCTCTCCCCAGTTCCGGATCAGGAAGGACCGGGGGCGGTGTCTGCCTTTGGAACATGGAACAAGTCAGGAACAACCATCTCGCAGCGACAGTGCTGTCGAACTCGCCAGCAGTGCTGTTGCTGACCGTCAGCCCCGCGCCCGGCCGTGAAAGGCAGGTAGTAGTGAGATCAAGCACTTTACCGGCGAAGGATTCCTCCACGACACCGCCAGAGCTCAGCGCACTCGTCACCCATCTTGTTACTGGTCCTGTATCTGACTGCGTCAAAAATTAAAAGATGCATAAAAAAAAAACCGAAAAAGCCGGGGCAAATGACGGTGTCGACGACGCCAGGCGCCAGCTTCGTCTTTCAGGCATCAGTGCGCGCATCGGACCCCGCACCATCGGCGGATGACTCGACCAAGCCATGCCGATGGAAAGTGACATGGGGCGACAGCGGCGGCGTTGGCATCGGTCGGCGGTGATGATGAGGCGAAGGAACAGTGGCGGTGCGAGCGAGCGAAGCGCAGAGACGAGAGATGGCGCCCGCCCGCCTTTCCCAATCTAAATATGGCTAAGCTCACCGACGTCGACACCCTTTTTGCATGACAAGACCCGGACTCAGATGTGCGCATTTGAAACTCACTCATATTTACTTCCACATCTTGTATCCAACTATCTATGCCGTGTGAGCATGGTGGAATATCTTACGACGCAGATGCTGCAAGTCTGACTCATTCTCTCCAGCATCTTCCTTGGCTTTTCTCGTCTACATTAAAACCTTCTCTCCCTGGAAAATACAATGAGCTTTTTTGTGTTGGTATTGATAGCGTGTGGTAATGCGGAGACCAAGATGTCGACGATGCGAACCATGGCTAAGAGACCGAGGATTCCCGTGTCTCCTGCTTCGAAGAAGACACCGCAGCAGCACCGAAACCGACCTTGCCCATGGGAAACAGGAAGGCGGGAAGGCCCTGGTCTTTGCAAATGACGTTTCCCATGCTGTAGTAGCCCAGCATGCCGGCGACGAAGGCGAAGGAACCCGCCGCCTTCTTGATGGCAATCGCACCATCTGCACCGCCGTCGGCCGCCACGAAGTAGCTGGCACCGAGGAGACAGAGGTAGATTTCCAGCGCCGAGTAAGTTGCTATGGTCACGGCGTCTCTGCACTTCAAGTCAGAACAGTACGGCAGCGGGGAGCATTTGGCGGGACTTACGTGGTGAAAGAGCCCAGGAGAAAAAAGGTATTAAACACGGTCCAAACTGCCATCGTGTTAGAGATGAAAAGCACACACAGAGACAACGTACGAATGCAGAAAAACCCCAAGGCGTTATTGTACCCAACCTCGTCATCGGCAAACGACGACGAAACGCCAAACAACGGCGTCAGAATCGCGCCAAAGCCGCCATAAAACATGCCTGGAGCCGCGTCAGTTCAAAGAGTAATTATTCGATCTGATGGAGTAGTAATCACCATAAGCACTAAATACAGTATAGTTGAAAGAGTTGCCGCGCACAAGCTCCCACTGCGCCGACAGGACCATGCCGATGCCGGCAATGAAGAAGAAGTTCCCGATGAAGGCGTTGGCCGTCGACAGCCCGCGCCATTCCATCAGCGCACACGACAGCGTCGTGATGGTCGTCGCGAACGCCCCGAGCGCGAATGCCGTCTACCGATAGCGTCAGTACACCCACCAAAGATTTGCGGAAAGAATGAAATCATATGCTTACGGGGTTTCCCAACCGCCTCCCATCCGTCCACGTCCACACGGCCTCGGATCCGCATCCGCAGCAAACGGCCATGACGATTAAAAAGTTAGATCTTGCCGCACTCGTCGCGCTCGTCGCCGTACGTCGACTGCACGAAGCCGTTCCAGCTCTGGGAGTCGTTCTCGGGCGGCGTGACCTTCTTGACGATCCAGTGGACGATGACGGTGCAAACGGCGATCCAGACGAGGACGGTCCCCTGCTCCAGCACGGGTTTTAAGTAGCCCGCGCGGTTCGAGTACAGCGCGGACGCGGCGCACAGGAGGCGGCCGGTCATGGGGTCGTCGGCAGGGCACGGCGACGACGAGGAGGCCATTGCGTAATAATTCAAGTGTTGCGGTAATCCGAACGAACTGCGGGCGTTGCTGGACAAAGAAAAAAGGGTTCCGGCGAGTAAAGACCGTGGTGTGGAGCAGCAGAAGACTGGGGGGGCGATCAGGAAAAGCGGCAGCCGCGGTGGTCGGCGGCCGCAGACGTCTTAAGTAGCAGTCGGCATCCCGGATCGGCATGATCGGCCAGATCGAATGTTTTCGGCACGAGCGAGAGCCCTGTCGGCACTTTTCTCTTTCTGCCACTCCTCCTCTCCTGAACCTGTGTTGCGCACATCACCCCATAACCACCTGCGCACTGATCGAAGTTGTACGATTCCGTGCTGCGTCGGGTCCTGCCCTTGCCGGTGGCCGGCGCAGGGAACGCACCATTGTCACCCCATCCTCAGCCACCACATTGCGCTTTGTTGGCCCCGTCTTCCCTCAACCGTTCCTGCTATCGATGCCATGTCATTGTTTCGGTTTCCACCGCTGGTTCCTTAGGTAAGAGGGAGGTGAAACGCTTTTGCATCTCCACAACGGGTATGCCCGGCGACCCTGCACTTGCCGGGGTATCAGCCCACTGTAGGCGTTTCTAGACTTCTCGAATCCAACTAGAAGACATATTCAAACTCAACCACAATGCAGGAAGCGTTCAAACACTGTGCTGATTAAAACCGATGTAATCGTGAGAAAAAGACCAACAGCAATCATCACCTCGCAACAAACATCTCCTCATCCACCACCGTCCTCTCCCTCCAGCTCTCCTCGACCCACTCCACGCCCACCACGCGCGGGATCCCGTCACCGCCCTCCACCACCCGCCTATCCGCGAGCGTCTGCCGCAGTTCCCTCAACCGATCCTTGCTCGTCCCCGGAGCAACGACGACGTGCGTCACCCGCGTATCCGCATCCAAGTCGCCGCCCCCCGCGACCTCGCCGCCCGCGAACCGCACCGTTTGCCTGGCGAGGTAAAGCCGCATGCGCGCGTCATCATCATTATTACCATCCACCCCTCCCCCTCCTCCTCCTCCTCCTCCTCCTCCTAGACCGTCATCGCCGCCGTCGTCGTCAAACCACACCCTGCACCCGCGAAACAGCCAGCCGCGCGCCGCAGCCACGTCGCCGCCCGCCAAGCGCAAACCGTGCCCGTCATCGGCCTGCTCGAGGAAGGCGTCCGTGTCGAACTCCGTGGCTGCTGCCGGTCCCTTTCCTTCCGATCGGCCGGTCCCTTTCTTCTTCTTCTCCTTCTCCTTCTCCTTCTGCTCCGTCGACGACGGATCCGGCATGCCGTCCATGACCCCCCTCAGCTCCTCGACCGACGCCAGGTCGCGCGCGAACGAGTCGCCCCACTCGTCCACGTTGTCCGCCGCCGCGACGGCGTCGTCGTCCGTGGCGTGGAAGAGGTGCCTGTGGCCTTCGTACGGGAGGAGGTGCAACGCTTCTACGCCGCCTGCTGCATTCACCCCGCCGCGTGTGACGGTGGTGGCATGATCCGACGAGGCCTGCGCGACGCAGTCCAGCAGCCACGCCGGCCGCACGATGCTGCGGTCGTTCTTCTTCACCAGCGACGCGACGGGGACGAGGCGGCGGTCGGCGACGCAGACGAGGGCGTCTGGGGAGGCGGCAGAGGCCGAGGTCGAGTGGACGAGGGCGCCGCCGTGCGCCTTCACCAGCGCTTCGAGCTCGGCCTTGGATTTCTTCGGGGAGACGGAGTCGGTCATGACGTAGAAGGTCAGGCCGGCGAAGACCTGGGGGGCAGCGGCTTTTTCGGGGTCGGTGGCGCCCGTGGCCGCGTCGTCGTCGTCGGCGACGCCCGCGATGGTTTTGAGCTTCTTCTTCGATGTGCGCTGGCGCTTGACGCGGCGGCCGTCGTCGACCTTGAGCTCCTTCTGGTGGTGCTGGGCCTCGGCGTTGCCCTTCAGCGTCATGAAGTCCTGGATGGACAGCGCCTCCCTCCAGCCCTTGTCGCTCCGCAGCTTCTTGAAGCGCGGGAACCGCAGCGTCAGCCCGATGCGGAACTGGTCCGTCTGCCCGACCGACGCGGCCTTGACCGACACGACGACGCTGTCGCACGGCTTGATCCACACGTCGGGCCTCTCGTGCTGCCGCTGCTCGCCGCCCGCCAGCTCGACGAACTCGGTCGGCGGCCGCGCCGGATCCCACTTCTGCCACTTGTCGCCCGTGGCGTGTCGGATGGCCGCGTAGTCGTTGGCCGTCATGCCGCCGCCGACCTTGAAGAAGGAGTAACACTTCATCGGGTTGGCGCCCTTGTCGACCTGGGCCTGGTCGACCCGCAGCCCGCACAAGAAGCTCGAGAGCTTGCCGCCGCGGTTGCCGGAGCCCCAGTAGCCGCCGACGATGACGCAGTCCAGCTCCTCGCCGAACTCGGTCATGTACTCTGGTTTTACCTTGATCCAGTCGTCGTTGCGCTGGTTCAGCCGGTATGATGAGCGCGGGTTCTTGATCACCAGACCCTCCGAGGCCTCGGCCACGACCTTGCGCAGGAGGGTCTCGATGTCGGACGGAGTGTGGCCCGGGTCGTAGTTGTGGATTTCGAAGCGGCGGTGGATGGAGTGGATGCTGGCAGCGAGTGCCTTTCGACGGTCACGTAGTGTGTATTGCGTGAGGGGCTCATCGTTCAGGTAAAGGCAGTCAAATATCTTGTATAGCGGGCGTCGACCAGTCGAGAAGGGATTCTTCTGCTCCGAGAGCGCTGCCGTCTTCAGCGTTCCAAACGGCACTATGGCGTCTTGCTCCATATCCCAGGTGATCATCTCTCCGTCTAGAATGATGTTGCGCACTCCATCATGGAATGCATCCTTGAGGTGGCGTGTTAGAGCGCTGTTGTCGTCCTCGAATCCGGTTCCGTAAAGGTAGGTGTAATCCTTGGCTTTGCGAGACCAGAAGCGGAAGCGCTTGCCGCCAGGCACATTTTCATCTTCGACCATGTGCAGCTGCATGCGCTCTCCATCGAGCTTCTCCTCAATCCAGAACTCGTCGTCGTCTTCGGTTGGCTTCAAGCGCTGCACCATTTTCTCGAACGAGTACATCTGGAAAGCAGCAAGTTGCGGCTGGAAACACTGCATGAGCCCGATGACGGCGCCTTCACCATCAAGGCGGATTGAAGGATCATACAGTTCCCAACAAACCCTCCGCAGGCTGGACGACACGTTGAAGAGGCTCTCGGCATCGGGGTGCCATATATCGAAGATGGTTCTTTCGGTTGCGCCGACCTTCATCTGGCGGAGGATGACACGGATGAGCCACATCATTTCCTCGGCGTTCATGCGCTGGTAGAAGTCTTCGAAGATTGGCACCTGATCTTCTTCCTTGGAGGCGGCAGACAGCGTGTCGAGCTTTTCGTTCACCTCGCCGATGGTCATGTTGCCGGGCTTGGTCAGCATGGGCCGCTTGGAGATGACATCGAAGCACCTTCCAGCGAAGTCGCCGGCCATGGCAACTCTGGCATTCTGCCCGGGAAGCTTCCAGTTCAGGAGGTTGAAGCCATCCTCAGAGTCCTTGTCGATGCGCAGGACGCGCACCAGCAGCTTGCCGATGGCCTTTTCCTTCAGGCCGTACATGGCGCGGTCACGGTCCTTCTCGGGGATGATGAGGCGGAAGGCCGGATAGATGTCGTTGCCGACTTGCTGGCGCCATTTTGAAATGAAGCGGTCAACGATGTTGCGGCGGATTTCGTTCGGGGTCATGTGTGCTTTTCCATGGGGGCCTTGTTTCCTGCGGGAGGCAACGGGGCCGGTGGGTTTCTTCTTGTTCTCATTGAGAGGGTTGAAGAGGTCCAGGTAGAGGGAATGGAAGGGCAGGGTCGTCGAATGGTTGTGCGGACGGTTGGGGTATCTGTGAGGTGGGGTCAGATGGGGAACTGGCTTCGTAGGGTACGCGGAAGGCGGGGCAAGGCGCACTTCTCGTCCAGCTCTTCCTCGGTCATGGTGCCATGGCTGTACATGCGCTGCTCCTCGTCGAGCGCTTCCTGGCTCTGCACGGCAAATCGCGCGGCCATGGCGTTTTGGGCTAGAGGGAGAGGTGACGTGGTTGGTCAGCGCGGCGGATGCTGGCACGAGGCCTCCAGCTTGGCGGGCGCGAGTAAGGTCACCGCAGTCGAGCGTTGCCAGCCGGCCGTCGCACAGGATGGAGCGGAAGGAGATCAGAAGTCTTTCGCATTGTGCGTGCAGAAGATTAAAGTGCAGGAGCGGGCGACGCGCCGGGGCAGGCAGCAGTGCGGAGGAAGCGACGCGCGAGCACGTGTTGGGCGTGAAACACTGCGTTGATCGGCGCCGGGATGCGCAGTTCACTGCCACCGCCAGCCTGCCCTGCCGACCAGCTCGCTCAATAAGCAGCCCCGGCCTCCACTCGCACGCCTGCTACCTTCGTCTCGCGCTCCTCCTCCCTCCCGCCGGCCAGATGCCCCGCCGTCACTCGCGCCGCCCGCCGCACACAGCCCCGACAATACCGATGGAGAGATGAGCAGCAGTCTGCCGCACCGCACGCCCATGGCGCCGGCCACTCCGCAGCGCCAGCAGCCGGCGGACTCGCGGTCGAGCACCCCGTACAACGCTCGCGATGCCGCGCTGAAGGGCGCGTCGCTGGCCTTTGGCAAGCCGCCCGTCAGGCCCAAGCCCGCGCCGAAGACGTACAGCGGCAACAACGGTGCATTGGCCGCCGCTCGGCGGTCGACCACCCCTCAGCCTCAACGCCTCCGCCCCCAGTTCTCCGGCAACAGCACCACCTCCCAGAGCTCCCACACCTCCGCCCTCGGCCTGCCACTCTCCCAATCCGATCGCGCCCGCTCGCCGTCCATGCTCGCTGCCACCCGTGCAGCCGCCCGACACACCCCGCAACCCGAAGCCCCCGACTCGAGGCGCAGGAGCATGATGGATGGCGCCTCGGAGAACACCTCGGGCGAGGACCAGCCCGCCTCCATCTCCGTGAGGGATGCCAGGGCAAGGTTCAATGCTGCAGCTGCAGCTCCGCCCTCAGCCGACGCGAGGACGCTACCGTCCCGGGCGAGCCGCTCTCCCTCGCAGACATCCGATCCTACCGACGCTTCCTCCATACAACCCACAACCTCTCTGGTCAAGATGTTCGAACAGAACAAGGCACAGCAAGCCGCCTCGCCCACTGCAGCCCGCAGCCCCAAGCCTCCTCCTATTCTTACCTCGAAAGGAGGTCCCCCGCCGCTGAAGTCGCCCAAACCGATCCGGAACATAACGGTGCCATTCGCTTCTCCAGAGCTGGAAACCCCGGCCATGTCGAGGCCACGCCCTGTGAGCGCGGGGAATCTCTCCGCCAAGAAGCCAAAGCCTGCGCCCAAGCCGGCTCCCAAACCAGCCAAATTCTTGGGCGACATAACCCCGCAGTCGAGTCCCCACGTGTCTCCGAAAGTCCCTGCCAAACCCGCGTTTGCGACCTCAGCCCGCGAGATTCCGCCGCCCGCAAAAGACGACTCCGAAGACGAAGATGCCGCATACACGTCAGCCCCTGAGACGCAAGGTGACGGCCATGCGAAGCCAATCCTGCCTCCCCCTCGACGGAGTACGAAGAAGATGCCCCAGGACAGCGCTCCCACCAAGAAGGGAACCTCGGAGAACGTTGGTCCACCTCAGCTTGCCCACCTCCGCAGGCACTCTGCTGCTGCCGAAGGAACATCGTCCGCTCCGCCTGCAGGCCGACAGCTGCTCCCGCCTCCCCCCATCAGCTCCGCATACAAACGCGAATCCTTCAAGAAGATCGAGCCGCACTTGACTGGCGATTCCCTTGCGAACGCCATGGTCGGCGCCGCTCTCGCAGGTTCCCGGGCATCCACACCGGCCAAATCAACCACCCCTCTCCCGCCGCCTCCGCGCCGCAGCGGCAACAGCCATCATCACCATCACCACCACCACCACAACATCTTCCACTCACGCACGCCGAGCCCGCAGAAAAAGCCTCCAGGAAGATTGTTAATGCCCACCCTCCGCAAAGAGCCGAGCGCGAGCGACTCGGACCTAAGCGACGACCCGCACGGCAAGCACAAGAAGACGCGACACCTGCGGCCGAAGCACCCAAACAAGCACGCCGAAGGGGCGCGCAAGCGGTGGCGCGAGACCATCACGGAGCGCGAGCGCAAGCGGTACGAAGGCGTGTGGGCGGCGAACCGCGGCCTCCTGCTCGCGCCGCGGCTGCTGCACCCGGCGGTGACGCAGCACCCCAACACGACGCTGGCGGGGCTGCAGGACGACGTCAGCGCGCTGGTGGTGCGCGACATCTGGGGCCGGGCGCGGCTGCCGCCGCACGCGCTGGAGGAGGTGTGGAACCTGGTCGACGGCCGCGGCGTGGGCCGGCTGCGGCGCGAGGAGTTCGTCGTCGGATTGTGGCTCATCGACCAGGCGCTCAAGGGGCGCAAGTTGCCGGTCAAGGTGCAGGAGAGCGTCTGGGCGAGCGTGAGGGGCGCCGGCGTGAAGGTGCGGATTAGGTAGATGGACGATGGTTCTTGTTTCTTGTTCCTTGTTCCTTGTTTACCCCGATTTTTTGGGTTTCTTGCGGTGCGTATAGTCGCTTGTAGAATACGGGAAGGGAGGGGGAAGACAGACCTTGTGCAGTCAGTCAATCAGTCAGTCGGTCGGTCGATGGTTTTGAGACTCTCTCTCCTTGTTCGGTTGTGCAGTTTAGCGTAGAGATACCCACCCCCGTACCGTACATACCCTTATAACTGAGAGCAGCGGTGGAGTAGCAATACTGGTTATTCTTCTGAGTCTATACTTTGTCCATTGCAGATTGAACCCCAAACCAGTAATAAGGAGGAAAACAAAGGACAGCTGCTGCGGCGGTATCATCAAACGAAATTGGCCCATCACCCGCATCGGCCTTGCGGAGAACAACACCGCATCGTCATAGTTAAGTACCTGCCGATATAATAGAGTAAATGTATAATCCTCGGTAAGCTTAAAGGGCTGGGATATCCCGGGTACCTGCCTGATGTAATATCGAAAGCTAAATGTTAAAATGATGTATACGTACCTGTCGCGGCGTATGATTAGATGATGGTGGTGGGTGCTATTTTTGGGTGTTCATCGGGGTGGGTTGTAGGGTAGTAATGGGATGGATGCTGTAAAACGTTACTGCGGTGTATGGCTATCTGTTGCTGCGAGGAGGGGGTAGGGCTCTTGTAAGTTCGATATTAAAGTATTACCTGCGACTGAGATCAGCATGCACAACTGGATGTTTTCTCTAGTCCTAAATGCGACTAAAGCCACCTTCAGTGGAGCCGTATATCAGCTACGCAGAAGCGCACCGGGACTGGAATGCTGGAGTCGTGTAGCGTGGGCGCTGATGGTACAAGAATCGTGGGAACAGCTGCATCGAGACGGATGGCAACCAGGGATGTCCACGATATGAATGATTGGTTTGATATTCTCGGATCTAGAGTACTGCTTGCATTTTTTCGGCTTACTCTACGTCATGGCATGACTGCCTTGTGCCTTGTACGCTAGTATACCAATCAGCTTTGTTGATACGTCCACGGTTTGAATGTCGAGAAAGAGCAGAGAGAATTCGACAGCAAACAAGACGTTAAATCTCCCTCACACGATGGAAGACCATGATATTGCAATCTGGTGTGGAAATGCCACAACAATTTTATTCGTGATGCCATCCCTCGTTACCAGGGCTTGAGCTGCCAACCTTGTGCGCCGTTTCACGTAGTAAACAAAGGGGGAGGAGTGTGAGCGTCGCATAGTTATCAGCCTTGCAATGAAGTCTTTTTTTAGGATCCCCCCATGTTCCTTTCCTAGTGGGAGTTCAGCCGTCTCCACGACTGATCTCATTCATAAAGTGCAAATCTCTACACTTGATGATAACCTCGCCAACGAATAACAACTTTCCAACTTCCATGAACTCAAAGAGCACCGGCTACGAGATGGGACGCATTCGTGACCCAAACGTTCAAGACTCGGGTCGAAATGAGCGGATCGCTGACGCCTCTGTTGCATATTCTCCACCCGGCACAAGTAGACCAAGTTTCTCTTCATCTGCACGGATCCAGAGCACGGAGAACGTTCGACATGATTGTAAATCTCATTCGACAACTATGAAGCCTCCTGCAACAAACCTTCGGGAACACAGCTCTGACACTAATACAGCTGTACACAGCCTGCCAAAGAAGAATGGAGCGCACCCCGTCGCTTGGAATATCCACTGGAAGTCTCCTACCCTCATGTTCATTTTTCTCATCGCTGGTATTGCCTTTGCTTTAGGACATCATTTTCACTATTCGTCCTTGGATAACACTAGTGTGTCTTCCGAAGAAGATCAACAATGGGCAATTCGCATTGGGACTGGCTTCGCATTCCTATGCAAGGCAACCCTCACAGCCTCGGTTGGTATCTCATACACCCAGCGTCTCTGGGTCACTGTGAAGATGACGCCAATGAGCCTTCAAGGCTTAGACAACGCATTCTCTCTCACGACCGACCCGGTTGCGTTTCTAAGTTCGAGCGTCATCTTGAAAGCCAGACTTCTCTGCTTGATAGCAGTTTGTATGTGGTAAGTGGAGCAAACTTCAGCTTGATGTAATGAATGCCGCTAGAACTGTCTAGGTGCATCCCAATAGTTGCGACAGTTACCCCTGCAACTCTATCGATCCGGCCCGGAATGCTTTCAAAGTCCATTGTTGGAACAGTTCCAAGCCCAGAGTACTCTTCGGCGGACAACTCATCGGTGTGGGTCAACTGGAAAGGTGTAGGCAGGCTTGATGCATCTTCCGCCGCGGTGCACCGTCTTGTCGCCGCCACCACGTCATCTTTGGCCAATCTGCCATTCATGGCACCGTATCCGAACTCCTCGTACACAATCACGTTTGATGCGCCCGCTCTCAAATGCGACCCGCTTTCGACGGCGATATTGGACCACAGTATCAATCCCAAGAAGCCTGAGTTGCTGCAAGAAGGATGGGATACTTTGATTGACAAGACGTTACGCTCACTTGCACCCGACGCCCAACCTCTTTACATTGCCAACGCTTCGGGCTTCCTTAGCATTCACAACCACATATTCGTTTACGCCGGGGGATCCAACTTTTCCTGCCACCTGTGGAACACGTCTTACACGGTCGACTTGAAATTCAGCGACGGCATCCAATCCACCTCAATAAGCGGCCTGGAATACAGACACGCAACGAACATAGCCAGCGGCGAGGTTCTCAGCCACAACCACCAGCCCGAGATTGCATACTGGTCCATCTTCAACGCTCTTTCCGGCCTGCTGGAGACGCAGGTCATCTTCAACGGCGCCGACGGCACCCTCACCGGCGCCGACACGGACATATTCAAGTCCGGCATCCCCGCCTGCCCGGGCATCGTCGAGACCCTGGAGCGCCAGGGCGTCAACAAATGCGTGGACCCGTGCATGTGCCGCGCAAAGTCCATCCCGGCCGCCATCGAGGACCTCTCGCACAACGTGTCGCTCAGCCTGATGAGCTCGACCCTCTTCTCCGCCGCCACCGCCGCCACCGTCGACATGGCCGTCTCCCACCCGCAGAACTACTACGCGTACAACCGGCACGGCCTCCTCTGCGCGTACGCCGCCGCCGCCGCCGCCGCCGCCGCGTGCGTCGCCGTCGGCGTCCACTCGTACCGCGCGAACGGGTACAGCGCCGGCTCGTCGTTCTCGACCATCGTCTTCACCACGAGGAGCCCGGATCTGGATCGCCTGGCCGGCGGCCGGTGCCTGGGCGCCCAGCCCGTCCCGGACGAGGCGAGGCGGACGGTGCTGCGGTACGGATTGTTGCGCCGGGAAGGAGGGGAAGGGAGGGCGCATACGGCGTTTGGACTTGCCGACGGCGTCGCCACGTTGACCAAGGGGCATGTGTGTTATTGAGGTTTCCGTAGGATTCACCAACCCGTAAGGCTTGGGTGAGCGGGTCTCATGCTGCGGTGTTGGTGATGTGCGGGAGGGAGGACAAAAGGGCTAGGTTTGCTGTGCTTTCTAGTTATTCTTTGCTGCTTCGAATACTACTCTTCAACGTCCTGTCTACCATGTTGCGTGCCCGTCCAGAGAAGTTATTAAGTTTGAGGCTTGAAGGCGTTAAAGCGGTGTTGAAATGGGTCATAAGTCATCAGATTTTAAGAATCTCTCTAGACTATCGCTATTGACATTAAGCTGCTCCATACGTCCAAATCACCGCCACCCTACCGGAATGCCCTTCTCCGATTTCCATATTCTCAGCTACACAACCTTCTTTTTGCAGGAACAGCTAAACGATCTGTACAGTCTCGAACTTCAAGTCTTTCCCTCTCAACGAAGGAATTTGGCTCTGATCAGACCCATCCTTCCAGAGCTCCCCACTCATGATCCCATGCACGTAGCACTCTCCAACCAATCTGTAGCGGCGTCCGGCTCCATGGTCCGAATCCGAAGGTTCCTGCCTCAACAAGAACGGCACGTCGCCACCCACCAAGTCCCACACCTCGTCCCCTTCGGCCAAATAGTCGGGCCCGAGGCCGACGAGGCCGTCGTCGGTTTTGAAAACGACGCGGGAAGAGGAGAAGGTCAGCATGTTGGAGCCCATCTTGTCGACGACGCCGGTCGACGGCAGGTTGTAAAAGAGCTTCTGCCGCGCCGGCACGAGCGCCAGCCCCGAGCCCCCTCCGAACGAGGTGAGCCGGTAGTCGAGGATGGTCCAGGCGATGTCACACACGGCGAGGAAGTCCCGGACATCTTGCAGGCCGCCGGCGTCTTCTCCCGCCGCAGCCTCGCCCGCCGCGCCTTTCTGGCGCGCGTGGATGGCTAGCAATGTCTCCGCCCATTCGGGCGGTATGCGGTCTTCCTCCTTGCCTATGCGTATCCAGTCGGGCCTCTTCGGACCCAGATCGGGCGTCCGCTCTGCGTACTCGTAGGCGAAGGCCATGATGGGCCCGTAGTCTACGGGATGGTCATCTCTGCTCACTTGCTCCACGAGGCTCTTCGCAAATGATGACTGCGCCGGGTCGGCGTGCTGTTCCATCATGTGGCGGTGGATGCGGACAAGGAGCGTTCGAAGCTGTTTGTGAGCGGCCTCGGCAGCTTGGAGCACGAACTCTCGCATGACTTTTGTTTCCGGTAGCCTGTTCGCCGAAAGGGTCCGCATCAGCGCTATCTGCGAGCTCTCGCCGGTTTGATGGTATCGCTCGGCCAGAGACAGCGAACGCAGCAGCTTGCGGAACGCGGGCGCAAACCCGTTCCAGCGTTTGTCTAGTCTGTGGTAGCTGTACTGTGAGCAATCCTTGAGTGCTTGTAGGAACTCTTTGGGAGAACGAGCAGAGACCACTGTGCCCAAATAAGCTCCGCGTTGGTGGAGGGTCTTTCCGCGCACGACTGATGCGGCATCGTGGTCGGAGGCTTCGGTTCCGTTCAGGTGGTATATCTCGTCTTGTTCAACTCCCCAGTCAAAGCCCTGTAGCACTGCTGTGCGGCGCTTCACGCGCCAGTCCGGCACCCAAGAGGGCAGGCTTTGGCTTTGGGCCGGGCCAAGGCAGCTCGTGAGGAGACGGAGATCGCGACTACTCGTCAGGATAGTCCGAGCACAGTGGACGTACAGTTCCGTCACATCCATGGAGTAGTCTGGGATGATTACGGCTTCCTCTTCCGGGCGGAGGAGCCCAAGGATGCCGAAGACTTTGTCCCGGTCGTCTGTTGCTTCGCGGTTTCTCCCGAGTCGCAGAAGGTCCAGCAGCTCCGGCGTCCGCCGCTCTCTCCCCTCGACCAGGGGAGAAAACAACACCAGGGCGAACATGCTGTCTGCGGCTTGGCCGAAGGCATTCTGCAGCATAGACGTCGACGCCAACTTCCACGCCGCTTCAAGCACACACATCCAGGACAGGCGGAATCGTCCGCAAATGACGTCGGCATCGGGCGAAAGGCAGACTTCCTGGAAGGTCCACACGCGATGGAACCACGGCCGGCTGGTGAAGCGTTGGACCGCCCCGAGGTTTCGACCAATGCCGTAGCGCCAGCCGCCGCGGTGTCTCATTGGACGCTTCGCACCCCACTCCAGGAATTGCCTGATGGCGGGAACCGTGTCCTCGTCCTCCTCGCCAACCCAGATCAAGACGCGCGAGGGGGCCGAGAAGATGGTCTTCATCATCAAGACTTGGCTGCTCCGCTCCGCCAGGTCCAGCTGGTTGACGCAAATCCCGTCGATCCAAAGGCGGCGCGGTACGTCTAGGAAACGCAGTTGGCGCAACAACGTCTCCACGCTTGCTGTGACGAGCAGCTCGTGCCCGTTGCTCTGAATGGGCTTTGTGAATTCGGTTGAGCCCCAAACGTACGAGACTGCCTCGTATGGCTCCTTGGTTCCGCTACCCTCTAAGTCGTATGTGCATAATGAGATGCAGATATCGTCGTTGAACGCTCCGGGGTGTAGTACCAGCAACCGTATCTCTCCAGGCTTCAGCTGACTGTAGATGTTGGACATGGGAGCCTCAGGACACACGTCAGAGTTAGCGTGGATGGGTTCGGAAATAGAGGATTAAAAGTACGCGTTGTAGAATTGTGAGCGGCGGCGAAAGATGATAGAATGGAAGACGGCGGGTACAGAATCGGCTACATGGGAAGATAGGAAAAGTGATTGAATATAAGAAAACGCGTTCCACATGGCGGGGCAGCCGCGCGTTAAGAGGGCCAACGTACATGGTATCTATTTTAAACAACCAATAATGTACCGATGCTTGTGTGGGGGCCGAAAATAACCATTCGAAAGGATCGTCCCGCTTCTCTGGGGCTTGAAGATCCTTAGTTCTGGTACCACGGATCGGCACTGTTATGCCCTCGTGTGGGGGCCGTCGACGTATTCAACCACTCCATCACGCCAATCTGATAAACGTAGGCTGCGCTGATTCCAACTCGGGCGTCGCAGCCACGACGCAGCCGGCGGCAACTCGCTTGAAGATGTATCCCTTCCTCTCTTCAACCAGCAAGACGTTCAGTAGATTCCAATCTTTGGACCCCCGTGGCCTTTTCATGCGGGAGACGAAAATCAGGTAACATCTGGAAAGGTTCTCAATCGATGCACGAATATTTCTCTCTTGGTCATAGATGACTCCGCAGGGCTCGGCAGAGGAATCGAACAAGACAGTCGCTGGTTGCTCCTTGCATGCGTGCTGGGGTGGTGTCTCCCCTTCCCAGAAATCCAGATTCCGAATGTCGCAGCTCCGCCGGCCATCTCGAGTCACCATCACCCAGTTTGCAGGAACTTCTGGTGCGTACAGTTGCCCCAAAGCGAAGCTGAAATGGCTCATGGATGCTGCAGATGTCCAAAACGACATGATGCTGGACTGCTTCACGGCTTCTTCGCGAAATTCGAAAAGATCGTGGGCGAAGTCCTCCGATCCTTGTAACAGTGTTTCCAGCGTTGCATGATTGTATGGCTGACCAAATGGCCATTCGTGACTCGTGTTTCCACCAAGGCTCTCCAGCGACAAGAGCCGCTCCGGAAACCGAAGCGGTCCCGATGGGGGGATTCTTCCGAACATGCCGAGCACAGCATCCAAATCAACGTCGTCAATTGATGAGGATTGGGTTGCGGCAAGCAAATTGGTGCGAAATCTTTCAATCTCGGTTTTCGAAAGAGGGGTTCCCTGCCATGGGTCGATATCTGAGGCAACGAAGGCGTTTTCCAACCGGACCAATGCTGGCAAAGCGAACTCCAAAGCGAAGAAGAATAGTCCACTGCACTGATGACTCGGAAGCATCCACCAGTTAGATTCCGGAACGGCCGGAGCCGCACTACATGTCGACCCATGACTCACCACCCTTCCTAAGGCTTTAGTCCGGCCCGGTTGAGATGTCGTGAAGTGACTGAGACGAAAAGCAGCGATGCATTGGATCCTTTCCGCTTCCCGTCCAAGTGAAAATGCAAGAGTGTCGAGATCCAAATCATTCGGAAACGGGTGATGGACCTGAACGGCTCTCGATCCCCAACTCCAGCTCGGGATGCCCCCAACGGTCCGACCGGCGGCGTCGTGGGAAACGAGCGGGCGCCAGAGCAGCGCTTCGCCGAGGAACTTTGACGGGAGGCCTGCCCAGAATCCCCCGCCGTAGGCATGCCCAAGCACCTGGGCGACGCCCTCGAAGGCATCCAGCCTGTCCGAAGCATACGTCAGCGCTCTTTCAGAGTAGAGGCTCAGGAGATACGCATAGCCCGAGAACTGGACCGGCCCTCTGTAGCTGAGGATCGTGCGGAGATTGGGAATGCCGGTCCTGGCTTGACGATGGTGGTGAGGCCGCCCCAGAGCGGCATCCAGGCGTTCGTCCTCGCGGAAGTGCGCGACGGAGCATTCGAAGTACATTTGGAAGCTGGAAATGTACAGGCGTCTCTTCGAAAGATAGTCCTCCTGGAACGTCCACCCCCTGGATGCGTAGGCCGTGTTCAAGTCAAAATCCCAAATCCCCGGCGGCCTGCTGATCAGGAGCGTGTCCGAGTCCAGTCGTTCTATCCGGCACGTGGGAGCCCGGGTGCCCTCCCGCAAGCCTGGCAACGGTTCGTTTCCATGGGTTCCGGAGTAGGCCAGGATTGTCAGCGTTGCTTGGTTGTAGATGGCATCCATCTGCTGGATCTGAGCATGCCTGCCGGCGGGGTCGTCATGTACGATGCAGAGAAGGTCGGACCAGAGAAACGACTGTCCGATCGCCCGGCACAGGTCCATGGCATCGCGAATGGTACGGGGCAGCGTGATCCCCGGCCATTCAAGCGCGCCCTCGGCCATCAGCGAGTCGACGTTCTCGCTCGTCGTCCTGGTCACTCCGATCCCGCCCCACCCTCCCCACACGTAACTGAGCGCCACGAACTCACGCCCTCGCTGCGCCCGGACCAAACACCTCTTTCGGACATCGATGAACATCATGTCCCGCGGGTGGCGGTCGACCAAGCTCTCCTCGCAGGCGTGGCCGTGGGTTTCGCGACACTCCTTCATCCACCCGACCACCTGGTCCGCATCGATCAAGGAGAGCCGACGCGCGCACGGCAGTTCCGTGGCGGCCGTCACTTGGACCCGGCCGAGGACCATGTCGGTTCCGTCCGCGAAACAGATGATCGCCCGGAAGTGGCCGGTCGGCTGAGAGCGCAGCACTATCGATAAGCTTGCCTCGTCCTCTGCGATGCTGTGTTGGGCGATCAGGTGGAGGACCGTCCTGCAAAGGCAGCATTGCTTCCCACCCCGGGCAATCTCCCGCGGCGAGCCGAGGTTGAAAGTCGCTTTGGATGCTCCGCGGCGCAGGGTTTGAAGCGCGGCCGCGCATGTGGCGCATGTTCTTTCCTCCCTTTCGTCTTTCTCGTCTTTCGAAAGATCCATTGTGAAGCTTCCGGGTGTGCAGGTTGGCGTTGTGGAGGAGAAACATAAAGAAGCAAGGCAAGAAATGTATGTTACGTGCAATACACCGAGTGGCGAGGAGATATTACATTGCTGCCTAGAATGTGCGATCTCGTTGGCAGATAGTATGGCGAGGCTGACTGCATTGGCTTCCTGTTGTGTAAGTGTGCCGCTGCCCCACTAACGCGCAGTCAAACCTGATTCGACCTTGGCAAACCACTAGCATTCCCCGCACCAGATAGACTATCTGAGAGTGGATGGCCCCTGAAGACTGGGATAAACGCGATCGCATGCTGTCGACGTTTCTTTTGTTATGCTCTCATGTTTCTTTTTGCTAAAGTGGTACATGCTGACTGCATATACAGCCCCCACAGACAGTACACACAAGCACATGAAACACGGTTCAGATTGGACGGATCATTGATTGATGGCTTTGTGGCCGGAGAGCAGCCGTATGCATATATACATTCTCCTGCAAAAAGAAAAATCACCTGGGGCTGACGGTGAAGGAAGAGGTGGTGAACTTGGCGTTGGAGCCGGTGAAGGGCTCGGTGCCGGCGCTGACGTGGGTGAGGTACTGCGAGGTGGGCAGGCCCTGGCTGGAGGTGAGGTACTTGATGAAGTCGTTGAGGTTGCCGCTGAAGCTGTTGACCGTCTTGGTGGCGACGAAGGAGAAGACGGTCATGGCGCCGTTGGGGCCCTTGTACAGCTTCCACGTGTTGCCCGCCAGCGTGACGGTGGCGATGGCCGAGCCCGTCGACGAGATGGGCCCGGCGCCGCCGTAGGCGCCGACCCAGATCATGATCTCGTACTCCTCGCTGCCGGTCGGGGTGGACGAGGTGAAGAGGTCGTAGGCGACGTCGGCGACGAGGTTGTCGCCGGTGTAGGACCAGCGCCAGATGCTGTTGATGCTGGAGATGGCGCTGAGCTTCTTGGCCGTCAGGTCGACGACGACGTTGGCGTACGACTTGACCTGGTTGGGCACGCCGGCCCAGGTCCACGACGTGTGCCACGAGATGGTGTTGCTGCTGAAGCTGTCGACGCCGGTGCACTGCGAGCCCGACACGCCCGACGTGCTTTTGCCCCACAGGTTGTTGTAGGTGGTGTACGGGCCGTTCTTGGACGTGTCCCAGTCACCGCAGAAGTCGGCGCGGCGCTCGAGCGGAGAGGCCGAGGGGGCGGCGGACACGGCGGTCGAGGCGGCGGCCCAGAAGAGAGCGGTGGAGAGCTTCATGGTTGTTGTTGTTGTTGAAGGAGTGGACGGGGGTGGGTGGTGCTGATCTGACGGAGAAGGAAGGGCTGGTGCTGATCATACGCAGCAGTGAAGAAGTATATTTATACGGCAGCATCGCGAGCAGACGGCCGTTTGGTGGAAGTTATCTCGCTTGGATTCCCGACAAGCCGTTTCAGTTGGTCGTTAAGCATACTGTCTACTGCCTAATCGGGCATGGACCCCGGTCGTCCAGGCCGAGTTCGGCCGTTAGCCCCGGCATCCAGCGCTCTTTGGTACAACTTTATTCGTGCACCTTATTCTGCTTCCTGGCCCGGAAACGGTCGCCGTCCTTCCTTCCATCGCGCCCCCAACACCACCCGTCCATGCGGGGTCACAGTGCCGCCGTTCTTCGGCACCACCACTCATACGGCCGGACGCTGCTTGCACCCGCGCCTACTCCGCAAACACTCAGCCGACCTCTCCCTGTGGCGCCATTTAGCGTGATTCCGAGCCGGCGCAAATTACCGCGGGACCGTGAACACGGTGGAAGCCGGTATTTTAGGGCCAGCGTCCCGGCAGTCCCGACCGACCGCCGCCGCAGAAGACGTCGCTTCGACAAGACTCGATGCTGTGGCTGCCCCTGACCACCAATCACAAACCGCTCCCTCGGCTCCACGATCGTGCTGCAGCGACATGATGCTGAAATGCAATTCATGCTGTTTCTTTTGCGCAGTCCAGCCATGCTCGGAGAAACTCTCGAGAGCTCGTATTCAAT
This sequence comes from Diplodia intermedia, assembly GCA_021495925.1. Lineage (NCBI taxonomy): Eukaryota > Fungi > Ascomycota > Dothideomycetes > Botryosphaeriales > Botryosphaeriaceae > Diplodia > Diplodia intermedia. Next base: position 23,745 of record JAKEKT010000007.1, on the reverse strand, counting down.
ATAGATGGCGTTGTTCTGGCGGATAGGAGGGCCGGCCGTGACATGTCTGTTTCCTGTTCCCCTTGGACATCTCCTCACCATCGCTCCAGTTTCTCGACGGTTCCTCGTGTGGTGCGGCACGCAGCGGAGAATCGTACGGTAGCTAGCCATGGTCGATCGGACCCGCGAGCTATATCAACGAGCTGGAGCCCCTGCGTAACGAGTTAGCTGGGCTGGCCTTTGAACGTTTTTCCTTCCTTCGACTGACGCCACGATCAAAACCAACGAGCAGCGTATAGGCTGTGGCGCGTTTCGCTTCCACTCCATGGCACCACAACATACCATGACAGATCTCACCTCTTTGCACAAGGACTGACAGGTTGCCAGAGGGTATACCATCGCTGAAGAGAAGGTTTAGTCGAGGGTCGTCCATTGACATCTCCATGGTCGAAAAGTCTTCTCGTGCGACAAATCGGTGCCAGGACATGCATCGAATCAGACCTCATCCTCTGGCGCACGCATGCCATCGATGGTGGTCTTTGGCGCCTGCGATGGATTTCGACAGTCAAAGGGGCATGGATGCGTTTCTATTGATAGCTCCACGCGGCAGCCATCATCTCCCTCAACTCTGCATGCCCCTATGTCAACATGGTATCCTTGTCGTAAGAGAGTCGACTTCTGCAAGTATCAGATGGTTGCGCACATGCACAAAGGTCCTTGTGATGCTGCGTGCAATATACAGGCCGCTGGACCTGGGAGGATTCGCTTCTCATCTACATAGACGGTTAGCTTGTTTGGAAAGAACAGGTCAGACAACACAGATGTCGACAAACCTTCCAGTTCCCAGTAGGCCCGACCGACAGGACGATGTGTCTCGTGCAGAAATGACGCGAGAAAAGTGCATGCTCCCGAGGCAGGGTTGCCGCACGGCGTTTCAGTAAGACGTGCAAGTGACGGTTGCGCCGGTGGTGTCGAGCGGCTAGCTCCCTTCAAGCTCCTCGGCATACATAGTCTTCGATGACAACTCTCCTATCGATCTCGACGACCCGACCGTGATGCCGGGGCTTGGGCTCATCCAAAAGAACCCATCAGTGATCGACAGGAGAAAAAGTCTATTGTGCTCTACGCCGCGCGCCTAGGTCCGCGCGTAAACCGGTTGCGGCTCCTAGACTGTAGCCCTGTCAGCACGAGTGCAAGGAAGCTGCGGGTCTGCGCATTACCTTGTAAAGTCCATACCTCCGCCGACGATGGAAGAGGTCAGCCCAAGACCCAGTTCCGCGCGGTAGATGGTGAAAAAAAAAAGCCAGGTTGCGGGTTGAAATTTCGGATTCATAAGACCGATGGATAGTGCCGCTTCCGAAGGCTAGGTAGAACAAACGTCGCCATCTCGTATGTCAGGGTATGCCCCACAGGAGGATTTAGTGTACCGTGTAGGTCTAGTTGGTCAAGGGGCGATGAGGGGAGATCCTTGCCCCGGCGGTTAGTGAGACGGGTCTGGCTGAGTGCGCCAAGCACCCTGAAGAGCTTAACGTTGCATGTCGAGGACGGGCTTCACGGTGGTGATGCGGGCGACTGGGTGAGCTTTGTAACCAACTAGACCGGACGTGGTGGGGAGGGGACTCTGGCCCATCCGGCGGTGAAAGCACGCAGGAAGACGAAAAAGACGAAGGCCGCGGGAATAATCAAGATGCTACACGGCCGTAAAAAGTCGGGGGGTCGTGCTCGCTGATAGAGGGCGGACTTGTGGTGTCGGCTCTGGAGTTCTGTCTTCGAGGCCGACCGCCCGAGTCAATATCGCGGCCGTGGTGTTTATCGCGCTCGCCAAAAAGGTCAGGCCAGCCATGGCACATGCCGTGGCCAAGAGTAGCACTATGCGTCGAGCAAGTACGACATGGCAGGTTGTGTTTCATGAGTTGCGATAGCTTGGCCTTGGGCGGAAACGGCCCCGCGATTGACGACGAGATGGCGGAAACGGGAAAGGAAGCACGCGATTACAGCCGAGATCTCGTCCGGGCGAGATGGATGCGTTTGTGGTGGGGAAATGCCGGATTGACCAGCATGCTCGTATGGCAGAGTCATGATCGGGACGGGGGCCATGACACGCGCAAATCCGACGAGCGGGCCGAAGGATCACAACCGCAGGCATGCCGGCAAGGGAGGGTGTTCAAGGGGAGGACGGTGATAGCTCCGGGCAGCAGGCAGCGGCGGGAGCTGGGACCAGAGAGCCGGGAGGCGAACATCGAGAAGGCTCGATGATCACAATCGGCAATCTCTCTGCTGACGGATTGCCGAAATCCCATGCCGTCGGGAGCGGGCATGGGCATGGGCATGGACCTGCGCTCGGGCGAGGGTGGAGTCCGGACTTGGTGGAGTATCTTGATCCGCGTGGTGATGGTTTTCGCTTTGCGGAGAGTAGTTAGAGGGCGCGAGGCAAGGCTGTTTCTGCCTTCCAGAACAGCGGCGATCAGCTGGAATTTCCCTGTGACGCTGATCGTGTCCCAACGGATCCGCGTGTCTCGCCCTGGCGCTGCGCGCCCAGCAGGCGTTCAGTCCGCCGCGTGGGGATCGACGTGGCTGGCACTGCACTGTTGCATCACCGATGATAGCGCGCGTGGCGTCGGGCGGCCGACATAATGCCGCGGGCCTGTGACGGGGCGGGCATGCGGCAACGGCGGCTGAGTCCGCGCCTAGCAGCGCTCCCGTGGTGTTGACGGCGGGCGGAGACGCGCGGCCGGCCGTTTGCACGCAGAGTCGTGCGCGCTCCGTCGCGTAGCAGCGTCGGCGGTGTTGAGACGCAACGGCGGAGCTAGCCCTCCCGCCGCGCTTGGCCCAACGCGGCCGCGGTGCCGGTGTCAGCAAAGCTACCGCGCTGGCGGTCCCCTCCTGCGCCCGCCAGCGCCGTCGCCGCCCGCGGCCCAGCTGCCACGCGAACAGCCTGCGGTGCCGTGCGGAGCTCCCTCCTAGCTTCGCACAAGCGAGCGCTCTCTGGTCGAGAGCATCGATCGCGGGAGCGCGGCGGGGCGACGCATCGGGGCTGGGCGCTGCAGATCGCTCGCGCCCGGGCGCCCCTTGCATCCTGCGAGTCAAGAGCCCAATCAGCAGCCTTAAGCAAAGGGGCGCCGCTGCCAGCCGCGAGCAGCGCGCTCCATCGACCTGGACCCTGCCGAGCAGCCACCGTGAAACCCAGACTCGCCTAGCAGGAGCAGCCTCCGTCCGCCCATGTCCCGTGTCTGCGGCCTTATAGATCTGCTTGGCCGCCCGCCGCGACTCCCGCTCCACCCCGATCCACCGCCGCCTGCAGGTCCGGCGCCTGCGCCATCACCACCATGTACGACACCGACGAGCAGACGGGCCACTACACGCCGGACACGACCCCCAATGGCATCAAGGCCGCCTCCATGACCCTCTCCGTCGTCACCATCACCCTAACCGCCATCTGCATCGACCGCTTCGTGCGCAGCGTACGAGCCTGGAAGCAGCTGCCCGTGGCCCAATGGACGCTGTTCGCCTTCTACTGCCTCTCCTTCCTCTTCAGCTCCGTGTCCGCCATCCTCAAGGACCTGGACCCCAACACGTCGCGCCATCTCTGCGACGCCTCCATCCTCGTGTGCCTGGTCTTCTACCTCAGCGCCAAGATCCTGCAGTACCACTACCTGGTCGAGCGAGCAGTGAGCCCCCGCCGCGCCTGTTGTCCGACGGCTGTTGGCTAACCTAACCCCCCAAGCACATTGTCCGCTCGGACCGCACCAGCAGAGGCAAGGACAGAATATACATCCTCAATTGCTGCTGTCTCATTCTTCCCTACATTGGCTTGGTCATTTTGAACTTCTACTGGTCAGTGTGCCAACGCCCCCCAGTCAACCCCCAGCTAACAGCCCTTCGTGCACAGGCGTTTGGGCTACATCAGCACCAATGGCGTGTGCATCAACGGCCTGGAGATGCAGGGCATCATCCCGCTGTTGGCCTTTGAGATCCTCATCAACATCTACATGACGCTCCTCTACGTCTACCCGTTCCGCCGCGTGCTGTTCAAGAAGCAGCCGCTCGGGCCCAACGCCATCCTGCAGGCCATGGCCTACCGCACCTCCATCGCCACGTGCCTGATGATCCTGGTCACCGTCGCCAACCTGATCGGGCTGCTGGCGCTGCACGGCGAGCCCGTGTGGCTGTGCTTCATGTGCTGCACCGGCGACGTGGCCATCTGCGTCCTGCTCCTGCACTGGTTAGTGACGACGCCCGACTGCCGCCCTCCCCCCGGCGGAAAGATTACTGACACGGCGGTAATCGTTGCAGGGTCACCAAGAACGACCGCGAACGGCGCGGGTTCGCCTTCTCGGAGGAGCTGAACCAGGGGCTCAAGCTGCGGCCGTCGCAGTTCGACGACGCCGTCATCGACGCCTTCTGCAAGGCCACGGGCATGGGCAACGGCGCCCAGGAGGCCGACGGCCAGATCCGCGTCACCAAGGAGCTCAAGTTCGCCGTCAACGGCCAGACGGTGCACGTCACCACCACGCACGAGGAAGAGGAGGACGACCTGGACGCGGGCCCGACGAAGCCGGGGCGGCTGTCGCGGCACGGCAGCGAGGACAGCATGATCGAGATGGAGCGGGGCGAGGGCGGCCGGTTCAGGAGACGGCAGAGCCAGGACCAGCTGAGCATAGGGCTGAGCGACGAGAGCATAGGGAAGGGGAAGAAGCATACGCACTCGACATTATAGCCGGTTTTGGGCTGGCGTTCGGGTCATGAATTTGATGATTTTTTAAATTCTACGCTGGTGCAGCTCTGGAGCTTGCCCAACTTCGACTCGACCTGTCCTGCTGTCAAAACTACAGCATCACCGCGGATGGACGGCCCCTCGCTTCTTTTTTCCTAAAACTACCGAACATGGCAATATCAAAGCACTTGCCAGTTGATGGCTGCAAGCCACAACTTAAAGTAACAATATGCACGCGACAGGAGCCTCCCCGTTCGCGAGCATAAATCCGTCGACCCAGCGCCCATGCCGCTAGAAAGCCGGGCCGCTCGTGAAACGGGTCGCCGAAGTCTAAATGGATTTAGTGGTTAAGCGTTTCCGCAGCCCCAGGATCTCCGCCTCGAACCCAACGATCCACGGCAAGGGTTTCCTGCCAACCGGAAGCGTGCGAACTTGCTTACCTCTTTATCTTCGATTGTTAATCGATTGATTGAGCACGTCTACCCCTCCTCTTTGTGTCCTCTCATCAACGCCCATGTCGATTGACCAAAGTCTGAGCAACCATCATCACATGTCAACCCTGTCCAGAAGCGAGAGAGCAACAAGTCGCAATGACGCCTTCCGCCTCCCGACCCTACCGTGGGTTTGGGGGGTCGGTCGGACGTGCCGGGGACCATCGCGTGGCAACGCGGTACGGTTGTGCAGCCGGGGCGGCCGCCGCGCCTTCCCCCACCGCCCGGCTAAGGGAGTTGCCGCCGCCCGATTGCATCGGTGGTGGTTGTTGGACCACTTTTTCGGTGCGCCCGAGAAGCTTCACTAAGAGGCCGGAGCAAGCAACCGCTTCGGTCTAGCCCCGACGCCCGGCACCGCTCTTGCATTGGCTCGAACGGGAATGGATTTGCCCTTTTGCCCACCCACCCCGACGGGTGCAAGCTGCGTTTCGGCTTGATGTCGCACGCCCCGACGGCTCAACTTTGTAGCGCGGGATCGGCGCTGCGGCATGCTGGCTGGCTGGGGCGCGCGCGGGTCGAGGTCCAATATGCACGATTGACATGCTCTAGCTCTATCTCGATTTTTGCTTCGAAGGCTGGCGTTGGGCGTGGTGGTGATTGAAGGGAAAAAGAAAACAAGTGCCGGCGAAATTGAACAATTTGTCAAGCTTGCGCTAGCGAAAGTCGAACCGCGGCTCCGACAGACATGATGGCAGAATGAATCCGCATGGAAGAGAGGAGTTATCTCCGCCGGTTGGCAATATCCTTCTAGAAGGGCCATCGTTCTTTGGGAAGCAAGCAATGATGCTAGCTACATCTAGCCTCGACTGACGCAAACAGCGACGCAGAGCAAGACCGGCGTCCAGGCCCTGGGCATACCGATTTGATGAATGACCGTCCCTTCTTGATGACAGTTGAGGTCCCCAGTTTGAAGCCGTGCAACAACAACAAATAACCAGGTAACTTGGAGGATCCGGTAGTCATGTCTTGGCAACTGCATACCAGACCGCACCCATGGCGCCCCCGAGCAGCATACATAGCCGAGGGCGCATTATTTAGGTCGAACCAGCGCGCTCCCACGAAGCTTGTGGCTGTGACCGCATGGAACCCGCCAGGGGGGGTCGATGTCGATGTGCCCCGTCTCGTGGCTCCGCATCCCACGAAGCCGATCTGCCGGGAGCCCGCGAACTAAAAGCACGCCGGGGATGCAGGCGCCCGTCTTCCAGGGTTTCAAACTTGATTCGAGACCTCGCCGGAAAGAACGCGCGCCGACGATCCGGCCTTCTTTCTTTTCTTCGTGTCGCGTGGCTCGTCGCGCGTATCGACTACCCGGCGATGAAGCACTTGTCCGTTTAGCTCCACCATGATTATGCTGGGGCAGATGCCTCGTTCCATGGCTTGCTTCCCCGGGGGGCTCGTATGTACGTAGCCTCTGGGTACGAGTGCGAACCTTTCTCCCACCCACCACCCCACACCGGCGCGAAGCCACTCGCCTCCTCCGCACTGTGGCACCGCCTTCACTACTACTACTCCCCCGCCTGCAAGCCACCCCCAGTCCAGCCCAGACGGTGGCGCAAGACGCCGCCGGGCGCTAGAGCATCGGAACCAGGTCGAGATACCACAGCGACGAGTACGACATGCCGACGGCGCCGACGGCGCCGCCGCCGCCGCCTTAGAAACACGAGCATGCAGCTGGCGGCGTTTGTCCGTGATGACATGGGTTCACGCCGCCGCAACTGCTACTGAACCGACCGCCGCAAAAGCGCGATGGTGCGCGTGCCGACGGTTGGCGGCGGCGGCGGCGGTGCTGAGAGGCCGGAAAGATGGAAGCGCGTACATACATACACGGGCTCGCGAAAGCGCGAGACTACTCTCGAGGGATGGGCCGTATGTATGTACATGCCCAGGGAGCCGGGTGGTTGGCTGAAGGGACGTCGGAGGAGTTTGTTGGTCTGGAGGGCCCCGAGACGGTGGCGGAAAGGATGGAAGGATGGAAGGAAGGAAGGAATTCAAACCGACGACCACCACGGGACGGAACGAATGCGAGCAACCTGGGCGGCGAAATCGCCGTGCGTCGAGTTGGATGCGGAACAACGTCCTCGGAACTGGCCGTGGTGTCCTGGTGGTGTCCGAATAGCACTTGGTACCTACTGCAGAAGAAGGAAAGGTTCCGTCACGTGCTTCTTCTTTACCGCAGTAAGGTGGGCCTTGATGCAAGCTGCTTGCAAGACGTGCTTCTCACCATTTGCTCGTCAATCCACTTCGATTTCTCCTCGATGAAGCGCTTTGTGCAGCTTGCAGAACGGTCGGGATAGCCGCCACGGAATCCCGTCCGCCCCCCCTTTTTTTTCTCTCCACATCCTTCTCGTTTCGCAATGCAATTTGCAAGTGCACCGGATGGTTGCCGAAAGACGTGAAGCCCGGGTCCCAGTTCGCCAGGAATGCGTCGCGTCCCACGTCTTTAGTGAGCGAGCCGTTCCACGTCTGCCGACGCGACGTCCGATGGCGGAGAAGAGGGTTGTCGACATGCGGTCCGATGCCGGTGTGGAAGAAAGCCTGAGGCGCGGGGTACGTATCGTCGTTGGAAAAGATGGAGAGCGGCGGAAGCGGGGAGACAGACCCCCGCATCTCGGTGAGGCTGAAGGATTGCCTTGGCTCCCCTCGCTAAATCGCTTGGTTTTGAGCTTGGGCGCTCGTCATCACCACGTTGACCGATATCGATATCGATCTTTTTTTTTTTCGTACGATACCTACGTGAGCACGGATGATCGAGTCATGGAATCGGTTGACACGAATACTGTGCACTGGTACGTCTGCGACCGGGGCTGAAGCGAGTGGACGAATGGAGAAGGTCGAGAAGCACTTCCATACGGGGTTTCAGCCACAATGGGGTCGAGCATCAAGGGTGTGATGTGATGGGTTATTGGATGCCAGCAACGGAAAAAGCAGGGCCTGCTTTAAGTCCGTAGCTGTCGATGTCTAAGCCCTATCAGGGTTCCATGCGGGGCACAACATATCACAGCGGAAGCTGGACGTAAATCATCGTCCTTTCGGATGGGTTTCTCCACAGTCAGCTTCTGCTGCCTGTCGGTGTGGAGCCGCCGCAAACTCTACTTATTCAACACCGGCGAAGCCATTGCAGCACCATACTACAGTCCTTCGAGATGATGCAGTCGCTCAAGCTGGCCCTCGCGGCGCTGCTCAGCCCCGCCCTTGCCACCGACTGCCGCTGCCTACCCGGCGATGCCTGCTGGCCCACTGCCTCCGAGTGGCAGCAGCTCAATCAAACGGTCAGCGGCCGGCTGATAGCGACCACTCCACTCGCCGCTCCCTGCCACGACCCGGCCTTTGACAATGCCACCTGCGAAGCCCTGCGCGAAGACTGGCAATGGCCCGAGGGGCACTACGAGTCCTCGAGCTCCGTCATGGCCCCCTTCTTCGCCAACCAGAGCTGCGACCCCTTCACCTCCCAAGACACCCCTTGCCGGCTGGGTAACTACGTCCGCTACGCTATCAATGTGTCCTCGAGCGACCATGTCGCCGCCGGCATCCAATTCGCCAAGGACAAGAACATCCGTCTCGTCGTCCGCAACACTGGGCATGAGTAAGTTGCGCAGTTGTCCCACCCGGAGACTCCTATCTCTCTCACGGATCCCCATTCCGAGACATGTCCTCGCACACGACGCTAACACGAGGGCAGCTACAACGGCAAGTCCACGGGCGCCGGTGCTCTGGCCATCTGGACGCACCATCTGAAGAGTGTAAGCATCATCGACTACACCAGTCCAGCGTACTCGGGCAAAGCCATCAAGGTCGGCGCCGGGGTCCAAGGCGGAGAAGCCTACGCCGCCGCCGACGCGGCCGGGCTCGCCGTGGTCGGCGGAGAGTGCCCGACGGTGGGCATCGCGGGCGGCTACTCGCAAGGCGGTGGCCACTCGGCGCTGGCGTCCAAGTACGGACTGGCGGCGGACCAGGTGCTCGAATGGGAGGTGGTCGACGGGGCGACGGGCGCGGTGCACGTCGCCAACCGGCAGCAGAACCGTGATCTCTTTTGGGCACTTTCCGGCGGCGGGGCGGGCAGCTACGGCGTCGTGCTGTCCATGACGTCCAAGGCCCACCAGGACATGCCCGTGTCCGGCGCGAACCTGACCTTCACGGCGGACGGGCTGAGCGCGGACACCTTCTACGAAGCGATTGGCGCGTGGCAGACGGAGCTGCCCAAGTTTGTGGACGCCGGCGCCATGGTCATCTACACCTTCACCAACTCCTTCTTCGCCATCACCCCGATCACGGCGCCGGGCATCTCATCGGACGACCTCGCGTCGCTCCTGCAGCCGTACAAGGACAAGCTCGCCAGCCTGGGCATCACGTATTCGAGCTACATCCACCAGTTCGACGGCTACTACTCGCAGTTCTCGACCATGCAGAGCCCGATCCAAGTCGGCATCGCCCAGTACGGCGGATGGCTGCTGCCGCGAAGCGTGGTGGAGACGAGCAACGACGCCCTCGTCGCGGCCTACAGGAACATCACCGAAGACGGCGCGACCTTCATCAACGTGGCGTTGAACGTGTCCAAAGCCGTGGCCGGCGACGTGGACAACGCCGTCCTACCGGCGTGGCGGGATGCCCTGGTTTCCGCCGTCCTCACGACGTGAGTATTTCCGGGAGGTCGCTTCGACGGGTTTCGCTGACGGATTATTGCGCTGCAGGCCGTGGAACTTCACCGCGCCGTGGCAGGAGATGGTTGAGTGGCAGGACAAACTGACCAACAACTACATTCCGCAGCTGACGGCACTGGCTCCGGAGTCCGGCTGCTACTCGAACGAGGTGAGTCCGCTCCCTGAATGCGCAAAGCCCCTGTTGAATACTTACAGGCCTGCCATAGGGCGATTTCCGTCAGCCAAATTGGCAAAAGTACTTCTACGGCAGCAACTATGCCAAACTCCGGGAGATCAAAAAGCAGTACGACCCGTCGGATCTGTTCTACGGCGTCACCGCTGTGGGGAGCGAGGAATGGACCGTTGCGGAAGACGGAAGAATGTGCAGGGCCGGCAACTCGACGGCTCAGACGCACAGCAGGTCAATCAGGTCCGCTGCCCAGCAGGAAGCCATGCCCGAGCTGTAAGGGTTAACGCAGATAGATCTATCTAGAGCAACAGCACGTTGAATCCTCCAATATCCACCACTACAAGCGCGCCAGCGGCCCGTCGGCTTTGACGATTCCGAGACAGTCGGTCGTGATGTCCTCCAGCTTCGAGCACCCGGTCAGTTGCATGCACCTCTTGAATTCGTCGTACAGGATGTCCAACATCTTCGTGACACCAGCCTCGCCGTCATACTACACCAACAACAACAACAACCATTAGCTTCTTCACAACAGCGACGACGACGGCAAAAAGAGGGACAAAGACGTACCGCCAACCCCCACAGCATCGGCCTGCCGACCCAGCAGCACTCGGCGCCCAACGCCAGCGCCTTGAAGATGTCGACGCCGCTGCGGATCCCGCCGTCGATGTGGATCCGGATCTTGCCCTCGCCCGCCCTGACGCACTCGGGCAGCGCGTCAATCGTCGCGGGCGTCCCGTCCAGCTGCCTACCGCCGTGGTTGCTCACAATGACCCCGTCGCACCCGCACTCCCTCGCCATGCGCACGTCCTCGGCCGTCAGCACGCCCTTGATCCAAATCTCCATCTTCGTCCGCTCCCGCAACCACGCCACCTCCGCCCACGAATGCGCGTCCGACCCCACGCTCGCGAACCCGGCGTCGTGCGTCTGCGCGCGGATGTCCTCGCTCGTCCGCCCCATGATCGGGAACCCCAGCCCCGCCGGCGTGCGGAAGTCGCCGCGCACCTCGTTGTACCGCACCCCCAGCACCGGGCTGTCCGCCGTGAGCAGCACCGCCGCGCACCCCGCCGCCTCGGCCGCCCGGATGATGCGCTCCTGCTTGCCCCGGTCCCGCATCGTGTACAGCTGGATCCCGTGCCGCATCCCCGGCCAGACGCCCGCGCCCGCGCCCCGGATCGCCTCGATGCCGTGGTTCGCGTACGACGAGATGCCCATGTGCACCCGGCGCGCCGCGCAGGCGCGCGCGGTGGCGAGCTCGCCCCCCGCGTGCGCCATGCCCTGCAGCCCCGCCGGCGACACGCACAAGGGGAACGCGATGCGCGTCCCGAAGACGCTCGCGCTCGGGTCGACGCCCGACACGTCGCGGAGGACGCGCGGGCGCAGCCGGTATTTGGCGTAGGCGGTGCTGTTTTCGTGCACCGTGATTTGGTCCGTCGAGCCGTCGTTGTAGAAGTCTGCGTGCCCGTTTTGTTGGTTGGTGTTTTCTTCTTATTTGACCAATGGGGCTTACATACCTCGTATGCTTTGGGGAAGCTTCTCGGATGCGATGCGTTGGAGGTCTTTGATGCTGAGGATGGCCGGCGCCGCCGCTGGGGCGACGGGCGATGGGATTGTTTCGTCCGCCATGGTTTGTGGTTTGTGGAGGGGTGGTTGGGTTCGAGAAGCGGGAGATTGGGGAGACATTTATAGATAAAGGCGCCTCCTCTATCTCAATATATTGTTAGTTGAGATAGATGTTGATCGTTGGGCGCCATGGATGCGGGGTACTACTGACTAACCGAACACTTAGTAATAGATTGTATCCTTATCATGATCGCGAAACCCACTCACAGTCCTCACACCCATTTCCCCTTATCGCGTGACAACAATGGCCCCCGCAAGAGACGCAGTCTACACATCGGGAGCGCCGAAGCCGCCGCCGTTCCTCTCGCAGGCCATCAAGGATGGAGGCCGCGTTTACTGCTCCGGCCAAGTCGGCATGGATCCTCAGACCGGGAAGATGGTTGAAGGCACCGTCCAAGACCGAACTGTAAGTCGAGCTTTCATGTTCTTTCGCATGCCAGACCCACTGATGCTCCTGAACCAGAGACAAGTCTTGCAGAACCTCGCCGCCGTCCTCGGAGCTGCCAAATCTGACCTGTCGAGCGTGATCAAAGTGAACATCTTCCTCACCGAAATGGGCGATTTTGCGGCCATGAACGAGGTTTACGATACCTTCTTCAGCGAACCCAAGCCGGTAAGATGCATCGAGTTTGTAGTCGAGCCGAGTCGGGACTGATCCGTCATGTAGGCTCGGACTTGCGTTGCGGTCAAATCGTTGCCTTTGGGAACAGATGTCGAGATTGAGTGCGTTGCGAGGATTGTTGTTGCCAAACTGTGACATGTTTCTTTGCAGAGGGTAACACTTCTTGCGATAGAGGAATGGCATAGTGAATAGAGCTTTCTAATTCCTCGTGATTTTGTGATGAATTGTCGTTGCCAGGCCCGAAATTGATCCGCTTGTCGTGCCATTCTCGGACTTCGCAGGGCGCGCAACAACCTCATCCCCCCCACTTTGCATCTTTAGTCTCCATCAACCACCATCATGGCTCGTCGGAAAGTCTGTTGTGCCGACGAGGGGCCCGACAGCGCTGCCGAGAGAAAGTACGAACTTGATGGAGCCTCGTCCCATCTGCAATGTCGCTGATGAACCGCCCAGAAAGCTCCGCAATCGCACCTCCCAACAAGCGTTCCGCCAGCGCCAAGCGGCTTACATCAAGGATCTTGAAACGCGGCTGGAAAGAGCAGGCGTGTCCGAAAATGAACAAATTGCGAAGCTCGAGGCAGAAAACCAACGTCTTCGGAACCAACTTACTTTATTCACCAACAAGCTTGCCAGTGCACAGGCTTCCCTGCAGCATCTATCCCGCCTGATGCGGGGCACCCTTGACGATCCGAGCATGTTGACCAATGAGACTCCACCAGCTGATGAACATGTCCGAGATCCTCTGTCCTCGCAATCTACTGGACCTCCAGCCGCGAATGCCCTGGGCGAGCAACCTTTGGACCTCTGGCAGGAGTTGGAGACGGCGCTTGTACCAACAACATCCAACTCCGATGGAAAGTCACCTGAATGGTTGAACATGCTGGATCTTGCAGCCGACGTCCAAGATTCATCCGAAGCCCAACATCCCACACTTAGTTTGAACAGTGAGATGCCGGGTGTGTGGTCTTTCAACTACCAAATGGGGCCGTCGGCGTACGCCCATGCCATGTCTGGTGGCTCTCCCATGGTCGAGGACGTGGGCATTTCCAATTCCATGTTCTCGGACCACATCAGCGCCATACGAGCATGCACTTGGCACAAGTGGGAGGCGCTTGCCCCTCGGCTCTCGCCCGACATACGCCTGTAGGTGAGAATCCGTCCGCGGTTGGAAATGCAAGCTGATGGGGCAAAGCCATAAACTCGAGCAATCAACCTCGCTCATGTTCTCGCTGTTCAACGGATTGACTCGCCCGGATGTCTTGCCGTGGTACACACCAACGAAATGGTACAAACATCTCTCCGAGCTGGTTACATGGCAGTTGCACCCTACCCGAGAGATGTACGCCCGCGTCCATCCGAAGTACCGACCGTCGGCATTGCAGGTCACCGAATCATACCCGACCTTCATCGACTGGTGTCCCTTCCATGCTTTGCGGGACAAGCTGATCCTCATGCACGCCGCAAACACGCGCATCGACGAAATCGTATTGGACATCGCGAGCCATTACTGCGTCGAGGTTGATCTGTCGAAGCTGGTCCGCACCGTTCCCCAACCCACTCCCGGCTACGTGCGACTCTGGGACATCATCCAGGCCATGGGCGACGAGACCGCCAAGCAGTCTCACGCGGATGCCCTCCACCAGGACGACGCTGCGCTGCCGGCGCCGGACGCAGCATCCATCTTCCAGTCGGTGTCGTACGCGCGCCAAACTTTCCGTCTCTTGCGCATGGACGAGGGGCCCTCGCTGTACAAGATCGACCCTGCACTCTTCAACTTGTACCCCGAACTCTACTCGCCCGACGTTTCCGACATCGTGGCCTCGGGCACGCTGCTCGAGTGCCGCTCCGTGCAACTGCTCGCGCGCATTCCGCCTCCGGCCAAGCTGGACAAGGCTACGCTGAGAGTGTATCGGCATTTTGCTGACTGGGCGCTGACCGTGATATGTGCCTGAGACGTGCAGGAAGCGTGGAAATATGACATCATCGTTAGGTCATGTAACTTTAAGTCTATACCTAGCTGTTCGGTGATATGCCGTTACGTCCGAATTGCCCGAGGTGTGGTCGAGGGTAATTTTGCCACACCCTTCGGCGCTATTAGTCGTAGTGGCAGGGTTGGCCATGCACCACCTACGTAAGAGTCCCGCGGCGCGCCTGGCGTTCGTTCTCGCTGGTGCAGCTGTAGTCGTGGCGGGTTACTTCTTGGCGGATGTACCTCGAGGTGGCGAGGGCACAAAATGACCACGGTGACAGCTAGATAATTAGTGAGGCCAACAAAGCTATCGACCAGTAGATCGTATCCAAACCAAAACACACTGCCCCTTTTCCGAGCGCCCTTGGTTCAACTTTGTCGACACTTACCTCCCATGATCTTTCTCTCCTGCACCCAGGACGCGCCACTTCTTTCCATTATTGTAGAATCACGTAAATGCTGCTATTACCACGCAATAAAAGAGAAGCAGAAGAGGCGCTCAGGTCTAGAAAGCTTTAATCATCCAATCCACGGGCCCATTAACATGGATAGGCAGTCATTGGCTGGAACTTCTCGGACGATCTACCGGTGTAAATCCATACAATGCTTGGATAAGATACTTAGTACCCGGTTGCCGGCGAAAGCCTTACGAGGGCATGTTTAGCGTCTATACGAGGTATACTACGTCACCTAGGCCTTATAACATAGTCGAGAGTCCGTATCAAGACGTTTATATTCTGGTCTGTAGAGCCGCCATAGTTTTCTTTCCATCACTACCATCCAAACACCTACTGTTTTTGCTCGCGTACACACCCTTTCTCTCTACCAAGCTTCACAACCAGCCTCCCCCGTCAATCACTCAAGATGCACTTCTCCAAGGCCACCATCATCGCCATCGCGGCCCTCGTCTCCACCGGCTGCGCCCTTCCCCAGCTGCAGTACGACTCCAACACGGTCTACGCCGACTATGTTCAGCTCCGCCTCCAGAGTTAATACATACCTGAAAGATTCGATTAGACGTTGACATGTTTGTGAAATCGTGCACAGTTCAGGTGATCCCCTTCCACAAAACGCCGCAGCAAAAACACCACCCCAAACATCCCACCACCTAAACAACAAGCTCCAACTCCTGCCTCGGCACCCAATTACCATGCAACCCAGGCCTCAGCCTCAGCGGCAGTCTCACGACCGCCTTTGCCCTTTCAAAATCCCTCGTATCCAGCAGATGCAGCTCGCTGCCCATCTCGGCGTAGTTGTTCACGAGAAACATCACATAGCCATCACCCTCCTCCGCCCCCCTGGGAATGTACACCGGCTCCTGCACCGCGTGCGTCGGCCCCGGGAAATACACGCTCGACGCGCCCGTCTCGACGTTCACGCGCGCCACCGCATTGTACACGGGCGCCCCTCCCCCCATGACGGGCGCGATCGCCGCGAAGTCCGTCCCGAGACCCGGATCCAGCACGGGCATGAAGCAGTACGCGTATTCCTTCATCGATCTGCGATCGTCGATCCGCGGGAACTCGCAGTTGAACGGCGCCAGCTTGACGGGCGGCGGCAGGTCGAGGTCGGCCGAGCGCGGGTCGAATGTGAAGCGCGTCATGTGGCTGGCCAGCTCGTCGGGCCTGGGGGTGGAGGAGCCGTCGGCCTCGGCCTCGGGCCACCAGAAAAAGACGTTTTTGTCGCAGAGCGGGAGGTCGAAGATGATGGCGCCGGTTGCTGCGTCTTCGTACGCGTTGGAAGTGTGGCCGGGGAAGGCGTTGGGGGCGCGGAACCACTGCGTGTGGGTGTGTGGGTTAGTGTTGGGTTGGGTTGGGTCGGTGGAGGTTTGAGGCGAGGGGGTAGATGTGTAAAGGGGAAAATAGACGCCGTTGGCTGATATGTATGCTTCTCCATGGCGGGTTGCTGGGTATTGTGCTACTCACTTTGACATCTGATCCTTTGGCGCCGCGGCGAGGGAGGACTCCGAGATAGAAAGGGACGTCCGGCCGCCATCCCCAGTGCTCGCCGCCCTTTTTCATCCTCTCGATGTCGCAGACCTGAGGGATGATTGGGAAAAGAACCTTTGGTGTTTGGTCAGACCCCGAGCGTTCGCAGCACCTGTCAAGGCACTTACCCAGTTTTCAGTGACGGCAAAATCATGGATCATGCCGACAACCGGCGCCACGAGCCAGACGGTTTCGGTGAACTTGCCGTCGGGCGAGACGGAGAAGTAGCACACATCCGGCGTGCCGTCTCCCTTCGCCTCGTACCCCATCCCGACCAATTCGCCCGAGACGGGATCGACTTTCGGGTGAGCCGTGAAGGTCATGCTCGGCAGCTGGCCTTCGAAATCGTACAGCCCGATGGTCTCCAGCGTGCGGGGGTCGAGACGGTAAGGCGGCGCATCCTCCTTGCACGCGAGCAGCTTGCCGTTGAAGTAGAAGACGTTCGTGTTGGCCGTGCTGCGGACCAGGAACTCGACCGCGTCCGTGTACTTGTTGCGATATTTGCCTGGGAGTCGTCAGCCGTGACCGGGACTCGACATCTCGCGGGCGTCAGGGGATACCGATCAGCGCGCGGCCGGCTTCTCTTTCACGCACGAACTTCTCGGTCCGAACGTAACGCTGCTTGAAGTGGACGCGGCCCTTGTGGATGTGGAAAGCGCTGATGTTGCCATCGCCATTGAACCACTGGGTTGGATCAGCAGCCATTCACTCCTCACATAACAAAGACTGGCGTACCGGATCGTCTTCGATGAAGGGAGCAAATTGGGGGTCGGGCATCACCCGATAGAATGTACCGTCCACCTCTTCGGGGATTTCTCCGAATACTTCCAGGTTCTGGATTTCGCCTTCGTAGCGGCAAGGCCTCATGAACCCGGAGAACTGAGGCTTGTCATTGAACGCATTTACGCCGCGAACGGTCTGCTTCAGGTAGTGTCCGGCCATTGTCGAGAGGTGGTAGTGGAGGTGATGGTTTAGTCTTGTGGTGTCTCTGGAAAACAATGTGTTGCAAAGTAATTGGTGATGTTTGCTCCTTTGTCTCTGCAACAATGGAGCCTAGACACGAGGGAGGAAGACACGAGGTGGCCAGGTGAGATGATGCTTATGTTGAAGGATATGTAGGTGGTTACAACAAGGATATAGTCAAAAATGCAGAATGCGGCAGACAATGACGGTAGTTGTGCCTGAAACCACAGGTGATTCTCAACTGCGTCCGAGCCACATGAAACCCGGTACGTTGATCACCATGCAGAAGATGGGCTGACCCCGCACTCTGCGGCTAATACAGGATACCGCCGTAAACAGCCGGCCTTTTCCCGAGCTTGCACAAAACAGGAGATTCGGGATGCTAATAATGATATTGCAACTAGCCTTGAGCAGATAAAACCTCACATTTGGACCCGCTAATAACAGACACGCATGCACCACCATCTTGACGCGTATGCATCGCCGCCGTAACTCTGCTGGTGTCGAGTTGTGTTTTTCTCCAAAGCCCTAACCGATGACAGGTACCCGCTTGATATGGCTCTTTCCGAGTGGCACTGTCTCGTCTTCAGTGCCGCAACCCGCTCTCGGGCCCCACTCATCGCCCTCAGTTCCTTTCACGTAACCAAATCTCACCTTTAATTCCTTGAGGTCATTGCTGAAACTAGGAGCACCGCCCATCGAACAAGCGGAAGCCTCTCTGTTGATGACGAGATTGTCGCCGGTGGTGGTGCACAGCACTTGCATGAAGCCGCCTGACTCGGCAGGGATGCCATTCTGAACGAGCGCCACGATTCCAAACGCGATGAAGCCGGCTGAAACAAGGAGCGGTACGCTATACGCCCAGACAAGAGACTCCTTCCGAGCGAACGAGTACGCGTTCTCCCACGAACTTCTGGTGACGTTTGCGGTGATGTTAGTGTTGGGCCGGGCAAGCATCGATATCTTAACATTCCGGAGAATCTCCTCGTATAGCCGGGGACTAAGCCGACTGAAGTCGTACGTGGTCCCGAACCATGCTTTGGTAGTCGAGACCCAAGGCGTCTACGTAATAAGCGTGTTCCCCACGAACTCGCCCTTTATTTCTATCACGCATGTTATTAGCAACTAAAGTCCTCGCACGAGATTATATAAAGCCCTACCGGCTTTTAAGATGGCACCGCTAAGGGTAAAAGATACGGCGTCGATAATCGCTCTAATTTTAGAGTCGTAAAAGACATTTAAAATAGTAATATTAGAAGAGCCTAGATTAAGCTTATTATATAATATAATATCGTCTAGAAATAGCTTATTTTAAGCTATAGCGTTTTACTTATTCTTAGAATCTACTATATTAAGAGACGAACTACTAGTCTTATTAATAAATACTAGATAGCTTAAATTATATAAGCTAGCTATATTAAAGTAGATATATATATATCTTTAAATTTAATTCTTAAAAATTATACTAAGACTAATACTATTTAAAAGTTCTTAATTTTTTTAGCTAGAATCTTAATTCTTAGCTTCGTAAATATACGCGCTATTATATAGTATATAAAAAAAAATACTCTAAATAGTACTAAATTAGCTAGAGCTTTATAGTTTTTTCTATTTTTAAAAACTACTTAAATTTATTCTAAACTTTATATAGAGAATTATATAATATTAAGAAATTTATTTTTAAAGTTATATTATAATAGCTCTTTTTAATATTTAGAAATTCTATTTTAAAATCTATTAAAAGCTTTTTTTCTAAATCTTTATTTTATTTTATTTATTTAGTTTAATATCTCTCTAGAGTCTTAGATTATTAGAGATAAAATCTCTTTAAGAAAATTCGCTTCTATCTATATATCTAAATATATATATATTAAAGAGAAATTCTAGAAGAATACTAGAAATAGTATATTTAAAAGCTTAAAAAGAAATAAAAAACGTATAAAAAGTTTAAAAAATAATAAAGAAAGTAAAATAAGAACTTAAAAGATAATAAAATAAAGAAAAAAAGTATAATAAATAAGCTTTCTTCTTAAAGAGAGTCTTCTTAACTAGTTAGATTTATTTAGCTTTCTTTTATTAAAGATTAATACTTACTTACTATTTATTATAACTAGCTAAAGTATTACTACTAGTAAACTAGCTATATAACTCTACTTCTAAATCTAGAAACTAGAAAAGAGCTTTAAATAAAGATTATTTAATTAGAATTTAAATTTTAGCTTTTTAGTTTTATTAGCTTAGTTACTAACTATACTAAATAGCTATAGATACTAATAGAAATAACTACTTTAACTTAAATATTTATTATTTAGCTATTTTTCTTTAGTTCTCGTTTATTTTTACTTTAAATTAAACGCGATAAACGCGCTAAAAATAAAAAGAAGCTAAAGAAGAAAATATAAAAAAAATAAGTATAAATAAGTATTTAGTAATATATATTTAGATTTTATTAGATAAGTTATTTAATTACTATTATCTAATAGTAATCTTTATTTATTTTAAGAACTAAGCTATTAAGCTAGCTTAGAGTTTAAACGTTCTTATATTTACTATACTCTTAGCTATATCTAAGAATTTAATACGCGCGCTAGTAGTTAGCTAGTAGTATTAGAGACTCTTTTTAGAGAATAGTATTAGTTTAGATTCTCTAGCTATAGAGTCGAGATTATAAATTAGCGGATAAGAGAGATTTTAGCTTAGAAGAAAAGTAGTAGCTAAAGAAGAAAGAATCTTTTTAAAAAGTCTATATTTACTTCTTTAGTTATAGTCTATAACTTCTCTCGTCTAAGACTTTAGACGAAGAGCGATAGTCTTCTAAAGAAAAATCTTTTATAGAATTAATATTCTCTAACTAGTTATCTTCTTAACGTTTTTTATTTACTCTTTATTTTTTCGCTTACTAGTATTTCTTATAAAGAGAATAAAGTACGAGATTAAAATCGAATCTTCGTCTTCTACTAAGATAAGATTAGAGTCTAGAGACTTAATTATTAGCTAGAATAAGATTAGAGATCTCTAAATAAATTATTATTAGAAAAGATTAATATTCTTTTAGTTTAATTATTAGCTTCTCTTTTCTTTCTATTATTTCTATCGACTAGACTAAAGCTTTATCTACTTATTTACTAAGCTCTATAGTCTTTTTATTTTTTTTTTATTACTTTCTCTCTTTCTTCTTCGTATCTTTAGTAAGATTTAAAATTTATATATAGATAGAAGTTCTCTAGCTCGCTAAAACTAGAATATTTAAGAATATAGTTACTTTTCTAGTCTCTCTCTTTATAGATATTTATATCTTCTAGTAGCTAAAGCTACTATCTACTAGCTATCTTAATCTTTCTATATAAATAACTATAAAATCTCGTTCTAGCTTTTTCTACTAATCTTAGTCTTCTTCGATCTTTTACTCTTACGAAGTAGTTATCTAGAGGACTTTAGACTACGATATTAATAAGAGCGCGCGGCGAAATAGATTAGATATATATAAATAGAAAAAAGTAGAAAAGAATAGTAATAACTAAAAAAAATAGAAAGAAAAGTAACTACTTTTTCTACTTCTCTTTTATACTACTATTATTAGCTTCGACTAGTATAGTATTTTATATTAAATCGATCTAAGCTCTATTCGAAAATAAGATATCTAGTTTATATAAAGTAATATATAGAATAGCTATTATCTTAATAAAGTTCTTCTTTACTATCTAGTAGTTAAAAGTTAGAATTAGATATTCTTATATTTACTATACTCTTAGCTATATCTAAGAATTCGATGCGCGCGCTAATAGCTAGCTAGTAATATTAAAGACTCTTCTTAGAAAATAGTATTAGATTAGATTCTCTAGCTATAGAGCCGAAGTTATAAATTAATAAATAAGAGAAATCTTAGCTTAGAAGAAGAGTAGTAGCTAAAAAAAAAAAAATCTTCTTAAGAGATCTATATTTACTTTTTTAGTTATAGTCTATAACTTCTCTCGTCTAAGACTCTAAATAAAGAGCGATAGTCTTCTAAAGAAAAATCTTTCGTAAAATTAATATTCTTTAATTAGCTATTTTTTTAATATCTCTTACTCGCTTTTTATCTTTTCGCTTACTAGCGTTTCTTATAGAGAGAGTAGAGTATAAGATTAGAACTAGATCTTTATCTTTTACTAAGATAAGATTAGAATCTAAAAGCTTAATTATTAGCTAGAGTAAGATTAGAGGCCTCTAAATAGATTATTATTAAAGAAGATTAATACTTTTTTAGTTTAATTATTAGTTTCTTTTCTCTTTTTATCGTTCTTACTAGCTAGATTAAAGCTTTATTTACTTATTCGCTAAGCTTTATAGTCTTTTTATCTTTTTTCTATTACTCTTCTTCTTTCTTCTTCGTATCTTTAGTAAGATTTAAGATCTACGCGTAGATAGAAGTTTTCTAGCTCGCTAGAACTAAAATATTTAAAGATATAATTGCTTTTCTAGCTTCTCTCTTTATAGATATTTATATCTTTTAGTAGCTAAAGCTACTATCTACTAGCTATCTTAATCTTTTTATATAGATAATTATAGAGTCTCGTCTTAGCTTTTTCTATTAATCTTAGTTCTCTTCGATCTTCTATTCTTATAAAGTAGTTACTCGGGGAACTCTAGACTACGATATTAACGAAGACGCGCGGCGAAGTAGATTAGATATATATAAATAAAAAAAAGTAGAAAAGAATAGTAATAACTAAAGAAAATAAAAAGAAAAGTAACTACTTCTTCTACTTCTCTTCTATACTATTATTATTAGCTTCGGCTAGTATAGTATTCTATATTAAATCGGTCTAGACTCTATTTAAAAATAAGATATTTAGTTTACGTAAAGTAATATATAGAATAACTATTATCTTAATAAAGTTCTTTTTTACTATCTAGTAGTTAACTCGTATAATATCGTCTAAGTTAATCTTCTTACTAAAAATAGCCCGCTTAGCTACTTTATTAATAGGCTAAGATAGATTAAAGTAGGCCCTCTTATTAATATATATATAGCGAAATAAGAAGCCGTAAAGATAATATTAATCGTAGCTAAAAAGATTTAGATAATAGCTTAGTAGTAGCTTCTAATTAGTTATAGACGCTACTAGTAGATTATTAATAAAAAAGAAGTAGAAAATAACGCGTAAAGAGATAGACGAAGTAAATAAAAGAATATTATAATAAACTCGCGTTATATTTATTCTTCGTTCTCTCTTAATAAGCGCGTTAATATTAATTATTAATAGACTAGATAAGAAAGCGTCGTAAAGAGTACTAAAGTAAAAACTTTAAGAAAAGAGCGTCTTAGCGAATAATAGTATAATTAAAAGAGGGTTAGCCTAGTTTAAATCTATTTAAACGCGCTAAAACTTAGTATAAATATATAAGAAGCGAAGCCTTAATAAGATAAAACTAAGAACGTTCGCAATAATATTAAAAAAGTAAATTTTATAGTTATAGATCTAATATAGTAGCCGTTTTTATAGTTTATTTATCTTTTTATTAAACTAGATAAAGACGCATTCTATTTTAATTTAGATAAAGACTAATATTTCTCTATACTTAAATATAGACGCTAGATATCGTTAATAGACGTTAAGTTAACTAGATATATTCTAGCTATTAGAGTAAAGAAAGAGAAAGATAACGAGTTTTATAATTATTTTTATATACTAGATAACGTAAGATATAAAGTTAATATTCTAAGTCGTAGTAGAAAAGCTAAGATAGATAGTCTCTCTTATCTTTAGAAAATAGTAAGTATAATTTTAAGTAAGTAGTAAGAAGAGTTTACTAGCGCTATTAGCTAAAGAGATAATAATCTTATATTTTAGCGAACTAAGACGTAGTTTTAGTTTTCGTAGACTAGTCTATAGCTTAAGTAGAAGGCGCTAGGCCGTCTCGAAGTCGAGAGCGAATAGCGCGTTATTATTAACGTAAAAGAAGATAGATAAAATATTTTAAGATTACTAGTAATTTAAGCGAAAGATAAGACCGTCGAGATAGATATTAAATAGTAGAGACGAGAGCGAAGAGCCCTACTATAGCCCGCGCGTATATTAAAATAAAAGAAAGATACGACCGTTAATAAGTATATAAAAAGAGACGTTAGTAAGTATTAGAGAGATAAATAAATAAAGTATAAATCTCTTATAGAGTCTCTTATATAGTATTTAAAGTAGAAGAACGTAGTCTATTATATTAAAGATAAACTTAATATCTACGAAAATAATAACGCGAGAGGCTCTAAAGCTAAGAACGTAATATATAAGCGTAGTATTAGTCTTAATTAAGTAGCTAGCGCGAAAGCCTATCTAGATAAAGTTTAGTTAGATTTTAGTTTAGAGTTAGACGTTCTTATATTTACTATACTCTTAGCTATATCTAAGAAATCGATACGCGCGCTAGTAGCCGGCTAGTAGTATTAGAGGCTATTCTTAGAGTTATTAGGGTTATTAGGGTTAGGGTTAGGGTTAGGGTTAGGGTTAGGGTTAGGGTTAGGGTTAGGGTTAGGGTTAGGGTTAGGGTTAGGGTTAGGGTTAGGGTTAGGGTTAGGGTTAGGGTTAGGGTTA